>JAGPOW010003648.1:52776144-52840388 GCA_030014935.1 Caiman crocodilus
GGTGACTCTTGGTTGGCGTTAGGCTGAGCCTTTCTCTTTCTGACCTGTAGAGCTCTGCTTTCCAGCCTTTCTCTGCAACTCCAGCTCGAAGAGGCTTGTATAACAGTAAGATTTAAGGAGTGTTCTCTAAAAACTCAATTCATAAATGATAGGCAAATGCCAAGATAGTATAACTAAAAAACACACACTGGGAAAAAGAAAAAAAACCCACACTCGCGCACTTATTCAGGAGCAACTGGCTAGTGGCCAACTGAATGATGAAGTATATACAAGACATCATCGACACTAGAGTTTCCAGTCAGACACTTCAGCTATTTCATATTATCCATATTTCCAAATGTTTCCCTTCCAGAGTGACCCCGAATAATTCAAAACCAATTATTTCCAGGGAAATGTTTATTAGCCCATGGAAACATCTGGAACAGACTTAAAAATTCTGAGTTTCATCTAAAGACAGAATAAAGAGTTCCATTTGCTGTTTCTAAATGAAGGTGAAGCTAGTTGGTTGCCAGATATTAATAGATAGAGATCTCTAATATCATTAGAGAGATGGACTAATACCAGAAATTGTGTCAATGGTAATTTCATTTCCCAGCTACAGATTGAAGAACAAATGCTACTAATAATGGTAGGGCCCAGTTACTGCTGAGCACGATAGCTAATATTTCTTCACCAAATATACACCAAAATAATAAGAGGTGATACTGTTTCAGACTTAGTTTTATGTAAGGAGTACATTGTGAAAGAGATGATCATAGAAAATAGTCTTGGTAAGTGACCCTGACTTGAGTTAGTTTGGCTAAAATAAACAATAAAGGTCTGTACCAAGGATTCTTAGTTCCAGAAAGGCAACCTTTGATAAAAGTAGTTAGTTAGTGAAGTCAGCTGGGTTGAGGGACTTACAGACTTGTAGAGGATGCCTAGAATTTCATGAATCAAAAGTGTTATAAAACTACCTGGAACATTATCCCAAGAAAAGGCTAGCCAAAGATGGCTCCAGACCAAACCAAGTGGGGAAATCATGAAATAAAAAGAATTAGAGAGCCTCCAATGAATAAAAATGAAAAAATATTGATCAGCAAACCAAGTTATCTTCAAGGTCAAGAAGTATGGGATAAATTGAGTACTGCTAAAAGAGTGGCTGAGTTAGACCATGTAAAGGATTATAAAACAAATATGAAAAGCTTCTTCAGTCAAATAGATAACAAGAGAAAGAAGAAAGAAGTAGGGCGTCTATGTAGTGAGGATGGGGAAGATATTAAAAATAATCTACCATAGTTGGATCCCAAAAGCTAAATGAAAACATTGCCTCAGTTTTCAATAAAGACCGTGATACTGAACATTGGGATGGAGGCAGAATGGCTAATGGCAATGAAGGAACAGAAATGAAGTTACCGCATTTCAGCAGGGTGCAAAACTGAGAAGAGCTTAATGCCTTCATGTCAGGCGGAGCAAGTAACCTCCATCTCAGAAGTCAGAAAAAACTGGCTCATGAAATCACACATCCAGTACCAATTATTTAAAACAAAAATTATCAGTTGGGTGTGATACCATGTGACTGAAGAGAAGCAAATACAGTAACTGTATTTAAAGAGAAATTGATTGAGACATTTACCAGCCTTTTTGGTCTAATCTCAGTAGTTTGTAAGGCTTTAAAGCCAATATTGAAGGAAAGACTAATTAGAAATAGGGAAGTGAGTGGAAAATGGAATGAAGCACAATGTGGATTTATCAAAGATAAATTGTGGATGACTAGCCTGATATCTTTGAAAAGATAACTGGTTTTCTAGGCAAAGAAAGTACAATAATACATTTTATCTTTGGCAAATTCATTAAAGCATCTCACCTAGTACCACATGGGCATTATCTAATATCAAAGTGATAGGGGTTAGAAGAAGAATTGAGAAACAAATGAAGAACTGACTAACAGAATAATGTTGAAAGGGGGAATGCTGAGCTAAAGGAAATTACTAGTGGAGTTCCTCAGGGGTGACTCTTGGGACCAGTTCTGTTTAACAGTTTTATTAGTGACATTGGCACAAAAAGTAGAACAGTGACAATGAAAATTGCTGATGACACTACAGCAAGAGGCATCTTCAATATAATGCCGCACTATCATATGGGAAGAACTGCTTCTGAGGCCTAGTGTAATAGAAATGGAATGATGTTATCCCTGTATAGGGGAAATAGATAGCTTATCATACAAAACAAAAATAACTTGGCTTATTTAGGTTAGCCAAATAAAGTCTGAGAGAGATATAAATGTTTTATGTGTAGGAGTAGTAGTGGTTGTAGTAAACTCTTAAGGAAAGAAAAGAACTATTACACTAAAAGGATTATGTTAGCACAACACATATTTATAAAGAGCCATTCATAAATAGAGACTAAAATTAGAAGGTGGCTTGTAACCACCTGAGAGATTTTTGGATAACTTTCCAACAAGTTTTATGCGGTCAGCATTGACTGGGCTGCAAGCAGTCACTCAGTGAAGTACCATAAGAAGGCTGGGGGTCATACTAGGTATCAGTCTTCAGACCCAAAGATTGAAGCAGAATCATCATCAGGGAAGAAAGCAGATCAGAGCTGGGAGGCCCAAACAGGCAGGACAAAAGTTCAAAGAACATGCACACCTACACACTCTGTTGCTGGGACAAGTCCTATGGAAAGTAGGAGGGGTTTTATAAATCGCTTGTCAAGGGCTTGCAGTGCTTCTAGGCTTCCCCTGGTCACCTGACTCCTCATTAATATCCTCATGAGAGGAACCAGGCTGGAATGAACCTTATGTCTGATCAGCTGTATAGTGGTGCTAAGGACCCAGTCTGTCTGCTGGCCTAGCCACCCTGGGTTCAGATCCCTGTGATCTTAACATACACTATTCTATCAGGTCCCTTCTAGTCCTATTTTCAAATCTTTTTAAAGTAAGCATTATCATCAATTTCCATAATGACATTTGGAATAAAAACCATCTGTATGTAGTGTTAAGTGTTAGTGTCAAACATAAATTATTCTTCCATTTTAAGTTTGTGACTTTCTTTATTTTGAAAAATAATCAAGATTTCTATGATGCTTGGAAGCATTCAATTTTACATGTTTTACAAGGCAAATTCCATAGAACAGCACGAAGTTCTTGTGAAAAGAACTAGTAGTAATTTCCAGGTGGTCCTCGCGGGGTCTTTTACCAAGAACATTGCCATATAGGAAATTACCTGGTGAAATTCTATGGCTTGTGCTATATACAGAAGATCAGGCTAGATAATGAAAAAAGCCTCATATGAGTCTACTAATCAATAATTCTCTACTTCCTGGCATTCTTATGTTGTCATTAGTATCTGGACATTTTTAGCACCTTATTAGACAACATTTACACCTATGTTTGAGAATAAAATGACATCTCAGATGGGGAATTGGAATGTTTCCCGGTATGGGAAACAGTAACAGGGACCTGTTACTTGTGACTATTACAAAGTCAGCATTTAGGAATAGAATTTGAGGTGAGGGACCCCCACCATTTAAAAAGGTACAATACCTCTAGCTTTAGACATACAGCAGTGTCATGGGATGGGGTCTTGGAGGATGGCTGTGGTCTCCCCAAGGCCCCTTTACAGTGCCAAGTTGGCCCAATGGGCACCCTCTGTTCTTGCCCACCATGTCTTTGGTGGAATGGTTAATAGGGAGGCTGCCTTTAAGTCCTCTCGGGCACAGTTTTGATTGATTCTCTGGACCCTGTGAGTTCCCAGAACCCTGGTGCATCATAATTCAAAATAGATGCTATGATGGATGTTTTGGGGCACCCTAGAATTATGGGCTATGTGTGGCTCCAACCATCCCTTTACCACACCCCAAGCACTGCAGATGGTACTGATGTTGTCCCATATGGGCCTTGTTGTAATTTGGCCCCCCTGTCCTCCCTAGGCTCTCCTCAGTCCTGTCTCACTCTGCGCCTCACTGGCACCAGGGTCCCTACACTGCTGTGAGCTCCCAATGAGGCCTCCTCCTTCTCCTAATAGCCTCACCCAAACCACCGGTCTTATATAACAGCAAACAAAACACAAGCCCCTGGGCTATAACGTAAATTCAAGTCACCGGGCTATAACATTATTCAAGCTACACTGAGGATACTCCATCCTCAACAGTATCAGAACCTGCAATTGCATTCAGGTCTCTCCCCTTTGCTTGCTTCAGGAGAGCTCCTTCCCTCTTGGCTGCTGGCAGAGAACTGCCTTCCTGGCCCCAGACCTGGGGTTTATATATGAGCCAGGCCCTGCCCCTTCCAGTCAGCTGACCGCTGGCAGGTGTGGGTCACTAGCTCATTCTGGCTGCCTTGGTAACCAGCAGCTGGGGCTTCCAACTCACTGCTAGGGCTCTTCCTCTGGTAGTTTCAACTCTTTAAAGGAGAATGGCACTCTAGTGCCCTGTGACAAGCAGTAAGTGGAGAGCTGTCTCTCTCCATATAATTCTTTACAGAGGAGTTACATATAGGCTCAGGTGAGTACTGTAATCATAGACATTAGGAGAAGAGAGAGGTAGTAAACTACATCAGTAGGATGTTCGCAAAAAGGCAGCATAGGGTGGCATCTTATAAGCTAACTCAGCTTGAACCTGCTCACCCTTACATTAATAAAAATATTTTAAACACTTCTTCATCACTTAAAAAACTCTTTTTTTCCAAGAAAATCATTTGCATATAACATCACATTTGTGTGTGGTATTTATAGAAAATAATGACACATTCTGCATCCAGAAAAACTGGGAGAGCTAGGTATATACATCTAATCATACTACCAATTTAACTATCATATTGGACACGTTATACACTTCACTTTAATTCAAAAGTGCACTCAAAAAGCTACGTGTACAGTTTTGGGGAAGTAACAACAGGTCTGGTTATGTGAGACAGAATATTTAAAAAAAGACAAACATGAATCTGTTGAACTCAAAGGCCATTATTTTTCTTTCTCTACTACCACAAGGTCATAGGCCAGAAAGAAATGGAAAGAATAGAACCACCCCCTAATCCTGGACAGTATGATGAGGAGCTTGGAAAAAGTTGAAAATGGCCTAAGGATTGATTCAGTTTTCTGCAGATCTAACAACTAGTTTTAAGAGTTGAAGGAAGAGTCCATATTAGTAGACACGTGTGTATAAAGTCTGTGGGTTAGTTGCAGGGAGTGTAATGTAAGATTTGCACACTAATTGTTACCACATGGAAGAACTGTGTTAAGCATCTGGTGATAGTTTGGGAAGTGCTGCAATGTCTCAACAGACCAAAATGGGATCTCTGTCAGGGGAATCTGAAGGTGAAATCGAATTGTCCTCCAGCAGTAGAAGGCCCTAGATGTAGCACCTTAGGCACTAGGACTGAGAAGCCATAACCCTCCTTTTGAACTGCCCCTGACTTGGTGCAGGATCTTCTTATTTGGCCATCCCTAGAAAATCATCCTTTTCTCTGGGATATGTCCCAAACAGCTTATTTGATGTACCCTGCATGCTAAAACCTTCAGAACCCAGCAGTTGAAGTGTCTTTGGCATTTGCCTTTGGCTTGGGATAGATCTAACATGCTATCAATTACTGTATTTAAAAGAAGTCAGTTTACTAACGTACATCAGAGATCCCATCAGCTGGAGCTGATTAAAGAGCTATAGAGTTGCACTTCTTATGTAAAATTACAAAGCTCTAATTCCTAGTAATTTTGTGTTTTAAAAAAATCCCTTGCCTTCAGCCCACAAAATGTTGTAGTTCTAATATTATAACTAATCATCCCCTTTTACTCTCCTAGTTTTCATCAGATTAAAAAGTAATCTGGGTCACAGCATATACTGGAAGCTGGTTGTTCAGGGATTCATATACTATGATGTCACCTAGCAACCTAATATGCCTCCAAATAAACAGCCTTGTAAATTTTATAATAACCCAGACAATTATTTTTTAATCCTTTTTTTCCTTTAGTTTTTACTTTTCAAAGACTCAGTTTTGGCAACTGTCATAGCTTTTTGGCCAGGATGATGATTAGAAGCTAGGAAGTTAAAATCTTTCCATGGATCAGCTGGACTGGATTCAGGGCCAACACTCTTCCGCCAAAGACTGACTTTCTCTCATTGGCTAACTCCTAGGAAGCATAGTGCTAGACGAGTGTCTTCTGTATGGCTAGACAACCTCTTGTCTCTTTGTAACATAATTTTAAGTTATGAAACTGACATTCTGACTAAATTCAAATGTAACATCTGATACAATTTCTATCAAAAACAATATTCTGCGTTCATAAAATAAATTATGATTTATTCATGTTTAAGAACTGTGGAGGAAGGGTTGCAGTGGTACTCTATACAAGTTCAAGACATAACTGCAAACTCGACCCACCATAATAGAATATTTTATTTCTGCATAAATGTATAGCAGGAAATAATTACCAATGGTGCCATTTAAACTGTCATTATTAGGGTTTGGTATTAACAGTTGTTGTGCGCACAGGGTGTACAGTGTGAAAAAAAACAAGCTGGAATCTTATCAGTGGATAAGGTAATACACCGCATTTATTGGAACACAAAACATACAACATAAAAAGAATAAATAACAGTAAGGTTATTTGCTTCATTCATTCCCATGCATACTCATTCATTCATTCATTCATCCATTCATTCAAAAGAGACAAGCGCGCGCACACACACACACACACACACACACAGAAGTTAGACAGTCCTGAAAAGGTTACGATATTACCAAGTTTCAAAGTTGCTCAAGGTCAGTCTGGTGGCCGGCCAGGCTGACCAAGAGAGTTAGAGTCAGATCTTGTTGGACGCGCCCAAAACTTCTTCTTGCAGGTGGAAGAGACCCAAAGCCTTGTCTTTGTATTCATTCTTTATAGTAATAGCTGTCCATATCAGTTCTATGGATTCCACTGAGTCATTTGCGAAGACTGTCATTCTTTTCCTGTTGGCAGGCTGGGATTGGTAGATCATGATCTTCTGGCTTTGTGGTCTGCAATCTTCAGGGGCTGTCGCTTTCAGTCTTCAGCCATCAGAATGGAACATGATTTAGTGTTTGGTAATCCTTCACTGCTGGCTGGATGTCCACTACAGCCCTTAACCTTTAAACCACAGAAGGCTATTTTCACCTGCTACAAGAAGTGTCTTCCTCTGTCACTATCACGTGTGTTCATCATTCATTCTTTCATCTCTTTCCACATAACCCAGACATATCCAATGTGCCAGAAATACTGCAAACCCTTACACAAGCATTTTCCTTATACTGAATTCAAGTTCTAGAGTCATAAGTCAAATATGTCTAAAATTATGAGGCTAATATGTCAAATACTTTATGCCAGGCAATAAGAAATTTCAAAATAGATGGTTAATTTCAAGCACTAATAATGACTGATCAAATTATAAAAAGTAAATCATAACAAGATTAACTTTATTTTAATGATTTAATCTTTTCTTTATATAAAAAGAGAAATAAAATTAAAAAATCATAAAATAAGCAATTAAAGCAATTATAGTCACTGCAATACTACACAGTCCATCTAGAGGAAAAGGAAACAATTCACACCTCTTTTCGAGCTATTGTTTCATTCAGTTCATTTGCCAACAGTGCTACCTCACTACCCATGTGATGTTTAAGTTTGGAAAGTGTATCAGGTTATCTCTGCTGTTTTGTTCATTTCATGGCATTCTTACCAAACACTGAAAATGTATGTCTTGACAAAGTAAGCCAAGACTGGGAGAATCTTAAAAATACCCTCCTAAGTGTTTTTTTTTTATTTTTATTCATATTGGAATTGTTATAAAGCAAACCAAAATCCCATGAAAGAATATGGAGAGAAATAATGATCTCTTAGGATTATGACGTCAGCAGCTTGTGAAATTTTCTGCCTGACTCTTTCCACATAATAAAATATGCCTCCTGTTGTAGGCTACAACATACCAAACATTAACAGTAGGTTTAAAATAACACAGAGTATAGTCCGCTTACATTCAAGTAAGTGCATAATTAGCTTAGCTGCATACCACAGTGCCAGTCCCAATTTGTCGTGTATTACTTGCATTATAACAAACATCAGTTATCTGCATGTCAGTAAAAGATTTTGGTTATGTGCATAACAGCTTTCAGGTCCACTCTACACTCTGTTGCTATTTTCTAATTGTATTCAGTTTGACTAATTAGTGAAACTGATGAGGAGCCATCAGTTTCAAGGCTGCTACTTCAGACATAGGGCTCTTTAAGAAAAAAGGTAAAGAGCCTTACCAATGTGTGAAAACCTTAGTGCAGGGTGTTCCTACAGTTAACGAGCATTGCTTACAGTGAATCCTAGTAAATACATAGTTCAGGTATGTGCATACTCTTTTTTTAGTCCACAGGCTATATGTACATTGTACGTTTAATGCAATTGTACAGTTGTACTTTTAATGCAATACTGATGTTATCCATACCAGTTCCCCACCTTGACCCCTCTGCCTCACACACAGATCTCTCTGACATACTGGTTCTTCACTTTTTGTCATAATGGGAACCGATTTCTAAACTCACTGGCTTGTCATGTACTTTTCTAATCCAATCCCTAGTTTTGAACTGTCACCTTTTGAGGAACAACTACACTCCTATCTGAGTCTAGGAAGTAAAGTTTGTATGTGTTAGTCTGAAAACCAGAGAAATGCAAATTCCTGTCTGTTTCCAGTACTCTCAATAAAGTATCCACTTTCTAGTAAATTAAAAAGCAATATATTGCATTAAAATAACTAGATCCCGGACAGGCTCAGCAGAGGACTGAGGAGCATTTTAGTAACACTCATTCATTTAAATTATCATGTGTAGGACCCCTGGCCCTAGACCAGGATCCCATTGTGTTTGGCACTGTATAGACACAAAATAGAAGTACAGCCCCCATCTGAAAAATCTTACAATATAAATATGCAACAAGAGACGATAGGTAGCTGTATACCGAGCAGGAAGTACAAAGAAATAGTGAGAAAATATTACTCAACATAATAGGCAGTTGTTTAGCTGCCTGTGGGCTGACATTTGTGAAGTTTTTTGTAGGTGTCACAGTAAAATGGTGGAGGGGTGTTGAAGAAGGGAATGAAGGACATTAATTATGTAACAACTGTTGTTTAAGTACCTCCAAATCTAAGTGAGTAACCTGAGAGAAAGCAAGGATGTATTTGTTTGAAGTTTTAACAAATGAGTGATTGAAAATGACACGACTGGTTGATCTGAAGCAGTAAATGAGGAAGAAAAAAGATAGACATTGAAGGTCCTTGAAAGTGAAGATAAGCACCCTATGACGGAAAAGCGGGGGCAAGTGGAGGAATGTAAAGAGAGGAGTGACAAGGCCAAAGAGCAAGTTCAGAGAATAATCTTTGCAGCAGCATTTGTGAGGAAAATGTATATTTGTCAAGGCCAGAAAGAAACTGAATAATCAAGTTGTGAGTTGATGAAAGCCTGGATAAGACTTCATCTGCTATGTAGATAGATAAGAAAGTCCACAACTTAGAAAGTGTTTGCAGGTAGACTCTGCAAGACCTAGATATAACCGATGCAAGGACTTAAAGGTTCTTGTTCGTGACTAACTGTATATGGTGACTATTGCCTCTAGCTCCAAGGACATTAAAACTTCCTATTAAATCTCCCTGTACTTGTGTAGAATTGAAGGAATGGCCTGACAATTTTCTTGCTATTTTCCAGTTGGTCTAATAAAAGGTATCATTTTGGAACCAAGAGTTCCAGTTTTTTGTATGCTTCATCTTGGGCTCACACTATCACTGTCTCTCATGCCATTTTTCCCTCCATAGTCACACCTCCTTTTTTTAGCAAAAGCTAATTCCTTCTATGTTGAACCAATACAGAAGAATTACAGAATAAGTGTGATGTTTGTCACCAACACAATAATCACTCTGCTGATTCTCCTGCTCTTTCAGCCCCATCTGTTTATATTGTAAGCAACTTCAGGCCAGAACTATACTGTGTTTATACAATACCTAGCATAGCAGGGCCCTCGTCTTGGTTACAAGACACTATTGTAATAAACAATGGCTTGTGGAAAAAACAGTGGTCATAAGAGCAAGATGTGGTTACGATTGAAGTAATTACTGGACAAAATACCCTAGATGTGTTATGTATCTAGTAGTTTTATCCATTGTTTTTCCTTGTGAAAGGCAAGTCAGTTTAGAAGCATATGTAGAAGAAAATGGTGCAAAATATAAGGCAGTGGATGAAGGAAAAAGGAAGGGCAGAAAAAAAATGTTTACATCTACAGCACTGGAGCTAGGGGCACTAAATTCATCATATGAGAGCAGCAGATAAAAGTTTAGGGATTACTCCTGCACCATATAAATCAAAGATAATTTTTATCATTGATTTCATAAAGCAAGATCAGATCCTAAATGACATATGCTAAAACTTGTAGAAGTGGCTGTCTAACATCCTAGGACAGGATTAGACTTGATGATAATTCATTGTGCTGATTACTCAAAGGTCTGAAGTAGTGGTGTTCAATTTTTGGCTCCATGAGCCAGATTAGTGGTGTGATACCAGGCTACAGGCTGAATCAAACCCTCTACCAGCACTGGGGCCTTGGCTTGCCCTGTGCATAGGTATGGGTCCCTGATACCCAGTCCCACTCCCTCCCTGCCCCAAATGCCAAGATTGGGCCCTTGGGCCCAGCAGTGCTGCTTCCTGCCCCCACCTGCTGAGATTGGCCCCTCATATGCTGGGATTGGGCTCCCAGCCCAGTGCAGGACCTGGGACTCTCCATAGGTCCAGAAATTTGGTAGCAGAGGTGCAGTGCTACCACTCCCCTGCTGCCAAAATTCTGAACCTGTGGCAAGGCCTGTGAGCCAGATGACACAGCACCAAAGGGCCAATCTGCCCTGCTGTTTAGGGCTTGAGTATCTTTGGTCTAAAATGTTACTGATGAAACCTGAATCACATTGGCATGAGGTACTATCAAAAGAATTAGTCCATAATACTATCATTAACTGATTTGTACAATACCTATTACTGAAGTATTGCCCTTAACATCTGAGCCTTCAGTTGCCAAACATATAGCAACATTTTCTTCCAATACACACAAAATTATTTAATGAAGATTAGCTTGCAGGTTTATTATCTTTATATCTAATTCCCAGTCCAACTCAACTGACCTATTCCTGGGCTTCTTGCCACATTCCCTTTTCCTCTGTCCTGTACTACTGAAATGTAGAATTACCTACAGTTCATAAAAGAATCAAATACCTTAGACTGTTGTGTTCATCTGTTATTAATGGATAGTAAATACAAACCTGAGCTAACAAAAGGCAAAAGGATAAGCATCTTTAGGCCAGACCAGTTCCCACAGAAATAATTTAGAGGCTTGTCAAACAATGCTTCAAACACAGAAGAATAATGATTTCCGATAGATTCATTGTATATACTCTGGCAACGTAACTTTTGCTTTATATAATATTTTTAACTTCATTTTTAATTTCTATTGAAGAATTTCAAAGAGATTTACAAATACTAATGAAATTGGACTTGCAATGCCCCTTTGAGGTAAAGAAACCGTTCAAAAATTTGTTTACAACAGTAGATCCAATTTTATTTCCCTAGCCTCTGTTTGGTTTTTTTGCATTGCTCTGGCAATATAAATATCAAGCCACCTGACATAACAAAGAAGCCAGATTTTCTTATTACTCTCACATCTGGAACCCAGGCTACCAGAATGGCTTCTGAAGTCTACTACAGCTGGGTATACTTTAGAGCAACCCTCAGTGGCCTCAATATGGGGAAGGATGTAGAAATGTCTTGATGTCATTTTGAACATCTCATCTGTGAAACCGAACACCAGTGCATCTGAAAATCTGAGCGAAAATATTAAATTAATATTTCTTTCTTTTTATCTGCAAATATTAGTAAACGCATTGTGACATATATTCAGTTAATTATTTAATTGTTAGAATTAACTGTTCAATTTTCTGATAGATCACCCCAGTCATATAGTATATTTTATTCTTGCTTATATGTGTGAACCTTTATAAAACTACTTCTATCTCCAATCATAATCAAGTTTGTTTCAATGCAGTTCTAACCTCATTTTGTAATTAAATGCACATCAGCTGCAGGCCTCTGAATATTCACATTTATGTGATCATTTTTATGAATACCTTTTTGGTTGCATAAAAAATTAACAAGATATAGTGCGAATGCATATGGATATTTCCCTGAACTAACCACACAGTGGGAGAAAATGTCCCTATTCCTACCAATGGCAGCTTTGGAGCTTTGTATACAAGGTTGGTGAGTGGCAGGATTTCACCATCTACATACAGCATCACTGACATACAGGGTGCTCACAGGTGTGCAGGCCACTACTCTAATTCATGGCATTTTATATAAAGTGCCATGAGTTAGAGCCCTCTCCCTCCGATGTTTGCCTGTTGAGTTGGGGTGGGGAGGATTGAGTTTGTCTGCAGAAGCCCAAGGAGCTGCCTCTCTCCCCCAGACCCATGCCCTTCCCAGTTCCGGTGCTGTCATCCTCCTCCTTAGGACTGTCTGCAGGAATGGAAGGGGGATAGGGAGGGGGAGCGATCAGCCCTAGCAAGGTTGGGGGACCAGGGCTGGGGTGGGGGGAGACTCCAGCCTCTCCCAGCCCATGGTGGGAGCTAACAGCAGGGCCCAGGGCATGGGAGCCCATGACTGCCTCCAGGTTAGCTCCTGGAAACCACAGCCCCCATGCCCTGAACCCAGGGCACCCTCACTCCTAGCCCAGACCTGGTGCTGGCTTAGGGACCCCACACCTGCCAACCCGCAGCACCCTGCAGCACGTTCCTGTCTGCCTATCTCCTCTCTGCCCCCGTCTGGGTGTCTAGGCCCCATGCCCCAGACTTCCATCTCTGGGGCCCAAGCAGCCCCATAGTGCTGTAGTTTGGAGGATGCATGGGGCAGGTGCAGCTGTCAGGGATGTGACCACCCTGGCAGAGAAGGTTGGAGTGAGCCTGAGGCTAGGACAGAGGAACCAGCCACTTCCTAGGCTCTTGTAGGAAGAGCTAAGCCCTGAGTCGCCTGCACCTGCTACTGTTCAGCCTGTTCTACTGGGGAGCCCTTGCCATGGGCCATGTGGGTTCAGGGATCTGGACAGGTAGGGGCACATGCCCCAGCCAGAGCAGAGCTGGGGTCTCTCTGAGCCTCACAACTTGTATAGCACATTCATCCCCAGCAGGGCTTTGACCCACAGGGAATCACAGCTGGGCATGGTGGCTCCAGTAGGTCCTTGGCCTGGGCATGGGCTTTGTGGGACCCTGTGACATGATGGTGCAAGGGCCAGAGCATCCTACTTCAAGGCCCTCTCCCCCTTTGCTGCAGCCGGCTGCCTCTGCCCTCATCACAGGGAAGCAGCAGGAATGGGATCCCAGGGAGAAGCTGTAGGCCCTGGCCTTCCCCCCCCCCCCTTCCTCCCTGAAGATAGCCCTGGCGGCCAGGGCTGGACTGCTTCAGCCCAGGCCCAGTTGTGCCACAATTTAATCCTAGGGAACACAAGTTCCCTAAAGTGCTCCAAAGTGCATCGCCTTAATCTGATCCCTTATTTGATGATGGTTAATTTGTCTCTTAATTGGTCACTCTGCAGCTATGCACAGGTGCCACAGTACAGTTGTAGAGCACTTTCAAGGGGCTGATCATACAAACTTTGATATGGAGGACAGCCACCAAATAGGATGAAAGAGGAGATGTTTACTGGTAGGTCAGAAACATCAAGGAAAATTCTACTGTTCCTAAAAACAAGAGCTGTGAGTGGCATTCTTTCCTTGTCAACTTGTCTTACAGATAGATGTTCTATTGGTGCTCATGAGAGCGTCACTTAGAGGTCATGAATGGGATATAATCCTTAACACAACAGCACATATGGCTAGAGAGGCCCCATATTCATCTGGACACTATATCTATCTGTTTAAATCATCAGAACTTACTACTTTATTTTTATAAACCTCTTCTGTGTTAGAACCTCCCATGTCTTCTTTGTGTAACGACATCTGTGAGGCTGTTACTGACACTTCCCTGCATATCCTTGGAAATTGTTTAAACAAATATAATTCCTGGAAAGCAACATCTCATTATCCCCCTGTCTTTTTGACTGTTCTGGCTCCCAGTGACCCTTTTTGTATGCACTTCTCAGATCCGTAAAATAAGAATCCCAGAAAAATGTGGAGAGACTTACATGATTACATGTCTTGCTTTCCTATAAGCTGATAGTAAATATTTTGCGTTGGTTCAAAATGATAAGATGTGCACAGAGAAAGGCATTTGTACATATTCTCACTATTTCCTTGGATGACTGAAAAGAGCTGTTTAATACTAAGACATTAATGAAGGCAAACACAAGCATCAGAAATGATTACTTGGTTGTTGTTGGCTTGGACCCATTTCAAACAAATTGTCTGAATTACTATTGTCAAATAGGGTAATCTGGAAGTAAGGACAAAGTGAAGAGACTGTTACTATAATGTTACATTCTCATCTGTGAAAATGTATGTGGATTTTATTAGACTTGGTTCAGAGAAGCAAAGCACCCAAGGTTTTAATTATAGGAGAGATTTGCTGTTCCATAGCAACTTCAGTCTGAGGATCTCATTTACAAACCTAAATTAATTTATTTTTCTAACAGCTCTACTCAAGCACATCTGCACTGTGATTGCAGTTTTACAGATGAAGAAACTGAGGCATGGAAAGGTTAACTGGTCTTCCCAGCAGCACACAGGTACCCCATGGCAAAATGAGGACTAAAATCTGGATCTCTGACTCCCAGTCTGGTGTTTTAGTCACAAAAGAAAGTTCATCTGAAGTTTAATTACATTTATTGAACCTCCTAAATTTACAACATTAAAAAGGAAAAATTACAGGAATGGATTTATAGTATATGTGATGTTCCTTCATTTGGCCAGGCTGGAAATCCTTTAAGAACATGTTTTTATCTTTCATCCCCACAGCTTCATCCCAGTTTCAAACAGCACAAGGAAATGAAGGAAAAGATAACAAAAACTTATTTGTCTCTTCAAAGAGGTATGCATAATTCTAGTGGAAATGTTTGGTGAAGTGTTCAGATTTTATTTGACCTGGTATACCCTTCACTAATTCTTATCAGTGGTGGTGCTTATAAAAATTGCAACATTAGAACAAAAGAGACTGGTTCAAAAACACACCTACAAATGCAGTAGGGCTAGATCTTTGGGTATGCTAATTCTCCCAACTTTCTTTAATTTGAGTATTTCTCAGTAGGTACTTTAGATCTCTAAGACTCAAGAGGCCTGGAGACAGAGTTATAAAATCATCATCATCATCATAATAATCAGTTTTTGGAATATTTATCAACCAAAAAGGGCCTAGTCAAATTTTGAGCAGTAGTTTGGCTTTGTTGCCATCACATACACAAACACACACATGTTCACACTAGAGATATGCCTCTTGTTCATCTCCAGCTGGAATGAAGTTTGAAGACCATCTGTTTTAGTTCCTTTAAGCAAAAACACATTGCACCAGCTGTTGGTTAAAGAAAATGAGATAACTGAGGCTAAGCTCAAACATGGTGTAAATGGTATCAGTTTTACAGAAAGCATTGCACAAGGTACCCACATATACAAATGCTGAATTTGACCCAGGAACTTTTACACTCTCACTGTCTCCAGCATTGCCTGTAGCACATATTTGTGGTTGCCTGTGAAACATTTTTCAGCAGCTCTCATCCCCCATTTAGGATGCTACGATGACATTTCTGTCCTTTCTTGTCCCATAGAAAGCTCAGACCTGAGCTGTGCCATCCCAGTTCAAAATGGTAGAGTAGCTTCATAATTATCACAAGGTCCCCTGGGAGTTCTGCCACAATCTGCTCTGCAGCATTTGATTCTGTTCTGCTGTGAAATAAATCAGGGCTGGCCTTACTCACCAGGAATCTGATCCTGTGAGATACCAGGTGTGATGTCAGTTGTCTTATGGATGGTATCATCAGCCAGTAAGGTAGCCTCTCCCCTTGACTCACCTGTCACGACTTTGCTGTTAAATTCTCATGAGAGGGTTCTAGTGGAGATCTTCTTAGAGGGGCTCCCCAACACAGGTGTACTCACAGTTATTAGGCACAATGTTCCACGGGGCTCTGCCTCCCCTACACCCCATCCACTCATCAACTGGTCCTGTGCTGGTCGGATGTTAACCTCAGTCTTTGTGGGCTTGCCCCGCAGTAGGCCTCAGATGGAGGGAAGAGCAAGCAGCTGAACAACTTAGCTGGCTCTTTTCCCTTCTCTCTCTATTCCTTGGACTTCCTTCCTGTACTTTAGTGCCTTTTTTCCCTATCCTCTTCAGAAATAATATTCTCCTGGGGAGGAGTGGGATGCGGAGCTGCCTTCCCTTCCCCAGTGATCTCCAGGGGACTCCGAACCCCTCCCCTGTTCTACTTCTCCTAGGGGAAATGCTGGCTTCTCCTGATCTGCCTTCAGCAGGGAGCTTCTGTGTCTCCCCTGCTATACTTCTAGGGGAAGTGCTGGTCCCTTCTTGCCCATCTTCTGCAGGGAGCTGCTGTATTTCCCCTGTTCTGCCTCAGTCAGGGGCTCAAAGGCTTCCCCTGCCTTGCTTGCTGGTACTGCACAGGCTACAGCGTGCCACTTCCTGGCAGGAGCCTCAGGATGCCGGATGTGCTGCCAGCCATCTCTCTGTCTCTCTGGCTCCCCCTCCCTGCGGGTCCTGTTGGGGTTTTTAAATGTTCCTGCAGTGGCCATGCCGGCCGCCACAATTAGACCTGCTGTCTCCCGCACACGGAACAGCTGCTTAAATAGCCAGCATAATGCCGAATTGCATGGCTGCAGCTACAACTGCGGCTGCCACCGTGTTCCTGGCTCTGTCACTGCCGAGTCTTCCAGAGGTAAGTTCTCCTCCTGGGAGGGGTCTCCTTTTGGGTTTTGTGCGCCCCACAGTTTTCCCCCGCCTCTTCTCGAGGCTGTGGTGGCACACCACTGCCACACCAGGCATCCTCAAATGTGATAGATAGTGCTCTAATACGTGATCCTTAATGTCTACTTTTAGATCTCTCATTCTTGTCTCTTCCCTCCAGGGGCATGCTGCTTCTGCATCTCTTACTTTCCATTGAGTCCAGTATTCAGATTTAAATTCTCCAAATGTTTTCCCTGCTGCCAAATTATGAACTCTTCATTTAACTAATAAGCCCAATCATTCTGAGTCTGAGGATTGAAAAAAAATCCTTGAGTTTAATGGATTTAAATTGATTCTGAAAATTATTATTCCTTGCAGCAGATTGAGTAGATGGCAGGTAATCATATGCAAGTAGAAGGTGCATAATAGATACATTTATCACAGAAATATTTGTCTCTATGTGATATCTTTTAGGTGCAAATGGCTCAGAGGTCATCTGATATTAGCAACTGGTGCCTGTAACAATTTTTACAATTGTAATTTTTACAATTGTAAAAATTCTGAAGTGCACAGAATTTTTAACAATCAAGGCCTCATGCTCCTATCCTCTAAGGCAGGCTTCTCTTATTTCCCCACTTTGCAGATAGAGTAACAAAAAGATTGTATAAGCACACTTTTGGCAGATCTGATTATTAAACCCAGGTCTCTAATAAGGAAGATTCAGTCTTCATCCCTTTACCTGCTAAACCTTTCAGGATGGATGTACCAGTTTATGTTGCTGTGTTATAAGCCTCTAAACCACACTCCTCTGGAGCCAAAAATGGATTATAGGAAGTCTGAGTCCTAATGGTCCTGAGAGGCTGTGTGTACCCCATTGTTAAAGGGTTTGTCACAATTTCTTCTACCAATGGCTCCACAAAGATTGTAATGGCTTGCTATTGCTAGCAGGTACTCTTTACCTCAAAAGGTAACCATTTGTGAAGTAAGACCAAAGGTTCCAATTTCAAACCCTGCTATAACCCATGGTGGGGTCATTTTGAATATGTAATATAATTTTGGGAAAGAAATCCATGGATTTTTTGTTTTGTTGCTTATAAACTCTTAAGTGACATACGGAAGGTATTGAAAGAGAACATTAAAAGCTGTCAAGCCAAGTGCCCAAAAGTATGGAAATGCAACATTTACAGTTGCCCATGCAACCTTAGGAGAGCTGTCTTGCTTTTTAACTAAATCTTGGGTTGCATGATCACTTGCTATTTCTTCTCTAGTATTCCTTCCTTGCAGAGGAAGGGCACATCTCAAAGGAGAGTTGCAAGAAAATAAAGTCAGGTCTCATGATTAAAGCCTTAAAGTAGAAACTAGGAAAGAGAGGTCTCATACTTAGCCCTCCAACTGGCTTTTTACACAGAACAAAGCTATCATACGAGACTGGCTTTAAGTTTGGTGACTTGTAATTTTTCAGTGTTTGATCTTGTAACTTTGCTATTTTATTGTAATTTTAAGAAATATAGGCAGCAGTAAGTGCTGCTTTCAGGAATGCTGGTATAACTCCATGGATTACTGAAATACTCGTACCCATGCCCTCAGAAATGATTTTCTTGAAAAATGTTTTTAGAATACTGTAGGAAGTGACTCAGGATAATAGCTAGTCTAATGTGCTATGTTGGCTTCCTGGAGTCTTTTAAAAATAAAACCATTCACAAGGAAAGGGAAAGTCTATGAAAGAAAATAAAAAACCCTAGTGTATTTGAAGATACTTAAATCTGACATAGTCCAAAGGATTGAAACCCTTCACCCATTCCCTCCTCCTCAGGCATTCTGTAATGTGTGCCACAGATAACACCTAGTCCTGCAGGGTTGTTCTGTGGGATTTTTCTCAAGCTATTTCTCTGGCTTTTTAACATTACTTAATCCAGCCTGTGTATGATGGAAGCCAAGATGCTGCTGTTCCACAAAGCTCTCCCAGGACTCTGGTTAACCTGAATTCATCGTCTAGTTGTCCGTGAAAAATAAAATGAAGCTCAATTAATTCTGGGAGCAGAGGGATGGAATAGGATATAGCACAAAAATATTCTCTAGCTCCAGTATTATGTGTGTAAAATAATTTTAGTTTGTAATGAAATACATTAGCTCAGATTCCTAGGTTCACTCAACTCTATGTTGCTTAACTGATGCAGATGAGCCAGAGCCTGGCCACAACTTTTTAACCAGGACCAGATGACATAACTAGATACTACATAATTTACTGGCAGTTCAGGGGACTGAGAAGCAGGTGTTGGACTGAGATCTAGCTAACCTCAGGCTGTTGTAAATAGTCCTCAGAATCAGGGATGGCTATGCATTTACCTACCAGTCCCTTGCTCCTACTGAGTTCAGCTTTTGAAGTATGATAAAAAGATTCTGGCTTTATAGGTCTGATGCCAAGCTCAAACTATATCACCAGTTAATGGGCCTGTTTCCTCACTATTTTGCATCCCACTCCCCACCTTTGCATATGTACTGTTTCATCCAGCCACTGACTAGGTAGATTGTGTTTTCCATTCTCTGTGCTCTGAATCATCAGGTATTCAGCCACTGCTGGAGGCACATACCAGACTACGGAAATCTGTTCTGTGACATCAACAATAGGATTTGAATGTGCTTTAATTTCCTTGGTTTATTTTTTTCTGTTATGCAGGGTGGAAAAGCTGCCAAGTGAGGATTTTATAGGTATTCACGTGTACACATGCTGAAACGGTTTTTAAAACGTACAACACATGACCCCTCATTTCATAAGTTAGGTACCTATGCAGAATTTAACTCTTATGCAGAGGCCAGCTTGAGGTCTGTGCACTACTGAAGTCTTCACTGGAGTTCCATGTTTGAGCGTTTTACTTCTGCCTTGGCTTTTTGCTAACCCCTGCCCAAGGGTACATTTTAACCTGAAAGAACCTGAACACAATACATTTCTGAGGAGGCTGCATTTTTTTTCCAAGTTTTAAAACTTGACAAATCCTGCTCCTGCTTCCCCATCACAGGCAGAGAGGACATCCTTTCTACTGTTCTAACGTGTGTTAGTTCCAAGACTGAGAAATCTCCAAATGGGGGTTCCAGCCTCTGCATACTATGGATCTGTGCTCTAATGGGGCTCTGGTTGGGCCTCATGGAGCTGAACTTGGTGGGGGACATCTCAAAGGTAGGGCTTTAGCTCTGTAACTGTCCACGTCAATCAGGCATTCTAGCCATCCACCCAAAAGAGGCTGCAAATTCAGGAGTTGCTGCACAGCATTGCTCTATTTGCAATAGTGGCAATAAAGAATAAAGTGCCCCAACAGCTTGAGAGTGGGAGACCTTCATGGTACACCTACATGCCAACTCTGCTTAATTGGCCAGGGATAAAGAACACTATTTGCCTGTTAACCTGCATCTTAAGAGCTTCAGGAAAAGGTTCATAACCATATTCTAAATCTAAATGTACTCTGTGTTTTACTTCTGTAAATAAGAATTTATAATGGAAACATTAACATGGCTTTAAATAAAACCACTTACCAGAGAATTTCCTAGTGAGCCATAGAAATAAAATATTCATACAATTTGCCATGCCATATAGGCCTCCAGAGCTCAAAAGGAGACCAGCAATTTCTGAGGTGCAGGGTTGGGTTTGGGAATCTTTTATTTCTTGGCCACTGATTTAAATCCAGTCTAGGTGAGTAGGATCTGATAATCTGCACCTTCTAAATTTGTGACCCTAAATTAAATGAATTCATGGTCTTAGTCCAGTTCTTTGTGAATGGCTGTTCCTGTGGTAATTGACAATCTTAACAGAGAAGCCAGAGGCTGAATCATGGAAAACAAACTTACTTCCTAGAGGTGATCACTTAAGAACAGAATAGAGATGCATTTATAGCAATGGTTTAAACTGCATTTGTCCATGCAGTGTTCAATCTCTGAATAAACAAAGGATTCCAAGTGTCTGGGATGATTTTTTACACCAAAGATTACTGTGAAATAGAAATTATATTTGAAATTGGATCACATACAAAGGTTGGTTGTATTTATTAGTGTATCACTTCCTCGTGATTTTCAAGGTTTTCACCCCCTCTTCATTCCCAAGGGATTAGAATGTAATATGGTTTTAGAAACTAAATTGAGAGAAAACATGACTCACTGTGGAGTTATCTCATTCTCAGCATACAACAGGAACCTTTATTGGGTTTATAGCACAACGATTAAGTATGGTAAGTTGGTTCAGTGAAAACCACTGAAAAGCAGCGCTCCACACATTAAATTGCTTGAGAGATTGTACACAAAATATCTAAAATCTGTAATAAAATCCATAGTTCCCTGCAGAGAAGCTATATCACAAGCTGTGGAGGTCCTGTATCATTACCAGCAGGAAGCAAGTTAGCTTCACACTTAACTTCAATACATGGATGCAGGGCAAAGTAATGCTGAAGGCTAGGGACTGATACCTCAACCAGCATTTAAAGGATAGGTTGGGACTTTGGTAATCATGGAAGAAAGGAGGCCTTAAGCAGCTGCATTTTATAGTGCAAACTTGGATCTTTTTATATAGAAATGTCTTTAGGTCCTTAGCTATAGAGCAAGGGTGCTCAAACTCTAACCCACGGTCCAAATGTGTCCTATGGAGCCATCTCATTTCGCCCATGGTGATCCCCTCAGGTCTGGAAATTTGGCTGTGAGGGAGTGATGGCCATTATATAGTATCCTCCCTGGCTGCCAAATTCTCAAACCCCATGTGCGGCCCCTTCCCCTGCAAGACTGATCCATACCTCCTTCCCCCTGCTTCTGGATCAGAGCTGGGCCACGCAACATTCCCCCACACCACAGGGCAAGGTTGGGACCTGGCCATGCAACCTTCCCTCCCCTTGGACCTGGGTTGGTGCCAACCCATGCCCCTTTCCCCCCATGGGGACAGGTGAGGACATGGCCACACCCCATTTCCCCCTTCCCTGCAAGGCCAGGTTGAGGCTGGGCCACTCTCCCTTCCCCTCTGTGGGGATGGGTCAAGCTCCTTTCTCCTGTGGGACTACATTGGGCTGGCCTGCCCCCTGCAACCCTCTGTGTGACTGGATGGTACCTGCTGCACCCACCCCAGGTGTGGGATCAGCACCACTTCCCAGATTTGGCCCATGGATGGACTGGGCACTACCTATCTGGCCCACCGGGCAAATAGGTTGGGCATCACTGCTCTGTAAGATGTCATTTTGGGATTGAAAAAACACCGTCTGTCTGAGAGCATTTCCAATACTCCTGGATTTCCAGACTTATTGAAGTAAGGTAGTGGGACATTCTTTTCTGAGCACACTACTCTTGTTTTCTGGATTTTATCTCAAGGCCTTTGGCTGCACTGGTGACATTTCAGTGTGCTGGACTAATGCATATTATGGAATGATCAAAAAGAGCTTCATCTAAGGCTCTTTGAAGTTAATCAAATGATTCCAGTTTATTTTAATGGGTTTTGGCTCAGGCTTCAGGTCAGGAGTGATGGCAGGGCAGAGACAAATGTCATTATGAAATGTATGTACACACAGGATCAGTTTATAAATTTGCACTTTCACTTACTTGGATAGGCGAAACTTCACATTTGCAAATAGTACTTCTTTTTCCAAAACTGGCACTAAGAAACCCAACTGCTGGATTTGCATAAGCAAGTGCTCTTCATACACCGAAAATAGTTGTGCATGGGAAAAGAACAGCTGCAATTTCAGAGGCATCTGTTATTTGTGAAGTTTTTGAACAACTTTCCCAGATGCAAAACATTAGGAGGCAGATTAAAAAAGATATTTAGGCTTTTAACTCCTATTTAGGAGTCTAAACGCCCATTAATTTCAATAGATTCTTATGTGAGAGGAAAAATTTCTTAAGGTGATATCTTTATTGGACCAACCATGCAGTTCGAATAAAGTTAGACAAGTGTTTGAAAGCAAAACATTCTTCCTCCAGTCTCTGATCATAGGAACCAGGCACAGCATAGAGAAAAACAACATAGGGGAACCTATACTCAACAAAGATCAGACCCTGGGAGAAATATCCCCAGCCCCTCTGCACCTAGCTTTCAAACAGCTCCTCAACCTTGCGCAACTCATTATCAGAAGCAAACTCTCTGCTGCCCAACAGACATCAAGTAGGACACTTGCCTTAACAAGAAATGCTTAACTTGTCAGCATACCCATCATAAAAAAACACTAGAATCCATGGTTCCTTACATGCCTTTCCCAAAATATGATGTATCTTATCCAATGCTCTCATGGCAACTACGTGGGTGAGACTAAACAGCAACTATGTATCAGAATAAACCTGGACACAAAAATATGTAAAGGAAGGAGGCACACAGACCATTAGGAGCCCATTTCTCACAGAACAATCACTCGCTTTCTGACCTCACTATCCCATGCTCAAGGGAAATCTACCTTTAAAAGGTGAACTTTTTAAGAACAAAAATGCATAAGCTGGTTGGACACTAAGAACCAAGGACTAAACATTAATATCTGGTTTATGATACATTATATTTTATCCAACTCCTGAACTTCTTCCGCACAGAAAAGGTGACCCTGTTCCTGTCTGATAGGCTGTCACCTCCCAGTAATAAGCGTCTTAACTTCTGCTACTTGTATGTTTGCTACCCCTGATAATTTCCCTCCCCCTCTCCCTTCTCCTGCTGCCTTGTTTCTGTGATCAAAGACCTTAGGAAGAATGTCTTACATTCGAAAACTCTTTTAACATAACCTAGCTATCTAACTGGTCCAATACAAGATATCACCCTAAGAAATCCTTGCCTCTCGCATCATTTCTGGATCGTCCCAGCTAAACCATCACTCTTGTGCTAAAAAAAATTAGAAGCGTGAGCATCTAAATATCTTTATAGCTCGGGACCTAGGTAACTATGAAAAGATATTATTGATAATGATGGCATGAATGGTACAGTGTGCAGGTTTAGCGGTTACCCTTTCTAGCATAGCAACTTTACCCTTCATCTGCCATACTTGGGGTATCAGGCAGATTAGTCCATAACTCACTCTAGTTTCTTTCTGCCATCATCAGCTCTGCACCATTCTCTTTTCCCACAAGATACAGCAACTAGACCTGCATTAGTGGGGAGGATGGTCCCAGCACAAGGAGAAGAGTGATGGTGCAAAATCAGGAAAGGTTGTATGAAATGCAAAGGATCAAGGAGTTTAGGAAGGCCAGATTCATCCATTTTCTACGTAAATCCAGTCAAAGGCTTGAAACAGTTCGGGGGATATGTGCTGGTGGCACAGAGAGTGACACTTTAAAAATGTCTTCTTTTGCCAAATGCAATGATCTAGAACAGTGCTTCTCAAACTGTCTGATGTAGTGGACCGGCAATTTTTTTTCCATTGGGCCAGGGACCGGTGCCCGGTTCAGTTGGTGGCAGCAACTGTGTGTAACAGGGCTACACAAATGCATGACCAGCTGTTTCTTTCTCTTTCCTCACCTTGCACAACGTGATGTCACCTGGAGTGTTGGAACATACAAACTGTGGTGCTATGGCATATCAATGCTATGCTTCTGAAAATATATTTCTTTCTTTCCTGGCAACTCGCTGCGGACCAGCAACTGGTGGCTGGTCCGCGGACCACCACTTTGAGAAGCACTGATCTAGAACAATATTTCTGCATTGCATGTTGCAGTTGAGGCATCACCTGAAAACACCTTTATTACAAATAGCATCCATATGGAAGATTTTTGCCTTTCAGGCCTGGATGTGTTCACAGAAGACAAAAAATAGAAAGAATTTTCTTTCAGTAGCATTTGAAACAGTCCTCCTCAATGTCTGCTTTGGTCCTCCAGTAACGTTCCCTTTATACCACCCTTCCTAGCAGCTTCCCCCTGGGAAAGGTTTTCCAGTCCTATAGTGTGAAAAGTACAAATCTCAAAACACTGCAATTCAAACTCTCTGCTTAGAGAGACTTTAAACCACTCGTGCCATAAATGTCTCATCGATGCTGCCTGACGTCAGAGGCTTTGGGAGGTTGGTCTGAAAGTGAAAACAGCAGCAGTTCCAATCTGAGTACAGTACAGTACAGAGAGCAAAAGGAGCAAGACAAGCACAGCTCTGTGTGGATTATAGGACTGCAGAAAGGGGGGAACTGCGCAGGGACATGGGGACTACAATGTAAGTGCAGCTGCTGCAACAACTCTTCTCTATTCTTTGTGAACAGACCCAGGGAAGCACCGCTTTCTTTTCTTTTTCTCTAAAACAATCTGAAGGCAGCTTGGAAGCCACAATGATTTAGATGTAGCTCGGGTTTTTTTTTCCTGAAGTGTACTTAGAAAGGGGCTGACAACCAGCCCTTTCATGCTCTGTGACTGGGTATGTGGGAGATAGGGGAGGGAATATCTTTGGAAAGCTACAAAATTAATTGGGGATGGAAATCGAGATCTTTCTTGTACTGGTAGCAGGTCAGTAAAATCCCAAATAAACCCCAGGCAAGAACTAACTTCTTTAAGCTTTTTCACAGTAGGTGATTTATTTTTAACCCTTTCAGTTTTAACTTTCAGCTATGAGAAGTTTTCTTTCATCATCTGACAGCCATTTCCAGGCTTCCTTACAATGGCATTGAGAAATTCTGTCCAATCCTATTTGTCAGGCTACTCAGAGAAGCAGATACAAAATGCTTATTAGATAAAGCCTGCAAAGTCCTGAATACTAAACACCTTAGGACTCTGTAGCCTTTTGTTGGCTCCCTAGGGGAGTTTGGTAATTATATAGGAAGAAAGAACAGAGAAATATCTCAGGATAGGAAAGTGACTGATGCAGGGTCATCCCTGAAGAAGCAGAGAGATGGTAACAGTGGAAAACTTGAGGGGCTCTGGCACCTCCAGGGATAATGGATTAGGAAATTTATAAAACAGAACAGAAGTCTGAGTGCCAGGGAAAACAAATAATTGTCTTCCTCTGCAGCCAAAATGATACTCAAACCAGCAGCAAAGCCCATTCAATTAAAAGAAGGCACATTCACTAAGGGAAAAATATTTTAAATGAAAACTTTATAACGCACTGTACTTACTATTGTTAGTATAACTAAATTAGTCGCTTCCTTGCATACTGAGGTGCACTCACAATTGTCCATGGGAGACATAAATAGTTGTTCCTAATCCTAACAGACCTGAACCCAGCTGACTCTGGACTGAGTTTCTGATCAGACCCATACTGAAATCAGAAAGGGATTTTACCAGATAAAGCAGAAGTGTTTGATGAATGTGTTTTGACGCTTTTCATTTACCAAAGATTTAGAAAATAAAAACTCTTTTCTAAATCAGCAAGCTGGACCAATGCAGGTGCTGCAAGGAGCAATGATCCTGTTTAATGTCAATTTAAAGCTACAATGAAAAGCAGAGTCAGTGTGAATTACACAATACAACATTCTGCAATGTCAGTAATTGGCTTCAACAAACAAGCAACCATAAAAAGTCTGTTTCAAGTCACTGCTAACTGGTTTGCATTGTTTTTGTAATGGAACAAGTCTGCAAATATTTTTCTTCTTGTGGATGGCAGAATGGGTTGCTGGGGAGGGGGAGGATAGGATTGGATGGGAAATCTGCATCTATTGGCTCTCCAAAGCGATATCAGTCAGTTCCAGTTTTCTGGGCATAAAGTTGCTGCGGCAATCTCCTTCTCTGCTTGAGTGGGTGGGGAAATGTCCATGTCAGCTAATGAAACGGGGCAAAGTTTAATGGACAGATGTTTAAGTGCTAATCCAAGTTCAGGGCTGCCATGCCATGCTATACAAGCTTGCCTGATTTGAGGGAAATTAAATTGTACTGGAAAGGATCATGACTATGAATGAAAGAGAGAGAGTGTGTATTCTGGGAGCAAAACCCTGTACTCCTCATTGCTGATACAAATATGAAATTAAATTTATTGACATGAACAGCACTAGGATCTGGGTTCTGTGCCAGTGTACCACAGCAGTATTCACCCATCCCTATTTATTTGTTATCGAATTTTATTTACTCTAGGTTGGAAACTACTTTTCCAGGAAATATTACATTGCAGCAGTCTAATTGGCTGGCTGACAGCATTAAAAAGGGGGGAAAAAGCCTCTTTTAGAATAGGTTTAATGAGTTGTTAGGAGCTGAAAATATTTTCCCTAATAAAAGGCTTGAATGTTGATACAATCAGCAAGAGTAAAAATGATGAGGCAGACCATTTCAGCTGGCTCAGCAATGAGTCAGGCTGGCACTGAAGTGCTTCTGTACCATTCTGGGCTAATGCATGTGGAGCTAGTGGAGGCCAGGGGAATGTGGAAAGGATTTCCAAGTCAGGATCCACAGAAGGAGACTTGATTGTGTCTTTCTGGTTTCCAGACATCCACCCACAAGCAGCTGCCTGGGGTACCACTCTACCTGCAATGGCTTAGAAGCCTGGGAAATGCTTGAAGAAAGGAAATTTCCCTGTAGTTCAGAAAGGACACCCTACATATAAAGTTGCTTGTAGAAAATGGGGAGAGAAGCTGTAACATTACAGGAAGAAAGATTTGAGGGGAAAGGTGGGGAGAAGCTACAATCTATGATTGTTTATCTGGATCAGATCACTTCACTAGAGAGAGATCTTGCATTTTGCTTTTTCACTGGTGGACACTAACCCTAAACTGCACAAGAAAGTGGGAGGAAAACACTATACTGAGAAGACAGTGCTAGTTTCTTTTTCAGATTTTGGCCTCAGGATGTAGCGGGAGATTTCTCTATGAAAGTCTCATGCCAGTCATGCTGTGACTGAGGTTTTAAAATATCTTCACTGTGTGTCATAAAGTGCAGTCATGTGGTTTTATGATCTTGGTTGCATCCTTGTAAATTTTTCCTAAATAGCGCTAGAACTGCAGTTCACTTCATCTGAGCTTTGTACATGTGAGATACAATCCTGCTTTCACTAAAGCCTGTGGCAAATCTTCTTCCCAGAAAGAATAGGTCCATATTTAGGAAACACTGACTTTATTTGTAGGTTTCTCTGTGATCGGCTCCTATTCTATAGACAGTAAGTGAGAACTTAACTAAAGTTGAGTAGCCTCATGTAGGCACCTCTCACATGTAGCATACCCATTTCCTATAGCTGCTGGAAGATTCCCAAAGGGCTCATTGGAAATATCTCCAGTCATTCCAGGTTAACCACATGTCCTAATTATTGAGAAATAGAAGAGAGTCCCATTTCCTGGTACTCAGGGTTAGGATGTGTAGGAGATTTGGCTTTGGGCTCTATAGTTAGTGAGATTTTTCAAACTTGGGTCAGTCCTACAGAGATTTGACCCACCAAGACTAGAACAACATGTTCCTAAACCAAATGAAAACTGGCTGCTCTATTTTTAGTCAGATGAAACACTGCATTTGTTTGTTTTCAGGTTTTTCAACACACTGCAAGTGGACAGTGATCTCCCTTGTGGCTTTTTCTTTTCTCTAATATGTGGCTCCTTTGAACTGACATCATCTCAGAGTTAATAGTGGTAGCAATCAACATAAAAGCATGCACTGGACCTGATTTGTTTCTCATATAGGTCAGTTTTATAGCATTGTAACTTTTCTGACTTTACAGTATAGTTACTTCCAGTTTACAATGGTGCACATGATATCAGGATCATCACCCTCAAAGAGCTAATTACTGTGTCTCACAGTGCCCCCATAATTTAGATAGGTTATTATATTATCAGGCCAGATTTCTGTGTTATAAACTGGCACTGGAGCTTCAGAGAATTGATGCCAGTCTACATCAGCTCAGGAACTGACCCGTTGTCTCTGGATTACAAATTAGGTAAACTAGGTACAGGCAGCTGCAATCTCTTCTCATTTGCCACAGAAAATCTTTTTAACCTTATAGGCTTCAGTGCATCAACTCCAGACTTCCATTGTAATAAGTTCAAATGACAGCAGAATTTGGCCTAGAGAAACTGAGGTCCAAACTGTCTCAAGTGGCCTATAATTTTGGGTCTCTATTTTTGGTGCCCTACTTAAAACACCCAGGCACTCAAAAATGAGACAGCCAAAATTAAAAGGCACATTTGAAAATGTTGGCCTAAGTGATTTGGCCACACCTATGCAGTAAGTAGGTTTAGTTCTTCACACACCAGATTTATGTTGGGGTAGCTCCATTAGAGTTAATGGGCTACTCCTAATTTATGCCAAGGTAAATAGAGGGCTTGAGTCCCAGTTTTTCAGAACTGGGAATAGCTCTGAGGAACTTTTGAACATCAGCCCTGTACTCTCTTTTATGGTGACATAAGGAGCTTCCCACAACAAAGTTCTGTCAGTAGACTGTATTTGACTCGCATTTAGCATTTGCTTCATGGTCCATTTTAGATTTTGCATAATTTTGAAAGTGTTTGTCTTCTCATAGTTTAAGCATTGAAGCTCTGGCATGTCTGGTGAACTCTGCCGAGTCAGCTATTGTCTCATAAATATTGTGGGTTGGAGAGAGATAGCACAGTGCATCTGCCTGAGAGCAACTCAGGAGTGTGTGGGATATGAATAGAGAAATGACTCTTTGAAGAGAGAAAATGAAGTCAGAGATCCTTCTGATGAGTTATCATCAAAGCTAGGGCTTCTTTGGAGGTACAGAAAGAACTGGAGAGATTCATTTAAAGTAACAAGAAGGAACTAGGCAAGGCAACAGACTAGGCAGGGAACAGAGCGCTTGTAGACTTAATGGAATAGATGCCAGGAATCATGGAGGAATAGGACATGTTAGACTGGGAATAGAAAGAAGGTAAGAAAAAACATTGAGAGGAGTGAATGGAGAAAAGAAAGGCAAGAAGAGCTTTAAATAATCATTCTGGATTCCACTGTGCTTTGGCTCCAAGTGGTGTATAGACTTCTTCCCTGAACACCAGGGCCTTCTAATTTCCCAGCTTTGCTGGCTTCAAAGAAATAATCCCTGAACTGACATAAGCTTTGAAGTTCACATTTGTTTTTGTTCAAGAATTTTTTTTCTCTCTTAATTGTGTCCCAAGATGACTTGAATGCAGGCAACAGATGTACCAGTCCAACCTGGCTCCTATTTGAATCAAATGTCAAGCAAATCTTGGAGCTCCAGCAGTGCCCATTCCCTGTCCCTGGTAGACTTTTTATTAAAGAATGTAAACAAGGAAGTATTCCTCTATTGATCCAAGATAGCTAACTGATCTAAATAATCATGTATTTATTATTTTGTTTGGAGGAAGAGGAAAATTCTTTTAGCTGTTTGCTGAATGAATTCACGGGCCATGAAGTCCAGACAACCTAAGATTTACATGGAACCAAGTGGAAAATCATCCATCCTCTTTGAGACAAGCACTCAGATACCAACTCATTTGTAAGACATGGGCTGAAAATGTGTTCCTAAAACCTGCCTAATTTAAACATACATACACATGAACGCATTGGATATACCCGATCACCTTCTGTCAGGGTAAAGCAGTGGTAAAACTTTCAATGGGAGAAATCACAGTGAGGATCTTCTGTCTGATGTTCTCTTGGTGGTTCCATATGGAACTGGGGTTTGAACCCCAAAGAGATAAGCCATGGGGACTGCACAGGAAAACCAGGAACTTTCTAGTGATCTGAAGTCAGGGCAGGGTAGGGCAGGGCAGGGCATTTTATAGACTAATTTGATCAGAAAGGGATGAATAGTGATCTGTTCAAGTTCTAGGGGATTTGTAAGGTGCACAGAGTTCTGAACAGAGGCACCCTGCAGCAGCCCATTGGCAATGCAGCTTCAATGCAATGGCATTATTGACACCTCTCCCTTGCTATAAGCTTCCCCTTGTTCCTTCCTTTAAAGAAGACCTATTGCCTCTGATGATTTTCCATAAAAATATCTTGTTAAAAAGAAACTCACAAATATTTTTAGAAGCGTTTTATCCCTCCTCCCCACCCCAAAATGTTATATATTTTCCTCAAAAAGGGGATTTGAGATTTGGTTCCAGTACTAGTGCTATCAGGAATGGGGCAGTCTGTTAGTGCAGACAGGATCAAGGTTTCTCACTGACTCACTGCTGACTGGTATTCCTGAGCCTGAAGAAGAGTGTGTGTGCCTGAAAGCTTGCAGAAAAAGATGCAGGTTTTTTTGCAATGTTTTAGTTGATCTAATAAGAGGTATCATTTCTGAACCAAGAGTTCTAGGTTTTTGTATTTCTTTTTGTCTCAGACAAACATGGCTACCAAATACATCCTAGGAAGTGATTCTGCTTTAATCTACCCTAGCAGAATCCTGACTCTCCCTTGCAAGAAACTTCATCAGTATCTGCACACAACATGAAAGAAAGCAGCCTCTTAACCAAACACAAGAATACTGTAGTCCTCTCCTTTACAGTTATGTATACAGCGGGAACCAATTACACTGTGTTGCTAGCAGCTGACTATGTGGTGAGACAGTTGGTTGTATCCTCACTTGTGTTCTGATGTGTTAATACCCAACAGCACTGGGATGCAGGAATAAAGTAATAACAACTCCAGGGCCCTGCCAATATGGACTGTTCTCCAGCTGTACCCTACTGTGATATGAATATGCCCTGTAGCTTTCCACATTTTTACTGCCCTAGGGGTCAGGTGTCCTGATGAGCGAATCCTTCTTGCTCTCATGTAGAGGCCTTGAAATGTGTCACCAGTGACAGAAATACAAAGCTTAACCTTAGCCTTTCATCATCAGCAGGATTCAGGCAGCTAGCCTGTGTGAGCATAGAGGAGTTTCTGGCATTCACCACTGCTACGCTATGGGGAGAAAAGCAGATGTATTTTCTGATGAGGTGAAACGTTTCTTGTGGGACCTGTTAATAGTTTTCTGGCTGTATCTGGGCTTATCAAAAATAACCTCAGGCCCCTTCTCAGGGATATGTTCTACTACAGATGTCCAAGTGTGCCCTTCACAACACATTTTATGCTTTGAAAGGAGACAACATTTTACAGGCAAGAGCTGATTCCCTCATCTCCTATCTAAATTCCCAACCTAATGCTAGTACGTTCATATTCAATAGACCATTTCTAGAGGTTCTTATTCTGATTAACTCAGTCTTTATTCAGCCCCACTTCAACCAGTAGTTCTAAATCTTTTCAGTCACAGCGACTCTCTGCAACTTTTTTGAATGTGGCAGCACCCTGGTTAAGAACCACTCTGCTCAGTTTAGTGCTTCTCAATTGGATTATGCTGCCTCCAGGTAATATTGCCTCATGATCTTGCTGCCCACACAGACTGGGAAGTGCAGTGGCACATGCATATGCTCTTCCTCTATTAGGGTTCTCTGATCAGCCTGAAGCAGGCAGGAAAGTGAGCTCATGCTCCATCCCTTCCTAGTATGACCCTGCATGACACGTTCACCTCTGTTTCTGGAAGAGCTGCAGCCTAAGATAGCTCTTGCTTGTTTTAGGCTGATCAGAAAACCCTAATGTAGAAGTATACAGTACAGTTCTACCTGGCCATTGCTGCAGGTCCCCTGAAGTTTTTCGGCATCCTAATTGAGAACTGCTGTCCTACACAATGGAAGTATTGTCTAAAAAAGAGCTACATACAGAATGGTACTGACCTTGCACTAGATGCCATCATTTCAAGGTCATGCTGATCTTGCACTAGATGCTTGCACCCTTAATAAAAAGGGCAGCTGAAGAGTGTAACACCTTGAGACTTTTGCCTAAGTTTTCAGTCACCACCCTCCATTTCTGCAGGTGCAACTGGAAGCACAGATAATTTAAGAGATAGTTTTATGTCTGCGGTCATTGGCACCTATAGATTAGGTTCCTTACATCCTACAATCTAGGACTACAAATGAAATCAATGCTTTACAAAACTAAACAGCATTAGCTTCACCTGCAAATATTTTTGTCCAGAAAAGATACACAGAAATGGACATGTAAAAATGGGTGGAAAGGTGGCCTTGAGTGTCTGCCTGGGATGTTCCAGATCATGCAAATCAGAATCTACCTCTGTACGGTGAAACAACGGAGGAAGTGATAGTTAATCCTTCACTGTTAACTCTCCTGAATTGAGATCCAAAACTGCCTTCTTATTATTTACAACTCTGTGGTGTCTAGAAAGGGTTTTAAAAAGCTGAATATGATACTGCATCTGAGTTGCATCTCTGGTTCTTTGTATAAATAATTATTCTGAGTGGCATCCCATGAAATGTCAGGATAACAGAGAATGCAGTGCAAATAGCAACATCAGGATTTGAGCAGTTTGTTCGTTATTCATTGTACATTTTCTGTAAAACATGGGCTTATTTTTTTGAATATTCACTGCACAGACATCCATTAGTCACTGCATTATTTTAGCTTCTGAATACTTGTCACTCCCAATGAGTTGTTTGCAGACTTTTCCACACCCTCAAATGTACACATCCAACTCTCCTTAGTCTGGGTTATTTTTACAATGATGGTGACAGAAGTTGTCATTATCTTCTCATTTTTGTGTGCATGGAGGTGAGCATACCAGGGAGAAGAGGTAACTAGAGTCCTGCATCTTGGTGGAAGAAGTCTAACTCACCTGAAGTGTAATTGCAGCTGAAATGTAGTTCATGAATTATTAGAGGACATATTTCAGGAATATGTCCTTCCTCTTTCCTGTTGGAGCTCCACATCCATTCTCTTTTCTACAGAGCTCTTGTCCTCAGTCACAGCAGTTTTTTCTGCTTGCCACGCATTCTCCAACAGCTAAGCACAGTCCCTTTTCCCAGTGTCTGTGCAAATAATTTGAGTTCTACCCACTGAACCCACTGAGGCAGCACAGATCTTTCAATGCCTTCCTTGACACTAACATTTTTCTATCTGATCAGTGAGAATACTTCTCTTCACTGCTGTTCCTTCAGCCTTGTCTGATATCCAGTGTGTTCTTTCTGACAATAGTTATCAACATTTTATGGATTTGCCTCCCTTGAACTGTGCTAGCAAGCTGTAAAAAGTCTCTGGTTGACAAATCATGTCACAGATCTGATAAAGTAGCCTCTAGGCCCATAGTTAACTTCCTGGTTCTGCTGAATCAAGCAAAATATGGATCACCTCTTATGCAAATGTGAAGATGACTACAGGTTTATTCAATTCAAATAGGGAAACTAACATATTGAAGGTTTTGCTTCTGTGGTCAACAACTATGCAAATTCTATAAGTTAGGCAACATCCAGCTTGGTCAGTGATTGGGAATCAACAGTAAAAACTCACTGTGCTCCAAGAAGTTGCCCTAGTGATTTAGATGTATACATACATTTAATTTTATGAGACTGGAAAAGAAGAGATTAGTCAGAGATATACAGGGAGTTGGATCATTTTTTCCCAAGTTCCACGGTGGCTTTGAAGGCTTAGTATGAAACAAATCATCTTAAAAGTAGTAGGAAACACATCTTTTATAATAAATGCATGAATTTTTTCAGTGCTTCATGAGGAGAACAGTAGTCCAGTCCTGGTAAGTCAGATGTTTGGGCAGGGAGAAGACTTGTCATTATTAGGTCTCTATCTAGGTGTGTAAGAATGATAGATTCAGACAAAGGGAGATGTATCCAATTTCTGGACTCTTTTCACTCAATGTGAGCCTTCTGCTACCCTGCTCATGGCTCTCTCCTGACCCTTGTTAAACTATCCTGTTCAAAAACTTCTGGAATAGGTGATCTATTGTATTGTTTCCTCCTATGTCTATAACCTGATATATTACCCTGGTCTAGTTGCTTAAGACAACATTTTCAAGAGTTTCCATTATTTGGTGATGTTTTAGTTTTAGGGTTCCCAGTTTCAGACACTTTAGGACTTGATCCAGATCCATGCATTCAACAGAACTTCCACTGTTTTCACTGGGAGTTGCAATGGATCCCTTTGGCTTAATTTTATCTGCATTACCAATTTCTTTCAAACAGAGTTGTGGAACACACAGAACAATTCAGTCATTTGCCCGGTATTCTGAGATAGTCAAAATCACAACCAAGACTAGAATGCAACAATTCCTGCCTCCCAGTGACAAAGAAACTGCACAAGAAAAACTGATATAATCTCCTGAGCTGTGCAAGAGTCCTGTATAACTGCCATTCTTGAAATAGTTCATTGCTTTTCTTTTTAAGAAGTCTCTATTTTCAGTAAGTAGCAGTTCTACCACCTGTGTAGAACCTGTAGTTAGTTAAGAAAGGATCTGTGTTCACCAAGATCTCTCTTTTAGTTGTACTGATTATTTCATAAAATACCAGTACTGAAACTGTTTAAAAGTTCTTTTCACATACAGGTTCAGTAGTGACAAGCTGATTATTGAGTGATCATTTTGCTGTAGGACTTTGTAGTACATCATACTTTCAAACTGCACTGCATCTTGGTTTACTTTGGTAAGGAGCTAATTGTATCTGGCTTTCTATGTTTACACAGGAAAAACAGTGCTGGGTAGACATATCTAAGCTAGCTCTAAATTTGGTAATTTAGGGACCAAAAGCTAGGAGTATAGTACCAGCAGAACTAATTAACTCAGGTAAAGTGCTGCCCTAATGCAACCATACTATTTCTGGTACCCAAGCAGACATAGTCAAAGGCATCTCTACCAAGGCTTTGTATTGTTTTGTGTAGACATTTCTTTAGATCAGGAGAGGGCATAGGATGCTATGCTCCCTCATGGCATCTATATTTGGGCTAAGGAAGATCTAATAGCTGTGGAGGGGGCATGTCAGATCTGTACACTAGCAAGTGTTATGGGGAAGTTCTGGCCACACCTTTTTAGAATGATGGAGTAATCCCCAGTGATCTCATTACTATACACTAGTGATCAGAATTACAAAGGATCGGGTTTACATTATGAAGACATCTATGCACACCTTGGGGAACTCAATCTAGGCCTTTGATTTGGGCCTCTCTGGACAGAAAAGATAAACACGTTTCACCTCTGGAGTGTCTTACATAACCTTTTTAGTTAGCTGACTCTTCCAAACATTGCATTCTATGATGAGCTTGTGAGAACCTTAAGGTGAGCATCCCTAAGGTGGATATTATCATCCCTATCATCATCATTGTTACTACTATTAATACGAAATATAGAGTCAGAGACATGAACTAAAGTGTCAGCAGCCATGCAAAAATTCACAGGTAGTCAGGATTACAACTCTGTAATACACAGGTAAGCAATAGGTGCTGAACCTTTAAATGAAGATAAATCTTTCTACTTGCTGCAAAGGTAGCTGCCATTTTTGAGCTGAGATGCCACTCACTGCCATGGAGACATACACACACTGGCCACTTACTCTTTCATGAAGACGTACTCTTCTTTGTTGTAATCTTTCTTTTAATATAAAAATCTGTAGGGTGGTAAAAATATCCAATGTATTGTATGTATTTCATGATCACTGTAAAAAAATAAATGCTCATTGTTTGTAAGCTAGATATATCTACTGGTTTGTGTGGTTACTGGTCCTCAAATAGAAACCTGTTTAGTCTACTGGAAACTTATAGAACCCATGTAAAGAGTTCCTAAAGTGGCTTATTTAAATTTTCCTTGGCACAGAGGTGCACAAAAATAAAAATGTTGGGTGGATCAAGGTAAAATGTTTTCTAACTTCTGAAAGGCTTTCAGTTCTGATTCACTCTAAAGTGTTGACCTAAGATTCCATCCGTTCATAGTTTATAAATGTGTTTGCCTATGCCGAAACGTCGGCCATAACAGTTTATGTCAACTTCCCCGTGGCCCAACACAGAATGTGCAGGCCTTTCCTTTAAAGCCCTCAGAATTTATATAACCCTGCAATTGTAGCAATGCAAATTGTGGCTCTGGTTACAATAACAAGGGTTTAGGGAATGCAGAGATTGTAACTGCAAAGGCATAAAAGCAAAACAAAACAAAACCCCACATGCTGTTTTAATTTTCAGCAGCCACATGAGAACTGTCCTCTGGTTCCTGGCTATAAATAAATCTTTGCCGTCATAGGAAGACAACAAGCAAAACAATCCACATTCCTCCCAAATTTTCTTATGGTTAAAAACATAAAGGAAAGGTAAATGTTTCAAAAGCAAAGTGTGTCTGTGCAGAGGTAGGTTGAATTAACACTCAAGGGGACTGATGTTTGTATCAGGCAAAGAAGCGTCATGTTAATCCTTCCTACCTCCTGCCTCTCTGTGGGCACATCTCCAACAGCAATGGTGGGATGTGCAGAGTACTGTCTGTTGCTACAATCTGTTTTGGGACCTGGCTCTGCTGGTGGGTCCTCTGTTGGGAAGATGTAGTCATGGTTCCATGCTTGTCCAATTTCTTCTATCACCATTGCAAGATACAGTGTCTGTGCGACTTCTAGGCTATACAGAAAAGCAATGCTCTAGATTATGCCTGCCACCTTTGGAAAGTTGTGGGGTGAGGGAAAGGCTACTTCTTATTGTCTTCCCAGATTTACAGAACGGGGTATGATCTTGCCTTTATATTTTTCAGAGGCAGTTTGGTGAGAGATGAATTAGCATATTAGGGACTATGAACTGACTTTGGGAGGAATTCCACTTCAGGAAGAAGATGCCCAAAGAGAAGATACCTGCCATCTGAAACCCTATATATTGGGTACAAGCAGTGAGGTAGGGTGTAGCTAGACCTCGAATACCCATGCATTCCAAGAAGGAAACCAGTCAGGAAAACTGCAAGAAGAGGCTTTGCAGGGCACTTTGTTCCCCATTAACACATTCATGGAGCAGAGGTTTTGGGAGAATGCTGGACAAGTGGAAGACATGTTCATCATAACAAAGGGGAATGGAAGAGATGGAGATGAGTAGGACAAGCAAAATATTCTTTACCTTTATCTCTATGCACTGTAGTTCACTGAAAACTATTACAAAGAGGAATCCAAAGAGGTTTCACTTGAATTCAGATCAAGACTAGATGTAGACAATAGCTCAGATGATGGTAACAACATTTTTTTTAAATATGGCCTTTAGGTACCACAGCAGTACTGTGAGACCAACTTATTTTAGCTATTTTGCACAGTGGAAATTCCACCAGATTATCTATTGCCACTGTGTTTTGACCATCACATGGTGCAATTATCAAAAAGTCAGAAAACAAGGCTGCAAAACCTTGGAGTGTGTTGGTTATGGGAATTTCAGGTGTGAAACTCTAGTTTGGGTCTCTGTTATTAATAGACATCCTTGTGTCTGCTTCTTTGTGATCACTGGTCTGAAAAGCCAGCAGTTTCTTACCCTGAAATCAGCCTTAAAAAGAAGAGAAAGCAGGAATAGATGAAACAGAATTACTGTTTACATACACAAGTCTACAGTAATGAAAAGTATCCATGCAAGAGAAACACAGCACAATATAATAGACACTTCACACTTACACACAAACTGCCCAAGTCCAACTCAACCTTTATGTGCATAAATAGCACTTACACAGGTACGTTTAGCTACTTAAGTGGTCTTGTGGGCCTGTTCTGTAGATTTTGTGCTTTCTGCCCCCACAAGAACACAAAGTAATTCTGTGTCCGTAACAGAAAAACAGAGAAGAGCCCTCTTACATTTTAACTCATTGGCTTTGTGGTTACCATATTTGCCCAGGTTCTAGACCCCACTTATTTAGGTTCTAGACTCAGAAGATTTCTAACGTAAATCTCTCATTCCCAGCAGAGTCTCCTAATTGCTAGTCCATGGGCTAAGTGTTGGTAAGAGCATCCTACACCTTTCCTGTTGAAGGAGACTCATATGAAGGACCAGAAGGAGAAAGCAAGGCAAAGGAAATGTGGCTCAATAGGTTGGGCATTGCCCTGGAAAGTTGGGCAGCAAGGGACTCTGCCCCTCTTCCTGCCCTTACCTTAAATAGTATTCCTAGACTGTATATTTAATAGTCAATGGATAAAAAGGGGAAACGGCATCTGGATATTTTCTGCAATTTGCAGTAAGTGCTACTAACCCCTATAAAAGGGAGTTGGACTGGCACAGCATATTGTGCCCAAATCAAGGTGTATTACAGAATATATTATCTGCATTTTACCACTTCTGGCCACAGAAAGCAAAAGAAGCACATTTCCATAACATCGGGGACCATGTTTCCCATTTTTGTGGAAGGGTGACAATTTGAACCCCCATTTTGCAATGGCAAGTTAATTCTTAATTCTGTGAGCAAAAATAGGGTAATTTTCATCACTGAGTTTTCCCTTGTGGTTAGATAGCTGGAGGTGTAATGTCTCAGATTTTCATTTATGGTTCAGCTGTGGGCACAAACATGTCTGCACTCAAAAGTGGGCATAGAACCTATAAAATCTGTTTCCCATTCTCTTGCTCTCACATTAAACCATTCTTCCTCCCAAGAAGGTTTGGTTTCAAATTAAACCTGCACAAACAGTGAGATGCTTTTTTTAAAAAAAAGCCAATATATTCTTCTGCAGCCATTTAAATTCATCAGTAGAAATACTAGTGGCTAATCCACCAGCTGAAAGTCTAAACAAAGGATTTTAATTCTGTCTATTAAAATAGGAAATGGGTTTTATATACCAGTGCAACACAGAGAGAGCAAGTGAGTGAATGAATGAATACAGCTGTAAGGGGCTATAAAGTTTTTACTTCAGTGTGTTTGAGATGACCAAGTAACTCTTAAGTGCTTGTGCCATGAGTGAGTAACATAGGTCATTCCCAATAAATGCTAGTAAAATACTTCACAGTCCTCTCATATCAGCAGGATTGTATTTATGTAATTTAATTTTGTTTATTCATTTATTTATTTACTTTTGTCTTTTCTCATATCCCCCACTTTGAAGTCCATTAGCTACTATGGAAACAATGTTTTAATTAGGGCAGGATTTAGTTTTAAGTATAATATAAAGCCAGGCTGTATAATCATTTGAAATGTGTGAGGGCATATGACTTTGTAATGATTAATATGAGCACAGATGTGGTTTCTAAAAAATGTAAGGGGATTCCTATGGCTCAGGTTCTTAGATACTGTGGTGGTGAGAGTGATACAAAGACACAGGACAAGAACCTAGTACTTTTATGTACATTAATACGCTGTTCCACCAGAAAATCTACTGAAATCATCAAAACAGCTTGAGAAGTCAGGAGCATATCTATGTATGGGAGTCCTGCTGGGTTCATCCTCAACTCCGATGAGATTACCTCTCAGTTGAAGCACAATGGGACAGAAGCTCTTGAGTAATCAAATTTGCTGAGGACTATTAAGGCAGACTGAATTCAAAAGATGATCTAAGTGAGAGGTTAGAAGTCAGACAAAGTCTGGGAACTGATTCTTCACACCAGTGAGCTGGAAAGACCTGCCTGGAGTTTCATGGCAAGAGGGGAAGTGGTGATGCCTTAACACCGGGGCAGGCAAATATTTTGCACAGAGGGCTGCTTATTGAGGGACACATGACAGGCAGCTCAGGGCAGATTAATATTAATTTTCTAAAATTTTTAGAGGCCCCGTGGGCCAGATAGAATGGCCTGGAGGGCTGCATCTGGCCCCTGGGCTGCATTTTACCCACCCTTGCCTTAACAGCAGGTCTGATGGTGCACCCCTGAAGATTTTGGGTGTGGCTTATTGCTATTTGTCTTGCATTAAATTAGCCTAGTGAGAACCTTGATAAATGCCCCGGTTGCACTCAGGACAGCTGTGTATGCATGTGGTAGATGTCCAGATTGCAAGACCTGAGTTTAGGAAGGAAATAAGCCCAGGAGAGAACTGAAGGAGCTGAAGACCAGTTTTGATTTAAATTGATATTAAATAGTGTATTGTTGCTAATAAACCACAAAACCTCTGAAAAGGGGTGTAGTTCAATGATGTAAAACCTTATGTATAGTTCCTGAGGAGCTCAGGAAGAGCAAACTGGAAAGGCCTGATGGTGGATTAGATAAGCCTTTCCATCTGGTGCTTCTTCAGTCTATCTTAGTGTCAAGTGAATCTTAGTTTAGTTTCCAATGGCCAAATAGGTATGTCATAAAACCTGCTATCACAACTGGCAACTGCAGAAGGCCAAGAAAGCAGAATAGGACACAGAAACAAATCTGCCTTCTTAGCTTTAGAAGAGGACACTGGAGAGCAAGATTGAGGAGTTAGTGAAGTTTGAATCTTTTAGGGGAGCTGAAGTACTGTTGAATGTGTTGCATCTATTATGGGGTTAAATAGAAGAACTTGGTTTCAAGGGTTTTCAAATGTGGCATTTTCCCTTAGCATACCATCCTTGTACAAATTGGAAAAATGGTTCTGAATTTTGACCATATTGCTATACCTCCATCAAAATTGATGGAGTTCCACCTCTGGAAATGTAGGACCAGATTCTCATTTCATTACCCCAATGTGTCTGTGGTTTCCAAGAAGTTAACATGACTTGGAATGATGTGAATGCATTCATATGGGCAAACACTCCTCCAGCTGTAATGATGTTTCTTTTAAAACTGATTTGTGAAATGTCAAGGACACAGAACAAGGACAAGGTCACTTTCATGGCATTTCCTAGAATGACAACACTATAGCAGCATTTGGAGACTGTTTAGGGACCACATCTTTGTCTTTTTAAAATACTAAGAAAAAAAATTGCAACATAACCTTTTCAGTCTTCACTTAAAACCTGGAAACAAGTACTTCTCTGTCTGAACTAGCTGATACATACAAGTTCAAAGAAAGACAGAGCTAATTATTCTACTCCCAAAGGACAAACATCTTTGTACATCTAATATACCCTCCAAGCAGATAAAGTTCATTTTTGTGACAGTTTAATTATACAAATAGTGGTGGATAAATGAATTGCACAAAAACCATAACCTGGACTAAGTTCACTGGGAGGTTCCATATTAGTAATGGCATTCCTAACCCTTTTAAGGTTAAACATGTGTTTAAGGGTGTAGTTACGTTGCAATTAGCATGTACTGACTCTAAGGAATGTTAGGCTGTGCTAAAGTTAGCACATGCTGTGAGCAGTCACTTGTTAAGAGTTAATACCCCGTCTAACCTACACAGCTCTGACCTGCTGCTAGAGGGCTGGTGAGCAAGGGCATGGCTAGGAGCTGCTAAGTCTGCTCCATGCCTACCTGCCTCTTTGCTCTCTAACTGCAATATAGGCCAGAGGGAGAGGGTGGCAGGGGTCCCCCAGCCTCCCCAGGCCATTTGGGTTACCCCCCTAGTGGCACCCTTGCTACCTGGATCACCCCACACTCCCCTATCACTTCTACCACCCTGATCACCTGCCAAGTTGACTGCACCCCTGTTGCTCAGATCACCTCACCCCTGATCACTCACCCACAATGATCACTTCATGGATTACCCCCCTGCTGCCCTGATTGCTCCCTGCACTCCTTTTGGCCACTTTCATTATGCTTCCTGTTGCCCTGATTAACCTGAAAGCATCAGTGGCCTTCCCACTTCCTGCCTGCAACCCTCACCACTCCTGTGCACCCAGATGCAGCCAGTGCACTCTTGCCAGGACCCTCATCTGTCCACTCACCCTCCAGTCCATCCCTCTTCCCCAGCAATTGTGTAACAGCTCTGCACAGGGGAAGGGGGACAGGTGGAGCTGCTAAGCAGCTGTGGGGCCTAGCAGGAGTGGCATGGGCACAGTTGGGGTGCACAGAGACTTGCCAGACCCATTTACAGCCTCCCAGCACTGTAAAATGGGAGAAGGAGCTGATCCTTGGGACCTATCCAGTTGTTACAATGTCACCATGAAATGTGCTTGATACAAGGGGACTAAATGGCTGTAACTCAGAAAGAAACAAGGTTGTAGCTGCAATGGTTTTGCTACACTCAGGTTCCTACAGAAGTATGTAAATGTAACAATTGCATTGTAGCCACTTCTTGTTATCATTTGACATTGATACAGTTATTAAATCTGTCTATATGTAGGCTATAACTTCTCTGAAAAGCAAGCGAATCAGTGACAATATGCCTGGACTTTCTACAGCAACAGTAAACATTTTTTTTTGTAATTTATTTCTCCAACAGAACACTTCCACTGGCACAAAAGCTGTAGTAACTTATGTGAAGGTGGGTCCTTCCTACACAAGCACTGTGAGGGCCAGAAAATTAATGTATGGTTGCAAACAACAGGAAAGAAGAAAGGAGATCAAGTTCTATAGAAGATCATCCAGGTTTGTTCTAATTTGCTTTTGTGTGTGTATGTGTGGTCCTCCTCCACTTAAATCCTTATTGCATCCCCTCTACTGAAGATCTCATCTATACAAACTAATGGCACTCCATTACAAGACAGTTTTCCATTTACTAGTTACCACATTTTTATCAATTATAAGGTAGACAGAGCTAAATAGATCCCAGTAACTGGATAAAACCACAGGCAAATTGAGTTTTTAACTTTGGTCCCATCTACACTACAAATTTTAACCATGTTGCAAGTTGGCTAAGGGCATATATTAAAATGTGGTGCTGGTTACAGCTGTTGTGTAATTGGGGTCAGTTTTAGGTTAAACTCTCTCTTTTAAGATAAGAAATAAGTTTGCTTGAAATAGTAATTTAGTAACTTGATTGACTGTGTTTCGGGGGCGGGGGGCATTGCTCACAATAGCTACCAATGAAAACAAAATTTCTTTCTCTCTAACCCATGGGATAATATCTGTCTCTTTTCCATGTTCTTCTCAAAAGACGTTTTGACTCCAAAAAAATTTTAATCTGTTAGACTAGCCTATGTGTTCCTAAAAGGGCTATGGATTCAAGCTTTACAAAAAGTTTAATCTAATTAATGTTGAAGATGTTAAACATCTTCATAAATGATTTGGATGATGGGACTGAGTGCACATGTAGCAAATTTGTGGATCACCTCAAGTTCAGTGGAGTGGCAGACACCTTAGAGGGGAAGGCTAGGATACAGAATGAACCAGAGTGGTTGAAAAATGGTCCACAATTAATCAGGTGAGATTCAAGAAGGACAAATGCAGTCTTGCCCTTGGGATGGAATAATTGTATGTACAAGTACAAACTGAGGAATGACTGGCTAGGTTGCAATCTAGAAAAGGACTGGTGGTTGCAGTAGACCATGCACTGATTATGTGCCAACAGTTTATCTTGTTGCCATAAAAGCCAACAGCATTCTGGGTTGTATTAGTAGGAATGTCACTTATTAATCCATGGAAGTGACTGTGCTGCTTCTATTTAGCACTGGTGAAGCTTCATCTGAAGTACTGTGTCCAGTTTTGAGCCCTGCACTTTAAGAAGGATGTGGACAAGTTGAAAAGATTCCAGCTCTGAAGAAAAAAAATTAATTAGGGGCCTGGGAGCAAGACTTACAAGGAAAGGCTGAAAGATCTAGGGTTATTTAGCCTGGAAAGGAGAAGACTGAAGGGAATGTGATGACATTCTTCAAATATCTGAAGTGTGATTTATAGAGAAAATGGAGTTGGGCTTTTCTCTGCGCCTGTAGGGGATAGGAAGGAACAGTTCCCTCAAGCCACAACAAAGGAAATTTAGGTTGGAGACTAGGAGGAATTTTATGACTATGAGGGTAGTCAAGCATTGGAACAGATTATCTAGAGAAATAGTGTAGCAGGTTGGACAAGCCCTCCTTTCCCTATCATTCTGTGAACTCAAATATTTCAGAACTGGTGCTGGCCTTTAACTTTCTTTGGGTTTTCAGCGGGAATCATTTCAATGGCTGAAATACCTTGAGGAGAATGAATCTCACATTATCTTTGTCATGCGGGAACTGAACAATTGTGATGAAATGTGGCCCGATCCTACATTTGCCCTAGAGAATCTAGGGGAGAATCAGAATCCCTTACATTAAATGCATGATGCTTTCCTGGCACATGTTGAATCTCCTTCTGGCTTGCATTGTCACTGATGGAATTCAGCCTTGCAGGCAATGGGTGTGCCTCTCTTCATATCCCAGTCACACTCTTCACTCTAATGCATTTTTTCCCCCTTTAGAGTAGCACAGCCTTATTGTTAATCACTTGTACTGCTCAACACGCCTCTCCAGCATGGAAGCTGCACATTCCTAATCCCCTTAAAACCAGCCTGCATGCCAAGTATAACAAAGAAGCTTTAATACCTTTTCTTTTGTCCTTTCTCCCCCGGCACCCACATTCAAACAATTTTCCAAGTGTGCAACTCAGCACCTCTCTTCCATGAACCCGGAGCCACTTTTCTGTAGGAACCCTGTCACATTTCCAGGACTCCTCTGTATACAGGAATTCCTGTAAGGAAAGCCAAGTGTTCTTCAGGAAAGTGTGTGTCATAAACTGGGATAACTTCTATGTGGTACAAATCATGCCATGTCCAGGAAAATCAGGGTGGGATAAATGTGGAAGAATTAAAAAAAAGAGGAGTTTGGCAGCAGACACCTGAGACTAAATGTAATTTACCATCAGTTGCTATAATAAGGTCAGCTGCTTTCCTAATAGAGCACAGCTTCTTAGAAAGGGATTGGCTCTTCTAATTATTTTGCATAGGAATTCAAGAAAATATTTGTCGTTTGGAATTTATGTATCACTTAGTACCAGCATGAAACTTTCTAACCATTCTCCAGAGCAGGGGCTATAGACGGATGCTATTATTCCCACTTCGCAGATGTGTTACCGTTATAGAGTTGGTGGGTTAGTTGCTCCTCCTGCTTTGTTTCACCAAAAGGGTCAAGAGAATTTCAATTAAAACCTCACAGACCCAACTACTTGGACAGTCTTTTTGAATGGAAGGGAATTTCTACATGGTGTGGGGATAGTATATAAGTGCTATATTTCTTAACTTCGTCCCCAGGATAGCACATTAGGGACATTAGTTCCTTAGGTAAAGGATGGGCAGCTGAGGCCCAAAGATAGCTGAGTGTCAATTATAGCAGCTGTGAAACTGCTCTAAGTTGCAGCAGAGGCTAAACTTGCCCCTGAACAGTAAGCTACAAAGGCAGCTTACAGCTGCCTTTGCATTTTCCCATCTGGTCTTGTTCAGAGTTGAGCTCTACCAAAATAAATCATGTGGCCTCAAGTCTGAACCTATATTAAAAACTATTCCCAATGTGGGAATAAATGGAAACTCTAATTCCATAATGAGATGTTCTTGGACATTTCACTTATTTATTGTTTCTAGGTTTTGTGTACATTTTTACATTTCAGTTGCTTCTGCAAAGACACTGCCATGCTTTCTTTGCAAGTGACTGGACACACAGGTGGAGCCTTCATTAGTCTGTTGTATTAGCTGCTAATTTTTTTTTGTTGCTCTGGATTAGCACCAGGCAGGTCTCTGAAGGGTAGTCCTCCTAGTCTGAATAGGTCATGAGCACAATATGAAGTATTGCATGTGGTTGCTAGTGCTAGATTGCATTCTGGATCTCCTACTTTCCCCTTTCTTAGGGAGAGCTGCTCAGAGGCCATGTCTATAATGCTGCTGCAGTACTCCCGAGAGCTTTGCTGAGAAAGACCCTCTCACTTTGCATGTGTTAAACCCAGGAATGATGTGGGGAAACTGTCCTGAGGGCACCTTCCTCTGCTCCTCTTGAGACCTCTGTCAGTTCTGTTTGCCTCAGATGGTTTCAGTGCCTCTTTCTGGGCTTGGCGTGGGAGGAGTGGGAGTGGGCCAGTTAGGTATGTTGTGCAGTGCTCAAAGAGATGCAGCAGACAGGGTGTAGATATGCCCAAAGAGAACAGTTTGCTCATGCTCACAGTTACATTCTCCTTTTCTATGTGGAAGCCAATACGTGGCAGTCATGGGGGGAAATGATAGGGAGCTTCATTTTACAAAGCAATGACCTGTACAGCTCTATCTTTGACTTTCCTTTTGCCTCAGAGCAGCTGTAATCCAGTTATATTGATGAGACAATTTCCTTTTTAGAAAAAAAAAATGTTGTCTCCCCTTCCTACTGCCTCCTTGTCTCTAAGCCTTGTCCCTCCAATAGTTTATAAACATTTTTGACTGGCTAAAAACAAATGGCTGCCCTTCACCTTCCCCATCTATTTCCCTTGCATCAGGCTCAGTTTCTATCTCAGCAATGAGCCACACTTACCAACAACTCATTAAATCTAAATAGATAATGCATATGAGGGTTAAAACAGGTTTAAGAAACAAGGTGGGAAATGAGCCAAGAGTGTGGAACAGAGAATTCAGAGAAAGGAAGCTGCAGTGTGCAATATAGAGTGAGACTCAAAACAATACCTTAGATCCCAGAGTCCTTTTCGACATAGATATGAAGTTGGTAGCTGACCCAAATGTCTATAACTACCTAATCCTAAACCCTGAATCTAAACATCTTTCCATGTGATCTAAACTTTGGATATATTTAAGTCTGGATATGATTTTTGTGTTTCAGCCCCAACTCTGAGCCCAGAACAGACTTTCATTAATCGGAACAATCATTGGGATTGCATCTCTCCATTGGAGCAGCAGAGAAACTTCCTTGTTGGTATCATGAGGACTGCTACAAATAATTAGGTGTCTGGTATGTTGTCTTGGATTTGTTCAAGGGACATTTTCCAAATGTATAAGCCCAACATTTTGATTTACTTTACAATTGTTATGAAACTAGAGTGGTCTTGGGCTTTAAAATGCTTTTTCTTTTCCAATCTACCTTTTTTCCTCTCTAAGAAAATGAACACCCAGAGACAATCAATGCTCATACTAGACTTCAACAAATAGTACTCATTTTTACTTTTCTAGTGGCAACAGTCAGCTAAGAAATTCTGTACTCAGTGGCGTACTGGTGTCAGCACTACTGCAGGAAAAGTAAAGCTGTAAATCCATTTTGGTTTCAAATTACTGTCAGTAGATATATGTTCTAGGACAATAACACACAAACATATGTACGTACATACACACACATACATGTGTAGATTCAGCAGCACTTACCCACTGGAAAAATACATATTCCATTAGTTTTCATATTTTTGAAGTGTCCATCTCCTAAGAAGGCTTATGAGATGGCCTGAGCAGCACTGTCTACAACCTAAGTTGATTAAAGTTAAAGTATGCTCATATCTGAGACTCTGGCTTGATGCATTACATAGAACAGGGTGAAATGTTTGAAACTGCAACTCAACAGTTCCTAACTTTGAGGATATTTCAGCCCACGTGTGCTACAGAAGTCAATGGGAGCAGGACCAAGTCCTTGGAGTTCAGGTTTTGGCCTGGCCCCAGGATTAATAACAACGACAACACTAATAACAACAATGCTAACTAAAAGAAACTAGATGCACATATATATTATTCCTGTCTTACTAAGGAAGTGTCCTTCCCAAAAGATGACAAAACATCTAGGGGTAACATAGTGAGGGAGGCAGGGATTTCCTGTACCTATCCAAACATAATGTCAACTTTGTTGTTCTCTCTGATAGTGGCACAAGATCTGCTGTTCTTCATGTGCTCTGTATATTACAGCGAGGAGATGCTTGATCCTTTTCACATTTTTGGAAAGTGGAAAACAGGCAGAACCAGTCTCCACAGAGGAAAGATTAAAGACTTGCTAATTCTGCAGCCTGAGGTGACTGCGCAGAAGGAGTCACTGATCCTGTTATCAACATTTGAGAGATGGTGTCAGACCCAGACATGGCATTTAGCCCTGCCCACAGAGCTGTGCAATGTAATCTCATTGTCAGATGGAGCAGGCAGCCTGGCACTGGGTCTCCATTCACAATAGGCACCTTTGTTCCCAGATTAATGGATGTGTGTCCCTTTGTTTTGATAGCTGATCTAACAAACAATTTAGATCTCCAAAAGCAGTGACGTCTGATAGAAACTGTTGCAGGACATTCAGTGAAAAACCGCGTGTGTGTGCATGGATACATGTAAGCATGCATGGCACAACTTACTCTTTTTAAATAGCACCCCCCCCCCGTCTTCTCATTCCCTATCACTAAGGATGCAGAAGGACCTCTTGTTCTTTATCTGATCCTGTTACTGCTTTCCTACCTGAATTGATAACCCTTCATTTCAACATTCAAACCTAACTGCTTAGGAAGATGATCATCATGCCTTAAATACAAGATTGTGATTCTGGGTAGGGAAACAGTAGGAAGAGTTTGGAAAGGAAGAAGTAGGAAATTTTGCATCAAGTAAAGTCATGGCAGCCACGATTTCACTCACAGATTCTGTTAACATGCAAATATATAAATAACCACATAGATTCTGTCCTCATTCTTGGATTGCAGAGCTTGGAAATGCATTGTTTGGTACCCAAGGGTATATCTCTCACTTCCTTAAGTAGCGATTTGATTTCTCTGATAATGTTGTTTTCTCTGTTCTGGCCCCTTACATTTTAAAGGGACTGGCAGGGAAGCAGGACTGGCTGTCATTTTTGGAGGCAGAGCTGCTGAGTTTTATATTAGCGAGGATGACCCATATACTGTACTCTTTCTGACAGAGATGGTACTTTCTTGATTGACTGTTTCCTTTAGTGTAAACTATAAACCATTTTCCATGACAGGATAAGGCGTATGTTGCCTGTGTATATCAATGGGGATTCCTTTTAACAGTAACAGCTGTATGATGATCAGGCTTATTTTTGCTACGTACTTTTTAGGTTTCAGTGAGGCAGCAGGAGCTCCTAATTGATAAAAACTACCCTGCCTTTTGCATCTTTCTTCCACAGTGATCATGTCTACACATGCATTTGATCCAGCTTAAGTTTACTTTTGTGTAAAATACTCTGAAGTAAGTGCTTTTGGGCAGGCATCTACACTTGGGGATTAGGGAGTAGATTTGCTGCTCTTTGCACTGTTTCCTGCAGCCCTGTAATGGGTCCCTGAGACAGCTGTCTCCTGGCCCCAGGGAGGTGGAGGGTGGGGGTGCTGGCTGTTCCAGAGCGGGGACTGGGACAGGGAGCTCCTGGCTCTGGCTCCACAATCAGGGGCAGGGGACTTGGAAAAAGCTGCAAGGGAGGGGCACATCCAGGCCCCCTGCCCCAATCTATGGGTGGGGCTGCTAGCAACTAGCTTGCTGCCAGCTGCCCCACCAGCAGATCAGGGCAGGGGACTGAGCACTACTCTATCCCTGCAGCTTTTTCCAAGCCCTGTGCCTCTGTCACCCATATCAGGGCATGGGGCTGGAACCTGTCCCTGACCAGGAGGAGGCACACCAGGAGGAGGCTAGACAGCTTTCCTCACTCAGCTTGGTGAGCCTGGAGCTTGTGGGAAGGAAGGGGATAAGCTGGGGGGATTGTTCCCTGCCCAGCTCTATGAGTGCAGAGATGAGCAGGGAATAAGCTCCCCAGTCTGTTGCCCCCCAGCTCTGTGTTTGTGGAGCTGAGCAGGGAACAGGCTCCCCTGCCTTCACCAGCAAGGAGGTCAGAGTGCCTGCTCCATGATTGCGGGTTGATGCTGGAAGACCCTTATATCCCAGCAGCTCTGCGATGCAGGGCCGGTGCTGGGAGATAAAGATCTCCTAGGGGACTTGGAGCTCCCTGTTGCCAAGGCAGAGGAACAAAGTCCCCTACCAGGCTCCTATGGTAGAGCTGGCCCTGGCAGCCAGAAGCTCCTGGGGGCAGCAATCTATCTCTTGGCCCCTAGTGGACAGCTGGTCATAATCAGATTTAATTCCCAGCCAGGTGTGTACATGAGCGCTACTGCACTGCTACTAATCTCAAGTAAATTTGCTACTTGCATCTTCAGGTAGCAAATTTACTCGGAATTAGGAAGGTTTATTGCGTAGCAAACATGAGCAGGTGTAGACAGACATACTTCCTTCACAAACTATGCTAACGTGCAGTTAAGCATCTCATGTAGATGCACCCAGTGACTATTAGTACAATTGCTGGATCATATTCTAACACTCGAGTGAAGCTGATTAATTTTACACCCACAGTTCAGAGATGGGAAAACTGAGAAATTGAGACATTAAATAATTTGCCCATTCTCACACAAAAAGTCAGCTCTAAGGGCTGGGACAGAACCTCTAGTCCACAGTGCTCTTCAATAAACCATGCTCCCCTTCCGGTACTAGAAGATAGGAGTCCTGATCTAACCCAAGGACCACATTCTCTGAAGAGAATATTTAAACCCCACATTTGGAAGCTCAAGTTTATGCTTATACATATATATGAAAAAAATGTAGTAGACTTAGAAGAATTAGTGATAGAACAGACCAGTCTAATCAACCATCTTGCTGGCAGCGGTGCAGCATTGTCCCCCACAAAACAGATTCTGGCATTTGCAAATATACCTCTAAAATAAGAATACATCTTTTAATTCATCTGAAGTACTAGGATCCCTCTATATTTTTAGAGATAAGTATTTGTATGTTATGCTGCTCTCACTGTGACATCTCTCACTCAGGCTTTTTTGTACCCATTTCACATCCATATGTGCTGACTGAGAACTAAGCAAATGATCTGGGTGACCTCTCAGGCAGGGCATTTTATTTCTTTTTCCTCATGAGCACACTGATGATCTACATTTTCTCCTGTGTTCACACAACTTAGGCCCTGTACAAGATGCCGAAGTGAGAGAGGAGATGGTGCTAGCAGCACTTAGACCTATCTCAGCCTTAGCCTCTGGTCTGAAGCTCCAAAGCTGTTCTTGGGCCTTTGCGCTGAACTTCTGGCTCCTCTGCCAAAGCAGATGGGGCCTAATGTTGAGTCTTACTCTCCTTTCTTTAGTCAGTCAGGTCATTCCTACCCCCAGTTCCTCACCCTTTGCTCTAATGAAGATGTCAAAAGGTTCTGGGGGACGAGTGGGGAATCAGGCACCTCAAGCAGTTGGTAAGGAAACAGGAAAGAGAACAAGTAAAAGAAATTACTGTAGCTGGTGACAAGTACCTACTCTGCATGAGAGGGAGCTGAAGGATTAGCAGTAAAGGAAGGGTTGAGCAAAGGGGACTAATAAAATGGAAATATTAGTGGACAGGGGATGTTAGTGGGACATAAGGCATCAATAGACAGGTGAGGGAATTGGGATAGGGGTCATGGATGGCTAGGGAAGGCTTTTTCAGCTTTGTGTAACTAACGCATATTGTATGTGTAAATCATATAAAACTTTCTCAATTTTTTTGTTGTGCAGAAACCAGACAAGCCTGTGGCCCTGTTCACACTAGAAGAGCTTAAATCAGTTTCCATGATTTATTAATACAGGGCTGATAAAGCTTAAGATTGGCATTTAGTAGGTTGGATACCTTCTCCACTTGTAGGGCTGGACTACTCCTTTGGAGTGGTTAATTGTTGTCTTATGATCATAAGATTATAGGAATATAGGGCTGGAAGGGTCATCTAGTCCAGACCCCTGCTCAAGGCAGGGTCATCTTTGACTAAACCATCCCAGCCGAGTGTCTGTCTAGCCTGCTCTTGAAAATTTCCAGGAACAGGGAGTCTACAAATTCTCTTAGGTGGCCTGTTCCAATCCTTGAGCAACATCATAGTCAGAAAGGTCCTCATAATCTCCAACCTAAATTTTCTTTGCTGCAGCTTAAGGCCATTGCTTCTAAGTCCTGTCCTGGATGGCGACAGATAAAAGTCAATCTTATCCACTGAACCCAATTGTGAAGGCCTCGTTGGCACTAACAGGACCCCTGCACTTTGTACTGTTGTTTGTTATTGTGCAAAGCAAGCTTAGGGTGGTGCCAAACTGGAATGGAAGCATTTTACCCCATTTTGTTCTTGCGGTGCGCTGGTATTAAGGACTGTATAAGGTTCAGGACAGCAGTAAATTAGTTCCACATTGTCTGGTTTAACTTATCAGTCTGAAGGCAATGCTTTTCTCTAGGGGACTTTTGCCTTATATGGCTAAATTGTATTTTTAACATAGCTTTTTTAGGATACATGTTGGTCGGCATTGTCTTTGTTGTTGTTTAGTTGTTATCACAGCGAGGGTAAACAATTTATATAAAAAGCAAACCATATAGTGTCAGTGTGGATAATCTTTATGAGATTGATGGTGTGGGAGGGAAAAGGAGAGGAAATGGAATAGATCCAGGATTTCTAAAAGAGAATTGTGTCACCTTCTCTAAGTGTCAGGGAGTGCAGAAACTGCTGCCTGTCAGACAGCAGGAGCAGTACACTTAAAATAGACATTTCTCCTATGTTTACTGTACTATGTATATTCAAAGTAGGTACACATAAAGCTGAGAAGTGGAAAATCCACTAAAAATAGTGGATAACTACGAGAATAAAATTATACTAACAGTGAGAGAGAAAAAACCTAGGAAATTACAGCTTTGCATTTACTAAAGATGTATCCTCTGCATTATAAAAACTCATAATTGCAACATAGCTGAATCACTTGCAGACATCCCTGGTTGGATAAACTGTAAAATTACTGTGTAAAATACACCGTGTAAAATACATTATTCTGGGGTTGGGGCTGGGTGGGGGCTGCAGGGCAGTGTGATGTGGGACACCTGAATTCAGTTCCCATTGCTCTGCCTCTTGTAGGCTAAGATCACGTGTTGGCCTTTTGGCTCAGATCAAGGTGGGGGCATCTGAACCCCAAGACCTGTAGGCTTGAGCGTGCATGCAGGATGCCTGTGAATGGATTTGGGAGTATCTGAAGTCCCAGGGTGAGAGTCTGGGATGGAGGATGCTTGCCAGCTGTAGCGCCAGATATGGTGTTTAGAACAATTGAGTTCTGCCTGCTCCACCAATATGGTTTTTGCAAGAATTGAATTCTGCTCAGTCGATATGATTTGGAATTGATTTGGCTGATTTGACCTGGAACACAAAATATATTAATAAAAAAAAGTAGCTTAATTAAATATTCAGGTCTCAGGTATTGTTACCTTACCTCCTCCCTGTTTCTAGGATAGTTCCTACCTACCTTTCTAAGTACCCTGATAGTCTTGAATGACAAGCTGTATGGAAGAATAAAGTGTTGTTAATGGGGCATGTAGGAAAATATTTCATATCCTAATGGTTATCAGCAAGGTTTCAAGAAATGAGTACACACCCTTCCCTCAACCTCTTTTGTCCAAGCAGCACCCACCCAGACACCACCCCCTTCGGATTTCCTCAAAAGTGCCTGTTCCTGCATATTCATTGTCAGCCTGGAGCTTGTCCCTTTAAGAAAGTGTAACACAGTAGCAGAGGAAGGCCCTGCCTCCTGAAGCTTGTAGCACTGGAGCCCAGCTCTGGAATGGGAAACAGTTCCTGATCTTTATCCGAATACAGAGCTCGCAGGCGGCCACTGTATCTCTATCACACTCAGTACCATTCAGCGTGGAGATCAGCACTCCTGCCTGGCTCCCTGACACAGGCTGGAAGTTCCTGGGCACTGAGCTCAACTGCTGTAAAAAGCAAATAGGAAAATATACAGTTGGATCAGATTGGTAAGTCAAACTAGAGTCACATCCTGCTCCTTGGGCTGCAGCTTTGCTTTATTTTTCATACTCTTTTCAGTCTGTTGTGCGGGTCCCCCTCCCCCCATACTGTCTTCTAAGTAGAGCAGCTGGGGAAAAAGTGGAGGGCAAACAAGAATGTAAAATGGCTAGGAAGCATTTGTCCTTTCTTGTTTCTTTCTTTTTTTTTTTTTTTTTAAATCTCCCACCTCCCCCATGAATGCTTTGTTGTAAGAGCTGGAGAGAGAAATCCAGCCATTGCATTTTGTAAGGGGGTAGGGGAAGAATTCTAACTGGCTTTTGTCATGAAAATTTATTTTTTGAAAAGAAATCCTTTTAAAGAGCTTGAAATGAAATGATTTGTCATTTCCTTTAAAAAGGTAAAAATACATCTCATGTTCTACATTTCTTTAAATGTAGTTGACTCCCTGTACAAATCAGAAATGGTTTTTAAACATGAGCTGTTGATTAAAAAATTTGTTTTCTAAATATACCTGAAAAACTCTTGTATATGATGTTGATTTGTTTTAGATAAAAAATGAACTGGTAGAGCTGGACGTTCAGGCGGTGGTAGGAAATGCAGTTTTGTTTGCAGCAGACAAGAGGGCAGCATTGCTACATCTGGTAATGATCCACTGTCAAATAGTCAAAGTTGGTAAAACTTTGAAGTGAATAAATGAATGAGTAATACGTGAGTAAAAAAAAAAAAGATTTATGTGTGGAGACTGTTATACTGTAGAGTTTTTATAGCAGGAAAATCGTTGAATTTTCTTTCTTCCTTTCCTTTTTTTTTTTAACTTCATGGAACAAATATTGGCTAATGAGCTGAACTGTTAAGAATACATTTTATGTCAGTCAAATCAGAGCCTAGTTATAAAAATAAAATTCTAGTTTTATGAATGAGAGGGGAGTTAAATCTTTCATTGACCTGTTTCCTGGCACGCTAACCTCTGATGTAGCTTTTTGAGCAATGCAGAGAAATAACTTGTGCTACATGCAGCTCTTAAAGGTAATGTAGGGTTCTTATTACTGCTTCTTCTGTATCAGGGGCCGTACTTCATGAGTAGAGTCAACCAAAATTAAAAATGATAAGAAGGTACAAAACTAAAAAGTTTGTTAGAATTTCTGAGAAACATCTTTTGAGAGAGAGATTGGAGGTTAATTCTATGTGAACCAGGTTGCAAGTCAGAATTTGAGCTCAGAGTCTAGAAATGTATGTTTGCATCCAATACAATCAAGTGATCAGTGTAGAAGATTGGACCAAGTAGCCAGGATTTAGGGGCTGTAGATCTGTCTCTGACATGACTATGGTCAAGTGTTGGGAAAGTAGGGTGATAGGTGAATGGGCACTGGGATTACTTAGTTCTATTTCCAATTTTGCCAACGATACTGCATGAGACTAGACTCTTAAGTCTTCCATGCCTTTTTTTACCCATCTATAAAATAAGAGTTGCAGCAGATAGTATTACAACATGTGTATTGCTATTTATACACATTCATACATGCTTGTGGGTATACACATACTTAACTTTTTATAAAAGGTCAAGGCACTTAAAAGCCACATCTTCAAATAAAGTTGCTAGAAGAAAATGACAGTATTGTTTTAAATTATCTTTCAATTATGGTTAGAGAGGGCTCTCAGCTCACAAGCTCCTACCTAGCCCCAAATTCATCAGGGTTTGATATGTATTCTAGGGTCTAAGATTTCTATTCTTTCTTGAGTGCTAAAGTAATCTGAAGTTGCAACATTCATTCCTATTACTTTAAAAAGTATTTGGGTAAAGTGAAGTGGGTAAAATTACAGTGTCTGAAATCTTAACACAAGTCATGATGGGAAAAGCAGATTAACACAGGCTGAATGACTGTATGGAATCTGCTTATTCAGGCTTTCAGTGACTACACTTCATTGAAGAGTTTAGACTACAGTTACATGCGTTGGGCTAGTGGCATGTATGAACAGTAATTCTCTTCCTACATTGCAGGAGGCATTTAAAGAAGTATGAGGAAGCATGCCCATGAACTAGTGAGCAGACAAGTATTACCCTTTTCTCATTCATTGTGACATCTGTTTGTCTTTGTCATGCATCCACGGGCAATATGTTTTATAAAATGCCCCTTGACATGATGCATTCTCCAAGATGGGATTTTTCTTCCCTTCCCCCAATGTCTTGATCTCTATTTTATTGAAGATACTACTTATTTGCTTCTCTCTTTTTCAACTGGAGTGGTCACGGGTCAGTTATCTAAGTGCTGCCTGCTTTTTCAGTAATGTGCTTTTTTCTTCTTCAGTAACTTCATTTTAAACAGCTGCCCCACTGGAATTACTCAACTGGAGGTCCTGCTGTTCATCTGTCATTGAATTTGGTTAGGGTATGCCAGCTTTCTCAGGGAGGTAAAGGAAGCTGCCCCCAGAGTTAGATGAAATGCTCTCTTGTTTGGCTAATCTCTGATCAAGAAGATGGCACGAGTGATTGATTTTTCTAAGGTACTTAGCAAGGCCTTTAAAAGACTGAATCTCCTTTTTTGATTTGAGCTATAGATTCATGTAATGTACAGCATCAATTTTCATTCTCTGCTCGTGAAACTCTTACTAGGTAGGGTAACAAGACTAAATGAAAGTATAGATAAAATGATCAGAAACATCAGGGAAAATTTGCCTCTAGACAATGCCCCTTGGGGCACCCAGGCTGCTTTTGAGATGTCTGTGACAACTAATATTTTCTCTCTTCATTGACTGACAATTAGGTCATAATAATAATTATATTTATCTGTTGCATCTTTCAACCTGTTCCTTTGGCCAGCATGTCTACTTTATATAGCATGTACTTCCATCCAACTTCTGTTGATTTTTTTTTTCCACTTACTAAGTCCTCAGACTGAAGTCTCCTATTCTATCCACAGAGTAGCTGATCCCATTCCTACTCATGTTCCTAGGATTCTGCTTGAAGGTCTGAGCCTGCACTGTTAATTTATTTGTGGATGATGCTCAGATGTGGCTCAACCACTGCTGATTGTCTAAGCATTGTCTTCTTGTGACTAAGGTGCATGCTTTCCAAAAAAAGGGAAAGATTCCCCTTCCCCTGGTTTCTTAAACTTGTAAATAAAACTGGGCTGGCTTGAATGGCTTTTTTGAATACCGAGGTCTTTGAGATCACCATTACAAACTCTTTCCCTAACAATGAAATACTCTCTTTACCCTTCAGATGATGCTTATGACATTGGGATCACCCTGAAGTCTGATTTTTTTTTTTTTTTTTTTCTTTTGGAGCTCTTGTTTGTCATGCAGTTATGCTGTTGCTGACACCACCATGTGACTCCAGCCAGACTGAGACCCGTGGTTGCTCTGTATACTGTTGACAGTTCAACTCTTAATGATTTGTCTCTGCTTAGTGACTACCAGTATTTGTTTTCCACGTCTCTTAGTTCTTGCTCTTAACGTAGAATTGAACACCTGCCATAGTCTGCCTGCTATAGACTTCCATAAAAGTCCTCCACTGGGAACACCGCTGCCTTTCTGGAGAAGCAGAAAATACAGTACAGTTTTTTTGGTACTTGCAAGACAGTTGGATGTGGCTTACTTCCTGCTTTTAGTACGATTCCCTTAACATAAACACCCAACTGTTCTTCTAGCGAGGTCTCAATTCATACCTCTGTTCCATCTGTAGAGCTTAGTCAGTTGATTACACTTCGCTGTGTTTTTCTCTTTGTCCATGGAATTTGATTCCTCTTTGAGATCTGTTGTCATTCTTAAATCAAAGGGGGCTGGCTTGTTTGAGCCTCATTTACTGACTTGACCATTATGTCTCGCTCCAGCACCTGAAATCCTTGTACAAGGGATGTTTCTGTCTATTACTTGCTCCCATTTATATTCATAGAACATGACACTTGGACTGTTCAAAACCATGTGATGAAAATGCATGCGAGTGTGTGCAACACTGGATGGATTTGCAGACCTGGTTATGGGTGTTCCTGTCTCATCTGTGGCTGTATGTATACATCATTGCTGAATCTATTTGTAAAATTTACAGTTGAGAGAGCTTCCAACTGCTGGTAGGCCTTCAGCTGTCCTGAATTTCACGTGTAATTGGCATGCATTAACAATGGGTGCCATCTGCGACTGGGGGGGGCACCATGGCAGTGAGTAGGGGCCTCCCATTGCCGATGCTATTGGTGGCAAGGGGGAGGGGGGCTGGTGTGGGTGGTGACTGCCTGCAGAAGCTGGCAGCAGCTTCAGTGGTGGCCAATCTCAGTGGGGGCATAAGTACGCGTCACCTATGTTGGCATGTGTTGCTACCAGATCATGAGGGTCTGCAGAGGTGACAAAGAATAGGGTGTGACATTAAAGCATGAGTGGGCAAAATATGGCCAACAGGCTGAATGTGGCCCATGGAGGGTTTTTGGCCAGTCTGCAGCAGGTTTCTCAGTCCTCGCTGGCCCAGGCACCATCTGGCCATGGTGTCCTGCTCTCCCTTGGGCATCCAGAGGGGCTGGGGCAGCTCTGTGGCTGGACTACCTTTCAAGATAACCCAAGTGGCTGTCACTGCTACTGGCCCGAGTCCGGTGGTACCAGTGGGGACCTGAGTGCACAGCCCTGACCCGGTCTGCCCTATGCCTGCTCTGGACTTGACTGTCACTGTTGCTCAGCACAGGCAAGGCAGAAACTGTTGCTGAGCATAGGGGAAAAGCAGCCCCTACCCCTCGCTGTTGCTGGGCACTTCCTGCTGCAGCTGTCTAGAGCCCATGCCTGGGTTGCCCTGTCTCTCTGCCGCCATCACCATCACCCCTAGGCTGCCCAGTGGGGCAGCCCAGAGCACCAAAGGGCAGCCTAGTGCGGGTGCTGCGTGGCTGCAGCAGGAAGCATCTGGCTACTTTTCCCTGCACTGAGCAACAGTTTCTGCTCTGTTGCTACCACTGTTCAGCACAGGTGAGTCTGGAGCAGGTACAGGGTGGGCTGGGTTGGGGCTGTGCAGCATGAGTTCCCACTGGTACTATGGGGATGGGGCTAGCAGTAGCAGAAGCCAAAAGGAGCTGCCACTGCCAGGGCTGCCTAGAAAGGCAGTCCAGCCACAGAGCTGTCCCAGCCCTGCTGTGTGCCCCCTCCAAGCCCCCCCAACAATATACAAGAGTAAGACTTCATTTGGAGGTATTATGCAGTCACCTCTGTATTCCCAACACCAACATACAGAAACTAGGACAAAAATATATTTTTTTAAATTAAAAGATGCTATTTTCAGTGTTTGATTTTTAGTATAGATTTTTTTTTCCAGTTCCAAGATGGCAAACCCCTTTCCCAAAAGGAGTACTTCTGGGGCAAGGCAAGGGACTTTCAGTAGCAAAGATCAGGGGTTAGGGGGTGGGAGTTCTGGTCCCAAGATGGCTACCGGGGACAGGGCACTTGTCAAGGGATGGGTTAACCCATACAGCCCTTGACAGCTCAGCAAAACTTGTTAAGCAGCCCTCCAGCTAAAATAATTGCCCCCCTGAATTAAAGTGGCTTAGGGTAAAGAGGAAAGACCTCTCAGGTCTGCTTTCTTCCAAGTTTAACTTTGGTGAGAGTACCCAAATGCAGCTAGTTCTGATTGATCCCTCTGGACAGATCATTCAAGACCTATCTGTACTGATAAGAATATCCTTTAAGGTAGCAGTAGTCTCAAGTTGTGTCTTAGCAGGTGTATCTACACATAAAATTAATATGATGTAATAAACTCTGGAGTAGCTGGAGTCAACTGCTCCTGGGTACAGCGTCTACACGTGTGCTCGGGACAGCAGCAGTTTGAACTAGGGCAGAGTAGCCTTGGACTGGCAGCAGTTTTGGGGAAGGGCGGGGTGGGGAGGCAGGCAGCTTGAGCTCTGGGTGCCGGTGGAGGGGCTGGCTGGAGCACAAAACTGCTAAAGTGCGGAGTCATGCTGCAGGCAGCCCCTGCACCTTATAACCGTCGTGTCCCACCCAGCTCCTGTTACCATCTACTAGTGTTTTGTTGCACTTAATTACTTCACTGAAGATACTATCTTATGGCACAGTTAATTCATTTCCTGCACCCTAGTACCAGCACACATATAGATGGTGAAGCTTTACTGTGGAGCTAATTAATCAACTCTGTAGTAAAACACATGTGTAGATACACCCACTGATCACTAGTGGGCCATGAGACAATATGGGTAGTCCCATGGGTCACACTAGCCTTTTCCCTTCCTCTCCTCCCTTTTTTTTTTTTCAGCTTTTTAGTTGAAATATAGGTGCCATGGTGGCCCATGAAAAATTTTGAGGATTGACAATGGCCCATCAGTTCAAAAAGCTTGGGATGTGCTGCTGGAAGTTTTGTGCATGTGAATTATAAATAAATGTGTGTGTATCCATGTATGAAGTACTGTTATCTGTTGACTGGTAAAGCTAGTTGTCGAGAACAACTCCTTAATCTTGCCTGTAGTTTTGAATTCTGCTTCTTCTGCAGCACCTCTGCAGTTTACCAATGACGCTGACATCTGTGTATGTCTTGCTGATTTTATTTCTTCAGATGTAAACAACAATGACAAATGTCTAGTTAGAAAGCTTTTAGGCACCCTACCGGTTAGCTAAACTTAGAATGACATAATGATGACCACCCAGCACCATTAAATAATTGCATTCAAATAGCATAGTAACTCATCTAATCAGGAAATCAAACCCTGCCAAATAAATGGCTTTTCAAAGAGCCCAGACAGTTCAAACTATTTTGGACCATATGGAGAAAGGAGGATGGACAGGAATTTCCAGGATCCAATCATAAAAAACCCTTTTGAGAAGCCGGTATCTTTATAACAAGATAGTTTCAAGGAACCATGGATTATAATAGATATGCATTAAAAAGTCTAAATTGCAGCTGAGAGTCTGTCCTAGTGCTGCCACGCCTCCCAGTTTTCTCATTAGAAGAGGTGACCTTGACTTGTGGAGACTCCAGTTTACAAACTTTCCATGCCGCCCCGCTTATGAATTTAAGGTACTTACAGCAGAACTATTGACTTGTAAAGTGGTTGATAGATATTGTAATTAATGCTGGGCTCCTTCATTTCACATCACTTTTCTAGCTTCCTGACTTCCCATGTCCTTCCTTCTGCATCTTGTATAGGTCCTTGGCAGGCTGAGATGTCTGGGTAGGAGGAGGCTTCACTAACTGCTGAATGATCTTTTGCATTTTGCAGGGTCTGATTCAATGACCAGGCACAGGGAAGTAAGTTAAGGACAGGTCGAGAGCCCTCTCTGTCCATGTCCCACCATTCATTTCTAGAAGTAAAAAGATTCTAGGTGAAGAGCAGCAGAGGTGATTAGACAGCAACTGCCTTCTCTCCCTTTTGCCTTCTAGACTAGAGGGATCCCATCCTGTAGAAAGTGTAGACTGTTGTTGTTGGAGGACTACAGCAGCAAGGCAAAGCCACCTCCCCACTTTTTACTCTGGTGTGAGAATCAGGCAAGAGATTTGCAGCATTACTCCCCGCCCCCGTTCAGCATCTTGGCACCAGGACTGAGCCTGTGACAAAGCCTCCTCCTGCTTCACACATCTGGGACTCCAGCTTCCTTTCTCTATCCCACATGCTACTGGTGCCTGCTGGCTTGCCTGCCCTACTCGCCCACTTCCTCCAGCCTCTGCCTTCAGCACTCCCTGCACTCTTCATCTTCAAAGCACCATGCAGCCTCAGCACATTGGGGACACCTGCACAAGAAGGAGCATCCTGGTTGCATGGTGCAGAGTCAAATAGAACCCACAGGCCCCATTCAGTAACCTGGAGAAGCTGCCTTCATGCATGCTTCTCAAGCTCAGCCCCACCAGCTCTTAAATTGTTGCCTCTGCTGCTCAGCTGAGTGGTAAGGGGAAGCCAGACAGGAACTGGGCTTGGGGGAAGGCTTCACAAGCTGGATCCTGGCCCTTCTGGCTTTTAAACTGCTGCCCAGCTGAGTGGTGGGGAGGAAGTCAGGGAGCAGTGCAGCAAAGCTCTTGCTTGTTTCTCACACTAGGAACTCTGGAGTGAGAAGTAGGTGGGTTGCAGCTGGTTGTTATTCCTCCCCTCCTTTCCCATTTTATGGGATACATGGGAGCAGCTGCCACCCTTGCTTTCTGCAGATGGGGGTGACTCTGGTCTCTGGAACGTGTAGGAGCCTTTCCTTCAGCTCCACTGCTCCTGGTCTCCAGAATAAGTTTAGCTTGGGGAAAGTGCAGATATTCAGTCTCCCAAGAAAAACTCTCACAGGAGTGATTTCCTGTAGGCAGTTGCTGTCAGGTTATTTTTCACCCACAGCAGCCATTTTTTGCTTCAGGAGGAAAAGTTTGAATGTCTGCCCACTTTGGGTTTCTACCAGAAGAAAAGTGATTTGTCCGGTAGAAACTGAATATCTGTACATGACCTCTAATACCCTTTTGCTCTCCTACACTCTCTTTTCCTATTGGTTTGTGAGGCATTGCTTTAACATAGCATTTTGTGGTTTAACCAATGTAGAGTGTGTGCGTGTACCTGACCATGTATGTAGATCTGCAGCCTCTTTCTAAATGTATCGACACCTGTAACCTTACCTTGCTCTGGCAACAAAAAGATGAGATCATATGGCTGTGTTTATTTTGAAATTCACTGAAAGTGCATGGAGAAGCACTGTAATTTTAGCTCTCGGAGAGAATCTCTTCCAGCAGCTGATGAAGCCTGAGCACATGCCAGATGAAAAACTGTTATCATTTTCACTTAATTAAAAAAATAAACACCAAATCCCTTACAGAGGTAGTTTTTATAAAATACTGTGCGTCTCATCACCCTGGTTCTGACTGTCAACTTAAACAGCAGCCAGGGCATTATAATATACTTGCAACTAAAAATCCTGATGCAGAGATTTTTGGGGGGAACTTATTTTATCAGTGTTTAAAACAGTACAACTGAATGAAAAGCATAAAGTGGAAATTATTGGTGTTTGCTTATGAATGAGTTTTGGGGGAAAACATTTTAAAGAATCAATTTTATCTGCTGGTAAGCAAACAAAACATTTTTGTAGCAACATGATGCTTCAAAATGAGTGGTGACTCGATGAGATGTGCCAGATTAGTGCTAAAAGCAGCATGCATTTGAAAAGAAAGGTGCATGAAGAATTGGGGTCAGGCTACCTTGCCTGGCTGATGCATCAATCACTTAAGCTTAAATCCTAGCATTTGAAGGATTATTATCTTTCATAAATCCTGAGCAGCTTCTCTGGGCTTTTTGTTGTCACTTTTAAGAAGGAAAAATGAATTTAGTTCTATTGAAAAGAGACAGATTGACAGCTCTGAAGACTAGTCCTCCGTGCAGAATAAATGCAGCTTGGACAGTACAGGCACATCCACATATGCAGCTCAAATAGAAGCGGTGCAAATTTGAGCCGGGGCTTTTTGCCGCAGTGCACGTGCTTGTACATGCACTGTTGTGGAGCAAGTTGTGCCACTTGGGACAAAATAACCCTGCCTGGCTCCTCCCGGATCTGCAGCGAAGGGGAGCTACAGCCCAGAACCAGCACCTGTGCTGTCCCCAGCAGTACAAAAAGCTTCCCTGGCAAGTAGCTCAGGGCTACTCGCTCTCAGGAGCTTCTGGAGCTGAGCCAATTGTTACCTGGGGACACTACCCCTTGTACCATCTGGACTGCTGAAGCAGTCCTGAGTTCCCTGCACCCTCTACCCACTGTAGCAGTCTGGCAGTGGGGGCTGCTGCCTGGCTGTGACGTGCTGCCCACTTGCCAGACCCAGATGGGGACTGCACAGCCAGTAGAGGCATCTGCCCCTCTGGGTCAGCTGACAATGGGCTGTGGCTGCAGGGTTGGCCTTTGTGCAGCATCACTGTCAGGTGTCTCCCTGCTCGGCCATCTGGGCAGCTATCGCCTGGAAGATGTTCTGGGTGTGGTGGCCTGCTTTGAACTGTCAAAGCATATCCTTCTGGCCCCAGCTGGCCAGAAGGTCAGCCACCTTCAGCTGGGTCCAAGATGCTAGCTCTGAGCAGGCAGAGTCTTGCCACTGGCCTATCTAGCAAGAATTCTGGTGTTCCTTATTGGAAAACTGAAAAAACCAAAAATTACTCTGTAAAATACCCCCAAATCCATGTTCCTCCACAATTTAAAACAAAAGACCACTATGTATAGAGAGAGTAAAAGACAGTGATCAGTTGGGCATGTTTTATTGATGTATCATAGTGTCTAGGGTCAGAAGGGGCCTAGAGCAGGCCATCTAGTCTGACCCCCTGCCAATGGCAGGAATGAGTGCCAGGGTCACAGGACCCCAGCCAAGTACCTAT
>JAGPOW010003648.1:52840488-52858108 GCA_030014935.1 Caiman crocodilus
TGTCCTCCGGCCGGCCTTTCGAAGCGTCGTTGGTCCCCACGTGGACTACCACTAGCGGATAGTAATCTGTGGGCCTCACCATCTTCTGGATGCACTCCGCGACGCCCTGAACCCGCACTCCAGGCAGGCAGCAGAACTCTCGGCCCAAGGGGTCAGGACAGCAGATTTGAAAGACTACCAGTGTCTATCATAATAATAAATGTTGTGAATTCTAAATACATGTTTCATGGATATATATTTTGCTGCCCCCCCTCAGGGGTTATGCCCCTCCCCCACAGGGGCTACCTCCCCCAGCCTCCAGCACTTCAGCCAAAAAAAAAAAATCTCTACTCACCATAGAAGGAAGGGCTGTGGGGGCTCCATAGCTTCCTGGCAGAGCCTGCCCGGGGAGCGCAAGGCAGCGGGAGGCAGCAGGACCTATGCCAGGGTTGTCACTCAGCCCTGCACTGTGTGGGTGGGGCAGGTAGGGGTTGGGGGCTGGGCAGAGAAGTGATTGGAGGGGCTCAGGGGGAAGACAGGGGGTAGGGCTGGGCAGGGAAGCAATCAGGGGGCTGGGGAGGATGGGGCCAGGTGGGGAAGGGATTGAAGGGCTGGGAAAGTAGATGTAGCCGATGCGGGTCCCTGCCATGGTCCCATCCCCCCTCCTTCAGCCCCTCCGACCCCTTACCTACCGGCAGTGGAGCATGGGTCTAGCTCCCTGCTGCTGGCATGCTGCCTGCCCTCATGTGCAGGCAGCGTTCTTCAGCACTAGGGTGAGGGCTAACCATAGAGATGCTCTATGGAGGACGAGAGCATCTCTATGGAGGACCGAGCCTCCGGTTGCCTCAGGGTATGATCTGGGACCGTGCCCTGCCTTGCTTTTTTCTGTGCGGATGTTTTTTGACCCCTGGATATCCAGGGGTCTAATTTTGTCCCCGTGCTGTAAATTTGCAGTGCAGGGAACATTTTCTTATTCCTGCACATGCCTCTTGCAGAGTCTCAAAGGGCTTGAATTGCTGCAAGAAGCACATGCAGGTTCATCTGGACATGACCACATTAGTGGAAGTTTACGCTGGTAGGAATATGACCTGGCCTTGGGGTTCCAGAGGTGAGTTCATTTTGGCTAGCTCCATGAGATAACCATTCATTGCACTGTGCAAGCAATTAGAGTGCGATTGTTCATGTCAGGAGCTGTGTCTTCCCAGTGTCAACTAGGGATTTGGGGTTTGAGAAAGGGCCTTCTACAGGTCAAATATTGTTCAAATCTTAACATAGTGACTATATTGCAGACTTTAGTGACTCATTCCATGCAAAGAACCATCACATGGTAATGATTTTTTCAGTCATTAACCAAAGTGGATTTGTCCCAATGACCCAGTAGAGAGAGGCTCTATATCCTATTACCAGCTCTGAGTCATTCAGTTGTCTTGATGTAGTTTTTCTATACATCTTTTAAATTATGCAGAGCTTGCATTTCCACTGAATGAACCGGGTTTCCTTGGGACTTTTGGGAAAGCAGTCACATGGGAACTTTTTAGTGAGATTAATTCTTAAATCCTAGATTATGAATTGCAATTATTTTCAACCAAACTGGAAGAAGGTCGGTTTGGGGGAATATGTATCCTAATGATGCAGAGGTTGTGATAACAATGAGAAGGCTGCATCACTTTAAAACAGGCAGGATTTATGGGCAGGATGTTGTACTGTGTTTTAAATGTAGCATATTCTTTTTAAGCATTTTGCAAACTACACATTTTCATATTTATTGTTCCCTTTGTGCTTTGGTAGAGCATTGTCCTATTTAAATATTATCCAAATGAATCCCTTGGATCTTATAGAGATACAGCTTGTTAAACCTGAAGGTACCTTTTTTCAAATTAAATGTATTCTTTACCCTTATTCTGCTTCCTTTTGCTCAGGTAATGCACTGAAACTCAGTTGGTCAATTCTACTTCCTGTTTCTTGTCAATTTTGCCACCAGCTTTCACACACTAACACCACACTCTGTTTGGGTTGGGAACCCTACAGGGATGTATTCATATCCAAATAAAAGAACATTTTCATTTGAAGAAAAACAAATAATGAAATCATTTTCTATTGACTCTCTGTTTTGAAAATAAATGTTGTGCCTAAGTCAACCAGACAGTGTCATGCATAAGGTAGCAAATTTGGCCATTCCTAGTGGGTGGAATTGAAGTAAAATAAAAATAAAAATGAACTGTGGTCAAGTTATTTCACTTATTTTTAAGACACCATAATTAACTCAGACAGAAAAGAGCTAATAGCAATCTTTCCTTCAGAGCAGGAGGTTGCAGGTCAAGATTTTAGGATTTTCTTGCTAACTAGGGATAGATATTCAAAGAGCCTGAGCCTGAATTGATTCAACCTTTGCAGGTTAGTCTCACCTGGTTAGGCTAAACTGGCTTCCAACCATACAGACAATTCCTCTGGACTGAAGAAATTCAGGTGCATGTCTGCAGTGGCTCAAGCTAGAAGCCAGGGGGTGCTAAAGCAGCCCTCTTTTCCTTTGCAGAGCTGAGCTGAAGGGGGTGCAGCCAGGTCCCAGCAAGAGGCTCTGATTAGGGAGAGGTGTAAAACCCAGCCTGCCTGAAGCCCCAGGCTTTTTCTGGGTTGCTGCTCAAGGGGCAGGAGTGTTGCCAGCCCCCAGCTAGTAGTGAGACAAAGAGGGTGTGTGCAGTTCATGTAACTGTTGAAGATACGGAGCTTTTCAATTTCCCTCCCAGCTTCCGTATACTGTCTGCACCAAACTGGTAGGCAAACAAGCTGGGTGTGGGGAGGCTAATAAATGCCCCCCCCATCTCAGTGTTTATCACCCCATTAAGAAAACAGAGGGACATTATCAGCTATCTGTTGATTCATCATGGACACAGCATGTAGTCTGCTAGCTAATACATAGATACCTTTTCTGTAAGGCAGAGGGGAGTGGGGAATTCCTGCTCAGCTGGGGGTGGGGGAGCAAACAGCTCTTAAACAGCTTTTCCAAGGAAGGACATTAAACTATCTATTGAATACCTCCAAAAAGCCTGTCTGCCTCTGTTATCCCCCACATCGTGGGCTATAGCCAGCATGTGATCTGCTAGCTAATGCTGAGGTGTTTGTGAGGGACAGGGGAATGCCTGCTTCCCACAGAGTGTGAATGGGAAGGGGGGAGCAGAAGGAAGCCAGATGCCTGCAGAGACTTCTGAGCTGCAGCCAGGAAGCAGAGGGAAGGGGCCAGCCCTGCTGTAGAGCAGAGAGCCCCACCCAGCCCAGAGAGCATGCTGGGATGCTGGGGGAGTCTGATTTATCTTAAACCAGCAAGGAGTCTGTGACAGACATTGCATAAACAAGTTCAAGCCAAATCGGTTAAGTCTGATACTCCATTCAACCAGGTTTATCTCAAACCGGTTTCATCCATTTTCAAACTGGTTTATGTGCACTGAACATCTGTTCTGTTACAGGTTTAAACCACTTTCTGATCACTTAAACCAGTTCACGTGTAATGTCTGTTCCTAGCCTCTGAAACCACCTTGGGAAAAGTCCTAGCCTCTTTGACCTTGGGAAAGTCCCATTGCCCTAAGACCTCAGAACAAAGTTTTTAGCTACTCAGCATTTAAAGTAGGAGACCAGTTTCCCAAAGGAGTCCAGCAACCCTCGTGCTGACCCTTGGGACCAGGTTTTCAAAAGTGGTCAGCACCAAATGAGCCAGGCTGTCTTGGAAAATCTAGACTTTTGTTTTCATTGCTAAAGGATACCTGAGCTCGCTTCAAAGTCTTAGCCCTCATGTCTATTTACCTACCAATAAACTGAAATATAAATGACTTACTTCACAACACCCCCACGAGGGAAGAATGGTCAGCTTCATCTTTATAAAGTGCTTTGATATCCTTTGCAAAAAGCAGCTAATAATGTGAATTTGCACATCATTTTATTTCTGCTGGAAACCAAAAGCAAACTTTAGCAATACTGAAAGTCCAGCACAAAGGCCTCCCAGTGCCCCTGGCTCTTCTTTTCTTTTGCCAGACCTCTGAATTACTGATTTCTCTTAGAAATATGTAAATTTAATAAGATGCATAAATTAAAGGCTGAGCAATCAAAAAACAAATAAAAAAAATACCCCACGTTTGCTTGGTAAAAGAAGAAAATGGAAAGTTTTTCTTTTTCTTAATTTACCTACCACCATGGCTGCTTAAGTGGAGTAAGACTATGCTGCAATGCCTGGCAGTAATGGAATAACTCACTGCAGTGGAGATTTTCATTCCATTTTGCTCCCATAATGGCAACAGAACAACTTGTTTACTCAGCTTTGAATATGTGGATGTTACTAGATATGACTGCAGCTGGGTATCTATAGGAGTGAAGGAAAGTATCCAGGCATAAAGTCATGTGTATGGATATTCCTTTGGAAAGGATGTCTGTAAAGTTACCATGCTGCTTAGCTTACTCAGCCATTATTCCCAGTGTCTGAAATGATGATTTGTCATGCTGCCATATGAGAATAGACCCACCGCTCACTGTAGCTGGTTCAGTCCCTTGGGAAAGTTTGCCTGGCTTAAATGCATGAAATTGAAATGTGTGATTCAGAGCTGAAGCTTAGAAATCCAGACTGACTCCATTTTGGGGAAAAATGAATACCTCATGTTGGATGTGCTGTGGAGATCACAGATGACTCTTATTTTATGGTGCTCTAGTTTTCATGCTAGGCTTTCCTCTCTGCTGGACTTGGAGAGGAGTTGCCCTGGCTTCCTCAGAGAAGTGAATAGAGTGGGGGAGGATTGTTTCCTGTTGGCTTTTCAGAGGTTTCATGGTTTTCTTTCTAGATACATTTTGTTGTTGCCTGAAACAGGCCTGTATCAAGGCAAATGACCACTTTTACTGTTGTGGCCAGGCACTTTTGGTGCCCACCACTTTAAGAGGCTTGAGAAGACTGTGGAGCAGCCAGTAGGTGTGGTTAAGCGTAATTAGATGGTCATATGACTGCAAGGGGACTACTGCATTGGACGAGGGCTGGACAGCCAGGGTATAAATCCAGGCCCTAGGAGCTGAGCCCACAGTTGCATCTAGGGAGCCAGAGGAATGTCACTCAGCCTGCAGATTGCAGCTCCCAGAACGTATGGAGGTCAGGGTTGGAACTACCGGGATGGAGGAGGCTCCTTCTGGTCCTTGGTAAGACCTGAAACTATACCCTGCTGGGGTTGGATGGTGTGGTGGGGCAGTCTCTAGGAAATGCCACACCTGTGCCTCCCCAGTGAAAGGCAAGGATGGGGCACTGTAAAGCCTTGGTCCCTGGTGCCTTGTGGGTACCCTGTGGAGGGGAAAGTCTAGGGGAGTACATTCCAACAGAAAAGCATAGGGCCTGGTCCACTGAGTGAGGCCTGGGGCCCAAGAAGCATAAGGCCTAGAAGCCCAGTGAAGGGGTCAGAGATTCCAAGGTATGTCTGATGACACCTGAGGCCAAGTTTGGGGCAGAGGCTGAGTGTAGTCCAGCTAAGGGGCTGGAGGAGTTGGAAGTGACTTTGGATGCTATCTGCAAGGCATGGCACATGGTGTTAGGGGAGGTTTGGAGATGTGTATGTCACCCTTGGCATCAGGGCAATCAAATGAGCAGCCTCCCACAAATAAACACCTTTTTTTTTTTTTTTTGAATCATCAAAGATGTGGCAGGAAAGGCAGGGCAGACTGCCCTAGACTGGTAGGTGGGCCAGTGTCATGATCAGATTCAAAACTGGCCCATCACACTGTACAGCTGTGAAATGTGCAGATGGCAGTCTTTTTGTTTTGTAGGGTTTATCATAAGTAACTTGTCTTCTTATGTTTCTTAATTTCTCTAATTCCTTTGACTATTAAGACTTGGAAGCAATGTCACTCATGTGGATTATGTTTTGCAGTTGAGTTCTAATCAAGGTCTGCTTAGGCCTAAGACCCATTGGTCTAGCGTGGTGAAGCAGTGGCACACCAAAGGAGTGATGCACTCAACATTATGTCCAGTCATCAGCCAGAGTGACCAGGTACTTACTTGCAGCTGGGTTGACTGAAGGTGACCTTTAGTACAAGTCCTGAGCAGAGCTTGAACTTGTGTCTCTGCAGCCATAATAAGTTATCTTAATTGCTTTGTTGCTTTTGCCTGCCTGGGGCACTCAACAATTGTGTGGTATTTGGGAGGAGATACACTGTATCTTTTCCCTTTCACTCAACCTAGTTTGCTATCCTTCCCCCTCAAACTTAAATTTCAACCTGCAAACACATCTCCAAAGGCACTCAAAAATCTACCCCAGACCCCAAAAATATGCTTCAAAACAACCAAGCCAAGGCAACTGTACAGGCTAAGTACAGACAGTCAAAAAGCCTGAGGTTGAATTGGACCACTTCAGTCTTTGCAGATTGGTCTATGCTGAAGAGATTAAACTGAGAAACGCCTGGACAGACATTCTGATTCCAGAAATGTAGCCACGTGCCTGCAGTGGCTCAGGCCAGAAGCTGGGGGGCACTAGAGCAAATGGCTCACTGGCACATTGCCAGCATGGTCTGTGTGTGCACTTCCCCTTCCTGCTATCCCCAAGGTCTCTGAGATTTGTAGTCCATAATCACAGCTGCAGGGTTGCTGATCACTTCTTCCTGCTTCCAGGTAACTCTGGAATTTGTAGTCTACAGTCACAGCCAGCAGTAACTTTTTGGCAGGGCAGGGCAGCTCTGTATTCAGGGGAAGTGAAGTTTAATCCCCCTCCCTAACCCCAGACCCCAGCCAACACAACCCAGGGCTGGAAGGCATGCTGCGATGCTGGAGGACTGTGACTTAACTTGAACCAGGATGGGGTCTGGCACAGAAGTTTCATAAATTGGTTTAACCCAAATCAGTTAAGTTTGATACTACATTCAACCAGGTTTATCCTAAACCACCAGTTTCAGCCATTTTGAAACTGGTTGTTGTGCACTGAACTTCTGTTCTGTTACAGATTTAAACCAGTTTCTGATAAATCAAAACAGGTTATGTGCAACTTCTGTCCCTAGCCATAGCCTTGTGCTAATTGCATCACTAATGTCTCACTTACGTTACATCTCATTCCTTACCATTTGTCTATAGGTTGTCTGCTTAGGCATGTAGGTGTGGAAGGGACTTCCTGGGTCACTGACTTGGATCCCTTGCTACTGCAAGCAACAAAGTTCTATAAGCCTGTTCATAATCTTGGTTAGCTACATCTTAAACTTCAATAGTTTCTTTGCCCTCTCTCCTCGTAACTGGAGAATAGCCTCTTTTACTGGCAGGCTGCTCCAGAGTCTCACTCCTCTGATGGTTAGAAACCTTTGTCTAATTTCCAGTTTAAATTTTTCTTAGTGTTCCATTTTTACCAGCTGTTCCTATGCTAATGCCTTCTAGCTTGTCATTCTGTCTCCCTGCATTTATAGACAACAGCGATGTCCTATCCCAGTCTAGGTAGGCTAAATGGGCCTTGCTGTTTCAGTCTCCTCCTGTGAGGGAAAATTATCAGGGGATTGGGAAATCGAATAGCTCTTCTCCAGATCTGTTACTTTTGAACTTCTTTCTTACACATAGATGAATGTACCTGAGCCCAGTACTTCAGATGACTACTCTCTACATTGGCAATTATACTTTCCTTTCTATTCTAGAAACATTTTGCATGATAATCTTCAGATTATATTTGAATTTTTATGGCCACATCAAGTTTGTAGTTTATTGTAATCCTATGATTGACTGGTAGCTCCTAGGCTTTCTCTTTTTTTCACATTTCACCACTGTCAAATCTGCTACGATATTCCCACTGTCAAGGGCATTTGCCCTCAGATAAATTAGTGTATGGCAGTGATTCTCAACCAAGGTGTTGACACATCTTTTTATAGGTACAGCACAATACTGGCAAACACCAACATGTGAATCACATGATGATAAATCTAGAGTTTTCAAAAAGATTTCAAGTGGGAATCCATAGTGTCAAAACCATTCTGACCTGTTGTGGTCTTTCTGAGTTCTTTGCAACAGAAGAATTGCTTCATTATTTTTCCGCAGTTGAAAAAGAGCGAAAGCTAAGCACTGGCATTTTTCTTGGGCAGTCTTGAGTCTAACAAGAGGTGCCCTCAGTCTGATGAGGTTAAGAATCTCTGGCCTACGATCTGGGTTTTTCGTTGTAGCTGTGTTGGTTTGCGGACATAGGCAGGCAGGCAAGGTTCTTTGGGTAGATGCAATATCTTTTATAAGACCAACTGAGTAGGCCTGAAGAAGGGTGATTGTGCCTGAATGCTTGCAAATAACTATTTTTTTCCAACTACTTAGTCTAATAAAAGATATCACATCTACCCAAAAAACATTGCCTAGGTCTGTGATCTGGCAGCCTTTTGGTCTCTTGTCCTGTTGAGTCCCTAAGCAAGCAAAAGCTACTTTCATGTAACCACTTCTATCTCTGACTAGCCAAAAGACTTTTAGGCTAGAGACGGACATTACACACAAACCAGTTTAAGTGATCAGAAACTGATTTAAACCTATGCACTGGACATCTATTTGGTTACATAAACCAGTTTGAAAATGGCTGAAACTGGTTTGTGATGAACCTGATTGAATGTAGTATCAGACTTAAGTGATTTGGGTCAAACTGGTTTATACAATGTCTGTCCCAGACTCCTAGCTGGCTTAAGATAAATCAGACTCCCCCAGCATCCCAACATGGTCTCTGGGTTGAACAGGACTCTCTGCTTCACAGCAGGGCTTGTTCCTGGGCAGAGGTCCTCTGGCACAAACTTGCAGACACAGCAGGGTCTGCTGGCTTCCCCATGCCCCCTCTGCTTTTCCCTCTCCTTTCACCCCTTGCTGCTTTAAACAGGGATCCCTTCCTCCTCTCTCTCACAGCACAGACCATAGCCAGCATGTGGTATGCTAGCTAACGCTGTGTAAGGCTCTGGCAGAGAGAGAAGACATAGCAGGGTCTGCCTGGCTTCCCCCTGTCCTACCCCACCTTGCTGCTCAAGCAGGAAATCTACCCCTTCTTCCCATCTCCCACAGCACAGACTCCAGCCCCAGGGACCCTAGGCATGTAGTATGCTAGCTAATACCAAGTGGTGCCTGTTTTGCATTTCTCTCCAATTTCACTGGGGCAGGCAGGCAGACAGAACAGGGCTTTTGGAGCTAATCAACAGCTGTTTAAAAAGTTTGCAGTAATGGGAGAGAGGTTATTGTTTTGCTAATTTGGTGATAAAGACTCTCCCATGCTGGCTTCCTCTCCTTTCAGTTTGCTGCAGACAGTCTGTCAAAGCAAGATGGGAGACTGAAAAACTCTGTATCATCAACAAATACATGCAGTGTACACCCCTCCTTGCCTCAGTGCTAGCAAGGTCTGGGGGCTGACAACTCTCCCGCTCCTTGAGCCGGCAGGGAAAAACCTGGGACTGTGCAGGGTGACCTCCCTAATGAGGGGGTCCTGAGACTTGGCTACATGCCCTGCATCAGCTCAACTCGGTGCAAGGGAAGGGAGGGCTCCTTAAGCGCCCCTGGCTTCTAGCCTAAGCCACTGCAGGCATGTGCCTGAATTTTCTCAGTCTAGAGGAAGTCCAGATTGTGTCTGTATTGGTGGAAACTGGTTTGGCCTAGCCAGGTTAGACTAACCTGCAAAGGTGGAATCAATTCAGGCTCAGGCTTTTTGAATATGTGTCCCTAGCCTTATAGCCTTTTGGCTATTCCAGGACTAGGAAGAAACTATTCCACTCCCTTCAATTTTCCTAGCATCAAATTTGTTTTTATTGTTTTAATTTTTTTAAGTTTTAATCTTAAAAAGGAGTTATCACTAGAGGTCTGGGTGATGGAGTGTATAGGACGGAAAATGGGGATTGGTTTGGTGGGGTTTGTTCATTTGACTGGGACAGGCCTGGGTCACTTATTTAATCTGCATCAGTTTTCCCACCCCAGTGTTAAAAAAAACCCAACAACCGAACAACAACAACCCCCCCCCCCAAAAAAAAACCCTAAACAACAAACTGCTTCTAAGGATCCAGCTGATAAGGCTTTGGAGGGAATCCAGGTCACAAATGAGTATGAGGGCAACCTTCCAGCCACTTTTTAAGCAGGAATGAGGCTGACTCCCAGACCCCAGATGAAGAAACACTCCATGAATGCCTGGAATCTTTCCCCTTTGGAGTGCATGGGAGTCCCTGAGAAGGGAGAATCATGGGCAGATGGAGAACTGCAGCCAAGGATGTGTAGTGGGAAGCTCCTCCTGACAGGATCCCACGCTATGCTTTGGCCAGTAGGGAGGCTAAGTATGGCTTGATTTGACCTTGATACATTCCCATGCAGCCTGCCTTCCTGGGCAGTGGACAGTTAGGCTTGTTTGGCAGCTTAAGTTTTAAAGGGTTTGAAGAATGCTGCACCTCCAGTAGGAAGAGGTTTATATAATGCTTCTAACCTAAGCCCATATTACTGGAAACAAATATGAGATGACTAGAGCTGGTTGGAAAATATATCATGGGATCTTTTTCTTCAAAAACTCCTTGTAGGACCATATGAGTTTCAACACAACTTTATTGGGAAAGGATTTTCAGCTCTAGGATGCAGTTTCCAATGGAGAGAGTTATGGGCTTACCATGCTGGCATAGGGTGCTAACTCAGGATGAGGAAAAACAAAAGAGCTGGAAATTTTGAATATGAATCTCCCCATTCTCAGGTATCTGCCCTAATTGGAGGGTTCTTGTCTCTTTGGGGTTGGTCTGTCTCTTGCCTCTATCTTTTCATGGAAACACTTTGAAAGGTCTTGCTTTCACCCTCTTGTAAAATGAGAATATATTTGAAATCTTACAAGTTTGTGGGGCAGAAAAACTATTTCCTTCAATATCACAGGTTACAACTACAGCTGCATTTCAATAGAAATGTTCTGCTGTTTTCTACAAATACCATGTAGTAGGCAACTATTGATCCTCTGGATCATGACATACACATAAGAGGTCTAGTCAGATGCCTGATGAATCTGCTTGTGGTTGACCAGCCCAATTTGAGGGAGTCGCAGCTTGTTACAAATTTCATGGATCCATATGTTGTCTGGGTTGGAGTCCAAGTTTTCAGCATGTTGCTTTCTTCTTTCTCATTTTGCTTCTGTCCTCTGGATCAAAACTGCTTCATATTGAGCTGCACCCAGTACCAGATATTCCCTTTAGATCAGACAGGATTCTGCATGCTTCATCCAGCTTTCTATGTTGATGTTGAATGACTTTATATCATATTTGCACACATTGTGATACTGCTATAGAGGGTTATCCCACTTTCTAGAGCCATCTCAAATCTTGCTGTACACAATTTTCCTGGGGATATGGTCTCCTCCCATTCTCCTGACATGGCCAATCCATTGCAACCTCCTTTTCTTGACAGTAGTTTTTAAGTGTACAGCACCTCTGTATTTGGTATTTTGTTTTTCCACTTTATTTTCAGGGTCTTACACACACATCTTGTGGAAAATTTTCATATGCTAGACTGTGACGGGTTGTCACTCGGGGCCATCCTCAATGTGGCCCCTGCACCTGTCTCTGGGCAACCGCCTGCCTTGTCTTGCCTGCCGTGTCTTTGATGTTAATTAATTAGCTGGAGGCTGCCCTTCTACTGCCCCCTCCACTAGGGGGCGCTGTCTGCAGCTCCTTCCTCTCCAATACCGCAGCCTAAGCCTTGCAGATGTCACTTTGGTCTTGCCTATTGCGGCCCCTCTCTATCCTCTCTGGCCCGTCTCACGTGTTGTCCCCTTCCTGGACTCTATGTGCCCACACTGGGGCTCCTTAATATGGCTCTCTCCTCTGTGGGCTTGCTGTGCCTACACAGAGCTTCTTGGTATGGTGGTCCCCTCTCTGGGCTTGCCTCACCCGCACTGGGCTTGTCAATATGCTTCCCCCTGTCTAGGGCCTCGATATTGCCCCTTTCTTGGGGCTAACTGTGCCCAACTTGGGCTCCTTAATAAATGCGGTCCCCTATCAGGGCTTCTCAGTGTGGCGCTCCCCCCTCTGGGCTTGCCATGCCCCCACAGGGCTTCTCAGTGTGGCGCTCCCCTCTTTGGGGCTCTCCAAATGCCCCTCTCTAGGGAAGGGGTGCACACACCCCTTGAACTGCACCCTCACTGGCGCTAGGGCCCCACACTCTTGTGGGTCCCTATGAGGCCTCCTCCAACCCCTTTATAGTCTCACCCAAACCACCGGTCTCATACATAACAACACCAACGCAAACACAAGCCCCTAGGCTGTAACTTAAATATAAGCTGTCTGGCTATAACAAAACAGAAGCCCACCGGTCCAAACAACATTCGGTCCTACCAGTGACCCTTCAACTCTCAGCTGCAGCCCCTGCATCAGGTTGCCCCTCTCTCCCAGGGCAGAGCTCCCCCTTTCTCTTTGGTAGCTGGCAGGGAACTGCCAACCTGGCCTCAGCCCTGGGTTTTATGAGGGTCAGGCCCTGCCCTCTCTGGTCATCTGACTCTCATTAGTTGCCCTGGCAACCTACAGCTGTGCTGCCTAATCACTGCTAGGGCTTCTGCCCTAGCGGTTTTCCCTCTTCAGGCACAGAGCATCACAGGCACATCAAGAGACTGTAGTCTACGTTTCTGAATCATAAACCAGGGATGACAGCACACAGGTCCCATAGATTCACATCTTTACCTTAGCTGATACTTTGCTGTTATTCCATGCATGTTTCTATAATAGCCCCAAATTCTTACCTGCCTTCATAGTCTGTTAGTTCAGTCTGAAGTCATTTCTGCTGATTGTAGAATGCAAGCAGTAAAATCTATCAATGACATCAAGAGACTTGCCCTCCAGAGTGATGTTCAGGTCTTGGTTCATCCACCTGTTGGTACATGATCACAGTCTTCTTGAGACTAATTTCCATTCGAAAGCTCTTGCACAACTCAGAAAAGCTACTCAAAAGATTTTTCAGAGAAGATTCACTGTGGGCAACCAAGGTCACATCATCCACAAACAGGAATTTTCTCCGTATCAGCTCTTTCACCTTGGTTTGTGCTCTAAATCTTGCAATATCGAACAACACTCCATCTAGTCTAGTTTGAAGATAAATGCCATCATTGTTGTCTTTGAATACATGAAGCAGGAATGAAAAGGAGATCTTAAAGAGCATGAGGGCTAAGACACACTCCTATTTCACCCCATTGTTGATGTCAAAGGTGTTTTGATTCTTTGTTTTCATACACTATAGTTGCTTTCATACCTTGATGTAATGAGTGAATGACATCCATGATTCATTCGCTCATTACCTCAATGAGTGACGTAATGAGTGGACTGTTCAACAGTTTGTGGGGACAAGCCAGTTTTTTCAGAATGGTAAGAAAATCCAGTTTGACTGTATTGCAGCCTTCACCAATCTGACAAAAGCCTGTGTACAGTGGTATTTTTTTTTTCCCTCTAAACTTCTCTTGCAGTTGTTTGACTGAACACACCATATCAATGGTGGAATGTCCTGAGAGAGAAGCACAATGACTTTCAGGATATATTCCTTCACTTAGAGATTGCAGCCTAGGGAGCATGATGCAAGTGACATTTTTTTTTTTTTTTTTCCAGATGATGTTCAACAGGGAGATAAGTCCTATAGTTGTCACAGTCACTTCGACCCCCTTTGTTTATAGTGTGATGCAAAATAGAGGTGCAGGGGCTGGCATAACTCTAGGCCCCCTGTACTGCTTATAACTGCAGGTGCAGTAGATGGGCAACACCCAGTAGCCATGGCCATTGCAAGCATTTTGCAGTGCTAGTTTGCTGTCTGTAGCAAAGATAGGTTTACTAAAATAACTCTGGAGCCCCTCTGATATAATGCTAGGTTTTTATGAAAGTTTCCAGGACTAGTTTGTGGAGAGAGTGAGGGGGAACCTGATCATTGATTCATTTTATTCATTTATGCAGTAGTCTTTCATCATTGGTAGAGAAATATATTCAGGAAGCGCTAATCTCATTCCCAGAGTGAAGGGGGAAAGGGTGGAAAGGGAGGACTCTGTTCTGATGACCAGTAGGCATTTAAACATTTTAAATTGGTATTGTTTGGTTCTGCTCTTTCAGAAAATGAAGTGAGCATTTCTTCTCAGGACTGATGGTGTTAAACAGGATGAAGCTTGGGCTTGTGAGTAAGCAGTCAGGTTCCTGGAGCAGGAGCCAGATTTTTGGTGGCTTATATAACCAAGATGATTGTGGATACACTGAAGAGGGGATCAGGTTGGAATTTAGGGAGTCAAGATTTTATTTCCAGCTTTTGCTGTTTTCTCTTGTGATTAAATAGATTTGGGTTAGGTTCTCCCTGTGTAAAATGAGGATCGTTAAGCTCAGCAGTTCTGTGGTAAAGAGTGCTAATTATTATTTTTATAATACTGCTTGGATTTTTGAGGATCTCAAAACAGTCCAAGCACTGATCATGTTTTATAACCTTATCGTAAGTGGTAGAACATAGCTTATGTTTTTCAGATGAAGAGACTGAGATATAGAAATGCTGTTACTTGCTCAAGACCACTCAACAGGTCTGTGGCAGAGACAGGAAGAGGGCCTTGATTTGATGCTCAGTCTTGTGGTTTTGCCCAGAAGCTTGTCCTTTTTCACATGAAAAGATCTCAGTGGGTCTTTGCTTTGTGCATGCCTCAGTTCAACAGTTGCAGGGCAAATTCCCAGGGCCTTGCATGCAGGAGGCAGGCTTCATCAAGCTAGGTGCCGAGGGAGTTCCCAGGACCCCGTGAGTGGGAGAAGAGCTCTTGGTGATCCCACAGGTGCTTGAGTGGAATTCCAAGGATCCCGACAAATTGTCTTTTGAATTCAGCTGTTCACCCCAGTGAACTTCTTAAGGGCTGTCTTAAATACCAGTACACAGTCCCTTGCTGTGCTCTCTTCCTGGCTCCTTGCTTGTTGCATGGAGATTCAGGCAGAGTGTCATAAGAAACAAGGGCTGCTTCTTGATTTCTGCCAGAGGATGCTACAGTTACTAGACAGGGTTAGATCACTTCTCTCTTTCCAGGCTCCTGGAGAGAAGGTTCACATAGGACCAGCAGGGCCAAAAATAAATATAATTTAAAAGAGAATACAACTTCCATAGAAGAAAAAAAAAATGTTCAATTTGGTTCCCTTGTTTTTCTGTCACTTTCTGTCCCATGGGCAGATCCGACATAAGGCAAATTAAAAACGTTGAAGGCCCAATGTTGAGGGGAGGGGTAGATGACTCTCTGAAAGCATTGAGGAGAGAGGGTATGCTACAGGTGGCGGCAGCAGCAGGAAGGAGAACTTGATGCTGCTGTCCTGATCAGGCGGTAAATGCCTCCAGCTTGAAACAGTTCCCCTGAAATTGTAAGTTCCTTGGCCTGAAGGTTGTCTTTTGTACAGCATTGAGCACAGTGAGCTCCTGGTCCATGACTGAGGCTCCTAAGTACCAACACAGAATAAAGAAAGGTAATAGCAGAATGGGTAGCTTTGGAAGAACCTTGTTAGACTCTTTTTCGAGCTGCAAGGGCTGATCTATGCCACAGTAACAGAGAGCTCAGTCATGCTACTGAAGGAGTAAGCTCTATCCTCTTATCCATTCTCCATATGTCAGTTCAAGAAATGAGGTGATGAGGATGCCTTGAGGTGCCCTTGGGTTTCTGAAGTGCTGCTTTCTGTCTCATTCCCAGGGTAGACCCAGGCAGAAAAGGAACTGTTAGATAGGATGTGTTCCCTCAGGGTGCATCTACAGGTACAATTAATGCTCAGCAATAAACTCTCCAGCATATCGTGCTGGAGTTTACTGCTCATGGGTGCCATGTTTGAATGCACGTCCAGGACAGTAGTACATTGAGCCGGGTTGGAGTGGTGCCGGCTGGCTGGAGACCCAGGGGCTGCTCTGATCTGGCTCAATGTGCTGTAGAGGGGCTGACTGGGGCACAGTGGTGCTCCGGCTGGCAGACAGCCCCCGGACTGAAGCACCCTCATGCCTCAGCCAGCCCCGTTGACATTTATACTCCATGCATTGCTGCAGCATAAAGTATTGTGCTGTAGGGTAGTATCTTATTTACAAGTATTAACCTGCAGAGTTTATTTACTCCATCCTAATAGCATTGCGTGTATAGAGGCTGAGATGTTTTACTGTGGAGTTGCCTAACTAAATCGCAGTAATGTCTCATGTAGATATGCCCTCAGTCTTGTAACTGAATCCTTATGAATACAAGAGCAATATCTCCACGCTGTTATAAGAGCAGCTGACTTATTTGGAGACCTTTTTAACATTGAAATGTTAATCTGTGCTAACATTTCATAGCAATCACTTCTTTCCAGTTGGTTTCAGTTCCTTTCTTCCTGCCCCATCAAGATATGGAGATCTTCTGATTCCAAGACTGAAATTTTGCCAACTCATTCTGTGCGTCAGCCCTTTAATGTTATCTCTCTTCAGTATTTATGCATGTGCATAGATGTTTAATTTGTTGAAGGTTATGGGCACAGCTCTATGTGTATTGCATCCTGACTTATTACTTGGTAACAATAGCAACGCATTGATTTAAAAAAAAAAAAAAAAAAAGGAAGCTGTTTAATGTGGGAGGTGAGATTACTGTTTCTGTAAGGGCAGTGAATGCCACGGCTGTAGACAGAATGGCCACAGCTGTTATCAAGTACAGAGAAAGGAACCACTGGTGGATCTCATGAAGATCACTTATTCAACAGGTGCTCTGTAAAGGTTGTTTGTTTTCTTGAGACTAATTTGTATATTATTTTTGGTTGGGTACACAGACAGGATCCGTTCAATATGGGTAAGGAAAGACCATTTATTAAACGCCAGGGTTGGCCAGAGTCTATTCCCAGAGATGGTCTTTTGACCTTTGCCATTGACTTTGCTTGAACTAGGATTTGGCCTGATACGTTTATCATATAAAACTTAATGTCTATGATTTATGATTACTTTGTTAGTTAGTACAAAAAAGCCTGGTGTTATAGTGTTTCCTTTTGCCTCTGAGGGACCAAGGATCTGGTAGCTTAGCCATAATGTTCTAAGAGCTAAATAGAGTCCCTTAGAATGGATATACCAGGTGACCAGGAGATGGGGAACTGAGGCTCTGAGCATATGAAGGAATATTTACTACTGTTAGGTAAAGAAGAGTTTGAAGTCAACAGCGAGGTCTAATTGCAATAAATCTAAATGTGTCCAAAATATCAGAGGGGAGGCTAGAGATAGCGAGGTGAAATTTCTACCCCTCCAAACTGCTGTTTGATAGCGAAAAAGACAAAATTCTTTGTCTGTAAGAGACTGTATCCTTTCCTGAAAGTTGTAGCAAAAATACTTGCATCTGAGGGCCAAATTCTGAAGCCAGTTGGAATTCTTCATGTTCTAGGGGCATAAATTGTCTTTAGCTTTAGTGTTTTGCAGGCTTACCATTAAAACAGCTGATGGAAAGAGCATGGGCCTAAAAGCCAGGGCAACTGGTACTGACCATGGCCAAAGCAGATTATTTAAATTTTTCCTTGTACAGCATGGGTATTTGTAATGCTGGAAACTGAATGAGATTCCATTTGAACATTATTCTGGATGGTGTCCATTTCCAAATTACATCTGTCCTACAGAAGCGCTACTCAACCTTTTTGGACTCAAGGCACCCCTCCATAACTTTTGTCAATTAAGTGGAGACCAATTTCAAAAACAATTTTTTTTTTTTTTTTT
>JAGPOW010003648.1:52858208-52887958 GCA_030014935.1 Caiman crocodilus
TTTTTTTTTTTTTTTTTATATTATAGTGCTTGCTTCCTTGCAGTAGGGTTCCAGGATTGGCCAGGCAGGGGCAGCTTGCACTCATCTGTTTACCTCCTCACACCTCATGGTACCCCCCAACAATAGCGGGTAAGCAGGGGTGAGTGTGGCACCCAGCCCTGCTTTTCTCTACAGTGGTAGGCGCCCCCTTGCCGTCCCCTGCTGCCCTAGGCTCTCATTGAAGTCACTATACTTCTGCTTTTCCAAGGATATTGCAACATCCGGCTTGAGAATCACTGTTTTACAGTCTGTTTATAGTGCTGCCTCAGGTCCTTTTTCACTAATTACTAAGCTTGGGCCCAGAGAATTTGCCGTATGTCAAGTATGCATCTGCTTTCTTATGGGAGGTTATAGTGACTCATTCTAGGCCCAAATGGAATTGGGCTTTTCTTTATCAATGCGGAGGTGCCCCACCAAACCTGTTGGTGAACTTAATCCAGTTTGGGGTGTGTCCTGTAATGTGACAGGGAGCCTCATTGTATTCTGCACTTCTTTTATTAGCAAAAAATGTTTCTCTTAGCACTGCTTTGAGCCCAACCTGGAGAAAAGAGCCCATCTTGTTCAAGCTTGTTTAGGAAGTTCAGGAATAGATTGTTTTCCTTTTTCCTCCCTGTTTTACTCCTACAGGTAAACTTATAGGTTTATGAACACACAGTAGTGATGACTGACGATAGCAGTCATCTGGCCTTGGCTTTGGGGATGGTTTCCAATACAAAATCTTTCTTTTTGACACTCAGAAGCTATTTCCTGGAAGGCAGAGACCAGTGGGCTAGAAATTGCCACTACTGGGCTTTATTCCTTGTTCCACAAGGAGAGTGTGGTCTGTGGATATAAGCAGAAGACCTATGATTCAGGACTTATGGGTCACTATGTTTCTGTGTAGTGCATTAAAGATAGAAGAGGCCAAGTAAAACTAGTGAAGCAGTGAATGAGTTCAAAAGTCACTTTTTTTCCTAGAGGGAGACTTGAAATCTACCTCTTATATGACAATCAGTTTGTGTTTTATGGGAGAGATAAGGGCAAAACTTACATGATTTTTCTTTTTATAATACATTCTCCCTTTACCCCTTTATTTCTGAAGTTTTATTTCTGTGTCTCATTCTCCTCTCATTTACCCCTTACGCACAAGAACACATCCTCACTCCCATCCCGTATACCATTAGCTAGAACTTCTTCAAACTCTGCAAGGCAGGACTGTGTTTTCCCAGGCCCTTCCCCCACCTGACTCCCCTCAGCTAAAGCTTAATTCCTTATGAACTAGTATGCTGCATAAGATAAGATTTTTATGGCATTTAAATAATAAACTTCCTGTTTGAGATGCTTAAAAAAAATACCCTCCACACAGCCCAGTGTCTCTGTGGCTGAACAGCATTGTCTAGCTGTTGTCAGTCTCTTGCCAAGGCTGATGGAGATGGTAGAGTGCCTGGCGACATGTTGTCCAGGGCCATCTACTACTTTGCTTGCTAGTTTCTGTAGAATTGTAGTCTCAGTTGGAGGGTCCAGATCATGTCCCCTGCCACCAAAAATTGTTGGTGGGAGAGATTTAGCCAGCTACAGGACAGAGCCTCACCTCTGTGGCATTGTTCCCGGGATTCTTTTGAAGATGCTCTGCTGCCTCTCTCTGCTGTTCTGAAAGATCAGGCAAGGAGATGTAGGAGATGCTTTCTGTGACCCATCTGCTGTTGGGCCAGAACAGCCCTTCTAATATCTCTGCCTTTACCACCCTTAAGAGCAGCTGTTCTTATCTCATGGTCTAATTTCTCTCATTGTCTCCTGGACACTTATTTCTGATATCAACTTTTATTTTGGTTTATTTTTCCTACTTCTGGCTTCCTCTACCTCTTAGGCTAAGAGCAAACAGTCAAAAAGTCTGAGATGGAATCAATTCAATCTTTGCCGGTTGGTTTAAGCTGCATAGATTGAATCGATAAGCAAGCGAACAGATATGCAAAAGTGAATATCCATTCACTTGCTTTTTTTTTTTTTTTCCTAGAAATGCAGCCACATGCCTGCAGTGGCCCAAGCTAGAAACCGGGCGGCAGGGAGTACTAAAACACGCCTCCATGCTCAGCTGGAGCAGATGGCTTGCGCCAAAGCTAGTCTGCAAGGAGGGGCTTGCAGGGGAGGTGCAAGGCATCCTGGGATGCTGGGGGACTGTTAGTTAACTTGAATTTGGAGTGGATCCATAGATAGTGAAAGGTGGGGGCTCAGGCCTCTGCTAGTGGCACAGGAAGGGGGGAATTAAACCCCTTTCTGGCCAGACCCTTGCCCCTGGGGGTCCCTGCTTGGGCTGCAGAGCAGAGGGGTGGGACTAGCCTGGCTGGACTGGAGCAGAGAGCCCTACCACGTCCAGAGCGTGCCTGGATGCTGGGGGGGGTCTTTGCTTTACCTCAAAACAGCAAAGGGGCTGGGACAGACATTATATAAACTGGCTTGGGCCAGATCAGTTAAGTCTAATCCTACGTTCAACCTGGTTTATCACAGATCGGTTTCAGCCATTTTCAAACTGGTTTATGCGCACTGAATGTCTGTTCTGTTACAGGTTTAAACCTGTTTCTGATCACTTAAACTGGTTTATGTATAATGTCTGTTCCTGCCTGGCCTAGAAATAAGATAATCAGTCTCTTTTGTTAGAAGTCTTCCTAGACAAACTTGGGTATTTTGGGTGATGTGGGAGTTGGTAATGGGATATTTCACCACTGACCTCAAGCTTTTTTTGTTTGGGTCACAATTATTTTATTCTGAAGCAAAATATAATTAAAATCCTGATGGATTCATCGATTTCTGCAAAATGGCTTTGCTATTTCTTTCTGGTTTTCAGTGGCTGAACGTCATGTCAAAAGCCCACCAACTCAGCTGAATATCTTGATGGAAATCTTGTTGATAGGGACCGAACAGATTTATTCTGAATTAACCTCCATACTCGGAAAAGTAGTTCTTCAAGAACACATCCAAATATATCAGTGACAGAAGCTGTTGCTATATGCTTTCTGTTTGGATCCCCATTGTTTATCCACCAATTTCCCAGGTGTTGGACAGAGGAGGGAAGGGATAGGTTAAAGAGCCTTTTCTGTGAGTTTCTTGACTCTGGCTGGCTTTAAAGGTTTCAAATGTGCTTCTGTGTTTCTTCACCCTGCCCCTCAACTCTTTTAAAATATTTTTATTCTTGTGTAAAATCTGGCTTTTTGCCTTTTTATTGCTAAGGATTTTTTGTTTAATGCTTTGAAACTCAAAGGGTACAGCAAATTTGAACTTGAAAAACTTTTAGCATTTTTCCCCTTAAGTCCTAATTCTTCTTTTCTTTGCCTGTAATGATCTCTCATTTAATTAAATTATAGGCTCAATTGCCAACAGAATAAGACAATCCATCCAAATCCTGGGTGTCCAGAGACTTTTTGTTATTGCTGCTACTACTCTTCAGTTTGCGGGGGGGCTGTTTTTTTGTTTTTGCTCATTGGGCTCGGCATTTGAAATGTCTATTTATGGGTCTCTAGGTAAGTTTTCTCTATAAGAATTCTCCCAGATCATTTAAATGTCTGTACAGAGCCATAATCTCTGACAACTCCCCAAATTCTTCTGTCACATAAAGTATTCACGTTCTCTTATTTGAATGGAGGCAAAAAAAAACAGCTAGTCTTCATGTAGATCATTTCTTATGAAAGATTTTAGGAAGAAATGTAATTCTGTAGTCAAAGGGACTCAAAGGCACTGAGAGATCTGAGAGTAACCCCAATGAGATCATTATTCAGGGAATGATTAGTGGCCAGTTACTGTCATACTCACTAGGGATGTGATTGACAATGTTGCCTTTCATGTGGCTCTGTTTTAAATTAAAATTGCTAGGAAGAGCAGTTATTAAATGTGGCATAAATACTGGAATGGTTTGTGTCTATTTCTTGTTCTGTCTCTCCTCATTCCTGAACCACTGACTCTTAATGGGAAAGGTTTGTGACCCACTCCATTGCATTATGGTGAAAAGTTTGCAGCCTTATAGAAGAGATGAGCTCTGTGGTCTGCATGATGTGGACTTAGTAATTGCTATTTTGCGTGGATTTCATATTTTCTTCACTGATGCTGTTCCAAAGTTACCATCTCCCATAGAGGTGTCATTGCTTCTGTGACATGGCAGGAAGAGAGGCATTAAAATAGCATGACCCACAGATAATTTTCCCCGCTATGGCATCCAAGCTTGAAAACATTGCTTGGATTCTTTGCAATCCACAGGGTTCAGAATAAATAGGAGGTGTGTCCTTTAATGGAGTCTTGCATTGAAAATGAGCAAAGTAAAGCTGCTCACATGACTGCAATAGACACAGTGAATTGGAAGAAGCTGATAAGATTGTTCTTGCACTTGGAGTAGCTTTTGATCCCTTGATAACATGTTTCCCATTCTCTACATGTGGTTAAATATATTTAGAGAAGCATAAATTAAATCCAAATGTCTTATTATCTGGCGACACTTCAAATTGTGATAACAAAGCTTTGGTTGCAAAGGGAGACACAGCTTTGTTTGTAGGTATAGTAAGCTTTGTTTGCTTAATGTAAAATTAGGGAGAAAGTTTGCTGAAACAGATAAATTGGAGGCCCTGGCATGTGTTTGTTTGAAGGCACCTTGGGATCTGATCCCCAATCCCAACAATTATGCTTCTTGCCATGCCATATATGCATGGCATCAAGTGTGGGGTTTTTTTTTTGGTGTCCTTTCTTGGCCTTTCTACGTGCTAGTGCAGGTGGACCCTGGGATCAATTTGACAGTTAAGTGCCTGCAGCCCTGCGTGACGTGGGGTTGTCTCAGGACTGGGGCTGACAATCTTGCATGTTGGCATTGGTCCTGCGGCAGCCCTGGATATTCCAAATCTTCAATTTTAAGGCATCATACAAACCAGCCATAAAAGTGTTGCAGAACATGTTTATGGTTGGTTTACCATTTCCAGTGCCTTTAAATTGGGTGCATTAATCACAGTATCAATGTAACATGGAGAGGATTCCTAGAGGAAACATTTTGGTTTTTTATTCAGTTGGAACCAACATAGTTTCTGACAGTATATTTCTCTTGTAGTTAGCATGCACTTGTAGCTTTCAGTGCATAGCTAATACTCCCTTTCTCTTCTGGCTCTCCTCAGTTTATTCCAGTCTAGCCTTATTGTTCTCATCTCTAGGTAATTCTACCCTTGTCCTATTTAACGTTTGATCACTCTTGAGGCTGTCAGTGGCAGGATCCTGTGACATACGTGAACTTTGTTTTCTATTATGGACACTTGTCCATAATGAATCGAAGGGAGACAGTGATATTATTCCACAGCTCAACTGTCAAATACAGCTTCAAACAAGTATCGGTCACTTCAAAGCAAAGTGGCCTTCAGGTATGCCTCTGGAATGCCAGTGAAGCTTGTGGGGCCAAATGCTATTGAAGCTCTGTGGAAATGTTAGAATTGGGAAGTTGCAGACATGGATTCTGTAGCAAGCCTTCAGGAAATCAAAGGGCATGAATTCTGTAGCTTTGAGGTCCCTGAAAGACCTTGGTTTTGTAGCAGGTTCAGACAGGTATAGAGTTTCCACTTTCAGCCCTTTATTTTTGTTGAATAGCCTAAAATACTTTAGAGAATAATTGATGCCTGGGAAGGAAGGTACATCACAGAAAAGGACTGTTTAGGTTCCAACTGAAACAGTGAGTGATATATATAGTGTGTGTGTGTGTGTGTATGTACATGTAATATATATTACACAAACACACACATACAAAAACATGTAATGTGTGTACGTAGTCTACATATGACCACAAACATTAATATATGTATGTGGTCATATATAGACTACGTACACACGTATTACATGTTCTCTAGATAGATTTATCTATCTATAGTGTGTGTAATATATATTACAGACACACACATTATATATCTTCGCTGTTTCAGTTGGAACCCAAACAGTCCTTTTCTGTGATGTGCCTTCCTCCATATATATAAAAAAGCGTGTTTTAGTATGTATATGACTACTTACATACATATGTATGTATGTGATATAAATACAGTATGTGTAATATATATTACACATGCACTTTAAACACAAAAAGACTATCCGAGACGCACAGCGTTGCTTCAGAGCTTCAGTTAATAATATCATATACAGTGAAATTGGTGCATAATCCTCTTGTTTTTATCAGAAAATGACTGGATTGTATTACAAATTTCAGAAGTCCCAGGTTATTAATACAGCACAGGCAAACGGGATATGAACCTACAGAAGCCTCTGTCTTCTTCCCCAATTATCAAATGACTTCACTTGTGGTTTTGATTCTGTTGGAGTTCATGAGAGCACAGACTTCCAAAGTTGCTTTTGGAAGTTGCTTGCCTTGCTATTAAACATGTACTTTTCTCCCAGGGTCTCTGTCTTTATGGTTTAAGCAGATATTTGATGAGCTTGGTGCTATAGAAAGAGAAGCAAGAGCTGTTTCTAGAATGCATCGACTTTGTGGCTGCAAGGGATGTCAGTATGCACATAAAATGCAAAAGCGGAGGCAAAATGTTTTTTTATAGCTAGGGTGGCATGTGTTTGTATGAGAAACATGTATTTACCAATTGCCAAATTAAAACCTTCTGAATCTTAAACAGACACTTGACGGGGATGGTTTAGTCAGGGATGATCCTGCCCTGAGAAGGGGCCTGGAGTATTTGACCTTATGGGCTAAGTACAGACAGTCAAAATGCCTGAAGTTGATTCAATTCAGACTTTGCAGGTTAGACTAAACTGCACAGATTAAATTGAAACAGAAGTGAACAGACAGTTACCTTTGACTTGAGAAATGCACCTATAACCCAGTATCCCAGCAGCAGCTTAGGCCAGAAGCTGCAGGGCGCTAGAGCACAGCTCTCTGGCTGTGGATTCATTTCCTTTTCCTGCTGCCCCTGAGGTATTTGGGATTTGCAGTCCAGAATTACAGCAGCAGGATTCTTCAGGGGTACTCATCACTTTTCCTGCTTCCAGGTGCCTCTGGCTGTAGTCCATAGTTACAGCCAGCACTAAGTTTGAGCAGGAGGAAGGGGTGTTTAACCCCTCTCCTTGGCCCCAGACCCCAGCCAGGGTTTGCCTTGGGGAGATTGGGCTGCATCCCCAGCTGGGCTTGCCCTCACCACCCCCTTGTCAGCCAGCCCTCACTGATCCAGCTAGGGAGCAGAGGGGTGGGGTCAGCCCTGCTATCTGGACCAGAGACCACAGCACAGCCTAGGGCTGCAAAATGCTGGGATGTTGAGGGCACTGTGACTTAACCTGAACCAGAAAGGGGTCCAAGACAGAAGTTTCATAAACTGGTTTGATCCAAATCAGTTAAGCTTGATATTACATTCAACCACATTTATCTTAAATCAATTTCAACCATTTTGAAACTGGTTTATGTGCACTGAGCTTCTGTTCTGTCCCAGGTTTAAATCAGTTTCTGATCACTTAACTCCTGTCCCTAGCCATGAAGTACCTTCCAGCCCTAATTTTCTAGGATTCTGTGTGTGCACATGCATGTATTCATGCGCACAGAAAAGGGATGAGGCAAAATGTGCATGCTTGCTCTTATGTCCTTCTATTGGCATGCTTACATTAACAGCACAAATGTACTCCTAGGGTATGCACTTGCATGTATATATGCTCAAATACATGAGCATATACCTCCCTTCCCATATACATGTTCACATGCTTGTTCTTCTTCCCAGTATCGTTGTGTACAAACAAATTTACCATCTAAAACACATACCTACATCCAGCTCTTTTTTTTTTTTTCAATAGCACGAACATACTTTTCTCTGTCTCGAATAGAATTCACTCATCCTAGGACTTGGCAAAAATATAAACATATTTTCCTTTTTGAGAAGTCCTGAGCTATTCTTCTATGTTGTGAAACATACCCATATGATAATGTCCAGGCTGTGAAACATGAGTTTTCCATGCCTGCTAACTGGTAGTGGGATTTTGTGATATTGAGATTGTATACAGTACATCTTGTATATGTGAATTAGTGACACGGCACAGTGCCTCCAGGAAGTGCATTCTTTTGCAGTGGGCCATATGGCTTTAAATTTTTATGATGCAGATAGGAAGATAAGGTTTGTTGCTTGCTCTGTCTCTTTCTTCATTTAAACCTTTTTCTTTTTATGGCATTTTGTTCTAGCATGTAACTCAGGCATCACAAAAGAACGTCTGGAAATAAGGCAGAAGTAAACCCCTATACCAGCATTTATGGCTGAGTGTTACAGGTCACATGAGGTGGTTTCAAATTAGGGAAGAATGTAATTTAAATCCCTGGGCACTGTGAAAATAATATTATAAATTAAAGCATAATAACCCATGCTCAGCATGTGGAGATTCAGATGCTGAAGTGTACCAGTTACATCAAAAGAGGGCTGGAGCCAATAAAAACAAACAAAAAAAGATGTATGTATGCATGTACATGTGTGTGCACACACATGTTCACCCACTCACCCCATTGTATTTTAGGCTATATGATGACCAAACAATGCAATAGGAAATGGGAAACTTTCTCATGGCCCTGGTTTTTGCCCTTGTCAGTCCTTTGGGAAATGATTGAAGGTGCAGTTCTGTTGGTTGGTCCTGCAGCATCCTGAACTGCTGCTCAAAAAGTCAAGATAATGAAGAGATGCAATGTGAGAACCTGGATAGAGTGGACACACTCTTCAAGGTAATCTATGGGAGCATCTTGTACCTGGTTTTTAAAGCCCTGTTGCCTGGCTGAGCCAGACAGTTTTCCTCTTCAAACCTAGTACCAGCATACCTGTGGATCATTCTAATCTTAGTTTCTGTCTCCTAATAAAGTCACTAGGTAGGATCTGGCTATACTAACCAGTCACCAGCCTCCAACTAAGATGTGAAACTGACTGATTTTAAACTTACTGATGAAATCTTTGCCCTTTCTAGTTTTCAGACTAAATTCTCATATGAATCCTAGCACCCTTTTTCTATGCTGTCCTCAAGTCCTCTTGACACCTGTTTACTTTTTACACTCCTCTGGGTCACTCCACTTCACCAAGACATACTCACATTGATCTTTAAATGCCTGGAAGATTGAGCTTTTTAGGTTTTGCTTTAAATTATCAAAAAGGAAAGAGTTCTCTTGAATTTTGCACTGAGTTTAATTTAGGGAGTGAGAACTTCTGGTTCTGTAGACGGTACCTGTTTTCCTCATTGGGAGGTTTTTATTACCATTGGTAATTGGGGACGTTTCTGGAGACGCATTTGAAGGTTGCTTGTACAGCCAAGTACAATGTTCTTGTGGTTTGTTGGGTTGGGTTTTTTTTTTTTTGTTAACCCCTCTCTTGTTCCACTGTACCTTCTTTCCCATCTTTCTGTGGTAGGCCCTGGCATTACAGCATGTCTCATTGGCAACAATTTAAACAGACATCATGGCTAAATTTGTGCAGGAACAGAGGCTGGAAAATCCTGTAACAGTAGCAAAGTTTTTTTGTTTTGTTTTGTTTTAAATGTAGGTACTATCATGCCAGGAGGGACTAGTGGTTCATTTGGACTGGAATCCTGTCTCTGGAATCTATCCCTGGACATGGAGGGCAGTATTGGATCATTTTGGTGAAGGCATACCACCTCCTATTCCATACAGGTATCTCTAAACCCTGTACACAAATGATTCACTTACAGTAGGGGAGGTTCTCATTGTTCTCAATTCAGGATCAGTTTATATCCTAAAGAATACAGTACAAGCATGTAATAAAGAAATGGGTTCAAAGTTGAATTAAACCTCATGGTGTTCTTTCCCCTTCACCCCATACAGATCCTGTATGCAACACTTATTCAGACCGGCAATCCATCTATGTCTATTTTTTCAATGCAAAGTGGACGTAGTGCTATCACTGGGTGCAATTCCCTGACCTATATGAGACAGGAAGTCAGATTGATCCAGTCTGGCTATTGCTATAGGAGGTGGTTGGAAAGTTACTTGTCTAGCTACTGCAGGGAACAATTTTAAATGAGGTCTGCTGTCCTAAAGGAAGGACAGATAGTCTTTTACTAATGCCTATATCCTGGAGTTAGGAAATCTCTGTTCTATTCCCAGTACTAAAACTAAGTAACTGTAAATGTTGCTATATCTCTTTCGATCTAAATTTCTCCCATCTGTGAGAGAGTGAAAAATGACTAAGATGATATGAGTCAATGCAACATATAAAGGTGGATCTAAAGGTTGGTTTTGCTCATAGTTCAATTTGTTGTAGAATGTCTTCTGCGCTGTCTGCCTCAAGAGGGAAATGCATGGCTTACCAGATGGGATTCAGGACAAATTACCAAAGGGCTTTTGTACAATAAAATTTTCACCAAGTTCTCTTCTAACCATTCTATTTCTTATAGGATAGGAGAAGTGATGAGTTTATAAAAATTACTGGGTGAAAATTGCCAGCCTGTCTCTTAATTTGAAAAAAAAATACAAACCCCCCCAAACAAAACCAGAGACAGGTTGGATGATCTGCAGTCCCTTCCTATTCTTTTAATAGGAATAATTTCCATTCCTTAATAGAATGGACTGTATTCGCAAAGCAAGAAGTTCTACATTAGGGTTGAGTAGATTCCCTGGGCAGAGATTCCTGGTGTACCTAGGCATTCCTGCTCCTAGCTTACCTGAACAAGCCCAAAGATTTCTATATTGAAGTTCAGTCCATGCTGTGTTACATCAAGATGGAGTTGCTGATTAAGCCCTCAATCTAGAAAAGGCAACTCCTGCCTTGAGTGTGGGTGGTGAGTAAAAATTGGTCATATGTGCAAGTGCCTAAGCATTATAAAGCCTGTGATCTGAGGATTTTTGCATTCATGCAAGGATTAATTAGATGACTCTTCCTTCCAACCCCATGATTCCTCTGACTGAACGAGTCTAACCTAGCCTAGAAGTATGAGAAGCAGCCATGTTCCTATGTGACCTGGCTATATCCTACCATCTGCAGTTTGATGTTACTCCGGACATGAATGATGTGCCAGGTTATTACCCTGTGTGATGAAGTTCTGTGTGTGCAAACATCACCATTGGTTCTGAGAATACCGATCTGATATGAGGAACTTCAGAGTTTATAACCTCAGATTATCTAATTTTCTCCTTGTGTCCCCTTGTGTCCCCCTTGTGTCATAGCAATACCTTCCCAGAAACACCTCGAATACCCAGCATTTCACTTTTTTTATTATGGCACAAATCCTGGGTATTTGAGGTGTTTCTGGGAAGGTGTTGCTATGATAATGAGATCATAATCAATGGGTTCGAAGGCAAGCTAATCCCTTATAGTTCAGCAACTGCTGTAACTGAGAACACAGTGAGCAATGGAGAGGTATGTTTAGGGTGAGAGTATTTCTGACATGCTTTTGAGGCTTGTGGCCCAGCCACAGAACATGGTGCCAATACAGATTTGTCTGTTATTCCTCAGTTCAGTAACACAGAATAAAGGAAGAAAATCAGCCTCTGCTCCAAGAAACCTATAGCCTGAACAGGAGAGCATTTGATATAAAAGTGAGCTGGGAGAAACTGATACTGCTAAGAGTACTGGTTTTGCTAGCTTGGGATTTTTAGCAGCATTTTCTGACTGTGGCTAAATACTTGTAAACCTTGAACAGATGAGTCTTTAGGTTGGTTTTGAGATTATCTTGGATTTCTCAGTCTTTACTCGGCAGGATTGGCCTGGAATGCTAGTGTCCCAGCATGCTGGTCCCAGTGGCAAGCAAGTGGGAAAAACCTACCCAGTTTTCCATTTTATTTAAGATGTTCTTAAATTCACGCCAACTTGTAGCCTGGTGGGATCTACTTTTGGTCTCTTCTCAAAGCCAAAGGCAGGCTTGCTGCAGAGGAACAGATACTACTGATCCTCAGTTCCCTCTAGCATACAGTACTCTAGCTACAGAAGCCAGCACTGAATTAAGCATGAATAAGTCTCACTTTGGAATGTGCAGTAGGCCAGTGCTATGGTATGTGAGCAGAAGCATTGCTTCTTCAGTGACAGACTTGTAGCTTACTACTTTCTCTGCCCTGTCCTCATGCTGTCTTGAATAACTGATTACTGTTGATTAGGTAGAGCTGTTGGTCAGCGTTGATGGAGCAAGATGACGCGGTGAGGCTTTTTGTCCATCTCTGAAGCTGTTCTGCCCATGACCTTGAGGTGGTAGCTCTGAGCTCTCCAACTAGTTTTAGGGGTAAGGAGAAATAGGATGGTGGACTTGTCTCAGATTTGTTGAGGTTGGTTAGCTCAACACCTGGATTATCAGCATTGGAGGTAAAGGCTGTAAAGTGACATCAGAGTAATTGGAAATGAATGCCATCAATTATCAAGAATCTTATCAGTTACTTTGGTCCTCACTTGGACAAACTGCTATTATACTACAGTTTTTTAGCTGAGGGTTTGTGGAATGCCTTGTTCACAATAATAAACTTTAAAACTATCTTCCCTATTGCAATCCTAAGAGTAAAATGCAGACAAGGGAGCTGATTGTTCCTCTAATCACCACTTGTGCATCCTTGGTGAACTAGAATGCAAGTTTCATTTGTACATCATCCCCTGTCATATTATACCCTTTGGGGTGATGTCCTGATGTTTTGGGTACATTTGAAGTCCAGTGAATTCTGCAGGTCTAACTGAAAGCAGAATTTGTTCTAGGTGCTGTATTATTCAGGTATTGCATAGGCATCTGTTACTCCTGTATTCTTACTTATGCACTATCAGACTAACCATTTCTCTTCAACCAGAAGTTTCTATGCATAATTTTTCCTTTCAAAATCTCAATTCAGCAAACAACTTAAGGAATTTTAATGATGAATGCCCACAGCTGTGGGATATGCTGCTATTTCATGTGTGAGGAATAAGCCAGCCTCCAAGTTCTCATAGATGTAAAACATGTGCTCTGTGAAGGCACAAGGGAGGGGGTTTGTTATATGATTACCCCTCCCATGAAGGGGATCTAAGGCCAGGTTTCTCTTTTGAATTCATGCCCCTTAATTGCACTGTGCACATGTTGAATTCCTACAATGACTTTCATCCTGATGGCATCTGAAGGAAATTTTAAATGGAAATCTCATGGTGTTACTACTGATAATGCAACTCTGCCATGCAAAATTAGACTTGTTTGACAGCATTCACAACTCTTTAGTACAAGAAGTAAAGATGCAGTCTCCAGTCGAATTGGCAGGAGAAATATTGGTAGAGCAGAATGGGCCCATGTTATGATTTTCGCCTAAGACACTAGAGCAGGCAGCAAGAGAAATGAAGTCATGTCCCTTTCCTGAGGGGAGGGAGAGAAGAGCTCTCCCAGACCTGACTGAACACAGCAAACTGCCAGGAGCCCTGAAGAGTATAAAAGGAGCTGCATGTCCAGCATGAGGGGCAGATGCATCAGGGACAGAGAAGAGCAGGACTTAGAGCTGAGGAGAGCTACTCAGCAGGGTGAAGCAGTAGCCCAGGAAGAGCCCCTGAAGACTCCTGTCAGCCGGGAGCAGCGGACAGCTCCAGTGGTTAGGCTGTCAGTGTGCAGCATGGCGCACGATGTCCAGACCCTGGGAGTTGTGTGAGGTGGCTTGGGTCCGTAACCTCTGGTGTGTGGCCAGAAACATGGTACACAGGCTGGTGCACAGAGCAGCATCTTTGGAGTCCCTTAGGCGGCTCGGGTTCACAGGCCCCAGCATGAAGCTGGGAGCTTGGTGCAGGAGGCACTGCACGGAGGGTGAGAGACCCTGGGAGCCACACAAGGTGGCTTGGGACAGCAGTTCAGTGCAGACAATGAGGAGACCAGAGGGTCCGGGAGCAGACTAAGCGCTGGTGCTGCACAAGGCTGTCCGGACCTCCAATCCCTAGCACAAGGCAAAGTGCTCACACAGCGATGCATGTGGCCATAAGCCAGGCCGGTGGCAGGAAAGCCTAGTGGGGAATACAGCTCAACCTGGAGAATGGGAGGCAACCCTCCAGGCCTGTGGAGTAGTAAATAACCCTGGAGAGAGGGTCCCAGCAGGGAAGGGACTCCCCAGGGTTGCGAAGGGGCACCACATGGACTGCTTCTGGATGATAGAGGGGGGAACTTGGGAGTCTTTGGATCTCCCTCTCCTTTTCTTTCCCCTCACCTCCTTTCCTGTAGTGGTACCTTGGGAGTGGGGCCCCTGCCCTGGAGGGTACCCAGGTAGTCTAAGGACTTCTGGTTATGTTTGTAGACTGTACCTCATAGTCTATGTGAATAAGTTGAAGCAATAGTTTGTATATTAGAGTTATAAAGTTGCCCAATCAATATCCTTTGTTCTGGGTTGTTTGATTGTTCATCTGTATTTTTAAATAATAATTGGTTTGTGTGTGTGTATGTATAGGGTTCATTGTTTTGTAAATTTGTGTGTGTGTGTGTGTTTGTGTGTGTGTGTGTATTTTAAAGGTCCTTACCCTGTAATGGTTTTGTTGTAATAATACAATTGTATATAGTTAAGTAATTGATTGACTTGGCCTGACTCTATAGGGGACAGAGGTGGCCGCTGGGCTGCTGTGTCCCTCCACAGCACACTAGCCTGTCAATAATTCCCTTTCAGCTGGAGAAGGGAATATGCACTACAAATGCTTCTGATAACCCTCTGACTGGCTGTCTAGCTGAGTGCATTTGATGTACTGGGTGGAAGGTTGTTTTGTCAGTACAGGAACCTTTTTGTAAGCCAGTGATTCTCAACCAGAGTGCCATGGCATCCAGGGGTGCCTTAAGGTCCTTTTGAGAGTGCTGTAGGATTCCAAGCAATGTAAGCACCATTAAGTGTGCAAGCGTGATTCACAACATAAACTCAGAGATTTCAAATAGAAATCCATAGTGTCCAAAATATTCTGACCGGCTGTGGTCTGTCTGAGGTCTTTGCAACTGAAGTATTGCTCTATTTTTTTTCTGTAGTTTAGAACAAGAACGAAAGCAAAGAGCTAGCATTTTCTAAGGGGTGCCTTGAGTCTAATGAGGAGTGCTTTAAGCATAAGGAGGTTGAGAACCATGGTTTTAAGCAGCTGTAATTGATCAGCGATCAGCTGATCATTTCTACTTCCACTGCGGTCCAGTATCAGTATAAGCTTCATTTTGCTCTTTAGCCTGCTAACTCAGCATCAGAGGCCTTGCATTGTGCTGTGATGTTGTTTTCCTATAGCTAAAGGGGGTTGTGCTTGGAGTGTTAATTAGATCATGGTTGCAGTTCATGCTTCAATCGGCCTGACAGACCTCCTCTGTGAACTCAGTCTAAAGATGTCTTTACTGCACAGTCAGTTACTTTCTGGGTTTCAGTCCAGATCTCTCTTCCTTTTCCATTGGGATATGCTTCTGATCCATATTTGGATGCTTAAAATGGGGCTGCCTTAAGCAGTTGCCTATAAAAGTTAGGAATCCATCTTTAATTTACCTGGAAGCTGCCCACTCCTCTGTGAGAACACAAGCAGAATCATTCAAGTGCCTCTCCCACATCTTGCCTTTAGAACAGACAGTCTTTTCCACACCTAATTGAGAAACATGTTAGAAGGCAAAGGACTATAGTATGCCTCAGATATCCTCTGGCAAATGCAGAAACTGCAGTAATGTGGAGGTGTAGCTTTGCAGTGGGTGTACATGCCCTTCTCTCTCTCTCTCTCTCTCTCATGGTGAAGGGTTAGGGAAAATCATCCTCTGATTCTTCTCCCTAGCATGGTATTTTGTGTTTGAGAAAGTCTCTTAATTTGTGTGTGCCATTTCAAGGAGAGGCAAAGAGAGAGCTGACTATTGAATAGTTATGTGCTCAAACATAGGCAGACAGGTCCCTCAAAAGACCCTATATTCTTAGGTCTCTACACCACACACATGGAAGCCAAGATCTGTAGAGCTGATCTGCAAAAACCTGCATGTCCAATTTTCACAGACCTCATGGGCTTTGAAAATATTGCAGTTTCCAGCATCTCGCAGTGCAGCTACTCTTATCTGCAGATGCATTCACAGTACCTAATTTCTTACAGGCAGATGAATAATACTAAAACACCTAAATACCTTTGGCTCAAAGAGCAGCTTGTGTCAAAAAACGATTCCCTCTGCATTTTGTGTGTTTTTAAAATATTTTGTGATCCATGAAGGGCCTTAACTTGTGGTCTCAACCAGTAGCGTAAGTGAAGGGGCCTGGGGGGCAACCTTGGCAGCAGCCTGGAGTGTCACCTTTTAGGCTAGGGATAGACATTACACACAAACCAGGTTAAGTGATCAGAAACCGGTTTAAACCTGTAACAGAATAGATGTTCAGTGCATAGAAACCAATTTGAAAATGGCTGAAACCAGTTTGAGATTAAACCTGGTTGAATGTAGTATCAGATGTAACTGGTTTGGATCAAACTGATTTATGCAATGTCTGTCCCAAACCTGTTGCTGGTTTAAGATAAATCAGAGTCCCCCAGCATCCTGGCATGCTCTCTGGGCTGGGCAGTGTTCTCTGCTCCACAACAGGGCTGGCCCTTCCCCTCTGCTGCCTGGCCAAGGCTCTGGCAGAGACTGCAGGTACAGCAGGGTCTGCTGGCTTCCACGTGCCCTGCTCCCCCCACTCCCTCACAACTTGCTGCTTAAGCAGGCATCCCTTCCTCCTCTCTCACAGCACGGACCATAGCTAACATGTGGTATGCTAGCTAATGCTGTGTAAGGCTCCAGCAGAGACTGCAGACACAGCAGTGTCTGCTTGGCATCCCCCTCCCCCCACTGCTCAAGCAGGAAAACTCCATGGACCCTAGGTTGAGAGATGTGTGTCTCCCCAATTTCATTGGGGCAAGCAGACAGAACAGTGACTGGTTAGGGCTGTTTGGAGATGCATGCACTACTCCCCCCTCCCCGCCCCCCCCCCAGCCTTTGCCTCAGGGCTGGGGGCTGGCAACACTTCCACCCCTTGAGCAGCCAGCTGGGAAAAGCCTGGGACCATGCAAGCAGACCTCTCTAATGAGAATGGCCTGGTCATGCCCCCTTTAGCTTAGCTCCCTGCAGAAGGGAAGGGGGGCTGTTCTAGTGGCCCCCAGCTTCTAGCTTGAGCCATTTCAGGCATGTGTCTGAATTTCCTAAGTCCAGACAGAATGTCTGTCCAATTTTCAAGCCAGTTCAACCTAGATTAGATTAACCTGCAAAGATTGAATCAATTCTGGTTTATGCTTTGTGAATGTCCACCCCGAGCCTTAGGGGTCGAGGAGCACACAAATAGCTGCTAGTTTATGTAGCAGCTGGCTGTGGTGATGCCACTGGCAGTATAGCAGCCAGTGCTGCCTGCCCCATGTTCTACTGCTACCCAGGGCACAGAGCTGCCGTGCTATGCCTCTGGTCTCCACACTGCTGTCCTGGGACTCTTCTTCAGTGTTTTCTACTCTCTGTCTCTAAATGCAGGAGGCACCAAATATTCTCTTGGCATTTGAACTGCAATTATTTTGAGTGGCTCTGAACAGAGGGAAATGTGTTTCTGTGGTAGTTTCTGCAAAGAAAGAATTCTGCTGAAATGCCTTTTTCTGTTATGGCTGCAGAAAAGAGACTTGTGTTTGAGGCCCCAGCACTGTGCATCTGCTGGATCAGTTTAGGCCAATTTCCCCCTCCTCCTTTCCATTAGTGAACTAGATATAAAACAGAAGCCATTGGATAAATAAGAAAAATGTGTAGCAGAGGAAGCCCGTGTGATTAGGGAGCTGTTAACCAGTTATTTCATGTCCGGCTTTCAGTGTATTTATAAAAATGATGCTATTCAGTGACACGTTAAATTACTATAAATGGCATCGGCTCCAGTTGCTTTTCTCAGAGGAGTGAGCATGCACTTTATTTTACACTGAGGCTCACTGATTATTTTTAAAGTAAATGCACTATTTGTATGAGGTGTTGGGAGCGAGAATCCTGCAGGCAGGAAGAAGTAAGGGCAGTGGCAGGGCCAACAATCCCCCATGATGTATCTTGTCAGTAGCCTCAGGATAATCTGAAAGTGGGGATAGGGCAGGGTTGGTCTCTGTTCATTCACCTCTGGGCAACTCTACAGAGGCCACTGGCTGAGAGGTTGGGTAATGCCAGCTATGGAATTTGATTTTGTGACATGGAAGTTTGTCCTCCAGGAAATGGACTGAAACCCACCAAACTCATTTGCTGTTGATCATCAGTAGCTATCTTGTTTTATATGGATTCACAGTCCCTAGCCAGTTAATATGGAGGTACACATAGTTTAAATCAACACCTTCCCACATATAAGGATAAAACACGCTGGTAGCCAGCCTCTCTGACAATACATTTGCTAAACTTAAAGGGCCAAAGAAAATCCAATCTTTGGGCAAAACACCAGGGATTTGGAGCCTACTGTTAGTATTAAGCTCTTGACAAATGGATTGTTACTGCATTGTGTTCTAGATGTGCTTAGGCTTAAGCCTGCTTGCATGCATTTCTAATTAATCAAATTAATCAGATAGGGTAGACAACACCTTGCATTGGCTTTGACTCCCCCCTACCCTCTTGGAGGTGTCCAAGCAAAGCGTTCATGTGCTGGGAAGAGGCAATTTTAGAGTAAGAATGGATCTGAGCCACTTTCAGCTTTTGTGGATGGTTGCTAACTCCAGAACATGTGTAGGTAGTCTGTGCCAAATCTGGAACACTGCTTTAATATGCGTTTACTTGCCTGACCCGCTTGGGAGATAGTACACCATATTCCCTACCCTAGCTGGAGGTTCCACATGGCCTTCAAGGTCCCTATGTGAGCACCTTGGATAATCCATACTTTTTGTCATTTCAAAACCCAGAGGTAGTAACACTGACTAATGCCTTGAAAGCAAACTTGCCTACCTGAGCAGTAAGTAAGAGAGGAGAACTGTGGTATTTTATTCCAGTACCACGGGCCAGGCAGACCCTGGCTGCTGAACTCTGCTTCATACATTTCAATAGTAAAAAAGAGTCACCTCTTCCCTAAGCTGAAACAGCGGCATAGCATTCTCATTTCTGATTGTATTCATCCATGTGGTGGACTAAGTCCCAAGCTCACATTGTTCTGTCTTGCCGGTAGTCGCTGAAGCCCTACCACATGAATGGAATTGCTTAGACCTGGACTGGACCAAATGCAAGTAATACGTTGTGAAAAATACTGAGCTGAATTACATGAACTCATGGATCTTTTCTACCTCCAATCTTACTGACTCAGTACATGCTGATACTTGGGAAACATTTGGTCTTTTATTCTTAGCCTTCCAATGTGCATGTCTAAAGGGGATCCATCTTTGTAATATGAATAGTTGATATTAAAATTGGAAGGGAGAATCTCCTTTGTAAAATACTGCATAAACGCATGGACAGAAGCAGACTTATATCAATTATAATTGTAGAACTTTTCTAATAGGCCTTTTACTAATCTGAAAATGTTAAAACCTACTTAAATTCTCTCTTGGCAAAGACTTGGTAGCAGATGCTGTAGTGAGGTCTCTGACTTAGTCATATATTGTTATTCTAGAAAAAAAAATTATAACACATTGGCTAGTACCTTTATGAATCATTCAAATAAATTTTTGGCTTTAAATGTGCTATTAGCCAGACTCTAGGTAAGACATAATTTAGTCCTCAGTGGGTGTATCTGCATGTGTGCTTTACTGTGGAATTGACTAATAAGCTCTACAGTAAAGCGTCACCATCTACACATGAGGCACTATTTAGTTAAGAGGAAAATAACTCTGCCATAGGATAGTACTGCCTGACACAAGTATTACCTTATGGTGGTTATTTACTCTGCTATAACTCTGGTGTAGATGCTGACCAGGGTTGACTGAGGCCTGAAGGTGCTTCGGGCAGCACTGCTGGCTGGCTAGCCCTGTACTGTAGCACCCTCATGCCACAGCCAGCCCTCCACAGCACATGGGGCAGAGCAGCCCCAGGCTGGCAGGCTTGAGCCCTTGGATCCCCTACCAGCCAGGGCTTTCCCACCTTGGATCAGTGTGCTGTAGTCCCGAGCACATGTATGAATGCTGTGCCTGGGAGCAGTAAACTCTGGCATGAACAATTTATTCAGGTGCATTAATTGCTCATGTAGATGTGCCCAGTGTGGCACACTTGTGGAAAATTGCTTCTGTCACATCTGCCTTCACTTCCTCATCTTCAAAATAGGGAGAAGGACAATTATCCAATTTTATAAATTGCCTTGAGCTAAAAAATCTCCAAAAGAGGTGAACCAAGTCCATTTTGTGATACAAAAACCCTTGCATCTTTAGTGCATTTGTTCACTTATTGACTTCAGCAAGCTAGGACGTAATTTAGATGTGGGTTTTGCAGTCTTGAGTGCAAATTAGTAAGGTTTAACAGTAAATACCCTCTTTATTCTGTGAATCAATCACTCCTATTAATTAAATCACCAGCAGGTGCCCCCTGCTGTCCTCATGAAGTAATGCTGAAATAAAAGAAAAGAATAAAAAATAAATTAATATTGTACTTTGTTCAGCATCCTGCTTGAAGCACAGCGTGACTGTGTTTTGAATCCTGCTGGTGGAATGTTCTGACATTATGGTGTTTATTTTCACCATGATCCTGAAATGTAAACAGGACATCTCTGGATGCTAATCCAAGGGACAGGAAATGACTTAAAATCCTGAACTTTTGGGGCCATTGGTAAGACACAAAGAAGAGAGCATTAAGGGAGGACTAGCACCAAATCCCACAAAATGCAAAGATCTGGGTTGGGAATGCCTGTCAAGGTATCTGACGTATTGCAGCAGTAGCACCCGGCAAAGTATGCCCATATGGCAGAGACATATCCTGTATGTGAGCAATCTTGAGTACTTCAGCTGCTCTAGGAAGGTCTGAGTATTAGAGTATTTGAATGTTTTGAATTCTACTTACAGGAAGTAAGGAGAGAGGCCATGTTTGTAGAGGTTGCATTTATACTGCCTATATAGCATCGCTTTCATTCTGAGGCTTATGTTCTCCTTTTGTTGTGTGGTACAGAGATGGGCAAACATGCTTGAGGAGAAAAGAAGTGGATGATTACAGGCATGTAACATGGTCTTAAGTCAGCACAAGTAGCCCAGTGACATGGTTGGTTGGTCATGGTCATGGAACAGTCTGGGAATAGCTGGTTGTCTAGGTGATCTGCAGTGCTAGAAAATCCATCCAACAGAAAACTCCCAATAGCTTAATGCTGCCCCTTGCAGGATTAGCTCCTAGCCACAGCTGCTATTTCCATGAGTGGTCAGAGCGAATGTAGACTTGGTGGCAAGATGGCAATGTAACTGTCTATGGGGGAAAGGAGCTTGCACGCTTGCATGCCATTACTTCCACGGGATTAGAAGACCCCCTTACATGTGTGGAATTCAGGTAGTCACAAGGAAATGAGCCTATACTACTGGATCTCTTGTGGAATGAGACGTATGAGTGCCATTCCTTCTGGACCTCCAGTGGTCTGGAGGCAATTATTAAATGAAAGAACAGACCTGGAGCTTTGCTTTACTTTTAGATGTCAGCAAAATGCATGTGAGCAATCTAACTCTAGGCTGGGAAAAGATTTAGGAGCACTTTTTTAGAGCAGCCTCCTCCTGCCCTAGTGAAGATACTAATCCAAGGGACAGAAAACAACTGAGAATCCTGAATTTGTGGGGCCAATGGTAATTCACCACAGAACTGTAAGGCTTACACACAAGCCCACAGTGTGCTGGCATACACATTGGATCAGATTGGAAAGGATCCTCCCATAGGGAAGAAGACTGGACTTGTGGTTGAGGTCAAGTTGCAGGGTGAAAAGTCAGGGGATACAAGTGCTAGTCAGGCTCAGCCACTGACTTGTGATCTGGAACAAAGTCCTTAATCTTGGCATTTACACTTTAGGATTAATGTTGTTCAGTCTCCTAGGACCACTGTGTGCATCTACATGAGATGCTATATTGCTGTAGTTTTGAGCTATGACACCAATGCTACTGTCCAGTAGAGTAAGAAACTACCGGTACGTTGCTGGGAATGCAGTAATGGTTGTTACTGAGCAGTTGGGGTCATTTGTAGACATGCCCACTATGAAGAGTAATTTCTTGTTTGTGAGCCTATCTAGATATTCATTAATGTGATGTAATTGCAACGCATTAAGTTTAATATCTGTAATAACGGGTACTAATTCAGTGCACCATAATCAATGCTACTGAATAAGTAGTACCAGTGCAGTTTTTTCTTTGTCACTAATGTGCAGTAGGCTAATTCTGCTGTTCATTAGTGCATGAACATGACTTTTGCTGTGATGTGCTTATAAGCAGTGGAGTTAGTCTACTGTGCATTTACTGTCTTGTATAGACCTTTTGGATGAAGGATTTTCTGCAGATGCAAAGTGTTTTTTGCAGTATACATAGCATAACAGACTAACACATATCTGTGAAGTTGTGGGTTGAGGGATAGAATGATACCCCTATTTCATCCCTTGTACTGATGGGCAAGACTCCAAGTGTACAATATATTTACTTAAGGAGAAGGTTAAGGGATGTCTTTGTCGCAGTCTACCAGTATGTACATATGGAACATTTAATAGAAGAGAGCTTTGCAGTCTAGTTGATTAAAGGTATAACAAGACTCAAGGGTACAGGCTTAGATTAGAAATAAAATGTATAGTTTTTAATAGAGAGAAACAATTGACTGAAAGCCTGGAGATTTCTGGAATTTTTATAAAGTCAAGACTGAATATTTTTCTAAAAGATGTGCCCTAGTTTGATAGGAAATAATTTGGGAAAGTCCCATAGCATGTGTGATAGTGGAGGTCAGTTTCATATTTGATTGCAGTGGTTTGTAATTATGAAATTCTGTCTAACTTATAATGTTGTTTCCACTGACGTTAGCCAGAGGCATGTGAACCTGAATGAAGAAACTGGCATCCAAGACCTTGTTGCACCTTCCATTCCAGTGGCACAACTAGGGCAGGGTGAACTGGGTAACAGCTCAAACGTAGTCTTGAGAGGAAGTGAAAAAGAAAAATAGCTGCTGCTGGCAGTTGTATATCCATAATTGTGGTCTCATGGCAACTGGAATTCACAGCTGTCCCTGTGCCTTGTATGCCTGGCAGCATCCTTGTGCTACTGGTCCATTCTCCCAGCTTGTACTTATACACTAGTTCTACTTAATACACTAGTTCTTCAGTATTTCTTTTTTCAGGTGACTGCATTGGTGACGGCTGGGGTTTTGTGATCCAGCCATGGTCACCCCTCATTTGCATGTATTTTCATTGTAAGGAGAACAAGGATGTTGCCAGAAATCTAAAAGGAAGCAGAGTGTTTTAGGAACAACCAAAGAACTGGAGATTTTTGCACCTCCACCTTTCAGTAGTGGGGTGTGTGTGTGTGTGTTTTACACTAGTATTGAATCTAGGATTAACTAGCAGGGAATAATTTGCCAGCTTGCCTAATGCATGTCATATTTGTAAGTGGCTTTAGTGATATTTAGTGTACTTTATTCATATGCTTTTTTTTTCTGTCTAGTTTATATATGGTAATGATTCAGAGTGTTTCCCTGAATTGTACTCCTGAAGGGCCAGGGATATGTTTTAGAAAAAAAAATTACCCATTCTACTACTATTCCCAATCCCTTTTTAAGATGGATTTTGAACTGGGTTGTTCATGTTCCTTGTGCAAATCATTCTTGCTTTGCATAAACCAAATTTCAACTAGCCATAACATCTCCAACATCCATTGTGTAGGCTTAGCTGTTGCATGCCATAGCCCTGACTATCAGACAGTGAAACTTGTCCAGGTGGAAGAATGCTCTCAAAAAGCTGGAATGCAACAGCAGCATTATAGGGGTCAGTCTGAGCAGAAAAAACCCTGATAGCTTTTAGTCCTTGTAAGATTTAAGGCTAAGGACAGATACTGCACATAAACCAGTTTAAGTGATCAGAAGCTGGTTTCAACCTGTAACAGAAGGTATGTTCAGTACACACAAACCAGTTTGAAAATGGCTGAATCCAGTTTGAGAGAAACCTGGCTGAATGGACGGTAAGCACCATCGCCGCCAGCGCCCTCGAGGAGACCATCCGCAAGCGGATCGGCAGGCAACCCACCGGATGTGACATGGCCACCTTCCTCAGCGGCTCGCTGGAGGGCAAGTTCAGCCGAGACGGCGGGGACTTTGCCTCGCTGTGGAGCCGAGCCCACAATGCCACGCGCTGCCTCTGGAACCGCATTGGCTGCGCCTGCACGTGGACCGAGGAGCGCTGCGAGCTGGCAGTCTCCCTGCAGCCAGCCCCGCACGCCGACTCTGTGACCGTGACGCCCCGCACAAGGAGGTTCCTGAAGGATGCTGTTCGCAACAAGTACACCAGCGACCTGAAGGCCAAACCCGACCGGGGCAAGGTCTTCGACGTCACTTCCAAGTGGGACACCAGCAACTACTTCATGCAAAGCGGGAGCTTCACGCGCTTTGTGGACTGGCGCTTCATCCATCGCGCCCACCTCAACTGCCTGCCTCTCAACGGGGCCATCCACTTTGGCCACCGCGACGAGGTGCCGGCGGTGCGGCTACATGGCCGAGACTCTCTCCCCCACATGCTTTTCAGCTGCAGGCCACACGCCAGGTCCTGGCAACTCCACCACAACGCTGTCCAGGACTGGCTGGTACGAGCCATCCCGGCCACAGCAGGGCAGGTCTCCATCAACCGCACCGTCCCGGGCTGCGAGAGCCAGATGCGCCCCGACATCGTGGTGACTGACGAGGAGGCCAAGAAGATCATCATCGTGGATGTCACCATCCCGTTTGAGAACCGGCGCCAAGCCTTCACCGACACCTGGGCTTGCAAACGGGAGAAGTACGCTCCTCTGGCCAACACCCTGAGGAGCCGCGGGTACGACGTGACCGTTGATGCGCTCATCATGGGATCGCGTGGAGGCTGGGATCCCGGCAACGAGAGCGTCCTGCGCGTCTGCCGCGTCTCCCTCTGCTACGCCAAACTCATGCGCTGCCTGACTGGTGTCTGACACCATCTGGTGGTCCCGCGACATCTACGTGGAGCATATCACGGGCCACCACCAATACACGGACCCCAGCAGGAGAACAGCCGCCGGACCCAGAGGGGACCGCCTGACACCCCCCCCACTCCCCGGCACCAGACGAACCTTCGCTTCAAGAGGATTCATCAACCACGGACGACGACGACGACAGCGACCCTACGCCACCCGAAGAGGACCCCTGCAATAGACTGAGACTCTTTACCATCGCGGACCATTGTCACGGGTATATGTGTTTCTATCCTTTTTCTCTCTCAGCGTCGCGAAACACCCCTTCCCCCTCCCACTCCCCTTCCCCCTGGGCTTAGTTGGCTAACTTTGTATTTTATGTAACCTAGGTGCGTTCCCCACCTCACCCCCATCCTTTTATTATTAGTCCCTTGCCTGGGTGCTCTGTATTTCCCTTATGGCTTTGTCATCTTTTCTGGGATTTTGAAAATCCTTAACATCTACTAATAAAAGTCAATCGCTTCTCGGCCTCTTGAAGGCTCAGATCAGCTGATAACATACACTTCAGAGATCAATCTGACTTAATTGATCTGGCTCAAACCTGGTGTATGAAACATCTGTCCCAGACTCCTTCCTAGTTTAACTTAAACCAGAGTCCCCCAGGATCCCAGATACTTTATGACTCTGGACGGGCCACTCTGTTCCAGAGCAGGGCTGGCCCTGCCCCTCTGCTTCCTAGCTGGAGCTCCTGCAGAGATGGCAGACACAGCTGTGTCTTCCTTGCTTTCTCCTGCCCCCCTCTTCCCCTCACTACCCCCTGCTCAAGCAAGGATTCCCCTCTCCCCTCTTGCACAGAACCAGCTGTTGCCAGCATGTGGAACACTAGCTAATTCTGAGAGGTGTCTGTGTAAGGCAAAGAGGACAGTGTCTGCTTCGGGCTTTTTGCAAGTAATCAACAGGTCAGTTAGTAATGTTCCTCCATTCCTTCCATGAAAAAAGTTGTTTAAGAGCTTGAAATAATGAGAGAGGCTTTTGTTTTCTTGATGGTGTGCTAAATACTTTGAAATCAACTCCTTGCTGGCTTCCTCACTGGTCAGGGGCAGCAAAGGTGGGGAACCCCTCCCTAATCAGAGCATCCTGTTCAGGCCTGGTCACACTCCCTCCTCTCAACTTAGCACTATGGAAAGGAAGGGAGGATTGCTGTAGTCCTGTCCTGTCAGGGACCACAAGATGCAGCACTGAGGGACAAAGGAAAGGTCCCAATGGTGGTGATGAGAGAGTTTGTCATCTCCTCCGGGACCTCCTGTTTCCTATGACCTACTAGATAGGATGGCTTCAGTAAAGGAAGGATCATATATTTCTGCGCTTGCACTGGGAGCAGCCTTGTCTGCAGCACTGGTGTGGGAGTTAATAGAGCATCTCTTGCATCTGGTTAGGAGGAGGTACCATGCATTCAGGGGGTTTGAGGAAGTCATCAGGGAGGAGGCTGAAGTTGGATATTAGAGGAGGGTTGAGGGTGTGAGAGAGTGAAGATCAGCTTCTCACTACTGGAAAACTGGCACTTGTTAGCATTCTAGTCTTTCACGCCAGGTTTCTGTGGAGACAATCTCTAGCACATAAACTGTCAGATGTTTGGAGAGCTACATGCCACTGAGCCAGGAAATCATTCGCATTCCTTATCTTCCACACAGCAGGCTCAGGAAAAGCCCTGCCAAATGGACTGCTCTTGGGCCTCTGGGACCATGGCTTGAACTCTGGGAAAGAGAAAGCCCTACCCCCACCCTTAGCTATCTTATTGGGTTTTGCTCACCAGAATTGAATTCATCTGCTTTCCAAGTATTTGTCCTGAAAAGCTTCCTAAGGCAATGATTCAAGTTAAGCTTGATTGGCTGCCCTGATGTTTTCAGGCTTGCAGCCTGTTCCTTGTTAAATCAGCAGTGAAATCCTCATTGATGTTTGGGGCAGTGAGATCAGTTGTGAATAGGAATGGGCCTGAATGATGAAGCTGGATCCCCAAACTCCTGAACTTTGGAAGAAGTCAGATTTCGATCTGAAGTTTTTAGCTGGGTCTCTTTTTCCCAAAGATGATCTCTTCCCAACTAGCAGTGCAAGTAGGGGTACATCAGTTCAAGCCTGCTGACTTGAGTTCATCACTAGTGCACGTCGACATGTAAGGTAGAATGTCTTGCATATTTCAAGGGAGTGTCAGGTCTTCAGTACCGGCCAGTGCATATTTGCCACTCTCACTCCTAAGCCATGAGGAGGCAGAAGCAGTGAGGAGGTTAAAGGCATATCGATGTCTGTGGTGGTTAACGCAAGGATATATCCCATAGGATAAGCCTATGGGATACTGGATGCTCCCTTGACTGAGAACAAGGCTCAGTACCAAGAAGTTTACTCTACTCTGGGAGTGCCCATGCGTGGACATCTGCACATCTTTTCCACCAGTCAGAGCCATCAGGACAGACTTTTTCCCAGCACTAACTTGACTGAAGCTAATGGCACCAGCTCAGGTGTGTGTGCAGTGCTACAATCTTCAGGAGAAAATAATCAATACTTTACTTGTGTACCAGTGCTTGGAGGAGACCAATTGTAATATTCATTAAAAAACCTTGATCTCAAAGGTGGTTATTTAATGATGATCAACTTCATCCTACCACTGTCTTGTCACTTGCCTCTCAGCTGATTAGATTCACTTAGGGTTTTTGTATGTGTCTTATCAGCACTTATGGATATACATATATGGATATATATACCTGTTCACTTCTGGTACCATTAACTTTAAAGACCAGGATGAATGTGTCCTTATAGCTCTTGATCATGAATAGATGTTTCCTTTCCATCTTCCACTCAGTGCAGCTCACATTGCTTTGATCTGGCATGCTTTTCATGTAAACGTATTTAGCACTATGTTTGCTAGCATTCATTAAAAACATTCTGACACAAAATGCTCTAGTACAAACACTTCTACCCTGAGGGGAGGATGAGAAATAAAATGTGTGACAGATGTTAGTCACGTTGTTTGATTGACTACTGGAGCGTGCTTGAATACTATGCTGAAGAGTGGCCTATATCAGTGCAGCATAGAGGTTCAGTGCCATGCTTAGGGAGCGCCCTCCTCTTTTGCCAGTCCATCCTCCTGGTGTTTTTCTCAAAGAGGGAGCCAGTTCTTGTGTCCTGCTGCTTCACATTACCCTATCCTGTTTGTCTTCCTCTGCCAAATGTTCAAGATTCATTTATCAGCTTCTGAATGAAGGGTGTGTCCCAGCTAATCCCTCTGCCAAAGGTTCCCAGCATCTGTTTGCCTTGTCATTGCTGCTGAAAGAGGCTCCTTTTATTAAATCAGCTGTGTTTTTAGTTTCCTACCTTGCAGTGTTTACAAAGAAGTTTGTGATGGAAAAATGACTCCCTGAGTTTTTTTCCATGATGCTGATTTTTTTTTTTCCTTCATCTTTTTCCTTCCCCTTGCAGGGTTTTTCCCCCTCCCCCTCTGTCTCTCCTTGCATGTGAGCCACTGATATGAGCAAAACTAATGTAGACTTATGACTGCTTCTGCCTCGCAAGTGTGGATGAAAAGGGGTGAAAAGCACTAACCTCATTCTTAGAACTAAAAAAAATCTCAGAAGGGAAGGAAAATGTAAGACTGGGAGTCAGAACCTGAGCTGCAAATAAGCATTATGCTCTACAGCTGTATGGACCTAAAGGAGGTGGGATGAGTTCCTGCCTCACTCCAGTTTCAAGTTTGAATGGACCCAGGAATTCTGGAAAAAATGACTAAATTTAGTTTGCAACGACAGATTTCATTATTATTGTCTACCGAGCAAGATGAACCAAAAAAGACCTGTACAAGAGGTTCGGCTGCACCTGAGTTTTGCCCCAAATACAGGAGAGAAGTTAGTTACTGGTAGCTGTCCACCTTGGGCACTGTGTAGAGAATGTACTGCCTGGGCAGTGCTGTAGCCAAGGTGATTGAGGGCCTGAGGTGGAGGGAAATAGGCTCCTCCATTCTCTGCCTTTAGAGAATCCCTTAAAGGGGAAGGAGTGGAGGGTTGGCTCTCAGACCAAATATCCAGAAGGGAAGTCCTAGCTCCAGTGGGGTTAGGATGCTAGGGAGAAACACTGGGATGGGTGAATAAGATATAAGCATGGGTTCCCTTGGCCATTCCTGCATGTTCCTCTGAGATCTGCAGGGTTTCGGGCTTATTCTGCAGAAGGAATCTCTTGACCCTTGTGGAATGATTTGGTTAGACCTTTATAGGGGCATTGAGGGTGTTGGCTCTAGTTACATTATATTAAGGCAGCTAAAAATTACCGTGGCTTTCAAATACTTTTACTCTTTTTCTCTTGGGGGAGGGGGGGAATAAGAAGTTTGAATAGGTGGGCATAGTGCTGGGGGGGGGGGGGTTCCTCTGGCAAGCAGGGAAATCTACTCCTTTGTGTTAGCGGGGTGAGAATGTTCTATTGTTTGCAAACAGGGTGGGAGTGCTGCATATGCTTTATAACCCAGGAAATTTGCATGAAAGTTTTGCTTGTTTCTTTCCCTTTGAACTGCAGTGACTTTTTATAGCCTGTAAACATTTACAGCACAGGAGCACCTGTCACTTAAGAGCGGGAATATGTGGCTAAACTGGTGGAGAGAGGTGGGGAATTTGACAGGCCTAAGAATTTTCAGGCATGAGGGATGCTGTCAACCAATCTTAAAAAGAGGCTTTTCTTTCTTTCTTTTTTATTTGCTTACTGGCATTTATAATAGCTGCTTGGGGGTTTTGCTGACCGATGTTTACACGAGTTCAGTGTGTGTGTGTGTGTGTGTGTGTG
>JAGPOW010003648.1:52888058-52948618 GCA_030014935.1 Caiman crocodilus
GTGTGTGTGTGTGTGTGTGTGTGTGAGTGAAGTACAAATCTACCCTGCCTTCTATTTGACTTCAGACCTAACACAGCTATGTACAACTCTATGCTCATAAAGAAATTCGTTTAGTTGTCTGTCTGGTGCAATTCCATTGAAAACCATGCATTGGGACTGAATTTGGCTCACATTAAGTTGAAGGATTCTGGTTCAGTTGGTGCTTTGTCCTGTGAGGCATGACCATCTGTCAGTGTTAATGAATCTCCAATGCCCACTTAGAGGAGAATATCCATAAGAAGATTTTGTTACTCAGGTCCATCTTGGGGTGCACGCTGATGTTGCTCTTGTGCCACTGTAAAAAAATTTATGGCAGCACACAGTGGCATAACTAAGGGTAGGTGAGAGGAGGGGTATCCAGCCTGGGTGCCAGGTTAGAAGGGGTGCTAAAATCAACACCCAACCCTGCAGAGTCCAGGCATTGGCAGCATTGTCATGCAGAGAGCTCTGAAACAGCTCCTGGCTCCTCTTGCTTTAAGAACAGAGCCGAGGTGGCAGAGCATATGCAGCAGCAGCAGCTCACCGGGGGCTATTTAGAACTTCCTGGCGTGGGTAAGGCTGCTTATGGGCTCCCTCCACCTTCCACCTCTGAACCTGCGTGTCCCTTGCTCCCCTGCTATTGGAACCCACCCTCCGCATCCCCACTCAGAACCATGTGCCCTCTCCCTCCACCCCCCATCTCAACTCTCCTGCAGGGTTTGCCCCAGGTGTTGACTTGGCTTGTTATGCTACTTGCAGAACAAGTTTCACACAGATGTCTTAACCCCGTGTCTACTGCCTAAAAATTTTGCCACAACTGTAATCACAGTTTGCAATGCTTTATAAGGGAGTTTGTGTGTTTGCTTATTGCATACCCCTAAAATTCCCCTATACAACATAGCCTGGTTCATGTGCCATGGGTGAGTAGGGGCATGGTGTCTTGGCCAATTGCCCCCTGAAGTCCCAGGACTGGAAGGGAGCCATCCCTATGGGACAGTGGCCTTGGGCAGTGCCTGTAAACACCGGTGGAGTGGATCAGCTGTGCGAGGACGCATGACTCAGCACAGCTGATCCTGCTCCAAAGATGATGGCTGTTGATACCCCAAGAAGTGAAAGACTATTGATAGAGTCATTGCTATTAGCATTCCATCTGGACCGTTCACCCTGAAAGTATTGTCTGGGTCAGGTGAACAAACTTTTATGTGATGTCTCCAGGATCTGATTTAGGAGGGAAGTGCTGGAGGTGCTGGTTTACTCCATTTGTCCTGCTGACCCTTCCTCCTTTCCCAGAATCTATAGGGAGTATCTACCAGTATGTTTCCTGAGGAAGGCAGGAAAACATTCCCTCCCTTACAGCATCAAGCAGAAGACCTCTGGCCTCTGATGAGAAAGGGAGCGATTCTTTCCTCAGCTTAAATATTTGAAGATCTGATTGCAAAAGCATGAGGTCATTTCCTGGTTTGAACCACTGGCTGGTTGATCTATTGGTATTCCATACACACCAAGGCCTCTCTACAAGACAATGCCTCCTATGATATGTGCCTTTATGAGTAGCCTTCCAGCCAGAAAATTGATTCCCATCTTGCCCTTTGCTCCAGTCCCCATGATAAATGGTTTCCCTGTCTTCAAATAGTTAGTAACTTGAGCTCAGGTCTTGGTCCTTAGAAACAATTGTTCTAGCTCCAGAGAAATGCTTTCCTTGGGCAGATATGATAATTTAGGGAGGCTGAGAAATATCACTTCCAAGATACCGTCAGGCTTGATTGCTCTGCTGTTAAATAGAAGTGTCAAATGCCTTTTCTGGGTAGGTCCAGTTGCAGTGCTGAACACATTCCTTTTAACTGGGCTCTATTTCACTGTTCCTTTTGCACAACAGCTTCTTGTAGTGGTAGGGATATCATCTCCTGTGAAACACTTTTTATGGTAGGGGATTGTCTGCTAGGAAGCAAGTTCCAGGATGTATGCTAGTAGGGTGTTGGGGTACATTGTGCAGTGGAAGTTGAGGACCCTTAGCTGTGGGAGCAAAGGGTGGCATGCTGTGAGTATACTGTACTAGCTATATAGCTTGATGATGTTCTCTGGTGACTGGGGAGAGTTGGTATAGTCATCCGTAGACTTTGTGGAACATACATTGATTTCTTTTCATTTGTGACCTTTCAAGAGGCTAGGAAATAATTTTGTGACATCATCTGAAATACTATTTTTTTTAAATCCCAGTGTAAGCAGGATATCCTGGCTGTCTCAGCAGACTTTCTCCTGTCTGAAGAGCCTTATTTTCTCTGAAGCAGCACTCAATAGACACCTTTAAATCAAAGGCACCCCTCACTCCCATCCACCTGCTCAGGCAACTTAAACTCATTGTCTAATCTGACCACCACTATTTTCTGATTCTTTTGGGGTTTTTCACAGGGACACAGTGTAGTTTTTGAAAGAATGACAGTTTTATGTCCAGTGCCCACTTTTTTTACCTAACCTATAATCATGTACCTACCTTACATAACTATATTTATTGTTAACAGGGTGTGGGAGAGCACAGGCAATAAGGAGGTTTTCAGCTTTTGGAACAAGTTGCTCACAAGAGCATCTTAGCACTGTCGGCCAAAGGTTTTCTATTATCCATCTGTTCACATACCCACTTTTATAGTTGATTGGTGTTGGAGCCACTACTTGGCACTCAGCTATTCTTGAGGTAGTCTCATGACGGGGGTTGTCTTGCTCCATAAATCTCTCTTATGAAAGAAGCAAGGTGCAGGGGTTGGGTGGCATGGGATAGATAGTCTTTCCCTGTGACTTACTGGCTTGCCCATGGCCTGGGGTCCCAAAATGCTGCCTTAGAGTCTGGCAGCTGGCTTAAGAAAGAAGGGAGAATTTCTACTTTTCTGTCCCTTCAAAAATACATGGGTATGATTATTCAGATGTGCTGAGGTCCTGCAGCTCTCAGCTGCTTCCATGCAGATTGTAAGCATTTGGTGCTTCTAAATATCCAGTTTACTGTCTTTTACAGGAGGCTTCAGGGCTGCTAATTAATTTAAATGTCAAGTGACACTGTGCAATCACTTGTTGATGCAAAGATTATGATTCAGGATTGCTTATTTCCCTTGTATGCTCAATAGAAATTGGAAGCAAGCTTACATCTTGCAGTAAGCGTTGGTTTTGTGCCACCCTTGTCATTGATCCTGCTTGGCAGTGTCAGCAGAGAGGCCAGGGACTAAAAAGACCAGCTGTGGTTCCCCTCTGCCTCTCCAGGCATTAAGTTAAGATCTGCTCTCCCCTTTACTGGTATAAACTCGGGTGATGGAGGAACGGATAGGAGGGAAGTTTTTCTTACTGCTATCTATAATATCTTGTCCTGCCTGAACACAAGTTCTTAGTAAATCCAACATCTTTCCAGCAAACCTTTGAAGAGTGAGGCAAAATAAATTGTATTAGGAATGATTGAATTAAGGCTCATTAAGCCTGGCAGGCAGCTTCTGACTGCATGGATGCAGAAGGAAAATTTATATTAAGACACCATATACTGCCAAGGCAAGAGTTAATGATACAGTAAAATATGACAAAAAACACATAAGAGAGTAGTGGATGTGTGAACAGAACTTCAAATATTGAAAAACCAGGAAGGAAAAATTTGCAGTGGTGTTTTTTTTTCATTGGAGGTTATCCCTCTTAATGGTAGGTGAGGTGTTGTATTAACTGCATTGCCCTTCTGAAATCATAATGATCTAAGGAAATGAAGAGGCATGAATCAGCTGACTGACTAATAAGCACGGACTAATGTCTTGTGTATGTGGCTGGAAATATTTTTTTCCAAGCCAGTTTTCTAAGTGGCAGTCTTGTATCTCAGACTGGGAGATGTGTTACCTGGAGATAACAGCCCAAACTCTGCTCCCTTTGTAGGAAGGCTCTTGGGGTGGTGTGGGCATTAAGGAATTGAAGGTAATTCCCAATTGTGTGGTGTGTATGTAAATTTCTTATCTCTGCTCTGGGATACCAGAAGCCTGAGTTGGTCATTTGGCTTGCCCTTAGGGAAACAGAGGTTGCTGGACCATTCTAGGAAACCCTTTTCCGGACGTATTTAGACTTTATCTTCTTACCACAGGCTTTTAGGAGTTGTAAAAGTTTGTGCAACCACAGCATCTTCCCATGAGTTGAAGAGATATACTCTGAGAGTGGCAGGATGATTGCAGAAGTAAAATTGTGCACAGTTGTAATTGCGGAATGTATATGCGTGGTGCACATGCATCATGAATGACCTCTGGGCAATGTGGGCTGAGGGTGCTCATCACTTTCAGCCTACAGTTATATTTTATAGGGAGGTGACAGTTAATGTATATAGTCAAGTTGCAGGTGTTTTTGCCCCCTCAGTGTTCCAGGGTGTTCTTTCACCTTTTCTGACTGCTAGCAATATGTAGTGTCCAGCACTTTGTCTGGCAAAAGCAGCTGTTGCTTATGAAAACACAATGGATGATTTGTGCCAGACACCATGACTTCTTTTCTGATCCTTGTAATTGGCACCAGTGTTACACTGAGAAGTGTCTCCTTGTCACCATCACATAGACCAGGGCATCATTTACCCTAGATATCCATATAGTCCCTCTTACTGGCCCCAAAGCCCAGGGAAGGAAATCCAGGGGCTGTAACCACTTGCTTAGTGAAGGTCTGTAATCTTGTGCCCCTATGAGTTACAGGGCAGCCAGAAAATATATTTTATCTGGATACCACATAAAAATACACACAGAAGACAACCCAAAAATCCATCAGGCAGAAGTCTCTCCAATTATCCATTCTTTTTGAAGACACAGAAGGTTAGAAGTTCAACATTTTCACCAAGTTGTTGGCTCAAAGTCCAACCTACTTGCATAATGTTGAGATTTCAGGGTATTGAACCCAGATTAGCTCTTGTCAAAATGCTGAAAAAAAAATAAAAACACTGGAATAATATAGTGTGCATGACCTTGTCTCAATTTCTTTCTTTCTTTCTTTCTTTCTTTCTTTCTTTCTTTCTTTCTTTCTTTCTTTCAAGAGAGTTTATTGCTGGTGCCAACTTGGCAGCCTTGGTGTTACCCATTAGATAAAATTGGGTATAGGACTCGTGTGTCAGCTTGACCTTTTTGAGTGTTTTGCCCTTATTCTGGAGGAATTGTCTTTAGGATTTAAACTGTAGTTTGGTGTTTCAGGACCTATTCAATTGTTGTTGCTTCTGCTTACCCTCTCAGTAGGTGCGTCTACACAAGATGCTAAATGTAAAGTAGACTAATTGCACAGCATATTAGCATGTAATGGTAAAAGCCATGCTGTTGCACTAATGCACAATACAATTGGTCTACTACAATTAGCATCACTAAAAAGGTGATCTAATATGAATTGGTCTAATAAAAAAATAAAAGTTTTCTCGCTTTATGCGGGTTCTATATGTGCAAATTCACTTTTATGCAATGACTCTTTTTATACCAAATATTCATTGTATGCAAGGTAAATTCACTCTTATGTAATCAGCGTGGTGGAAGCCCACAATCAGCTGCTTTGTGCAGTGCATTATGGGAGTGACACACACCAAAATATAGTCTTCTGCATAGATCTGTGCTCCTCACTCATTGTCTGTGACACGTGGTTCTGTAGTTGCTATCCCCACATTCACCACTACCCTGTGTACTGTCTGGTGTTGGTGAGTACCAAAATTGTCTTGTAAAAGTGGTAGAAATGGGTCTGCGGGTCAGTATAATTGAGGTCTTGGAACATATCCCTATTTGTTATATTGTAAAGTGGGTTCCCTTTATGCGAATTCATGTTATGCGCCATTTTCCAGGAATGCATATACTGCATAAAGAAAGGGAAACCTGTATCAGATTTGCACAAAGAACCTTGTCTGCATATGTCCGTAGACCGACACGGCTACAACCTACATACCTTTCAGGTAGAATCACTTTTCTTTATTGGGAAATGAACTGGTATAGCTACATCTGTGGCTGGCTATCGACGGTTGTGACTGGGCAAACTCCCAATGGAGGCAAGGCTGTCTGAGATGTACTGACTCTGAACTCAGTGTTTAGAATGGGAATCTAATTCTTTGTAATGCTATGATGACATGTATTCAGGGATGAAACATTATTCTACTAATTGTCTGGAAAAGAAAATAACAGTTCACGTGGAATGGAACGGATTGGAGTTGGGAAGACATAATTGGAGCATTACCATTTGTTTGTTTTTCTTGGAGATGGGCAATTCTTACAGAATATTCCTTCTCCTCACAGAAGCACTGCAATGCCCTCAGCTGCCTATTTTGTCTGGAAAATTCAGGCACCCAGGATAATAACAGCAAAATGTTGATTCCCAAATCTCCTGGCAAAATAGTTACATCATGTCTAGAAATACTTGGACAGTAACAGCATGGAAAGATTTAAAATTAATCAAAGAAGATAGAGGCTCTTGGGAATTGGGCTCTGCTCATTCATTCTTCAAAAGGAGATGTTTATTTGCACTAGTGAGAGCTCTGGATTGACAGCCCTAGAGATCTGAATTCCTTTCTCTCCAGTAGGAATACAACATGGGCAATAGCAGGACTGTCTTCTGTATCATGCCTGGTGTTCCTCATCTATGGTGTGGAAGGATTGGGGAATTTTTTTCCTCCATAGCCATGCAATCCCTAGCTTCTCTCCTGAGCTGACTGATGAGGTTGGCATTTAAAGATGTGGCCATTTCTTAGCTAGGAACTAGACTTGGTGAAAAAGAACTTTTAGGCATTAATGATATGGGCCAAATTCAAACCAATGACAAAAGGCCAGTTGGTGTCAAGACCTTGCGTGTCATTGTTGTTAGCAGTTCGTCTAAGGATGACCAGTCAGCAGTCCTTCTATGAGGATGACCAGTCTTCCAGTAGATAGGAAAGTTATTGATGAGTCTGTAGATGGCTGATGAAGCCAATCCAAGATCTGCATGATCTACTGCAGACATGGCAAATAACTATGGAAGGATAGAGATGGATCCTGGTGATGTTGAGTCACAGCTCTTTCCGTTTACATCTCTCTCCTCTATCCACCTTCATGGTAAGGTGAGTTTGCTGAAAATGATTAATGCCTCGTCATACACTACACTGAGGGAGATTCATTGCTCGAGTTTCCCTGGTATTGATGTTAATATCACATTCTTTCAGAGTGGCCTTCTAGGTGTCCTTAAATCTCTTCTTTTGTCCACCTGTACAGCAGAGGCCACTGATAAGTTCAGAGTATTGGACCTATTTTGGAAACAAGTTGTCAGGCATCCTTAGGACATGCTCCATGGCACAGGACTGGTGCTGTATAAACATGGCTTAAACTGGGGCAGTGTTTTGCTTGAGCCAGAACATTGGCATTCATTCTTCTTTTCTTCCAGTCAATAAGGAGGATATATTGTAATACCAGTAATAATGTCTTGCCTTCAATATATGGATACTACTATGAATCAGAGGAGAAACCACCATGGTTTATGCTTGTGGATGGCAGCAACACCAACTGGCCTAGTAGTGGCAGGAGCTGCCATTCTTGCATCCCCTCTAAGGGGGTGCTCAGTGCAGGTGCCTCAGTAACTTGCCACTCGTATTACCAGAATTCATTATAGGAAATGAAAGGCTTTGTCTCCTACTCCCAGCCTCATAAAACCAGCCATTCCTTTCTTTCCTCTCTTGTAAAATTGCATAGTTAGGCATTGTACCACCACTTGAAGGAGGTAAAAATAAAACTCAGGTGAAACTCAGATTCTCAGCTGGCAGGAAAAGCAGCCTAGACCAGTGTTCCCCAGCTGGTTTGCTGTGGCACAAGGGTGTACCATCAGAAGTGGACAGGTGTACCGCAGAATTTTGCTGTGGCAAAAAGCTACAATGAGCTCATAAGTATGGGGGTGGGGAATGCTTCAACAAGTGTGCCACAGGAAAAAAAAAGACAAATGTAAGTGTGTCTTAGGCTGGAAAAGGTTGGGACACACTGGCCTAGATCACCTCTAAGGAGAGGCATGACACCTAGAATCGTGAGCACATTGTCCATCTGAAGGCAGCAGAAAGGGAAGTGGAATTCAGAAGACTATTGTGGTACTAAGATGACAGTTTAATCTTGGACAAGCCTAAAAATATCACTCTGGGTACCTGATCATTTGCAACAGTAAAAAGTCTGGGGGTTGTGGGGAGTTTTTTTTAAGTGATTTGCCTGCTTGAGTGACTTGGTTCTGACTTGTCCCATGGACAGCATCTGTGGAGTCTGTGGGATTCTTTTCTCTTGCTTGGTTTTTGGCAAACAGATTCCCTAAGGGCACTCGCAATCTCAGAGACTTGCAAGAGAATGAGTTTGCAACCCGACCCATCCAGTGAAGTTAGCTCTGCCACATATGTGGTTAAGAGAACCATTGTATAAATTCCTTTATTTCAAAGCATAAGGCTATCCATGTCTAACTGTTATGCAAACTAACTTTGCAGAAAACTTGTGAACACTACTGAACTCTGCTCCTAAAAATTATGTCGGCATTGGGGTGTGAATCCCAGTGTCCTGGCCAGATTCCAGGCAGGCAATTTACATTCTGCCAATCAACTGTTTCATGATTTGTGTAGCGCCATAAGTCTGTATGGCACTGCACGGCAAATTAAAATGGGTTAAATATGTATCCAACTTGCCGCCCTAAATAAAGGGTTTACAGCCTGAGGGTTGAAACAATCGTGCGTAACACAATAAAAACAGCAAATGCAGAGTGTAAGTCAGTTTTGAGAGATTGTGACACAGAACGTGTGCGTTTATGTGCATTTTCAGAAGTGCTGTGCACCTCCCTCCCTTTTTGTTTAAATTATTGATTTTTATTTAAAAAGAAACTAGTGGTGGAGGCTGAGATGCATTTAAATGAAAGTTTAAAGCCATTCCAAGCAGAAAGCAAGTACGAAAGCAAGAAGACTAGAATGAGATGAGAGGAAAAAGGAGTCCTGGAAACAAGTACTTTGGTGTATGAGTAGGGTGACTAATGTGAAAGCCAGGGCACTGCTCCCCACTCCCACCCAAAGTCAGCAAGAAGAGATGGGAGTGGGGGTGCTGTTCTGGTATTACTGTTCAGGCAGCTAAGGGCATCAGAGGCCAGTTGGACCCATTGTTCTTCACTTCACAGCTGACAGCAATAACCTCCCCTTTTCAACAACATAGCTTGTAACCATATTGGTCTAAAAAGCAGAGACAGACAAAACTCTTGTACTAGAGGAGGTATCTTTTATTAGACCAACTAACTAGTGGCAAAAAAAAATTCTTTCTTGGCAAGCTTTCAGGTCCAAATGCTCTTTGTCAGGCAGAGGAGAACTTGAAGACTGTAAAAGTTATCCCAGGTAGAAAAGAAACTTCATCTTGCACAGGGGAGGTAAAGGATGGTAGGGTTCCCCTGGGTTTCAAAGTCCATTTGTGAGAAAGTTGCTCTGTGACTATGCAGATTAGGCAGAAACAAGGCTCCAGCAGGTTTCTTCCCAGAAGATGTCAGGCAGGGAGTTGAATTTTGCTTACTTCCTGTTTAGCTTTCCAAAAGGCTAATTACAATATCTGCCATGTTTCAGGGATATAGCTTGTAGCTGCATTGATCTAAAAAGCAGAGGCAGACAAAACTCTTGGGCTAGAGGTGATAACTTTTATTAGACCAACTAAATAGTAGCAGAAAAAACTATTTTGTTGCAAGCTTTCAGGTGCAAACACCATTTGTCGGGCAGAGAACTTTTCAATGGCAATTCTGCTAATTAAACAAATTTATTTTAGGGCAATTTTGCTGTCTGCTAGGGCTTCCTATTTCACAGCTTGTGCTGCTGTGCCTCCTCACCAGACTGTGCCCTGCACCCGGGACACTCAATTTTAATTTTTACTGGCTGATCAGGACTGGCCTCTGAAATACGGGACTGTCCCAGCCAAACAGGGACATATAGTTACTCTATGTATGGGAACAAAGAATGGGAAGCAGACTGAGGAGCTAGGGCAGGGCTGGAAAGCTGTGCATTATTTGGGGAACCTAAAACTGGAGGAGAAGTTTGCTTTTGTATGGAAAAGAATGGGGATCAGTGGTGAAATTCAAGAGTGGGAGCTAAACCTACTCTGAATTTGGGCAGAGGAAAATGCTAGTAACAGTGCATGGTATTTACTATGAGATGGAAATGGAGGAATTGGAGTGGCTACCAAGTTGCAGGCTTGGTGGTGATGGTGTTCAGTATGAAAGGAAAGGAAAGTGCAAAGGGAAAAACGATAATTAGTCCTTAGTTATTTTTGGGGGGTAGGGGTGGGGTTGATCTGTCTCACTTTTGAAAGCATGCAATCCCCTTGGCTTGAGCACTTGTAAGTGATAGCATTTGATTTGCTAAGCCTCAGGTAGTGACAAGATTAACATACATGTGCACGTGGTAATGTAGGACAGGAACTAAATACATCCTTGCTATAATAATTAAAAAAGAAAGCTCTCGTTCTCTGAGCCAAATTAGCTCTCTCTAATTGGTATTGGAATCAGTAAAATTGCATGCCTATAAATAGAGTAGGATCTGTCTCAGGAGATCTATGATTAAGCTTGCTGACTTAGTTGAAGTAAATAGTTTACCAGTTTGGTACTGTGCAATAATTATAAAATCAAAATAATTTGTTCATAGAGATGAGACTCAAGCCCTCAATGAATTGTTCACCCAGCTCTTTCTAGAGCAGAGAAATATTCTCTCCATTTGATAAATAAGGAAGCTGAGGGATTGAGAGATGCCTTTAGATGCCTAAAGTCGCAGAGAATCCTTAGCAGACCTGGGGAGAGAGAACACCTAGTCCCTTACTATAACCATCTCATCCCTCCCTTTCTATTTTCATGTTTTGTAAATTTTAGTGCATTTAAGATGTAGGTTTTTTTTTATGGGTGCACTCTGGATTGATGATAAAGTGAAATAGCAAATGAGAAAGTAGCTTATTCCTTGTTGGGGGCTAAGAGAGATTTCCTTGCCTCGCTCTTTAGAATAAGTGGCCTCTAACAACTTTTTGGTAGCTAGAAACCACCTCCCCAGTGAAGAATGGGTAAAAAAACTTAAAAGAAGCCTCTCTTGAAGATCTGGTGCCTGCTACTGGCTGGTGATGACTTCATGATGTCCAGGCATCAGATGCGCAGTTTCTTTTTGGAATTAAACTCAATCAAAATTTGATAGCTACAGTCTACAACGTTAATATTTTAAGTCTGCTGATCCCCCAGCTGAGCTTGCATAAAATTCCTAAGAATGTGAATAATGTAAAAAGTGATCTGTGCAGCCAGACCTAAGTTAGAGGTGCTAGGGCAGCTCTGGAATATTCACCTTCTCTGCCTTGATGGAAAGCATCAGCAATGGAAAATGGTTGAAGAGAATAGTGAGGAAGGAGCTTGCCTTGTGATGGAGCCACACAGACATGTTGAGCAGAGCTGGCGTAAGAGCTTGGCCTGACTGGCTGGATTTTGTATTCTGCCTTCAACCAGTATTTACCTTTTCTTTGATGTATAACAGGAAGTGGCATTGGCGACTGCTGCCACCTGAGTCGGGTGGAGCACATGGCCCTACAGGTCAGCCACCGGGGAGGAAAGGGAGGGCGGGGATTGCTTCTTCACTGATCTTGCCTACCAGGAAGTGGCCATGGTGCTCTCAGAAGTGGCCATAGCGCTTCATCTGGCACTCCCGCTCCCTGGCCAGCACTCGCAGGAGGGGTACTGGTGCTTCCACCTGTCTGCCCTGCCTGTCACGTAAGCAGGGAGCATGGCCTGTCGGGGTGCACCACCACTCTTGGGGGGTGCACAAGCACTCCCATGCACCCCCTACGCATCACCACTGGGGAGGGAATATCAATGATTCCACTTAGAATGCCGTACTTTTGCAACACTATGTTCTTCTTTGTGAACGAGATTTAGTTAAAGTGCCCCCACTGTGATACACTGAATACACAATACACTGCAGGCGTTTTAATTAGAATGGCTCTTGCTAATGTTGCATGGCACTCCATAGTATCCAGGAAAGGATCTCAAAGAGCATCACTGAGTTGGACTGACAGCTAGGGAGAACATCTAGGGTCTATCAGGATCCCATAGCTAAATAAATAATTCCCTTTACGTTTATCTCAGTTACATTTGTTCTTTACCCTGAGGGACAGAACAGTAGGGTTAAAAGCCATGGGACTGAGCTGCTTGCAAATGACAATTGCTGAGATAGCACATTGTTTTAATCCGTTAGTACAGGCAGCTCAGGACATTTTTGTGTGTGGAATACAGTTTCTGAGGATGAGGAGAGGATCTTCCCTACCCTGCCTCCCAGGATGAGGAGAGCAAATTTTAGAGACTGTACTAGAAAGAGGGCTGTTGTGGGCAGTTAAAGTAGATCTTATCACATGTGGCTAAATCATCTGATAAGGCTAGGAGAAATTGCATTAGGGTAATTGTATTTAGTCACTGGGCCAAGTGGATTAGAACTGAACATGTACTCCCTGTCAGAGGAAGCAGACATCATTATAATTACTTCTTGGGCAAAGAACCATGTCTTGGGTCCTGACCTGAGCTGAACCACTGACTTTGCTGGGGGTCAGGAAGAGGGAGAAGGAGAGAGCATGCATTAAGGAAGGGTTGTAAAACTGGCTATTCAAATGACAGTGAGCCGTTGCGTATTGTAGAAAAGGCCAGGATTCCACAGCCAAGAACAGTTGGGGGTGTATGTGTGATATTGTGACTCCTCCAGGGAGAAATTTCCCACTGTTTTTGCTACACTTGTTCAGAAAACTAGTACCAGATGTTTATATTTATACCACCTTCTGTATGAGATTATAATGATTCTACATACCCCGTCTGCCTGTTTCTATCATTTTTTTTTTTTTTTTTTTTTACCAAATTTGGCCTCCTGAAAAGCTAAAAGAAAAATAAGATGGAGGAGAAAACAGTTTTTTAAATTAGTAGGGATATTCTTGAAATTTCTTCTGGAAAATTAAAAAAATTCGCAAACATTTTTGATCGTTATTTGAACAGTCATTTTTTTCAATAAGAAAATAATTTAAAAGCTTAACCAGTATTCATAAGCAATACACTTTTGTCAATCTCCTGCCATAGGCTTGGTTTTTAGACCAACAGTGGCCTTATTGTAATACATTAGTTGCTCCTTTATTCTGTTTTATAAAATACTTGATTTACAGACCACTGAGGATCTTTATTCCACTCTGTATTTTTTAAATGCTCAAGATTAATCTTTTTCTAAATACACTTAGAGTATTATAACAATATATAGGTGACATTTAACCACTTCAAAGTCAGTATAGAATGACATCATGGTTGTTTGTCATGTACTTAACTCTATCTTAACACTGGCATTTTCTAAAGTTTTTACTACTGAGTATAGGATAACAGTGTTATTCATGTGAGCTCTCCAGGCTTTCACTTACAAATGGCAATAAAAACTGAATTTATTCATTTATTCATTTGTGTAGCCTCAACACACTTCCACATGAACTAATCTATGGGCATGTGTAGACGAAACAGGGGCCCTAAATTGAAGTGGTGGGTTTTAAAAAACACTGCTTCAATTTAGGGCTGATTTAAACCCCTGTGTCTTGCACATACCCTGCTACTTACCTGCCTCTCTGGTGGGGAGGGGAGGGTGAGCTGCCAGCAGGCGGAGCAGTCCCTAGGCTGCAGTGGGGGCTGGTGCTTTCATCCGTGGCTGCGGCACCTCCCCCATAGGTGGCACTTGCCCGGAGGCGTGTGGCTCAGGTGGTCCCAAAGGGCACTGAAGCCTTGGAGGGAAGCACCAGACCCCTGTGCAGCTCAGGCAGACAGACAGACTCGGGGTGATCAGGCTTGCCACTTTTTTCCTGGTTGGAGCTGATTTCCCAGGCTTCTGCCAGGCTGCCTGCAGAGCTGTGGAGCTGCACAGACCCTGGTGCTTCTCTCTGTGGCTGTAGGGGTACCAAAGTTTGTTGCGACCCAAGTCATTTAAGACTCATTATACTGCTGAATTTCCTGGAATTAATGCATAATATGCTGCCGAGGCATGCAAACACCGACACCATTTTCCAGCAGAAAATAAGTGAGGCTGTGTTCCCCCAGGCACCACCTGACATAACAAGGAATAATAGCCACAAATTGATTGAGAGCGGGTTCAGGCTTGATATCGGGAGGCATTACTTTGTGGTTAGGGCTGCCAGGCTCTGGAATGGGCTCCGAAAGGAGGTGGCACTTTCCCCTACCTTGGGGGTCTTTAAGAGGAGGTTGGATAGATATCTGGCTGGGGTATTATGATCCCAGCACTCGTTCCTGCCCAGGGCAGAGGGTCAGACTTGATGATGTGTTCGGGTCCCTTCTGACCCTAGAAACTACTATGAAACCATTAAAGTGGAGCAAAAGCACTTAGCCTGCTTTAAAGTGTTGTGTACACACACCTCTCCTTTTGTCTACACCAGCCTATATACACCAGTAGAACAGGCATCAACTAGTTATTTAGTCACCTGTCTCAGCAAAGGCAGCTTATAGACTGACTGTCTGACATTTCATCTCCTAAAGATGGTCACCCCAGATTGGAGACTGATACATCGGTACAGTTCAACACCTCAGCTGCCTGTCTAGCACTTTTCACTAGCATAAATTCACTTGCTGAAGATTCCATTTTTCATGAGAGCTAAAACTGAGGTCCTGACCATGGCTAATAATTAAAGATATCACTGTACTGTAGTATCATCCCTAACATTTTCATGTGAGTTATTGTACCTTCTTGCACCTGGTATTGCTGTCATTTGGTCGTTGAAGAAGAGATCCCTAGTTATCAGGCCAAATTGTTATTTGCAATGACACCAATTCCAATAGAATTACCTGTTATAATCCAGTAAAGAACCACCAGAATTTACAGTGGTGGATCCAGGATTTGGCAAGGGGGGAGGGGGGAGTGCTTGGGGTCAGCAACCCATATGGCAGGGGTGACTACACCTCACTCCAGCCTCCATCCCCTCACCAGTCCCCAGAACATATAAGAATCCCATCTCCTATCTCTTTTGCTTACTGCTGCTGCCTTCTCTGCAGCCCTAGAGAAGCTGCAGAGAGGCTGTGTGCAGGCTGGGAACAGGAATGGGATAGCAGTAATGGGAGGGGTTGGTGTTTCCCTCCCACACCTGCTTTGGGGGAACCAGGCAGGGTGCAGGAACCCACCACTCTGCCCATCCCCACGGCTGCCACTGTCAGTGTTCCCAGCTGAGCCCAGTCCCCACACAGCCCAAAAGGGGGGTTCAGCTGCAGAACTACACCCCCTCTGGACACACCCCTGAGATTTTGCCTCATAGTCTGGAGTTCCTTCGGGATGATGCTATGTTAGTGCAATTGTCATTATAGGCATAGGAAGAGGCAGTTATGTTAGTCTGAAGTTAGGCAGGGTAGATTTGCACTTTATAGACTAACTAAACTGGAGATTCATAAGCAGCAGCTTCATCAGAATCTAATAGCTCCACCATGAGCGCCACATGCCCCTGGAGGCTGGGGGGGCATGGTGAACTCCCGCAGGTGGTGGCAGCGCTATTGGTGGCAGGAACGTGGTGGCGGCAAGCAGGGAGCTTCTGGAGGCAGCTGCGGCACTTAGTGGCAGAAGGAGGGGGTGGCAAGTGCCAACCGGTGGTCCGCAATCACCTGCAGATGCTGCTGGCAGTCGCGGACCACCTGCAGACACTGCTGGTGGTGTCAGCAGTGGGGGTGATGAGCGGTGACCCCCCACAAGGCACCGCTGGCAATTTCAGCAGTGCCTTTTCCCCAGGGGTGCACTGCCATGCTCAGGATGTGCATGTGAACCCCCTGTGCATTGTCAAGTAGCTGCACGTATGGCCAGGCACTTAGGTAGAGCAGTGTATGCAAGGAGCAGTGTGGAACAGAGTGGAAAAGATTAGCCTCTTTTTGAGATTTTTCTGTGAAAACTTGATAACTTCCAGCTTGTCAGCTACAGAGACAAAGAAATAACTGCTCATCCTCTCCACTTTCCTACAGAGTCATAGTCCACAAGATGGTGCAGTGTGTGAGAGCACTTTGCCTTCTCCAAGGTCATGGTCAAAGACTGGATTCCAGTCTTGGGTCATCCTTGGCCTACTTCAATGAGATTCCTGTGTCCTTTATGAATGTGCCTTGGAAGCCAGTGTTAACCTCCACTAGCTTTGAGCACCCCTTAGCCATACTGCCCCTTATTGCCTTAGCACAGGCAACATAGGAATGTGGGCATTTCAAAAGAGCAATGCGTTGGCACTCACTCTCTGAGTCTTGTCCCTTTCCTCTCAGCTGCGTGCAAGAAACAGCTGCTGGTCTTGCTCTTGGATGTAGGAGGCAGCGTTAGATAGGTTAATCCAGGTCACAGAGCAGGGGCAAGCAAGCCCTGCCAAGCACGTAAGTGCCACAGGCCAGTTGTATGTTGTGGGTGTGTTTTATTTTCTTTTAAGAAGCTGGCACGCTTAGATTTGTACACAGAATAGCACTGCAAGGGATATTGGCTTGACATGCCACGTTGGCTCCAACATGAGACTGCTGCCACAAGTCATTTTTCTAGCACCTGTTGTTGGTCTCCCCATCAGCAAAGGCAGCCTTGTTCTGGCAAACAGACAAGCCAGAGCATCCTGGGGCAGGTTAGGGCACTCTCAGGGTGGCAGCCCCCATGACAGCTATGCTGTGCTGATGCAGCATCCCTGGGGTTCAGTTCACCTGCTGCCTTTCCCTTTGCTCCCTGCCTTGTGCCCCCAGGAGCCAGACTTTGCAGAGGGCTTTACTTATTTTCGCTCAGAATATGGTTTATTCTTCAGATTAAGGGGAAAAAATGAAGCCCTTTAAAAATAACACAAATAAACCCCTGAGCTGTCAAACAAGTCCCTTAAAAGGACAAAATATGCAGCTTTTCTGTGGCCTGCACAGATCCCTCCTTTCAAACCACTGGCAGGAGACTTCTTGTTTGAATGGGCTGCTCACAATTGGTGTTTTGTGTTGAGGCCAGTCACTTCCCGTCCCCTCTTTTTTCAGGAACCCACCACCACACTCCTCCTTGATACCCAAAGCTCTTCACACCTGGCTCCTGTCAAGTCTGGATCTGGCAGTTAAGATATAAACTAGAAAAAGTGTGTTCATTGTGAACAGCCTCTCCACTCCCCAGCAAAAGGACAATCCCTTGGTTCATAAAACAGCCCCAAAGTAGTTTTGTGCTTTGAACAGAAAAACAGTGAGGCTGAAGTTGTTCTGCTGGGTTCTTGCTGCCCTTGATAGCTCAGCTGGGCTCTTGCCTGTTGCCTACTAGGTTGCAAAGCATAGATTTCTGCTCCCTTCGTTCATTTTGGGTTTTCTTTTTTCTCCTTTGTGATCCTTTCACTTCCTGTAGATGACTTCTTCCCCTCTTCCCACTCTTTTTTCCAGGATTGGCTTTATGGTTTTGAGTTTCCTCCTCTCCAATACTCTAGGCCATAGCAGTGAGAGAAGGAGAAAGGGAGCCAGAGATTGTCTTCTACCCTGTTTGTGGCACCTCATTGATACATCTGACTGACTGTGAAGTGTAGCTCATGTAAAGAATTCCCATTTGAGTTAATTACTTTCCCATCAGTATATCTTGGGCCCTCTCTTACCCATGTGCATCATGCAATTCCTGGGTTAATTGCACAATTAATTTAGACTGGTTACACACATAAATGAACTATCATGCCATGAAAAGGTCCATCTAGCTATAAAGTAAGAACTGGAAAATGTGTACTAACTTTTATAGATGGTTTCAATCCAGCTTTATTTTGCATGTGTAGCATAGCTGTGCCCCTGCAGTTGTAACCCCAGTTAGCTGACAGTGCTCCCATACACAGGAGTCCACTATGCGCTGCACCAGCTGGGAGTCCCGTCAGCTGAGGGGACGCCTGATCTACAGCAGCACCCCATGGGCTGCCACAGGTCTCATCAGCTAACAAGACTCCTATCCACACAGTGGGAGTCAGTGCAGGGGGAGCTTTGGATCATGATGCTGGGATCCCACTACACCAGCAATAAGGTATGATAGGATTTGATGCTGGATCTCACAATCTTGTCTCTTGCTAGGTACATGTGTCATAGCAGGAGGCATGATTGTGTGGATCACACATTGAATCCTATCATGCTTTTACCTGAATGTCTAGAGGGGCCCTCATTTATCAAGGTGCAAGGAAAATCTTTTTTCTTTAGAAGTAGAAGGGATGAAACTGCAGAAGAAATGTTTCTGATGATGTTCCAGACCAAACCGCTGCATATCCTAACACATAGCTCAAAGCTTCTGTGAGGTTTCCCTCTAGCAGCAGTTTTCAGCTGGTGTGAAACAAAGATTTCCTACACCCATCATTATTGCATCTTTTATCGCAATGACTGCAAACCTTTCCCTCCCCTCATACCTCCTGCAGAGTGTATGCAAGTTTAGAGAAGGAAACACATTATCCCTTAATATGAGTGACAAAGTCTTCTGAAAACACATGAAAACGTCCAAAACGAAAATTCCATCGTTGCCCAGCTCGGTGCTTGCTCTTTCCATCTCTGCTTGAAACTCTCAAGGGACTTTGAAGGGGGGATTTTAATTAGAAGGTTTTGCTGGTGAAGTTGTATGCAAATCACTGCTTTAGATTTGATCAGCCCTCTTCTTTTAATTCACATAGATTTGCATCCCCTGAGTATCACTTTGCATTTGTGGTTTGAATGAAACCCAGACATCTGGGGAGATCAGGGAGGGGAGGCAGAATTAAACTGAAACCTCCAACTTCAATCTCATTTCTTGCTAATATTTTAAGCCAATCCTTGGCACGCTTGGAGGGTTTTCAGACCTTTGGAAATCTTTTGGACAATGTAGACTGAAGTTTGAGTTTCTTGTACAAAACCCAGTATTGGGAGGAGTGTATCGAGTATGGGTTTGGATCCTGTAATGAAATTCAGCACAGCTTAATTTACTGATTCAAGAGTCTCATAAGCAACTTTTTCATCTCACCCATGAACTAGCACTCCAAGCTTACCCAATCACACTTATCTAAAGAGTAGGAAACCAAAGGCTGAAACTCAAGGGCAGCAGGCAGAAAACCAGGTTAATGACTACATTATCGTGAGGTTCTACTTGACCAATATTTGGGCTACTAAGTGTTTCCTGTTGGACTAGACCACAAATTGGCTCATGCCGCTTTTTCTTTGCCTCTCTGGATCACTTTTAAACATCAAGGAAAATTTGTGAGGAAAGAAAAATTAGCTTTGAATGCTCCTGTTAACACAGCACTTTGTTGAGCAACTGTAATCTGTTGTCCATCTTATTCTCTGATAAGTATGACTTGTTTTCTATTATTTTAAATCCACTGTTTCTGGAAACAGCATACATGGTAAGGTTGACGGGCTCATAAACTAAGAGAACCTGCCTGATTTAGCTCCGTGGTTGTCCCTGACATGGGAATGGTGGAGCATTCTCTCATGGGAAATAGACCTACGCAGGGCTCTTCCTCCTTCACTGTGTTATACAGTGGGAGATGAAGATCTTCTCTTGGATAAAAAAAGATTTATGGGTTTAGGTCTTCATTTACCATAGATCCTTTACATCGCTCTGGCAGTGTATACACAAGACGCTGACTGCACAGGAGTCTGATACTACTGTGCAGTAGTATAAGGCTACTGCAGTCAGAGTCACAAAAAAGGAGTTTGTTGGCGTTTAGTATACAAGTACTAAATGACTGCACAGTCGGTATCTTATGTAGATACAGTCACTGTCAAGGTAAACATGCCTTCACATGGTCCCATATAATGTTTACGTACTCATTAAGGCCAGTTATTAGTCTACCATGGTGGAAAGCTGTTGTGCTGTTTTATGTTTAAGTGCTTCATACTTATAGTCAAGACCTGTACCCAGCACCTGGTGTATATTTTGGCCTGTATAACAGTACTCAGCATCAAAGTGGTTAAACCAGTCACTGCTTCCCAAATTCTGGCATGTGCAACACCTGGTGTCTGCAGTTCGTGTTTTGGTGGCTTACTCTCCCTTAACAATAAACACATGTTCTGGGCCCTTGCATGCTGTTGGGTCACATCTCTCATTTCAGTGCTCTATCCCAGAGCAGATTTGAAGCTGCTCCAAACCTCAGCATCACTCATGAGCACCATTTCAGGTTAGAACGCACACAGTGGAATAGGAGGCAGAGCACAGTGGCTGGCATTACACAGAGATTAGTCCAGTAAACTGGCTTGCTAGACAAAACACAGAATTCTCTAGTGAGCCAATAGTGGTCAAAGCTTAATTCCATTATATGAGCAGCGCAAAGGGCTGCCAACTTTTCCTGCAGAATATTTCATTGGGCTCAATCTCAATTTGTGATAGGGCACATGACTCTAAGTTACTAAGATGCATATACTGGATCTGGGAGCAAATTCTTGCAATACATAGAAAACAATGTTATTCAAGGAAGCAAAACTTTTTTGATCCTTGTTTTTTCCTGGGCAGCCCCTTAAGTTGCCAAACCCATATTTCTGGGGGCACAAAGGTGGAGAGGATAGGTCCCAAACACTGTGCTAACTAGCTAGCTAGGATTTTTGCTCTTTCCTGTCATGAAATGCTTTTTCTCTTTACTTCTTACTCCACATGGTTTGAATGAGGCGGGAACCCCAGTAAGCTAGTCAGCAGAAGATGGTATAGTATGTGAAGCTAAACCAGAGGTAGGCAAAATGGCAGATCCAACTGGTGGTTGGACTCCATTTCCCAGCAGCAACTGCCTATGCGGCTCCCAGTGGGTCTCCCTGGAGTCCTCTGCAGGCTGGATTCAGCCTGTGGGCTGGACTTCACCTACCCATGATCTAAATGCATATATGACTCCAGACAGAAGGGGAAATTAAAATAGAATATTATTTCCTAGGGCTACAAACAGCTGATTGTATATTGGCAAGATCTGTAAGAACCATGTCTAGCTTTGAAATATGAAACAGCTCTCAATTGTAATAGGGTGAAGCAGACCCTTCAGTTTTCAATGTGTAAAGCTCTCATTTAACTTGCTGAAATGCTGATGGAGATCCACTAACCTACTTAAAACTATTCCCCTGCCTCACTTGAGTGTTACTTATCCTCACTTGTTTTTTCATTGGGAGATACAGTTCTTGTGGGACTTGCTAAATTGATGGCCCTAGAGCCACAAAGACTGAAGCCATCTGACTATTCCCAAAGCACCAGCACTGTGAGCATTGCTCACACACTAACATGCAAGTCCTGACTAACAGGGAGCATTTTTAAAGGGAAAATAAAACATTTTTATAAGAAAAATTACTTTTGGAGAAAGATTGGGAATTTTTTAAAACATAAATCTCAGAATTTTTTTGACAAAATAAAAAGTTGGGCTGAAACATTTAGAACAGTTACAATTCCAATGTTGGAGTGCTTTGCTCTGTTTGCCATTAACAACTACTATAGCAGTATGATATCAAACTGTAGCCCTATCAAGGGTGATAACCTTTTCAAAATGAAAAGGTGGGACACATGCTCATTCCCCTCACTGCAGCTGGCAGCACAGGCAAAGCAGAGCTGAGTGGAGCAGGAGTGGGGGTGGATGCAGGCTGCCCAGTGTGGGCTCAGGGCTCTGCTGCTTTCCCCCCAGGAGCCCTGTACTGGCCACACACCACCTGCCTGCATGGCAGCGGTACAACTCCATGCCACTGCCGCTGCTGCTGCCAGGCTGGCAGGGGGTGCCTCGCCATGGCGGTGTGACCAGTGTGGGGCTACAAGGGAGAGGGCAGCAGGACAGGAAGCCATGAGGCCGCAGTGTGCAGCCTGCATCATCTTTTCCTGCCTCGCACATAAATCTGGGAAACATGTCCCCTCCATGTCCTCCCCCCATGCCAGGATTGTGTGCAGCTGTCCCTGCCCCCCTACCTCCTGGATGAGCTGCTTATGGCCCTGTGCTACTCCATGCTCTGACCTCAGGGCCCACGTACTGCCCTGGCTAGGCAGCATCCCCAGCCCCTGTCCTACTCCCTACCACACTGGGGCCTCAATCTGCATCCCCTTCCTCTTACCTTCCCCTCCCCCCCCCGACTCACCTGCACGGATCTGCTCTTCTCTCTGCCTGGCTGTCTTGCTGGTCATGTGCATATGTGCAGGCATGAACATGCATGTGGCTCACCCTGCCTCCCCAAACAGCCCCTTGCAGGCTGGAACGCTGTCAGCCTGCAAGGGGAACCCCACTATTTCCTGTGTTTCCATGGTGAACAGAAAACCCAGATCCCTGCACAATACTGGGAATCTGGGAAAAATGCTGTCCTGAAGTCATGCAGCCTGGGACCAGGACTTGATGTTCCCATTCTGGGATAGACCTGCCCAGTTAGGGAGGGGTGGTCACTCTACTTCCATCCAGCTTTCCTTAGTCACAAGTGATACAAGTAGCTGTCTTCAAACAGTTGATTCCCTTGGAGACCTACAGCCCAGTCTTTTCAAGATGTTTAAGGATTCCAGAAGTGTTTTTATTAATCGAAGTGAATGGAATCCACCTTCTTGTCTATTACTCGGGTGGCCATCAAGGTACCTCAAGAATAGAGGACAGTTGCATTTAGTGCAACTGTCACCACCACCATGAACATTGTGTGCCTCCCAAGGCTGGGGGACATGGCAAGTTCCCGCAGGTGGTAGTGGTGATGTCGGCAATGGGGGCATGGTGTTATCAAGTGGAGAGCTCCCACAGGCAGCCATGGTAGTGGTGGTGGCAGGCCAAACAGAGATCTCCCACAGGCAGCCACAGCAGTGTTAGCAGCAGGGGCGGGCTGAGCGGGGAGCTCCTGCAAGCAGCCGCAGTGGTGTTGTTGGTGGGGGATGGGTGCCGAGTGGTAAAAAATAGAAGACACAAATGTATCCAGTTTCATATAAACAGAGGACCAGAAAATTAGGCTGACCTCTATAAAATCGGACAAATGGTCACCCTATCTGTTAATGGTTTGCAAACCTGTAATTTCAGCTGCATGCTTTATGTGCCTGTCTTACTCTGTTGCATTGTATTGTGTTTTACATATGTCTGTTCATACTGGGATATCTGCATGCCCTTGGGTGCTGTAAGGTAGGTGGCTATCTATTAGGTGTGAGTGAGGGGATAGCTGTGTGTGCCTATTTGATTGGAGTGTGGGAAAGTGGTTGTCCAAAGGACTCATCACTTGGTTAACCTATTTTCCAATCCCGTAGATATTAAAACTGTCATTGACTTCAGTGGGAGCAGACCTTAAGACAATGCTAGGCATTTCTAAAAATTCCACCCATGTTTTATGAAACATTTGTAGAAACTCTGGCGTGAGACACGCTATTGGGCAATGCAAGATGATGGTGACAACATGATCTAAGTGTGATCCACCTCCCCAGCAAGGTGGCTCAGTTTTTTTTAATTTTAGTCCTTGGCTTGTAAGATATATTTTTGTTGTCTACCCTATACACAAATGATAACAACAAATACTTTCTTTGGTACAGTTTCTTTCCCATTTAACAGCTTTTCTTCCTCTTCTCTATGCAGATCATGATCAGTAGATAGCGTCTCACAACATGACCATGGCGCCTCGGAAAAGGAATCGTCATGCTCTGGGATTTCTTTGTTGCTTTGGAGGCAGCGACCTCCCTGAAATCAACCTCAAGGACAATAACCCCCTCCAGTTTCTGGAGTTCTCTGTTCCAATCCCATCAGCAGAGGAGCTCAATGCTAGGTTTGCCGAGCTTGTGGTGAGTGGTTTATTTGCCCCTCTCTCTTCCCTTTTGTTTGTTTTATAGAGGGTGGGTAGATTCATCTGCACGGTAAAGGTTTGTTGACTTACTCGAGATTTCTGAAGCGCTTCCAGTGAGTCTTTTAGGCCATTTCTAGAAGAGGTCACTGGGAGGGCAGTGTTTGGATGAATATTTTACCACACCAACCCATGTATTTGTCACCTTGAGACTTCACTGCTGCTGTATGAGACTACATTAAGTCCTATTGGAGCCTCTAGATGATATGGAAAATGGAAGGCAGTTTGCTAACCGGTGTTACCATGTGGAGACTGTGTTATACCAGGGATCTCTGCTACACAGGATTACTGTTTCTTACTAGATGCTATTCAAGATGTTGGTTTGCATCTTCAAAGCTTTAATGGGTTGCAACCTGGCTGTCATGGAACCCGTGTCTTCTCAAATGTTAAATTGTGAGGGATGAGGACAGATGAAGGACTAAAATTGGATTTCCTGATGAGAGTTCCCTACTAAGGTGACAGTTCCTTCCTTTGGCTTGCCAGAACTTGAATCTGCTACCCTTCAAGTGACAGTGCAGGGCCTATGATTATGTTCTGCTAAACTTTTCTTGGAAGGGGGTGGGATCTATTTCTAGGAAGAGGCTGAAAGTTTTGTGGTGGGATTTGGGGTGTCATCATTATTTTATTGTTTTAATTTTGCTTTATGAATTGCATATACACAGAACCTGAAACAGACTGATATTTGGAAACAAAAATAAATCTAATGCATGTACATGTATTTCTTGATATTATTATCGCTATAATAATATCAATAATTCAGTTGGGGGAGAAAAGGTCTCTCTTGCAGAAGGATAATGATGTGCCTCTTAGTTTGTAGGGCGCTCAGGTACAATTGAGAGCAGTTGCAAGAGTTTCTAAATGTGGGAGGAGGGAGAATTGTAAGTGACATGTGTGTGAGTAGTTTAGGATAGAAAGTAGGCTAGTAGATTTGTCCAGAAGATCTAGTTTGTCCACAGTTCCAGGCTACTGCATGTTCTCAGGAACACTAAACTAAAACAGGCTACATTTGTACTGACAGCTCAAATGAGATTTTAATTGGGTTAGAAAGGTTTGGTCTGTAAATGTGCCAGTGTAAATCAGGGACCTGGAAGTGCTTGAGAGGGCTCTGTCTTGTATACCAGCCACCCACTGTTTATTCTTTAGGATTTAATGTGTGTGTGTATATATTATATAAAACAGATATGAGAGTAGAGACTTTTGACACAAATCCCTGAATGAAATGATGATACCAGCAGCCTAAGATCTGAGTAGTAAAATGCATACTGCATGGGACTCCCTGGAGTGTGCCTGGAGGGTGAGGTGTGGTCTGTACCATCTGTTCCATAAAAGGTATAACATAACCTGCAGCTGCACTTGACTGAATTTATCCTGTTTGAAAACACCCTGTGTCTGCTATCTCTCACGTAGCTGAAATCTGGGGCATTGTTTCACATTTAACTTAATGATGAGAAAATCCCACCATTTACTGAAGCTGCTACTTGGTCTTTCAAGGAAAACCTTCTGTGGAAAAACCTCCTAAGATCTTATATAATGGGATATTATAGGTCAGCTGAGTGCCCCTTTCTAGGAATTTAATTTAATTTCCAGAAAGGTAGTTTTGGAACCCAAGTCTGGCAAAATGGGGGACAGAAGTTTTTGGAATGGTTTCCTCAGGCAGGTTTGCAGGGGAGGAAAGGCAGTCTTTCACTTCCTACATGGGACTATGGGTTCCTCATGGATCTTTGCTTGAAGTGATTACGTATGCTTTCGTGCTGGTGGTGGTGATAATTCACAGATTATCTGCCATTGTATTAAAGGAAAATTCTAAGGCAACTATCAGGTTTTTTTATTATACATCCCAATTATAGACCCAGGTTCTTGATACTAAGCAAGCTACCATTTGGTCCTTATTCTAGGGCATGGGTGGGCAATGTTTTTGGGCAGAGTGCCAAAAACACCTGCAACCTCAACCTGTAAGATACTGGTGAGCCAGAGGTGGATGGCAGGGGAGCCTCAAGGGGCCCGATCCTTGTTGTGGCAGTGCAGCCGTGACCTCTTCCCTACTGTCTGCCCTGAGGTGGACATGCCAAGCAAAATGCCTTCACATGCCATGTTCTGGCACACATCCTGTTCTAGGGGTTCCGTAATCAATCTATGCTTTACATCAAGTGGTGCCTCTGATCTCAACTAGTAGAGGAGAAGAAGCCTCTGGAGACAAGTTCTGTCCTTTTTCATCTCCCCTCAAATAGCAGGACCAGCAAAGGAGGCTTTGCATTGTGGAGAAGCAGGTGGGGGTTGTGCAGTGGCTTTGTGCACTGTAAATGGCAAGATTAGCTTTTCCTGACCATTCGGGACTGATTTTTTTGTGCTAGCTCCTTCCGCCACCTTCTCTGCCTTGCTTCCCAACTGGCACTGACTGAGCGTGCTACCTTGTAATGAAGTGCTCTTGCTGTTGGTGGTCTCTCCAGCATGTGCCAAGCTGGTTGTGTGCCTGCTGGCAAATGGGGTCATGCTAAGCACATATGTTTTCCTTTGCACAGATTTATTGACTGAGCAGGAACTACAGAAGAATCTGAAAGAACTTTTAAAAAAGGCCTATTGCAAAGCAAAGGGAAATTGTTTGGGGGGGGAAAAAAGACTCCCAATTCCTTGTTCAGCTTTGTCTGCAATGAGAAACTCAGACACACTCCTGCCAAACTGGATTCTGATTCTTTCTTTGTTCATGGGCATATCAGAAGTCCAGGATTTTCATCGCTAGTGGAGGTGAATTGTTTTTGAAGTCCCTCAATGTTGGAGGTTTTGCCACCTCAATCTGTCAGTTATACAGGCAACCTGATCTCAAGTGTGAACTCAAACCACACCAGAAAGAGTAACTGTGAATGCTGCAAACCCAGAGAAATCAGAAAAATGAAAGGAATGTCAGCCTGTAGCCAAGAAAGAAATGCAATGGGTGTGGTATTTTTAAAGGGACATTTTGTCAGGATAGAAATCACATTACATTTCTATATACTTGTACCTATAAAATATATAGTTCAAATTTAATCTAGTTTAATGGACGTTCCTTGAAGCAGAGGCTGAGGTAGGTGTGTTTGTGACCTTCTACAAAGCTGCGCATGTGATCAATGGTTAATAAACTGGCAATTAATAATCATTCCCGTATGTAGGGTTACCAACACTGTACTGATCACTGAGCTCAAATACAGGCATACAATGCATGAGAAGAACTAAACAACAAACTTCAGTTGTATTACAGATAAAACAAAGCTTTCCAAATGCAGCACAGCATTTGGGGACATGTTGCCTTCCATATTTCTGCACAACCAGCTGTTTGCACACTCTTGCTTAGCAGTTCCCTTGCCAGTGGAAAATTCCCCCATGAGATGACTTCTTACCAGCAAAAAATCCACCCCATGCTGTGAGGTGACTTTTTTCTGGCCACATTCTTTCTTGCCTACTGCACAGACACCTCTTTTTGGTATACTTTCTCCTGTTGTTTGTTTACATAGTCTGTGTTTTTCAAAGGCCTCATTCTTTTTTTTATCAGTATTGCTTGAATTTCGACAGTATTATACATGCATATGTTCTTCAGAGATAGAGGTGTTTATAAGCAGTTAGGGCTTCCTCCCTCACCATATGCAAGAAGATAGATGATATCGCTGTCATTTTTCTCTCCTGCCCATGTGGCTACTCCAGGCCATTCAAACCTTTGTCTGAATGCCCTCCAGTGCTTTGCTATGAAATCAGAAGGACAGGTTGCAAAAACCTCTATGATTGACTAACCATTTACTTAGATTATAACTCTGCAGGGAGATCACTTAGGCTAGGGAGAGACATTACACACAAACCTGTTTAAGTGATCAGAAACTGGTTTAAACCTGTACCAGAACAGATGTTCAGTGCACATAAACCAGTGTGAAAATGGCTAAAACCAGTTTGAGATAAACCTGGTTGAATGTAGTATCAGACTTAACTGATCTGAGTCAGACTGGTTTATGCAATGTCTGTCCCAGACCCCTTGCTGATTTCAGTTAAATCGGACTCCCCCCGTAGCCGGGCATGCTCTCTGGGCTGGGCAGAGTTCTCTGCTCCACAGCAGTTGGCCCCCCCCGTCGGCTCCCTGGCTGCAGCTCGGAAGTCTGTACAAGCGTCTGCCTGGCTTCTGCTCCCTCCACTCCCCTCTTAGTGGGGATTCCATCGTCCCCTCTGCCTTGCACAGACACTCAGTCTTGGGTAGCAGACCACATGCTGGCTATGGTCTGTGCTGTGGCAGACAGGGCAAAGGCAGAATCACAAGTAACTGGTAATGTCCCTCTGTTGTTTTCTTAATGGGGTGATAAACACTATGTTATCAATTCCTATTGGGCTGAGTGGGGTGAGAGGGAGGGGAACCCCTCCCTAATCAGAGTGTCCTGCGGGGGCCTGCTCACAGCCTCCTCAGCTCTGCAGTGTGAATGGGAAGGGAGGGCTGCTTTAGCACCCCCTCCCTCTGCCCCCTGGCTTCTAGCCTGAACCACTGCAGGTGTGCCTGCATTTTTTTCAATCAAGAGGGAATGTCTGACTGTTATATACTGGTTTAGCCTTGCCAGGTTAGACTAACCTTCAAAGATTGAATCAATTTAAGCTCAGGTTTTTTGAATGTCTGTCCCTAGCCTCTATATGGCCCTTGTCCTTTCATGTGGCTGCATTGCTCCAGCTGCTCTCAGTTGTTAACTTACTTTTTCAGTTTGGAACTCAGATTCTTTAAAGTTGTTTCTCATTCACCACTTCTGATTACTGGGTTCAGGAAATATAGACATGCAATGAATGAGAAGTAAATGACAAACTTTAATGTGGAGCAGTAGACCACCTTTGCAGACCCTTTTGTCTCTTTTAGTCACTAATTAGCAGCTCCCAAATTGAGGAACTATCTCCCAGTTCCCTTAGTCTCCTTTTAGGGAGCATCTCTAAATTGTAACTGCTGTTGCTACACTAAACTCTGCAGATCCTAGGAAGAGTAACTGAGTGGGAATCAAGCGTGGTTCCCCTCCACGGACATGTCCACTAACCAATGGAATAAGTGTAGTATGCATCTTCCTCCATCCCGCCCATATTAATTTCCTTTTTATCCTCTGACTTTATATTTCACCTTAATGATTTCTATGGCACCTCACACAACTAAGTCACTGTCATGTCTTGCTGGGGGCAGGAGGGAGGGAGAGAAATGAACCTAGACTCCAGCTGATAGAAGCAGGTACAGAAGCAGCCAAAACAGAAATTACATTGGGGAGAGGACTTAAAATGGGGCCAAGCTGGGGTAACTCTGCTCCCAGCATTCCTGGATCTAGAGACAACCTGGTTCTGTGATGTTGCCTTGGAAGGAAAAACTGCAAGGGCAGAAACTGGCTAATGATTCCAGTGGTAAGAAGCAGCTGAAGCAGGGACCTTTAGACATCCAGAAAACTACCTATTGTTTTGGCTTAGACTTCTCTTCCATCTGCTGAAAGGTTGTTTTTTCTGATTTTGTCCACTTCTCTCCACATTCTTTTCACCTCAGTGTGGGCAGGGCACACTTAGGGTTTTTAACCCCCCTCCCAAAAGGGAAATGGTGAAACTAACATGTCATTCTCACTCGCACCATTCACTTGGTTCATGGGTTTGACCCTTCTGTCCACCCTATATTTTGATTGTAAGCTTTTTGGGACAAGAACTCTGCCTAGCACAATGGAGCCCCATTTTTGGTTTGGTTCTTAGTCATTCATACCACAGTAACAATATACTAAATAACAGACATTTTTACATGTGCTTTGGGAATGGAGGCGGGGGGAGGAGTGCTTTAATTGGCATGTCTCTAAGAGGCTGACAGGGATGCCCTAATTAGCATGCTCCAGCAGACTCAGTTAATTGAGTCTGCTCCAATGCGCTGCTATTACAGTGCTTCAGAGCAGCCTCTTGGCATATGTACAGGCTCCCAATGTGTCTGTCTTTCTTTCCTTTCACAGAGAGTCCTAGTGGCTGCTTTCTATCACAAGAATGCATTTTTTTTTATACTTCTTAGAGGCTGTATTCTTTGGGCACATCCACACATACAGGCACTTGCAGCAGCTCAAAAAGAAGTGGTGCAAATTTGAGCCAGGGCTTTTTGCCTTGGTGCACATGCTCAGACATGCACTTTGTTGTGGGGCAAATTGTGCCACTTGAAGCAAAATAACCATGCCTGGCTCCTCCTGGATCTGCAGCCAGGGGGAGCTAGAGTCTGGGGCCAGCACCTGTGCTGCCCTAGCAGTACAAAAAGCTGCCATGGCAAGTAGCTCAGGGCTACTTGCTCTCAGAAACTTCCTCAGGCCCAGCCAATTGGCATCTAGGGACATTACCCCTTGCGCCAGCTGGACTGCTGAAGCAACCCTAAGAGTTCCTTGCACCCTTTAGCCACTGCAGTGACCTGCTGCCACCTACAACAAGCACGTGGCCACAAGGCTGTGCACCTGCCAGACTCAGATGGGGACTGCACAGTCAGTAGAGACATCTGCCCCTCTGGGCCAGCTGCTAGTGGGCTGTGGCTGCAGGGTTGGCCTTTGTGCAGCACTACTGCCATGTATGCCCCTGCCTAACCATCTGGGGAGCTATTGCCTGGAAGATGCTCTGGATGTGGCGGCCTGCTTTGAACCATCAAAACATGTCCTTCTGGCCCCATCTGGCCAGGAGGTCAGCCACAGCCAACTGGGTCCAAGGTGCCATCTCTGAGCAGGCATGGTCCTGCCACTGGCCTCCTTAGCAGGAATACTGTTGTTACCCATTTGAAAACTGAAAAATCCCTGATTAAAAAAATCCCAAAGTCACTCTGTAAAATACCCCCAAATCCACGTTCCTCCACAATTAAAACAAAAAGGCCTCTAATATATATATGGGAATGAGAGAGAGAGATCAATTGGACAATGTTTCATTGATATATGTATAGTGTTAAAGCAATTTGGAAGCCTAGCAGTGTCTATCAACACAATAAAATGAATTCTAAATACCTATGTATGTATGTTTTACTGCCCCTCCCCAGGGGTTACAGCCCCCACAACAAGTGTTCTTCCCATGCTCCATATATAGTCCCAGAGAGTAATGACTGCTTATGAACAGGCCCTCCATGGCTTGCCAATTTTGCTTTTTTGCACCCTCCACAAATATTTAATAACAGGTTCAGTTATCCAAAGAGGTATTTAACAGTAGCATCTTTCTATCATTTGCTTGTAATGGTAAAATCCTTCCAATCTTCTCTGCTATTGCCTTTTCATTGCACAGAGACTTACCTAGACTGGTTTATGTACAGACAGAGAGAAGTGGGCGGTGTTTAGTGTTTATGCTGGTTTGACAGACCTGCAGATTCACAAGCTCCCCTACATGTGTCAGCCCTGATGTGAACTTATCACCTTTTAGAGGAGGCAGGGATTTCAGTATACTTGACATATTCAGTCTAACTTTTCCCATGTGGTTGTCACTGGAGAGGTTGGGATGTTTCAGTTCTGGTTGTAGTTTTTTAACATGGAGATGGCCTAGGTCCCTGCATACAGATGAGACCTCAGATAAGCCACTGAAGCACCATCAGATGATAACAATTTTAAATGCAGGTCTGTGGCAAAGAGATAAGTGTTCCTATATCTCATTAGCCACTGTTCAAACCACCCCATCACTTAGGTGAATTATTTTTACTCTAGTAGCCCACACTGACAGTTCAGTTTTGTTTCCCTTGCATTCAAGTCACTTGCCTACATATAGCACATTTACATACTCCACTAGTAAATTTTAAAGTGCTAAAAAAATTATCTTGTACTGTGATCAGGCTGTGTATGTAACATGCCTGTAGGAACCACTTTAGAGTGAGGTAATCATGTCTTAGGTACAAACTTCAGTACCTCTATGGATTATAACTATCATCCCAAAGCTGTAAATACTGTGTAAATAGTTCTGTAACATTTTACTACTTTTGTTGCTAGCCTCAGCCAGCTGGAACCATAAAAAGGAGATGCAACTTTTAAACACCTGAATCATAACAGTCCAGAGAGTGGGTAGATGATCCAGTTAGGTATCTTCTACTTCCTTGCCAATGGAAAAACAAATATAGTAGAATTTCTTCTACTTCTTTGGTCCAGCCAAATAGTTTATGTTCCAAACAGTGAGGCTTCTGTAGCTTCTTTGAGGAAGGAGTGTGTGCATGCATACAACCCTATTTCCCCAAGGAAGTGGTAGAATTCAAGTTGGGTCTGCCAAAAAATAGTTGATATCTATGAACATTTCAAGTAAAATGGAAACATTTTGTTTTACTTATTTTTTTTTAGATTTCAGTTAAATAAATTGGTTTATTTTCATTTAGATGCAAGTAGAAAAAATGCAACTTTCTTCTTGGTGGAGAAGGAAATAGGAGGTGAATGTGGAGGTAGAAAACAGTAAAGTCCCCAAATGTTTCCAATCTGAAACTAAATAAAAATGTTTGTTTAGATTTCTTTTATTGGAAGATCAAGCATGTAGCAGGAAACTATTATTTTCCATGTACTTTCTTTGTCAGAACAAATCTGATGGGGGGTGGTGGGAATCTGAACTGCTTCACTTAATCCAAGAATTTATATTTGTATTTTGTTCCTTTTTTGACAAGAATTTATCATTCTAATAGTTGCCAGACTTATTCACTTGTCCCTCATTATCACTTTGTGAGTGTGCTTTATATTAGCTATTGGCAAATAATCTCTTTCACTTACCGAGGCTCATAGTGCTCTGTTTATACGTAACCTTCCCCTCCTTTTTTGGGTTGGGTTTTTATGTTTTCTGTCTTGTCCTGCAAGACACAAATTGGTTGGCAAACAATGGATCAGATCAGAGTTATGTCAAAATTGCATTCTGTCAAAACGGAGCACGATGTACTGTATCATACTTCCTAAAGAGATATTCCCCCCTCCCCAAATTCAATTTTACAAGAGCCGCTGAAGATGAAGGACAGACCTCATGTTGCAGTACTTTTGTAATGTTGTAGCTGTTATGGTCCAGGACACACATAAGAAGCAAGATTTGTTTGGTAATATCTTTTTATTGGACTAACTAAACAGTAGGGAGATGGTCCAATAATAGTTATAACCAAACAAATCTTGCTTCTGGGGAAGTTGGTCATTAGTTAACTTTAAACTGGTAGTGGGTAGAGGAAAGAGATTGAGTGGACACTAGAAAGAAAACTGGAGAGGAGAGCCTGCCTAAAGCTGTTTTGTCTTTTGCCTTTAGAGGAGCTCCTGGCTTTCTTCTCGGATAAGGCCATAGTTGTTTTTTGGCCTATCTGAAATGAGTTGGCTGTTCTCAGCCCAGTTCCTGAAGGATGAAGGTCTGCATTTAGAGGAGCAGGGGGTGGTGGAAAAAACCTAGCCACTGTGACTGCTATTATTTGGCAGCACCACTTCTGGGAAAAAAAAAAAAAGGTGGGATTCTGTGGATCATGACGATTCAACACTACTATAGCTGATACAGTCTCTCTCTCTCTCTCTCTTTTTTTTTTTTAGAAAGTGCCAATTTGTTACAAAGAGAATGCTTCATAGATGCATGTCATTTACAATGAAGTTTTAACTTCTAAAATTTAAAGGGAATTGTGTGGCCCATTTTGATTTTCTATTTAGAAAAGACTTGACTTCAAATTTTATATTCTGTAACATCAATGTTAAGAAGAAAGTCTTTGAACGATCTAAATTGTATTGTTTTAATTCCATACTGCAGGAAAACGGGGGGAAAAACCTTTTTCAATCCATTCTGGAATGGGAAAAAATGTTGTACTTGCTGTATTTGCTACAAAATTAAGTCTGATTCCTAGGTTTCTGGGCTAGTGTTTTAGGGTCACTTATAGTAGTCCTGCTTATATTGTATCAGTTAGATATTGATGCCAGTTAAGATAGGTAGATGGCTAAATATCTACCTCTAGTCGCATGAACCATGGATCAGTACAAAATTAACTGAAAACTTATTTTAAGAATGCCTCTGTGTTGTTTTGCCCCCAAGACACACGGCTCTTTCCCTCCCTGCACCCATTTCATCTACATATTTATATACCAAGTGGCTGTTCCTAATTAGCCAGGAAAGTGCTGCTGTGCCAAACACAATCAAGACCTGGAGGCGGTCCCTCATTTTGATTCACATAAGATGAGCTCTGGTTCCAATACAGTAAGAGACTTGCTGGCTCTGAGCCATTTGAGACTCCCCCAATTGCTAATTACTTCCTCCTTCCCCTTCAGCTGCTAAACAGGAATGCTCCAATGAAGATTATGAAAAATCATAATAAAGAGAATAACTGGAATTTCTTAGATGTTAGGTAGGGCCATTGGCAGCTATCTGGGAAGAGGATGAGGGTCCATAGATTCATCATCAGAACTGATCTGCAGAAAGCAGAGATAAGTGAAACCCTGTAGCAATGCAGTTCTCTTCTAGCTGAGGGGAGCCAGGCCACAAAACCCATCCTCCATTCTGCTGGGTTAGATTGTAGCTGACTGATTAGAGGGTGGGTTTTTTTGTACAGTGCTGTCAGATGTAATTCTCTTCCATTATAATCATTGGCAAATATGATGGGCTGTTGCTTCAGCTTTTTTTAAAGCTGTTAGGACAGCAATGCTTTGAAAGCAAAGTCTCTTTATGGCAATGCAGCGTGTCTTGCTGTCTCCTCAGTTGTTTCCTCTAATTCTGCTTCCCCTCCCTTCTGTCTGTCTCCTCCTCCCCAATCCAGGACAATTCATCTTTAGAGCATCTGCTCCTGTGAGACTAGAAAATGCAGCTGTGCATTTGATTTGCACATGCATGGACAGTGATGGACACATGTAATTCCCGATCATCATGCACATGTAACTCAAGTATAAATCAAGGACTGTGTACATGCATTCAAAAAACAGGCAAGGATTCTCCCAGGTTTGTTCTCCAGGTTTAAAAAAAAACACCTTACCCAGAGTTACCTGAACAGGCATTCAAATGATGAGGCTCTGAAGAGCAGACAGCTTGCAGTGCTGATGCTGCACAGGCAGGGAGCTCCTATGCACACATCTCAGCTTGCTCTGCAAGCTCCCTCACTCTGCCTGGAGTCAGAATAGTTGCAGTGCACAGGGCAGCCCTGGTTGGCTGCCATGGACTGCTCAGGGTTAGTGGGTGTGTCCCTGCAGCACAATGCAGGGATTGTGAAGGGGGCGTGTTCTGCTGCCTGGTTGGCTGGAGCAATAGAGTCCAGCAAGGACACAAGCCCCTGGGAAGATGGAGGTTTACGCTGTGGCTTCTCTCAAAAGAAAATATGTACAAATGCACACTTTTCCAGGAGTGATTTAACCTAGTTGTTCCCAGGGTTTTTTTTTGTCTTCTGGAGGCCTATTTTTGCTCTGGGAGACAAATCCTGAACATCTTTACACTTGTAGTTTCTCCTAGGCATTGACTGTCCCAGGAGAAACTGGCTAAGGGCCTCACTTATGTGTCAGATTTTCAGTGAGGGGGGCAGGAGTCAAAAGTACCTGTTTGTTTTTAGTATTTTTGCTCACAATTGTTGGACTGCACAGGGAAAAACTGTGTGGACTGAATCACCTTACAGATTTCTGTTCCTAGTTTGCTGCCCTATCACTAGACCTGTGGTTAGATCCACAACTGATGGAAACTCCACTGATGCCAGCCTACACCATCTGAAAACCATGTCTGCTCTGTGGTGATTGACTGCTGATGCATGTCCCAGGTGTACCTCTTTCCTCTCCTGTACCTTCCCTATTGCTATGAGAGGAAGGTATAATGTACCAATAGATTTTTGGGAGCATATTCCAGCTCTGGCACATCTACAGTGCCAGATAGTATCCATTCATTGGGCCAAAGACATCTTTGTGGTAGGATGTCCCTGCTGTACTGAGTGAATGTCCTTACTTCAGTCTGACAACCTATTGCTTTCATTGCCACATTACTGGATTTTAGCAGTACAGGATTAAGTGTGTGACGCATCCAAGAGAAAGAATAAAAAACTAAAGAGATGGCTGAAACCAAGTTTGGTTGTGTTGCCATTAGTTTGGCTTTGAGTGAGACATGATGATCCTGATGTCCTTCTATTACTGAATCCTTGGAAGTTAGCATCAGGGTGGCTGTTTTTTGCTGTTAAATAGTCTACCCATGTGTTTTTTATATTTATCAATTTGCATGGGTTGACTTGAAAAGTATATTTGTTATAAAAGCTATATCAATTAGAAGGAGAAAAATGTCTGGAGCCACATAGTGGGCTATTTCTTTCTGCACTTACACTAATACAATAAGATAATTGTATGTCCCATGAGGATTCTTATGTATAGCAGAAAACCTCCTGCATGAAACAGTAAGGCTGTTGAAATGATAAAACTCCAAGATGATACTGAGAGCACAAGATGTACATGGTGACTGGAAGCATAGGCCTAGCATATCTTCTTTCTCAGTTGCCCGGGTCCTTTCAATTGTGGGGGCTGAGAAACGCTGGCAGAATGGGGCCGCTGATGGAGTGTGGAATTGAGGCACTAGACACGCAGGTTGTTGGAAGCAAAAAAACCTTGACTTACAGTTCACAGGCTGTAGGCACGTTCCTTCAAGTTACAAACTCAAACAGGAACTCAGGCAAACAGAAGCTCACACTCTTGCAGGGTATGGGGCATCGGATGAATCCAGCGGGGAGTCGTTGTCAGCTGATCAGGCCTCCTTCGTGGCTCAAAAATGCACGTGGATCTCTCCTCATTCGCGTCCCAGCTATCCTCCGGTTTCGGCGGGCATCGCCCAAGCCTCTTATTCAGTCAGCGGGTCAATTGCTGACCGACACGTATGCATAATTTAACGCTAACCAATCGCAAGCATGCACTCGCTGGTGCAGCTGCAAGGTTTTGGCGGGCTCTGACTGTGCACCAAAACTTTTCCCGCGCTACAAGGGGAAAATCCCTGCATTTGTGCTTGCAATGTGCTCAACACAGCTGTGCCGAGGCATCTCTTAACTGTTTTGCACAGACATCAATATCAAATTTATGGTTGTTTCAGAGGTCTCATATAAAATGCATCTGATGCTTGTCACTTCTTATTGTCCTGCTGACTTCCTGTAAAAGTGTGCCCTAGTCCAGTGGGAACTGAGCAGCTCTAGTAATACAGGAGACCCTCGCCATTCATGGGGGATACGTTCTAGAGGTCCCCCTGAATGAGGAAATCCGTGAATATTGTACTGTACCAATAAAAGGCTAGGATAAACAGGCTGGAGACAGTAATTCCAATAAAATGCTAACTAGCTTTTTATTCCCTGCTCTAATAAAACCCTTAGCTGATACTGCAGTGTACTGAATGTAAAGTTTCACCAGAGCGCAGATCCAGGAAGAGCACACATCAACTGCTGAAACTTCCTTATCCCGACGAAGGGTTTTTGAACCCGAAAGCTTGCTTAATAACTGTTCTCCAACTATTTAGGTTGGTCTAATAAAAGATATCAAATTCACCCAAGGAACCTTGTCACCAGAGCGCAGTAACTAAGTGTTATCACACTGCAGGGAGAGAGCATGGGTTGGCGTTGTGCACCATGAATATTTGAAACCGCGAATCGCAAATCCGCAAATAGTAAGGGTTTCCTGTACAGCAGTGTATCCCTTGGTCTGCCCCTTTGATATAGCTACTCTGAGTATAGTGACTACTCAGTCAAACGGTCTCTAATTGTCCTTATCCTGTTAAGTAAACAGTGTTGTTAATTACTATTTTATAGTGTTCAAAGTTTTGTTAGGCAAATCTAATAATAGGTAATCCCTGTCTTTGGGATTTAACAGTCAAGTTTCAGAAATGGTCCATGGAAGGAAGGCAACCCCCCCCCCCCCAAACCATAAGAGATTGGAGAGGAAGGATGGGGTATTGGGAGGGTAGAAATCTTGTAGACCAACTTTGTGAAGGATGTTCCTTTGGTAGGTACCATGGGATGCATGAAGGTTGTTTAATGGGAAGTGAACACAGAGTATTGAGACTGATGTCATTTTATTGTCAGTTTAAAAGAAAATGTGGGAGATAAGTGAGGAAGGGCAGAATGTTGCAGGGCTTGGACAGTGAAAATAAAAAGTCTAAAGATGGCATGTTACTGAACAGATAGCATACAGAAATGTGAGAGGGAACAAGCCTGTTATAAATGGTGGGCTGAGAAGATCTTTGTGGCTATAGTTTTTCATGTACTAAAGACAGAGAAATGAGTGATAAAAAAGAGGAAGCATTTACAGTAAGGTGGGGAAGAATGACACTTGGATGAACACTTAAAGTACTGGGGGACAGAGAGCAAAGGCCTGATCTTAAACATGTTAAAGGTCAAGATTTGTCTGTGGACTAGATGTGAGGGGCAAGGTAGAGGAAGGCAATGAGGTCTTGTGGAGATGGGAACAATGTAGCTCTTACACCAGTATAAGAACCAGTAAGAAGAAAGGCACAAGGTACGTCCTGAAAGAGAGGTCAAGGAAAGGGATGCTTAACATGGGACTGAATGGAGTGATGCAGTTCAGGCAAATTTGTGCATCACCCATGTAAATACAATATTTGAATATGAAAGCAGGGTCGTTCACCCACAGAAAAAGGTTTAAATTGAGAAGAAGGATGGAGCTTGGTGGGTTTTCAGGGAGAGAAGGGATCAGTAGGAAAGGGAGAGGGACTCTGCAAAAACAGAGAAATAGAAAACAGAGATAGGAGAGAATTGGGAGAGAGGATAGCCGTCTGATTTTATGGAGTCTAAATCACATCAAAATACTTCCCTGTTTATCTTTGTGGTTCAAGTCAGACAAGATGATAGCCTGTGTGATGTGCTATAATATATGGTATAATATTTGTGCATCTATGGAGAGTGGGGGGAAATTAAGAAAATAGGAGATAAATATCTGTAATTTTTTGTTATTTTGTGCAACAGAAATGACACGGGGTTCTTCCTCCTACACAAGTGTTTCTCCTCACCCTATCAGACTTGGAAGTCTCTGAGCGTAGAATGCCCTTTGTGGGTAGAGCCGTCTGTTCAGGGGCACCTCCCTCTGCAGTGGGTAGGAGGAGCTTCGACATGAGCAAGCAACCAGCAGCCATTCTGTTGCGTTGCTCTGGCATCCAATGTAGATAAGACTCTTAATGTAGAAAGAGGAGGGAGGCTGTCAAGAAGGCTTTTCCTGTCCTTCATAGCTCAGCAGCTGCTCTGCCTTAAGAGAAGCTATGTCCAGCGGAATGGAAGACTGATGCTTTCCACCTGGGACTGAAACGCAGGCAGATGCTTATGTGCTTCTCTCCTCCCCCAGCTTTTAAAACTTGCCAGGAAGAGACCCTGAAGAGCAGTGTCTTCCTCAGAACTGTGGTCAGAGTGCAAAATGGAGAGCCAGGAGCTCCTGAGCTCCGTCCCCAGCTTTTCCTTGGTGGCTTTGCACAAGTCGCATCTCCTCTGCTCTCTGTGACTCTTCTCCCTTCTCCCCATCTGTAAATTGTCTAGTGTCTGTTACACCAGCTTCTGACCTATAACTGCATCTTTTGGAGGGGGAAAGCATTTGCCTGTGTGCAGCAATATGCAACTATTTATTGGATGGGGGGCTGAAGACTAACTTCTCTGACTGAAATTGTAAGGAGAATTTTGTGTCGGCAGAGTGCAATTACCCAATCTGGAGTTTAGCCAGAGATATCCCTGAGTCATGGAAAAACCCTTGGGTTTTTTAATGGCGAGGCCTCAATGTTTAATCTCAGCATTGAGAGCAACAGCTGGAGGAGCTTATCTGTCAGTGTGAAAGAGTTTTGGCTGCTTAGTCTAGCTATGCCAGGATGAGTTTTGTATTACAAATGTTTACCAGAATAACAACAATGAATTATAACTGCATTGAGGAGATGTGCAGAGTCCTTGTGGCCAATGCCCATCCCAACCTGTTCCTTTTGCTGGGTTTTATGAGGGCTGATGTTAATTGCTTTCTTTTAAAGACTGCAAGAAAAAAGGGCTTGTTTTATTGACTCAAATGATATCACTGCAGTAGCTGCTATTTTAGTTGGCACAATATTTGAGCAATGACATATACTTATAGGGTGTGAGTGAATAGCCAAATAGGCTGTCACATTTTTGCTGTCGTGTTTGTCTTAAGGACATGAGCTAATGCCACGTATAAATGCTGAGAATTGGTAAATGCTCCACCAATAGAGGGGGAGGAAGCCCCATTGTTTAAAACTAATCTGGTTGAATTATTAGGCTAGGTACAACCAATCAAAAAGCGTGAGGCTGAATTGATTCAGTCTTTGCAGGTTAGTCTAAACTGCACAGATTAAATTGAAACAGAAGTGAACAAACTTTTACCTTTGATTCCAGAAATGCGGCCACATGCCTGCAGTAGCTCAGGCCAGCATCCAGGGGGCACTAGAGCATGGCTCTCTGGCTGTGCGTTCACTTCCTCTTCCTGCTGCCCCTGAAGTCTCCGAGATTTGCAGTCCAGTATTATACTAGCAGTACTCTGCAGGGTTGCTTATCACTTCTTCTTTCCTGCTTCCAGGTACTTCTGGGATGTGTAGTGCACAGTTGCAGCCAGCAATAAGTTTGAGTGGGGAAAGGGGTGTTTAACCCCTCTTCCTCACTCCAGACCACATGCAGAGTTTGCCTGGGGGCCAAGTCCCCTGACTGGGCTGCTTCTCTAGCTGGGTTTCCCCCCTCCACTCCCCATCAGCCATCCCTCACTGCTCTGGCTAGGGAGCAGAGGGGCAGGGCCAGCCCTGCTTTCTGGAGCAGACAGCACAGTCCAACCCAGGCTACAAAGCATGCTGGGATGCTGGGGGACTGAGACTTAACTTGAACTAGGAAGGGGTCTGGGACAGAAGTTTCATAAACCCATTTGACCCAAATCCGTTAAGTCTGATACTACATTCAACCAGGTTTATCTAAACTAGTTTTGGCCATTTTGAAACTGGTTTATATGCACTGAGCTTCTGTTCTGTTATGGATTTAAACTGGTTTCTGATCACTTAAACCGGTTTATGTGTAACTTCTGTCCCTAGCCTTAGGGAATATCACCTTCCTATGTTTGAAGGAGGGCATAGTAACAGATTTAAATGGGACATGCTAGGTCATTGTATCCCTGAAGTTCCCAGTGGGGGCAAGGAGGAATAGAAGTCTGTTCTCCCTCTTGTACAGGTAGGATCTGAAGCAATTGAGCTAGGGATAGATAATGCTCTCTTTGTGCTGGTGAAATGGAGTGATTTTTGTGAACTTAGTGGAAATGAGACTAGAGTCTGGTCTCAGCTGATGCTGGTGCAGACCTGGAGTAACAGCTTTGGAATTCATGGAGTTAGGGTGAGCTTCTGATTTCACCTACACTTGTTTAAATTGGGAGGAACTCTACTAATTCTGTTGATTTTATTGGATCTCCTCTGGGTTTACACCTGCGTGGAAGAGCAGAGCATGGGCCTGTGACTCTTTAAGATCCAAGAGCACAGCTCGATGATTTGCTAATTCCACTCTCTGGAATTCCTGTTAGACTCCTCAGTTTCTCCTGGTGTTTTACATAACATTGTCTCAGAATAAAAGGTCAGGAAAGGCTCTGGCCTACGCATGTTTTCCTCTGTAGAGGCACATGGTAAATAGGATACACACAGGAGGATAGAGTTGTGGGGGAGGAGAGGAGAGGGGAGGGAAGGGAAGGAGGGGGCTGCACCAACACCCCTGGAAACACAGGATGCCTTTGGCATGGAGCCCCTGCTGCTGTAATCCCTTTGCTGTGCTTTTCCCAGCCCATGTTTGTGGGGTGAACCAGCAGAGCTGTGTTGAAGCAGGAAGCGATCAGAGAGGTGTGTTCCTATGTGCTTTGGCACAGTCTGAGCCGTAAATTGCTCCAGCCCAGGAGTCTCCTCTGAATGTGTTAGTATTAGAACAGAAGAGACTTTGTGGGGGGGAGGGGGAGATGAGACGGAAGGAGCCAGAAAGGTAGCAATTGAGACGCTGGTTTCCTAATAACCTTTCCCACACATGCCTTCCTAAATGGAGACTCATTTGAATGGGCTCTGGCAATAAAAATACAAAACCAGGCAGGGACTGGGAGGAGAGGGGGAAGGGAAATGATGGGAGGAGGAGAAAGGGAAATGTGGGGTGGGGAAGGGGCACTTGTGCTGAAATCGCAGATCTTGTTTATTGTTCGGTGTTTGTGGTAATCCCTGAAGGCCCCTGTTGGGAGAAGACTCCAGTGTGCGTGCTAGGTGTTGTCCAAGCATGGAGGTGAATATGGCACCTAGTCCCAGAAGCTTGTATGCTAAGAGGATGAGCAACATCCAGAGAGAGGGTCATCTCTCTCCCGCTCTCATTTAGTGTATATACACACTTGTAAACATTGTGGGGAGTGTGTGCATGCCCATGTGCTTGCATACATGCACACGGTTGCACACACAAAATGTGTAGATAGCAACCTAAGTAAATGTTGATTTCCCCAGCTGACAGCTTTCTCATCCTGCCTTTTGGGTGTGGCGGGAGGCATGAAGAGTTGCCTGCGCAGCTCTGAAGTCTCTGCTGCCATTATGTCCTGCAGCCAGTCAGAATGGGTCTTGTTGCTCTTGTGCACTTGAATGCAGTGAAGCTGCGGGAGCTGTGAGGAGCAGGCCCTGGGTGGGATACCACTTTCCTTCAGGAAGCAAACAAGTGATTAACAGTGATTAAGAAAGGAGAAAGGAAGCAGTGGCAGAGTGTGGTGTGAGTGCCTGGTGAGGTTTCTGTTCCACTGTGAAGTCCTACTTCCTTGGCAGATGAGGTTTCTGCTTTGGTGCTGACCTTCAGAAGCAGACTGACAATGAGGTAGCAGGGAAAAGGAAAGACACCCTGGCCTCTGTCGCCCTCTCATCCCCCCTTTCCAGTTTCATGCACCAGTTTCATGCAGCTGGGACCCCATTGAGTTGAAAGAAGTGTATTTCTGGTTTTATGGGTGAGGGAGAGGTGGTGCTCAGGCATCCAGTATCCTGGAGCATTTTACAGGAGTGCTTGCCACAAAGGGAGGAATGAATATGGGGTATGAAAGGACTAGGGTGACCATCAACACATACCCAGCATATAGGACAGACCCTTGTTGAAGAGTGGCTTCCCTGGGCCAAGTAGTGGTGAGGGGTGGGGCCACTGAGCCCCTTGGCCAATCAGTAGCAAGAGACAGGGCCACCACCTCCTTCCCTTTCTGGCTGGCTCTGAACCCCTTTCCTTCTAGCTGTACACCGCCCTACCTCTAGGTACAGCCAAAATCACAAGGACAAATGACTGATGTGTATTTCCACCAATGAACTGAAACACAGGATTTTTTGGTGTCCGGTCCTCATTCAGAAGGGTCAAATGGTTTAAAAGTAGGATGATCTGGTTCAAACAGAACCAATAGCCACCCTAGGGATGACAGCTGCATCTGCTTTGCAACAAAGCCACACTCGGGCTTTGTTGTTATCCAACTGCTGCCAGTTCCAGACTTCAAAGTGCCCCTCCCAGATACTGCATACGGTGTTTGAACCCTGTTTTATGCAGACATGTCCATGAAAAAAATCACAGTGCACATATGCAGGCATATACCATAAGTAGTGAATGCCCATCTGCTTGTAGTGTGCCTAGAGCTGACACACACAGCACATTCATGGGCCCATACAAGCATACAAACATGTACAAACATAATGAAACCTAGTTTTGTTTGAAAGATTTAAAAAGCACACCTACTTTCTCATTACTTTTAGGAAATCAAAGCAGTACTTCCTCCCCCAATTTCCTTTAATCATAAGCAAGTTATTTCATTGTACTTCTAAAGAAGCTGCTTTTCATCAAAGGGTTAAGATGGGAACAGGGAGGCTTTCACTTCAGTTAGAGAAGTATGGAAGCTGCATAGCATGTGTATCCGTGGGAGTTATTAACTTGCCTCCTGTCCAGGCAGGAAAAGAGGGAGCCTCAGCAGGGCAGGCAACAGTGTTGCTGCCCACTGGGTATGACCACCCCCAGCTCCCATTAGGTGATGCCCACATGTTGAGTCCCTGCTACATAGCTTTGGTGCATGGAATTGCTTGCATTGGAACAAGACAGTTGGCTCCGACCTGCTTGCAGAGTTGAATCCATCTCTTGCTGAAGACACAGTAGTCAGTTTCTGATACATCCTGTCGGATGCCTTAATATTCCAAATGGGGATTTTGCCAGCATGCTGTTGCTTATTTGTCAGCATGACAAGTTGGATTGGACAAAGCACTGGAAAATACACTGCAGGGGAGCAATCCCATGCTGTCCCCTGGAGGTGGACAAGGTGATCTAATAGGGAAGATTTATCTCTGGCTTCTCTAATTTCATAGCTCTGCTCAGCGGGATGGATATCTGCGGAGGAATTATTTTATAGCGGGATGGATATCTGCGGAGGAATTATTTTATTCTTTCCCCTTATGGGATGGCTCTGAAGTGACTTACAGGACTTCTGTCTCTGGAGTCTTTGAGTGGGCTCTTCCTTCTCTCTCTCTCTCTCTCTTTCTTTCTTTTTCCTCTGTGGGGAGAAGTGCAGACAAAATGTGAAAGCCATCAGCATAACCCATTTGTAGTCTGCCAAGATGGGGCTGGCACAGAGAATGTGGACTGAAAAATAAAGGTTATGGGGACTGTTGTTAATGCAAAAATGTAACTGTCAGGCAATATAAATCACATGTTAGCAATGTGGTCTTACTCGGTTCACTTGTTAACACCATAACAGTTATGCTGGATCGGATCCTATGTTGGAAAGGCTTGTAGAATGCTGCTGACAACTCCTGCCTTCATCCCCCTTCACTGCTTCTCTTCTCTTCTCTCTCCCATCCCAGGGATGTCGTTTTTATTTTCATGTGGGTTTTTTAAATCTAACTTGGCTTGAATTGCATTTCAGCATTGATTAAGCCACCACCAGTTCCCCTGAATTTACTGTAGTAAGCATTCAAACTGTCTGGAGCCTGCACAGTGCCAATGCTAGAGGGTGCTGGATTGAAACACATGATGCATTTACCTTGTAAAGACTAAAATAAATTAATCCAGGGATTGAGGCAGCTTGTTGAGGACAGGCCCCTGTTGACCCACTTGGGAGATGCACCAAGACCTGGAATTTTTATTGGCTTTTTTTTCTAGTTTATATGATGATAAATATGCATACAAATGACTCTTGTCTGGTACGTAATACAATATATGGGATCACAGTGCAAAGCATGTGATACTTCTGCCATTCATCTTTTTTCTGACATCTCTGAGAGGGTCAGAAAAGAAGAGTTATTCTCTCTCTTTTTTTTTTTAATCTTGTATCTAAGGTAAATTTGGTACCTTTGAAACTGAAGAATTGTAGGATTGCAAGGCACCTCAAGTGTGATCTAGTCTAACCCCTTGCATGAATACCACTGCTAAATCATCCCTGTCCAATGCTTATCCAGCTTCCTCTTGAAGGCTGAGAAGTGGGGAAAGGTGAGCAACTGAGGAGATCTCTGACACTTTTTTACAAGCCCTCTGTTCTCAAGCACACCTCACCCCTCTGCTTCTGCTCCATGCATACCACATCCTTCAATGAGACAGCAAAGCTGTCTTAAGGGGACTCCACATTGCCACTTTCAAGCATGCCAGAGTCAGAGACCTCCCTCAGAGGCTATGTACACATGTTCAGTTTCTCCAAGAAGAGTCCCTGCTCTCTCAGGAGAAACTATGAGTGTACAGACGTTCATAATTTTTCTCCCAGAGTAAAAATGTGGCCACTCCTAGGTGAAAAACACCTTGAGAACAACCTCAGTGAAGTGGTTCCCAGGTTCACCAAGTGAATCTCTCTTGGGAGACTAAACATTTGTATAGGCAGAAAGTCACCACGCTGCCTTTTTTTCTGGGTTTGAGTGACACTGGAAAAAGTCTAGACAAAGGGGTAAATAGGAAGAATGTGTGAAAGAACAGGTGTTTGTCACAGATGTAGGAGTGGAGAGAAAAGAAAGAAAAGAAAATATGTGTGTGTGAGGGAGCATAGAAAAAGGGGCAAAGGGCATGAATAAGAGAGGGTGTGTGTATTTGTACGTATGCTTAAGTAAAATGCATACAAAAAATTGAAGTGAGAATATGAATGTAAACAAACTGCTGGGACCAGAATTATTTGCAGTAAAGGTGAAAATTGTTTCACAAATGGAAACCATCCTTCCTCAAGAAAAAAGCCTTTCAGTGTGTTAAGAGACATCTTAACGTAACAATGAAGCAAATTTGTCCCTAGTTTTTCACAATGGTGTGCTGTGATCAGAATGCAGCTTACAGGAGCAGGGCAAAGTGGCAGGGGGGTGACTAGTAAGAGAGAAAAGTTGTATAGCTTTAACAAAAGACTGCCACAGGCGCTGAAATATTTTGAGGGACGCTCATCTGCTTCACAGCATGCTAGTTGATGCCATCAGATAATTTCGTCCCATGATCTTTGTTGATGTAAGCTGTCATTTTGCAAGACTTGCACAGTCACGTGCTTTTAGAGCACTCACAAACGTCAGCAGAACCACATTCAAATTGAAAAAGAAGGGCTGGCAATCTTTCTTTTTTTTTGTGAGAAAATTTATGAATGTGTCTGCAGGTGGAAACTCACATAGAGTCAGAAACAACTACAACTGCAAACATTTGGAAGCTATATTTTGCAAAGCTCTGCCAGGATTCAGGGAATCACAGAACCCAGAAAATGAGGGTTAGAAAGGGCCTCAGGAGGTCATCTAGTCCAATCCCCTGCTCAAAGTAGGACCATCCCTCAATATATCATTCCACCCAAGGCTTTGTCTAGCTGCATCTTAAAAACCTCTAAGGATGGAGATTCCACTACCTCTCTAGGTAACCTGTTCCAGTGCTTTACAACCCTCCTGGGGAGAAGATTCTTCCTGATATCTAACATAAACTTCTTTTGCTGCAACTTGAGACCATTGCTCTTTGGTCTGTCATCTGCCACCAATGGGAACAGTCTAGCTCTGTCCTCTTTTGAAAGGTAGTGTAAAACTGCTATTAAATCCCCTCCCAGTCTTCTCTTCTCCAGACTAAATAATCCTAGTTCTTTCAGCATCTTCTCATAAGTCATGTGCCCCAGCCCCCACACCATTTTTATTGCACTCTGCTGGACTCTTCAATTTGTCCACATCCTTTCCTAGTTAGTGAAGGTCTCAAAACTGGATACAGTACTCTAGATGTGGCCTCGCCAGTGTCAAATACAGGGGAAGAATTACTTTCCTTGATCTGCTGGCAATGTTCCTACTAATGCAGCCCAGTATGCTGTTAGACTTCTTTGCAACAAGGACACACTGTTGGCTCATACCTATCTTATTGTCCACTGTAACCCCCAGGTCCTTTACTGCAGAGCTGCAGTTTAGCCCATTGGTCCCCAGTCTGTACTAATACAAGGGATTCTTTCATCCTAAGTGCAGGACTCTCCACTTGGCCTTATTGAACCTTGTGAGATTTCTTTTGGCCCAGTCTCCCAACTTGTTGAGATCTCTCTGAATCCTAGCCCTACCCTTCATTTTATCCACTATTACCCCCAGCTTGGTGTCATCTGTGAATTTGCTGAGGGTGCACTCCATCCTATCTTCCAGGTTATTGATGAAGATAATGAACAAAACATGTCCTAGTACCAACCCTTGGGGTATTCCACTTGATACCAGCTGACAACTACACATTGAGCAATTGACTACTACCCTTTGAGTCCAACGATCTGGTGATATCCCAATGATCATATGATATTTCACATTTAAATTATACTTTTGCAATATTGCAAAGGACATCTATGTGTCAGACATGCTTTCAAGGAAAAACCAGGAGCTGAACAAAGAGGAATTTGAAGTAAATACAATTAAATTTCCTTTTTTTCTGAAGAAAAATGTGGCAAAAACAAAAGGACCACATTTGCAAGAACTTGAGTAGCAACTAGAAAGGTAGCCTTCAAGGAAAGCACAGCTGCTTCCTAGAAGAAGAGCGTAGTAGGACTTAGCAATGGAATTTTTTCCTACAATGGATAAAAAGCATACAACGGCATGATTCTATCCTGCACAGTTATAAATGCTAAATGTAGTTCGCTATGTTTGTCCCAGTATTGAGAAGATTTTAATATTAATCTTGAGACTATAACTGGTCAAAACTCTGAATTTCCTTTCCAGAGGAAATGCTGATATTTTGAGAGAAATTTCTTCTAAATCAAACAACATCTAGAAGTTCTACACACATCTCAGTTAAAATTTGAAATGTTTTTGTTGTGAGTTTTCCAAAGTGAAATGGATCAATGAATTGCCCTGAGACCCCTGAAGTCTCCCATTTTCAAGTAAGAAGCCTCTATGGCTGGGCTTGCGCTGGAAGCCTCAGGGTATCCAGGCTCTGACTACTGTGGCAAGGAGCCCAGAAGTCCTGAGTCCCAACCATTCATAGCTGCATGGAGGTTGATCCCAATTATTGCAGTTGTTCGGCATGCTACCATGTATTAAATTTTACTCATCTAAACCCAACACCTTCATGTAAATAAATTTTTCTTCCTTTCTGAAGAGCTGCTCATGGACATAATATACTTTAGAGCGTACCCAAACTGTATTTCCCACTCATAAAGTGGTTTCCCTTTAGAGATGGATAAATTTATTTTTTACACACAGTCCTTGATATGTGGCAAGATCTTCAGGATAACTTTAAGGTATTTTTTATTTTGTCATTTTTTTTTTCTCCCTGTAGTAATTTAATGCAACACACTCTGTTTTCAGCTGTACTACTTGTTCTTGGTGAGAAATTCCTTTTAGTTCAGCTTGTGTTGGATTTTGATTGATATCACCATAAACTAATAGCTACTGAGTATCAAATCCAGCTTTCACACTTTGATGAATGTTTCCCCAAAACATAGTGCATAATACAGTTTTAAATCCCACAAAATGCGGTTTTATGTTTCTTGCCTGTTCCTTCTCTTCTCTCTGTCTCTCATTTCCTTGGGTTGCAGCCATTTTGAAAGAAAGCCATCTTCCCCACTGGCCCACAGAACTGGACTGGAAATATTTGAACCTCAAATCCATCTCTGATACATTTTAATGTTTTATCATTGAAATTCAATCTTTGTCAGTAAAAGGTACCCACATAAAAGTAAAATTAACTGAACATATCCCTCTGTAAATAAAATAAAAAAGGAAATATAAAATGGAGTGAAATATAAGGAATATTAACTGGCCTTTTTTTATGTCTCCCTAAGACCAGCCCACTAAATGTCTTTTTAATCTGTGTTTCACCAGAGCACTTGCAGCTTGAAGTGCTTTTGAGCCAGGTGGCTGAGCTCTACTGTGAAGGAGCCTGTTGGCATGCATTGCTGGAAGTGAGCCCTTCATCCAGGACATGGAAGAAGAGTTACTATGTTTCTCTTGGGAAATAGCCACAGCAGATGGAGGAGGGCTCCTGTACGGGTGCATGAGAGTTTTCCCCCTTTGTTCTGATGGAACTTCTCCCCTACCCACCGCATGCTTTCCGGACACACAAGTGTATAGCCTTCCTCACCTAGCTCCAAGTCTGGCCTAGACAACTCCAAAGTTCTTAGTTCTAACTCTCTCACCTTCCTCATTTTACTCCTTTTTTTTTAGTCCTCCTTTTAGTGTAGGGGTTTTCAACTTTTTTTTTAAGGAGTGTATCGCTTCTGTTGGGTACCCCTCCTGTAATGTACCCCCCTGGATGAGTGGGGGGGGGTGGTCCTCTGACAGCCAGTCGACAGGGGTGGAAAGGGGGAGTCCCAAGCACTTTTGGCATGCTTCCCAGGTATGTGGCAGCGTCACGGAGAAGTGGGGGTACTTAGGAGGTGCACCACCACTGTGCACCACACTGCGCTTCCCAAGTAAACCTGCTTTTCCACACCATTGTCACGTACCCCCTGGGGCCTTCCCAAGTACCCTGAGGGTTATGCTTAGCCCGGGTTGACAACCTGTGTTCTAGTGGGTAGCCTTTCATTGCAATGGCATTAGGGTCCACAGTCTCACTTGGCAGCTACTTCCATTCTGTAAGCAGGCCAACATCATTATTCTTGGAGCACAATACCCTTCTGTACTCACTTTAATACATGAGGTGTTGATCCCAAGCAGCCAGTTTCCTGATGTGGATTTTATGCAAACTCCATGGCAAAACAGGCCAATGGTCTATCTAATCCAGTATTCTATGTCTGGGGTAGGTACAGCTTTTTCCTTAGCAGTCAGAGGGAAAGAGGAAGGGTCAAAGGGAAGAGTATTTGAAAAACTCCTAGGCAGAAGGCGCATGACCTTTGTGGGTTTCAGGGACTGCATGTGATTACTGTGATGGGGTTTTGAGGAGAGAAATAGAGTGGAAGGCAGACAGGGGAACATTATCTATTTTATGCATTTTTCCAGGCTTTTTTATAACTCGCTGAAGAAGAACACACATGCTATAGGGATGACTGCATGCTTCTGTGATGGCCACAGAATAGCTTCACTACTACTTTCTGTCTATTAGGAATATTTTCTTCTTTCTGTAGGGAGGCAACCTTGCTCACAGCTTTGTTGTTTGAAGTATAAACAGGTGTCCAGGATTAGGCCTTCTGAGGAAATTTAAATTCAGCTGCTTCAAAGAATGAGTAATCCTTATTAGTCCAGCACTAACTGCTCTTTAATAGTCGGATTTCTTCCAGATCCTCTACTAGCAAATAGGTTATGCCCTGATGCATAAACACTATTGCTCTTAATTTAATCCTAGCTGGTGCAGTTACTCTTGCTGTTCTCCCAACCAGTTTTTCTTTGTTATATTACGATGAGAGACATATATGCCCCCTGTCCCTGCTCTCCACTGTATTTTCTATTCCCTCATTATTAGGCACTACTTACTTATAAAAGAAGGTTATGTACCAGAATATAAAATATACCCTATAATTAGGTAATAAAATGTTGTATCCGTTGAATGGAACAAAGAGCAGAATGCCTTGTGTTTGCTTGGTGCTTGTGGCATCCACCAGAGGAAGGGTTGAGAAGCCCTCCAAAAGAATACTTCTGTGTGTGTTCATTCCATGAGAATACATTCATGATGAAAAATTTCTGTCTTGTTCTGGATAAAGATACTGTACACGGATGTAAGCAGCAAGGTGCTGGTCAACGGGTTACTGAGTGTGCTGCCCAATGGAAGACTGGACCATTTTGGAGCCGTGGTTCTACAAGGTCCTAGATGAGTTCCGGAGAAAATACAGCCTGGTCAAAGAAGCCCCTGGGATCATGATCAACCACCTGAAAATGTGGGGGGCGGTCAGAACCAAAGACAGACCATCGACCTGTTTGCCAGTGATGGCTGTCAGGCCAGGTGGTTGCGAATTTTCCACAAGGGCCTACGGAAAGACCACAGGGACTTGAACTGGCAAGCAGCCCACCAGGCACTCTCTGTGCAGGCTCTGAGGCACAAAGTACGGCAGAGAAGCCAACCGAACTGCCCCAGAAAAACCTGCCAAAGCAGAGAAGAGGTCATTGACTCCTTCCTGTGGTTCTGCCCATATGCCAAAGAGGTATGGAGGATGGCAAACCGGCTCTGCTGAGTGGTGATAGAGGTCAGGACTATGATCAGAGAAGCGGCGCTGTATGGGCACCTGACTAAACAGCAGGAGTCCCCATCAGTCTGTTTCAACCAGTTTGTCTTTTCATTAGGAGTGCCTTGGGGAAGACCAGGAACCTCCTGATGTACTGGTACACAAAGCTCTCAGCTGAGGATTGCGTTAAAATGGGACTAAGTGAGATGCAGACCTACTACCAAAAGACAGGAGGCAAGCATGGAGAAGAGATGGCAAAGATCATGTGGCAGAGGTGCAACTGGCACAGACTGTTCAAGGACCCCTCTGCCCTACCCCCCATTCCCCCTGGGGAGAGTGCAGTGATGAAGGAGAAGAAAGTGAGGACAGCAAAGAAAAGAACAGATTGAGTGACAACAAAGACAGCTACGATGATGGAGGCAGCAACAGGACAGTGAAATGGAGTAAAAACTAAAGAATAGAGATTAGAGACCAAGGAAAAGAGCAGAGGAACAATGTAATTGTAACAGTGAAAGGAATGTGGATGAGTGTGCAGGTGTATGGGTGCGAGCTGTGTATTGGCTGCGTGGGTGCATTTATTGTAATGGATAGGGGATTCTGTAATTGTGTATGTGTTTTGAAGATTGGTAGGGTTGTAGTACCTGTCTGTCTGTTTAAAAAAAAAATCTGTCCTTTTCTTTATTGGTTGAGCACTCTATCATCTGCATGGTGTGGGAGAAGTTGGTTGGGTGAGCAGAGAACTGGCTTCCTCTTTGGCTGCCTCTCAGCTTTCTCATGTAGTTGAATTAAGCTTTTGACTGGAATTCTAGTTTGTCTGACTTGCCTCCAGGCTCTTGTGTTTTATTGCTCCAGACAGAACCTAGGGAATTAATAGACCCAGGTAGTTGCCCTTTGTGCAACAAAAGATAAGATCACTAGGCACTGAAATAAAATGAGGATTTTTTCCAAGGATTTTGTGAGACTGGTCAGTTAATTTCATATGTATATTCTAGTTTTGGCAGCTCTCTCCTTCCTAACCTGACATCTCTGATTTCCCTCCTTCCCCTGTGCCTCCCCCCGCCCCTTCTTCCCTGCCCTCCCACACACTTGACCTCTAACAACATTCTTTTGCTTGTCTTAAGACCGTACATGTAGTTTCTCTCTTCCTCTCCCCCCAAGAATGCAATCCTGGCCTAAGCTTTCTACTTGTATGTAGCAAGGATAAAACTTGCCTCGCTTGGCTGCCCCCTTGTTTGGAAACTCACCCTAAACATTTCCACATGGCTTGAACTCTTCAGGCACAGCTAAAGCTTTTTTTTCCTTTAAACACTTTCTATCAGAAAAAAATCCCTGTGCTGCTTCTACCTTGGGCTGCTGGCAGTGACCTAGTCTTGTTACTGTTTGCATTTCTTTTGTACCTTTCTGCTGTTGAAATCCCTGTGGGCCTTTAAATCTGTCAGCAGCCGCTACTAGGCTCAGTATGCAACTTAGCTCACTGTTTTCACAAGTTTCCCAGCCCTGAAAGCTTTCCAAATGAGCCATTGTTGGACAGAGTTAAAGAGGTATTGTCCCTGTAGTGGGTTAGCCAAGCGTGAATGCAGGGAACTGCCTTTCTCATTTTGTTAGTGCTACAAAGTCATCTTGCTGTGGGACCCTGAGTGCTTCCTTGTCCTTATCCTCTTCCTCCCCAAAAAGTATATATATTTAAAATAAAGTAGGAAGCTGAGATTTTGTTCAACAAGACGCACATTCTCTGTTACTCTCATGTCAGCACGTGGAGCTCTAGCTTGCCTTGCTTGATTGGTATAGATGAACCAAACAAAAACCATTGGCATTTCCTTTTATTATTGTTGTTATTACTTATATCTTGGTAGTGCCTACAAGCTTCGCTAGCTCTAAAACTACTAAATGTTAAACATACACACAGTAAGAGGCAGTCCTTACCCTCAAGAGTTTACTATCTAAGTAGCCTGGGGGAAAGGTAGTATTACCCTTTTACAGAAGAGGAATTAAGCAGTAGACAGATGTACCTTTCAACTGCTTTGAAAGGGAAAGATTTGTTCCTCAGGAAGGCACATCAGCTGTTATGATATAATTGTTACAATTCTGCTTGCCTGTAGCAGCAGTAAGTGAGCTAAACTGCTGTAACTATAATGCTGAATGAAGCAAAGTTCAAGTACACTGGATTAGTTCCACTTATACTCCTATCAGAAGAAACAACCATAACAGTTATAGCATGTTTCATTCATCATAATATAGCATGTAGACTATAACTTTTATATATAGTATATATATTATATTTTATATATATACTTTGGGTCTCTACCTCTTATAAAATCATAGTAAAGTAAGGTTGGAAGGGGCCCCACCTGCTGTTCAAGGCAGGATTATCCCTATCCAAACCATTCCATACAAATACTTGTTTTACCTAATCCTGAGACAGTACAACAAATTGTGTTGCTCCCAAACATCAAGAACATGCTAATTTGCAACAGGTAAAGCAGGGGGATGAGTGCACTGTCAGTGTTTGGTCACTACAAATTTGTACATCTGTCTGCATCCAGAGAGATTAAAATCATGTCTATGTGGGAAATTTATTGTGCTAGGCATTGGTGCTCTTAAATGCACTATGCTAAGCCCACAGGCCACCCTCTAAAGCAGAAGCAATGTAATACCGTTAGTACTATTGCTGAGCAGTGCTAATTAGTGTACCTGAGGCATATCTATGTAAGACATTTACTGTGGAGTTGCCTAATTAGCTCCACAGTAGACATCTCACATCTACATGTACAGTGCTATTAGACTGCAGGAAACTAATAAACACCACAGCAGGGTAGTACTTGTAAATACAAATTCAGAGTTATTTACTGTGCAGCAACACATAAGTATTTGCTGACCAGGGAGTAAATTGTGCCTGGTCAGCCAAGCCAGGAGGGGACCCCACTGTTTTTTGCTGCCTAGCCACATGGCTTGGCAGATGCAGGAGCGTCATGGCGCATTCAGCTCCACTGCGACTCAATGCAGTCACCTCCCATCTGGGCCTGACCCCTGTACCCTTTACCAGCCCAGGGCTGCCACCGGGACCCCAAGCCATACTGCCACTGCCAGCCAGAGTCCAGGGCTGGCATCTAGGCAGTTATGGCTGGAGCCTAAAGCTCTTCTGCTCCAAGTGGGGCAGAGCAGGGCAGGAGCAGCCCTGGCCTAAACTGTTCCTCCCTGGCTAAATTTGCTGCTGTCCCAGGCACACATGTAGACACTGTGCCCAGAAGTAGTTTACTGTGCCCCTGAAGTGCTACACAGATGGGGCTATAATGCTTCTGATTTAAGAGACAACCCATGCAGAGCAGTGTTGCATGTTTGAGGATGCCACTACCTGGCATGGTAAGTTTGCCATGTCTATTATGACTTAAGTGGCAGATCCCAGATCCACAAGAGGTCTGTAGTAGAGTTGGAATTTGGTCTCCTGAGTAGTGTAGTGTCGTAAACCATAACATGATCCTTCCTATTGATATCAGCTTTGACAGCCATTTAAGGGATGTCTTGAAAAAGAGATGATGGGACCACGGTCCTTGCTCTCCTGAACAGATGATGTTGCCTTTTCCCACATATGCTAAAGATTCACTTTGCTTCATTGAGATTTGAAATCTGTGGCTTTTCCAATGCAAATGTTTATCTCTGTCTTCTGCTGGGGAACGTGTGAATCAGAGGATCAGTAAAAGAAAAAGTAGTCTTTTAAACCTGCTTTGTTTCAGCTAATGCACAGAGTTTTTACCCCTTCAGTTTCTCCATGGTGTATATCACTTTACTTCGAGCATTTGCTCACAAAACAATGATCTCTCCCATCCCAGTAATTACAAGTATTATAAAGACAATTGACAAGGAAAGTCCAATGCTAATGTTGTTTAGGCAGCCCTCTGTCTGTTCTGCACTGACTGAGAGGACCCTGTGGTAGCACTCTTAGCCTTTTGGCTAAGTTCAAGGCAGAAAGCATGACCCAAGAAATCTGTGGTGAAGGAGCTGGGGTCAATGAGAATTTTTACAGGGAAAATCCTTGGGAGATTCTGAATTCTTTGCCTGTTTACAGGAAGGCAGGCAAAATGTTTAACGCAGATTCTTTTCTGAATAGCAAAAGATATAAATGCACCTATCGATTTTGTATGTATTTCTTTTAATCTACAGGATGAACTGGATCTCACGGATAAGAACAGAGAGGCTATGTTTGCACTTCCACCAGAGAAGAAATGGCAGATTTACTGCAGCAAAAAGAAGGTACTGTCATTGGTTTGATTTAAGGAACTAAACAACAAACTCTGTGCATGTGTATAATTAATTATGTGCACGTGTGTACATACTGCATGTTTATCCCTCCTGATCTAGAATACATGGTGAAATGGTATAAGGATTTTACTGGCATGAGGTTGGGGCATTCATCTCCTGGGTAATAAAAGCACAAATGATTTATGAAGAACAGGTTAACAAGTTAAACTCTTTGTGCCTCACCACCCTACCATGAATCTTGTATATGCCACATTTTATAGGAAAACTATTTTGGAAATGTTTTAGGGAATTTTAAGAATCTTTTATTGCTTTGGTTACTGTGAATCTAATCATGGAAGGTTTGGAGAGAGTGGAAAAATACATTTTAGAAACCTCTAAAATGTCTTAAAATATTTTGTAATATCTGCAATAACAGTGGTATTATGAAGTCTGATATTTCGGGGCCGCCTTAAGCTAACAGCAAATATATGTCCCATTATTGAGAGACAGAGAGAGATCAGTTCATGTGAATTCTTAGGGTAATTTCTTCATTTGAGTAAATAGAAAGATTTCAGATTGTTAGCAATTTAGAGAGATACCAATAGGACACGGACTGGTATCTAATTTCTGGTTTCCTATAAAAGAATACAAATGAAAAAACAAAATGGTGTAGGGAATGATGACCAGTTCTGTCATCTTTGTAAAACCTGCAAGGGAGCTACTCCTCTACAAGTCATCTGCTGGATGCTAGGGGTGTCCAATGGGAAATAAAAAGAGCATTTGTTTGATGCTTTAGCCTGTGTTCATTAAAGAATTTTTTATTCTCCAAGCCTGTGTAGTTGCATCAAGAGAGCATAGGTCTGCATCCCCATAAAAGGATAAGATTCCACTACATCTGACAGAAAAGTGAGCTCATACAATATAGGCTTATGGTTTCAGCACTGAAGATCCCAGGATCAAACCATAATGAGGACTCTACTGGAGTCATTATACTTGTTGCCTTTAACCCACTTATTCTGCGAATAGATTGAAGGCTTCAGTATCTGGGGCTGTCTACATGGCTCACTTCCCTAGCACTAAAATTTATTTCTTACGATGGAATTAAATAAAACCTTGCTCGGTCCAGAGAGAAAGAACATAAGAGATTGTGCATATGGGTTGTTCTTAGTTAAAGCATTTCATGTAGAAAAGCACACAGTGATGAATAATGTAGTAGTGTCTCAGAGCTAGCACTAATCTAGGAAGTTCCTAAGAACATCTTAATCTTTGCAAATTCCACAAATTGGTGTATTCAGTGCCTTTCATTACCCCTCCTCATGGTGCATTGGGCGTGCACATGGAGGGAAGGTGCTGGATCCTATGATTAATGTCTGCTTTACATTTTTGCTGGCAGGCTCAGCTGGCTTTTTCAGCCCTAGTGGGAGAGGATCTATTTGTAGCCGTTTTGGAGAACCACACATTCCATCTCCTGGACCAGTCGGCTTTGGCAGGAAGCTGCAGACTTTAATGTATTTAATATGTTGGTTGGATTCACTACATTAGTTTTTTTTTCATGCAATAGATTTGATATAAAAATTCTGAAGACCTCAGGAGTTAAAGGGGCCACGTGCAGTGCAGCCTGATGGTGGCCAGAGCAGGACCAGGTCACATATAGCACTGACTGTGGCTTCTCCAGGACATATGGTGGAACGCAGGGCTGGTCTATGGGTCTGATTTGGCCCACAGCCCAGCCCTGTTGCAGAGCTGGACACCGCTTCTTTACTCCATTTAGAGCATCTCTGCAAGTAGAAAGAAGGGTTCAGCTGTAAATGAGGAGATAAGGACTAGACTTTGATTTTCGATAACACTGTTTGCAGATTGATAGCTTTCTACTGAGTTCACGTAACAAAGTTCACCCTGGTCATTGTCAGGGCTTGACTCTGGATTACTAAATTGAGCCTGCTAGGATTACTTGCGCTGAAGGGGGAGTGCAATTGTACCTCCCTTTGATTTCTGCTCCACCCAAAGTTTAAAATCAACTGTTTGGCAGTGGTAGCAGCATTTCTAGTCTGACAGGGCTGAGGAAGTCAATTAATTTAAAGGTTCATTATAAACTACCTGATCCCTTCTAAACTCTTCATTCCACAGGTATTAACAACCCTCTCTTCATTTTAATTATTTTTATGTTTCACCAATCAAGCTGGCCTTTGTTCTGCAATTTTCCTGTCTGTTAGCTGCTCCTGGTAATGAAGCTCCTATTTCACAGCTCTGCGGATTTATTTTTAACTCATTCCAATTAAGTTCTTTTTGTTCTTGCTCAATCATGAACTGAATAATGCAGCCTTAGGCCCCTAGCATTTTAGTAAATTTTCTAGTTTATTATAAAACAACACATTTTTCTCTAGTTTAAATATGATGAACCTTATCAGCTATACCTCTCTTTTCAAAATTCTAGATCCATCCATGATTACTAGTACTAACAATGAATTCTCTACCATTTCAGTTAAAGAAGTGGTGTTTTTTCTATGTAGTGACTAGATGATGCTTACAATCATTTGTGGACCAGCTGGTTGAAGGGAACAAAGATCTGTTCTCTGTAATGTAAAATACCTGAATTCTCTGAAGCCCTCACAACAGATCCTTTGCACTGCTATGTGATAACCTTTTCAAACTGATGCTCACAAGCATCCATGTGTACTAGGCTGAATCATCATGTAGTCTCTCCTGAAGGCGTCTTGTGCCAAGCATCTCAAATACTAAACATTAAACTCCTGCCTTTGGTCTAGATTGCTCTCCTACAGTGTGAACTTCCATTCATGTCAAATGGGGATGGATGTATTGACTGAATTTTAGCATATGGCCCCTTCATGTTGTACCTCACGTTGCTTTTATTTAGTGTGGATGTGGCGGGCAAATAAGGGGTCCTCCTGCATTGAGCCACCCACCACACTGCACCCGACCACCTTCCAGGCCCCAAGTGTCTCCCTGGGGACGCCTCACATCTGGCTGACCCCCTTCCTGGAGCACACCCGCTAGCCTGGGGGTAACACTGTCACCACCCAAGGATGGGCTTGATTCTGGCTCTGTGCACTATGGGAAACACAGGCCTAGCAGCTCTCAGGGGTACTATATTCAATTCAAGAACTTGGGATGCTTCCCTCAGTCAGAAGCACAAGTAGTGATCTGCCTTAGTCAGACAAACCAAAGGGACCCCAAAGCATAATCTAGACCCACTCCTAATAAGTCTCCCATGCTAGGTACAAAGGAGAACTTTATTGGTTACAAGGGGTAGGGTTGGAATAGGGTACAGGGTGGAGCAATATCAGAAATCCCATAGAGCAAACTCCCATGGGTGGGTAGCCTTTGATCATGCATCCGAGTTACTGCAAGCTAAATATCTAGTTAGATCTCAGGTAGCTTACTCCCCAGTGTCATCCAGAGGCAGGTGGAGATTCCCTCTGGAGGCAGGCAGTTCCTTGATCATGAGTTTTGACAGAGAGCAAATTTCAGATGGTCCAGCTCTTCTCTCTGAGTCTTCCTCTGTGTCCCGCCTCTTTGTACAGCCCTTATGACCTCATTTACCTGGTCCAACGGAGGCCAGCACCTGTTGGCTGTCAGCCAACCAATTTGAAATGCATCACTAGTTGCTGGGCAGACTGGCAGTTCCTAGCTCCCCAGGGAGCCCAGGCCCCTCACTCAGGTATGTGATACCAGTCACGCAGGCAGAGGGAGCAAGTTTCCCCCCTCCCTCAGGAATGTATCCAGCTCGAGTTACCTAAAGAGATAGGGTAAGTTGTGTACCCTCTGCAGGGCCAATACAAACCAAATTGTGACAGAGCAGAGTTTTTGGGGAGAAACAGAGATGGCTTTCTGCCACAGTGGACCTTTCACAGGGTGAGCATTTAGTAGGGGTTTGGGCTGTGATAAAACTAGTGTTGCAATTTTATAATCCTTCTAAAACTTTCTGTGTTTCCTGGGAGTTGTTCTTGTGGTAGAAACTTTAGAATCAAGACCTTTACCATACAGTTAGGGTACAAAAAGCTTCCTACATGCCACCAACATTTAGAAAGTATAAATATTAAGTGTTGTTTCATCAGAGCTCTGTCACATGCTTATTTTTAAATTCAGTCAAATCATTTTTAAAAGGTCCATTGTCTAAATTATTTGCTTACCTTGTATTAATGTTCCAGAAGAGCTAGGCAAGATTGAGATGCTGTGTACCTACAATTTATTCTGATTTGGGCTCCTGTACTTAAGAGATTTGAGACTTAATGTGCGAGTAACAGTCAAGTATCTTCTGTACAATCTCAGTTAAAGCAGGTTTTGTTAGGCTTACTATAGTCAGAAAAACAAGTGAAGTTGTTTTCTTTTTTGTGGCCTTTCCTGCATCTAGGGATTAATTTGTAAATCTTCCACTGACCAGATTTCAGTAAAAAGCAACTGAATTTTGCAAAGCTGGTGGATTTTTCTTCTTCTGTTTTGTGTTGCTTTGAACTGGAATTGTAAGCAAATCTGTCTCTAAAAATCTGCTTGAACTAGACAAGATCTTTTGGAAGAAAAGCTAAATAGGTTAACCTCTTCTTAACTTGCAATCTGCCAAGGGTGCTAGTCTTTGCTTATGTTTTTGTCGTGAATTGCCTCCTTTAATCGCAAGGGGGTTCGCGAAGCGACTCGTTTCCCTTAACCGCAGGGAGCTTTGCCAGTTCTGGGTAGTTGACTGCTGGACAGGATTATTCAGACCTGTTCCAGTTTATAAGGGCCCAGCTATACGGTGGAGTAAACAAGACGACGGTACTTACAAAACGTAGTTTTATTTCTTCTCAACAGCAACAACGGGGTATACGGGTTTTCCCACTCTGGACTAGGCCCAATCCTGGATTGAACTGAGCTTGATCACGAGTTGAAGGGACCGACTCCTCGTAGCCTCTAACCGCAAGGCCTCGGAGGAGGAAAGCTCTGAGTTCTGTGAGCTCCAGGGGTGGGTTTTATAGTAGGGCGGTATATACTTACTGCAATCCTCCTCAATTTAACCAATCAGTTTGCTGCATAAGAGGATGGTTCTGGAACCTGTTCGATGGTTCCGTCTGTCACAGCTATCTAGGTCACAGCCATCTGTCAGTCACTACTATCTAGGTCAGCCGCTTAACCCTCTCTTATCCAAAAGCTTTGGTCAGGTCATTC
>JAGPOW010003648.1:52948718-53027845 GCA_030014935.1 Caiman crocodilus
TAGGGTATTGTTGATGGCTCCCGTAGCCAAGGATGGGGAATTTCGGTACCCTTGTGGGCACACGGTCCACTTATATATTAGTCCATTAACACACATGTTGAGTAGACCATCCTTGTCATTCAGGGGAATAGAGAAAAACATATCTTTTAAGTCCAGCGTGGTACCCCACTGTGGTCGGTGCTGGTATTTTGCCATTTCGCACAGAATTTGGGGCAAGGTTGAGGCGTTGGGTTGCGTGAGGGGAGCACACCTTTTGTTTGCTTCCCTGTAGTTGATAACAAGGCGGATCACCTCCGGGCGACCTGGTTTTGCAATTCCCCAGCTGGGTGAAAGATAGGTACTAGCATTGATGCGGTGGATATACCCACGAGTCTCTAAATCACTGAGGAGCCGATCGAGTGCTTTGGCATGTGATTCTTTGATGGGTATGGGGCGAAACTTCCAGGGAGTGGTGTTAATTACAACTGGGCTATGCAGGTTTTCAGGGTCGACTGTGATAGGAAGCACCGCGGCTACAGCTGCCTTAAGGTTAAGTTCTCTTATTCCTGGTATTCCAAGGATGTTATGGGTACCGAGGGCAGCGGTTAGTAGTCAGGGGTGGTTGCGAACTTGAAACCTGACAACTGGTATGGATGCAATAGTGTTTAGTCCCTGCACTCGGATGGATCGTGTCGTGGGTTTGTGTGGTGTAGATGGTTTAATGATATTGATTTGCATGCCTGTGTCAAGTAGAAATGGAATGGACTTACTGCGATCCCAGTTGTTTGGGTCCTGAATGTGGAGGATCGCATGAGGGCGTTTGTCCTTTGGGGCGTCATTGACGGGTAGGGCTGAGACCAGGTTTAAGCAAGGCGAGTTTTCAGGGGTTGCAGTTGTCCTTGGGCCGCCAATGTTGGTCGCGGCGGCCACTACTCGTTTTTTGCCTTCTCCTGAAAGATAAAGCCAAGACGCTGTGCGAGAGCGATTTGCCCCTGATCTCCTAGGCTACATATTTGTTGTTTGCTCAGGCCCGAATTGTTGAGGAGGAAGCCGAACCTTGCACGCTCTTCTAGCGTCCGTGCGGCGGGTTGGAGCTTAGCTTGTTGTAGGGTGGTTGTCGCGGTGTGAATACATTTGTCCCCTCCGCTACGGCCATCACGTTAGTGAATAACGGTGCGGATGTTGTTGTGCCGTCTAGAAGGGGACTAACTCTCGGTAAGCAGGAGAGTACATAGGACATAGGTTGTCCACAGCGGGGCCTAAGATGGTATTTAGGCTAGGGTGTTCTTTAAGGGGCCCATACACGTCAACAGCAGCTTCTAGCATCTCCACTGTGAGGAGGATGAGTCCTGGCTCACGCAATACCTATGTGCCCACTCTTTTTCTTTTTCCCCTCGTTTTAGGGTAACTGGATGGGTGAGGGACTCCCATAGGAGATACTGCATCCCCAATATAGCATAGATGAGACCAGCACCCGTGGTGGGTCCTTTGCTAAGGTGCCAGAAGTGGGGCTTGCCTAGTATCATGACAGCTGCCTGAGCTGGGAGCAGGATAGGCCAGGCATTGTTGTCATCTAGGAGGGGGTTAAAAGTCAGGAGCCCCCCTCCCCATTCCGTTTGCTGGGCAAGATACTGTGATTCTTTTTGGTCGATTAATTCGCCCGCGAAGTCTATTACTGGGCATCCAAGCCATTGGACTGGAGTTTCCTCTGGGTGCCATTGGGATGTATCATATAGCTCCTTGAGTTCCACTCGATTGCGGGTGCGGGTGACAACTACCTCCCGTGTATTAGCCCCTGCTCCATCGGTAGTTGTTATCGTGACGGTGATGGGGAGTGCTGTGGCGGCGGTGACTTCCGCGTTGGGGGGTCAACCCGTCGTCATCGTGGCGGGGATTGGGTGGGGTCTGGTTTTGGGGCGGGCCTCTGCTGGCAAGGGTGGATAAAGGGGCGGATACAGGGGCGGGTCCTTTGGCGGGGATCCACCCTCCGGCACTTGGGGTTTATCACCAGATCCAAGGGGAGGGGCCAAGGGTATGTAAGGAGGGGGCGTTACTTGCAATTTTTCGGATCCTCCCACGAAGGGCAGTGTCACTGTAACGGTCCCATCCTCATGGTCGGCGCCATCTTTGGTTGTTGTTCCCTCCTTGTCTTTTGTCTTGGTCCATTGCCAGTGGCTTGCCACGGTCGCCGTCCTGAGTTGGCTCTCTAGGTTGGCGTTCTCACGCAGGGTTTTCATGAAACCATGGAAAAGGACGTTTATCATTTTCCCTGAGTCCCACTTATAGCCCCCTAATCGCCTTGGGGACCGACACTCAGATTCTAGAGCTTTTCTAACTTCTGTCAGCATTTTGTGCCCCCTCGATCCTGATTTAAGTAGAGGGGGGTGGAATTTGTCTGTGGGTGTTTGTTCTCCTCCCTCCCGTGCATAGCGTATGCACGCTGTGATTTCTTGATTAGGGGAGGGGGGGTTTCTCCCTTCTTGCATGGCTTGACTTTTTCGAGGCTTGCCGCTGGGGTGGTGGCTGAGGGTCAAAAGAGGACCCTAGGGGAGGTTAGGACGCAACCTAGGGCGGCAGGGTGGAGGCCAGAGACCATCCATTCCTTGCAGGAATTGTCTGTTGCACCCTGGCTATTTCCAGTGCAATCTAGGGAGAGATAGCCTTCTACTTTCCCTCCCGCTTGGTGGTACACAATGTGTACCCAAAGCTGGCCACTCGTCTCAACGGACCTATCCCCCCTATGCCAGGGGCAGGCATTTAGTAGCTGAGCTGTGGTCCACAGCGATCCTGTTCATGATGCCATGTCGTGAATTGCCTCCTTTAATTGCAAGGGGGTTCGCAAAGCGACTCGTTTCCCTTAACCGCAGGGAGCTCTGCTTCCCTTAACCGCAGGGAGCCTAGCTCGCTTTCCTTAACCGCAGGGAGATCCACTTCCCTTAACCGCAGGGAGATCCACTTCCCTTAACCGCAGGGAGCCTTGCGAGTTCCGGGTAGTTGACTGCTGGACAGGATTATTCAGACCTGTTCCAGTTTATAAGAGCCCAGCTATACGGCGGAGTAAATAAGACGACGGTACTTACACAACGTAGTTTTATTTCTTCTCAACAGCAACAACGGGGTATACGGGTTTTCCTACTCTGGACTAGGCCCAATCCTGGATTGAACTGAGCTTGATCACGAGTTGAAGGGACCGACTCCTCGTAGCCTCTAACCGCAAGGCCTCGGAGGAAGAAAGCTCTGAGTTCTGTGAGCTCCAGGGGTGGGTTTTATAGTAGGGCGGTATATACTTACTGCAATCCGCCTCAATTTAACCAATCAGTTTGCTGCATAAGAGGATGGTTCTGGAACCTGCTCGATGATTCCGTCTGTCACAGCTATCTAGGTCACAGCCATCTGTCAGTCACTACTATCTAGGTCAGCCGCTTAACCCTCTCTTATCCAAAACTTTGGTCAGGTCATTCAGCTGCCTAATATGGTGCAGACAGGGGCCATGAGCATATTTGATTGACATGGGCTATGAGCAGGTTTGATTGACAGTTTTGTTATTTTCTTTGCTGAAGACAAAATGTAAGGAAGAAGACTTGATGCCCCGATTCTTATTTTGCCCTATAGTAACTCCTTTGAGTTCAGGAAAGTTACTCCTATAAAGATTTGAGGCTTAAAATGTTGAAGGAGTACACATTACATCCAGGTCTTCATAAGGAGGCACTTACTGGGTTGAAGAAAGCCTGCAGTACGCTTAATCCTCAAAGCAATGGCATTTCCCCTTTTGACGGTTATGTCTGTAGAGATGGGAAGCATCAAAGTGAAAACTGGGAAATGGCCTGAAAAAAGCCACTAAAAAGGCTTTCTATGCCTGCTAAAAATTAAGCTGGAGAAAGAAGCAGAGCTTCCTCCTCACGCCACTGTTTGTGGATTGTTATTCCTTCCATTGTTGATCCTGTGATGGTAAAAATTCCATTACTGCCCACTGGGGAGATGAAAAAGTCGAGTCTGTACTAAAGCTTGGGCCCATGTGTCAGGAACTACTCAAGTCTACATTTGGCTCTGCCTCTAAGTGACAGCATAGAAATGGTCAAGTCATTTTATTTCCCTAGGCCTTTCCCTTTCCCCCTGCAAACCTACCTCACAGGTCAGGATTGAGAATGAATTGCTTCTTGAATATATATAATGATTGACATTGAGGCACTTTATAGAATATTTTGAAATATCATGGGCAAATGAAAACTCTGAATTAAAAACAAAAATGCCCATAATAAAACTAAGAATGTATTATGGGGAAAGGTGAATATCATGGAAAATGTCTATTTTCTCCCTTCTGCAATAAGCTTTGCCTGGCTAAGTGGCCCATGTCTATTTTTGTAGCAGAATTCAAAGGTATCCTCAGCTCTCCATGCTGCTGCTCACCCTCATGGGTGCAAGGGTCAGTCATCCTGGGGTGTTAATTTTGGAATGGCTGTTCATGCTCTGCCAATTGCATCAGAATTGGAAGGCATTTAATGCCTCCTAGGCTCAAGCCCTTGGCTTTTAACAGTATCTAGTAGAGGCTTTTTATAGGCTCTCAGTGTAGTGCCACATAGCCACACTTTCTGTCTAACATTAATGAAGGGAACATCTAAATGTTTGAAGAAGGGTTTCTTTTACAACTTGAGCTTTGCCCTTGTAGTTTGCATTGTCAGCAGAAATCCTCTATAAAAATAGAGCCTGATATTGTACAGCTGGATGTACAGCTATATGCCTATGTTATTTACCTTCACCTTCAGGCCTTGCTCCATCTTCAGTCTTGTCTCTATCTAGAGTCTTAAGTGCAGCATCAGCCTGAAGACAGACTAGAGTTGCTGCTCTCAACCCTGCCTTAACCTCCGACCTAGCTGCAGTATATGTATATAGAGCATTTTGCCATGGCTCACAGATGTATCATGATTTTTCTTTTATTTTTACTGAAATATGCTGAGGAAGTAGAACCATTTTTGCAGCTATGAACACATGTAAATTAGGGTGTGTGTGTGGAGGGAGAGGGGGCAGGGAGAAGGGGAATGTCACTAATGATATGAGTCCTCTTGGCCCTGAGCTGAAACCTACTGGTACTGGTGGAGGATCCTGCATGCAATGTCAGCATCCTGACTGGCTGTTGCTAAAGATCTAAACATATTTACTTGTATTCATTTCTCAGCCTACATATAAATGGAAAGGGCTTTTTTTTCTAAGCCTTGAGATCTAGGCTTCATATTTCTTTTGCTATCACTGATGGCATTGCCCTGATGCCTAAGGGCAGAGCCGGAAGCTGCATTTCTTTTGATACTTTAGGCCTTAGTTATGCCATCACCTCCAGCAGGGAGCACAGTTCATGTCCTTTAGATCCCACAGTAAAGCATTTTTTTTCTCCTTCATTTTTGTACCATCTATCTGTGAATTCCTTGGAGATGGGTCCCTTACAGTGGTTTACTGACTGGGGGGGATGGGATGGTAGGGGCTATGGCCCCTGGGGAGGGTGCTGGCCAGAGAGTCTGGGGCACTCCTGCATTTTGTGCGTGGCCAGCCCACCCACCTAGCAGGTTGTGGGCTGCTTCTGCTGTTCTGGCCTGAAATTCTTGCCACCGCCCCTTCCCCCTGGCTAGTGTGCCATGCTGCTAATTCTCCCACAGAATTCCCCAGGGGGTGGGAGGTGGGGACCTGTATAGGCTGATTTGCTTCGGGACCCACACCCTGCGTGGATTGTCCTGGGGGGGACAATGCAGGAATTGGCCCCTGGGTGCTGGAGACCCATGGGTCGCCACTGGTCCCTTATGTTTGTGCAGTGCCAGTAACACAGTTGGTTCATAAGGCTAGGGACAAACATTCAAACAGCCTGAGCCTGAATTGATTCAATTCTGCAGGTTAGTCTAACCTGCAAAGCTTGAACCAATTTGCAGGTGGATAGACATTCCCTTTTCATTCCAGAAATGCAGGCACATGCCTGCAGTGGCTCAGGCTAGAAGTTGGGGGGAGCTAGAGCAGCCTTCCCTCCGTTTTACAGTGCTGAGCTAAGTGGAGGTGTGGCCAGGCCTGGACAGGACACTCTGATTAGGGAGGGGTGTAAACCCCCACCCTGGCCTGCACCCTCTCAGGCTTTTTCCTCGCTTGCTGCTTAAGGGGCAGGAGTGTTGCCAGACCCCAGCCCTGGTCTAGCACTCAGAGGCAAACGGGGTGTGCAGTGTATGCATCCATTGATAATACTGAGCTTTTCAGTCTCCTTCTTTCTGTCTGCAAACCTGACAGGGCTGCAAACCTGCAAGGGGGTTGATAAAACCACAGTGTTGATCAGCCCATCAGCAAAACAAAAGCTTTTCTCATTAATTCAAGCTCTTCTTAAACAGCTTTTTCCAAGGAAGGGCATTACCAGATGACCTGTTGGTTAGCTCCAAAAAGTCCTATGTGGGCACTGTTTTGTCTTTTTTTGACCTATTTCAGTGACATTGGAGACACACAGACACCTCTCAGCATTAGCTAGCATACCACATGCCTAGGGTTTATGGGGCTGGGGTCCAGGCTGTGGGAGATGGGTGGGAGGGGGGAATCCCTGCTTGAGCAGCAAAGGAAGCCAGGCAGACCCTGCTGTGCCTGTGGTCTTGGAGTTCTGGCTAGGGAGGAGAGGGGCAGAGCCAGTCTGTTCTTTGGAACAGACAGCATAGCATAGCCTAGCTCAGCCCAGCTCAGAGATGCAAAGCATCTGGGATGCTGGGGGACTCTAGTTTAACTTAAACCAGAAAGGAGTTTGGGACAGACATTGCATAAAACGGTTTGACCCAAATTAGTTAAGTCTGATACTACATTCAACCAAGTTTATCTTAAACCAGTTTCAGCCATTTTGAAACTGGTGTATGTGCACTGAATTTATCTTGTTACAGGTTTAAACCAATTTCTGATCACTTTAACCAGTTTATGTGCAATGCCTGTCTCTAGCCTAATAGATAAATCAGGATGGTTTAAGCTGTATTATTTTCAGCTTTATCTTTTTGTGAGGTTTTTTTAAAGTCTGGTGTTAGACACTCTTATGGACTTGGAATATTATGGTGTTGACTGTGAATTTTTCATTGTGAGGATTATTTCATTTCCCTTCTAAAATATCTCCTTTTCAATGTTGTAGTCTATATCCAGAGCAGCTAAAGCTGAGAACACGAGGTTGTGCAATGCTTCAGAAGTGTTTTATAGAGAAACTGGGGTTTTATAAAGAATCTCAGAGCCTGGCACGGCTCTGTTAATAGCTTTTTCTCGTGACTGTGTTTATATGCCATTTAAGATGAAGCCCACTCCCTCCTCTTACTGGAAGCTGTGGAACTCAGAGTAACTCTGCTGCTAAGGCAGGAATGAATGTTGTATCATGGTTAATTGAATAGGCCACAGATGAGAGTCAGGGGAGCTAGCTGCATCTGTTCCAGTGTAATACGCCAACTTAATGCACCTGAAATCTTGTCTCTGCACTGGCTGTTCCTTACATGGTAGAATAGCCTGGTGAGTACATCTAATTAAGGGAAGTCATTCCTTTAGATTAAGTTTTTTGGTGCCAAAGGTGTTGGGTTCTGTCCTCTTCAAAACTCTGGCTACAAACAGACCTCACCTTTGTGCCACTATACATTTTTATAGTAGCACCAAGCAACAGCAAACAGATTCATTACTGCCTTAACAGTAGGGTTACTCTGAGTTCCACAGCTTCCAGTAAGAGGAGGGAGTGGACTTCATCTTAAATGGCATATAAACATAGTCAGGAGAAAAAGCTATCCTCTATGTCATGCCACAAATGCTCAATTGTGTGGTTGCAACAAAAGAGTAATAAACATTAGTGCTGCTGTTTTGCAGCAGACATCTGTTTGCTTTAAGGTGGGTGCAAACAGATGTCGAACTGCCCTGGGAAGTCATTCCTGCACAAGAATTCCTGGGACGTGTAGGACTGGGCCCCTGAAGCCCCTGGGTCCTCCTGTTTGCAGAGGTCTGCCTGGAGCTGCCAACTTAGAATGTATTACTGCAAGCAGGGAAACACTGGGTTCCCTCATTTACAGAGGCCTGAGTGTTATCTTGCAGGATCAGGTCCTAGCTGCTTGTGGGTGCAGCAAGGGCCTGATCCTACAGGACAATGCGCAACTTCTGTTTCTCCCAATGACCTGGATCTGCTTTGCAAGGACAACACCTGGCACATCCTAACACTGCTGCTCCACTTAACTTGGCAATGCCTGTTTATAGCCTGTATAACTTTATTACAAAAGATGAGCCCTTCAGTCTTGTCTATTAAATAGGAATACAAGGGGAATGAGCCAAGCTAGGGAAAACACTAATATATATAGGGTCCTGAATGTAACGTAATGTAATATAAGTGTGTGTACACACACACACACACACACACACACACACACACACACACACACATACAAGTTAACTCCAAGGGTGCTGGCATTTTCCAAACTTCCCAGTTAAAAGAATTCAGTGGTTTGCTAAAGGCAACATCCTCCTGCTGGCAACTTGCAATTACCTTGAGATTTCCTCTAAGCCAGCAAGTAACCAAAAAGCAAGGCTATTTTCAGACTTGGTTTTCATCAGGTCATTATATTTAAAATAACACACACACACACGCAAAGCTAGGGAAAAAACTAATATATATAAAAAATAATAATGTAATGTGCAGGACCCTATATATATCTAGATGTGTGTCATTTTAAATATAATATAATATGTGTAGGACCCTACAGGCAATCTAAAGGGAACTGGTCAACACTGAGTCTCTGTGTTTGCTTGATGCTTGTATTAATCTGACCTGGGCTCCAACCAACATCTCTGGCACCATCACAAAGAGACCTGCTTTTTTTAAATAAGATTCAGTTCAGGCTCTCAAGGTCCCTGTGATTACTCTCAGGCAGGATGCTGTATTGCTCCTTCAGCTCACAAGACTGGTTGATGAAAACCAAGTCTGAAAATAGCCTTGCTTTTTGGTTACTTGTTGGCTTAGAGGAAATCTCAAGGTAATTGCAAGTTGCCAGTGGGAGGATGTTGCCTTTAGCAAACCACTGAGTTCTTTTAACTGGGAAGTTTGGAAAATGCCAGCAGCCTTGGAGTTAACTTACTATTTTCCCACCAGTGTTTGTCTGTCTGCTTTTCCTCTTAACAGAATGATTTAATGCTCTGTTACGTGGAATGCTTTGCTAGGCTAGTACCAGCTCTGGGTTACTCCAGTGTCGCTCATCTGGATAGTGCAGACAGATGCCCCATGACCTTCAGCAGTTCTGAGGTGTAGAATTTAAACCAGTAAATCAAGAGACACTGCTCTGTGATAAGCACAGCACTTGAATTAGCAAAGCAATGAAAATACAGCGTGAACATGGCTAGCACATCTGGAATGATAAAATTGATACGATCCAGTGGCCCAAAATTTCTGTAGCTCTTGCCTTTTTGTAAGTATTGCAGTCACAGAGAAAGAGAGAAAAAAATGGGTTATATATAATACCTGAACAATGACATCCCTGTGGCTTTTATGAACTGAAATAACTGTTTTAATGGTGTCACAATAAATCATACAGCACATCATATATTGTAGGTATTGGACTGTGTCCTCAGATTTTGGGCAATATGACTAAGGGACAATTAAAATACAACTATGAGCCACCATAGTTGATATCCTTTTCTGATTAGCTAACTGGTCTTTTTGGCACTTACATACCCAGAAGAATTTTATTTCTTGGTACTTATGGATGGCTATGTAATTGTGCATAATGGTAACAACAAAATAGGTGTGTGTGAGCTCCTGTTTTTTCTTCCCCAAATATCTCAGTATATATATCTCAAATATCTGGCTTTGCACTCGCCTGCAAAGCCAGAGGTCCTGGGTTCTGGGTCCCCCTCCCTCAGAGAGAGTTTAAATATTGGTCTCTGGCTGCTAAGCAGAGCACTCTAACCGCCATGCCACAGGTCTCTTTCCTGATTTTCTAAGTGGCCACGTGCTTTCCTCTTCAATTTTTATTGCAGCTTTCTCCGAAGGATGGAAAGGCTTATCCCAATTCAATTGTCCATATACAGTCCAAGTAATTCCAGTGTAACTCTAGTGTGACAAGGCGGGGCCTGATGCTTCTGTCTTGTTGATACAAATTCTGATGTCAGCAAGAATTACCCCTGATTGAGACCAGCATAAATAAAAAAATAATTGGGTCATTGTGCTTACATATTGTGTGCAGGAAAACATAATTGTGGGAATCTAACATTTTTAACAAGCAGTTAATGATAAGTGATTCAAGATGTTTCCCTTGAGTGTTCATTATGGAAAGCATAATGGTGTGGCAAACTCTTCACTAAAAGATTGATTTTTCTTTCGGTCAATTCTTCCACAATTTTATTATAGATTCCCTTGATGGGAAGGGGATAGACGAAGTACCAGTATTCTAACACAGGGTATCAATGTTCAAGAGATCTGTAGCATGCCAACCCATCCCCATCCAGCCCTGTTCCATAGTCCATCAAGAGAAGACTGAAGTTGCTCCTGCCTTTAAAAAAAATCTTTCTCTCCCTGGTTGCTCACAGTTTCCATAGTGTAATGTTGGCAGCTCTTAAGCGCATTTATTTATTTTCAGATTGGAGGTTATTTTGGGTCAGGCCCTTGGAATTATATATTTATTTTTTAAATCTGAGGAGGATTTTTTTTCCATGGGAAAGGCATAAAATATTTTTAGTTTCATCCTCTTCACTTTTTTTTTAGCCTTCATTGTCCAAAATGAAGGACTGGCAGCCACTTAACGGGTTTTCTAGTTCTTTGAGGAGGCTGCTGAAGGCAGTATCTCACATTAGCATAAGAACAATCATGGCAATGATTCTGGATGCCCCAGCTTTTGGGTGTCCAACATGAGGTACCTAGAACCTGATTTTCACATGTTAGATACCTGAAGTTCCTAATGACTCCACGTGGATTTAGGAATATGAAATATAGTCAGACCTCAGTGCTATAATCAGGGATCTGGTGGCTGTCTATAAACTTACTAGGGCGGACCAGTGGGGAGTGGGAAGGACTTTGCTCCCCGAGCACCTCCTGGAGTAACAAGGAATAATGACATAAGTTGTTTGAGAGTAGGTTCACAATAGACTTCAGGAGGCACTATTTCACAGTCGGGGCAGCTGGGATCTGGAACCAGCTTCCAAGGGAAGTAGTGCTGGCTGCTACGTTGGGGGTCTTTAAGAGGAGGCTTGAAGATTACCTAGCTGGGGTCATATGAGCCCAGTTTTCTCTCCTGCTCAGGGCAGGGGGTCAGACTAGAAGATCTGCAAGGTCCCTTCCAACCCTACATCTATGACTCTCTCAAGCTTGAGCAACGAGAGTACAAGCTAGCTTCTGAAAATATTGTTCATAACATATTAATTTGTGCTGTGCATGTGGCTTGCACTGAAATCAGTGAGGGTTTAGTTGTTAATGTGCTTAGATTTACATACCTTAGTTGTAAAGAGAGATAGTTGGGCATGTTACCTTGAAGTCTATAGAAGGCAGAGCAGAGTGACACCTTAAAGACTAACTGGTTCAGAGAGGCATAAGCTTTCATAGGTAACAGTCTAGTTTGCAAAATGCTATTAAGAAGCCAGTATTTACCCAGTGATTATTCTTTTGTGGTACCAGTTACTGTAGTGTTTTCATGTACTTTTAAGCAAATAACAGGGGGATATTTGATTCTGTGATGTAGAAATTTCATGTAAATGCTGATGGCTTGTTTTAATGGCAGTTATTGTGTTAGGTCATCTAGTCTATCCATTCCCAAAAGAGGTTCAAACCCGGAAAACAGGTATTCTGTTTTGCTCCCTGATGATGTGTCTAATGCCAATAACCAGTGCTATAACAATGAAGTTGGTGCCCGGGGAAAAGCCCACAGTGGAAGCCTGCCCTCACCCTGCACACAGATCTGAGGGAGTATACCTCCCCGTATGCTTGCCTGGGATTGCATGCAGCAGCAGGAGCCACCCTTCCCCTGTCCCTGTTCCCACCCAAATGAGTCGCTTACAGCTCCATCCTGCACGTCGCACCAGCTGGACAGTGCCTGTTGGCAGCCCTTCGCTTCAGCTCCCAGGGCGGTTGCCCTGCTCACCCCTTCTTGCTACAGCACTGCTGATAACTTATACTTTCACCATGAAATGTCACACCTTCCAGACAAGTCTCAAATGGATAATTAGGAGCAAAGAATAAATAACAAAAAACAACATCCATCAGGAAATTATTTGGTATAGGAAAGACTTACCAGTTGTGTGTGTTCTGAAGCCTGTTTCAATGCTCATTTATCTTCCAAGACCAGCAAATACCTGAGGAAAAAATGATTAATTTTCTCTCCTTGGAGGCAGTTGTTTTTGAAATCAGAAAAATAAAGAATTGCTTACAGAATCTATCGATTGTATGGAAAAGAAACCAATAACTGAACTCTGTCTGGGCTTCCTGTTTTTGGGAGTTTCTCTTACTGATTTTTCACTAAAATTAAATTTATAATAAAGTAGCAAGTAGGGGTCAAAACCTTGTGTGAAGCTCTTTTCAGTCATGCAGTAAAAGATGGTTTATGTCCCCAATACTTTCGAATGGTCAAGGGAAAGAAACATTTGGAGAATTATCCACCTTTTACAAAGATGGAGTGACTGCAAAAAGGAACTGAGTAACATGCCAGAGGTTTAAGAAAAAGCCACAACAGAGCCCAGATCCTCTTGAGTACCAATTTTATCTCTTAACTGCAAGGCCACATTTCATGCTCTGTGAGCTCTCCTTTTCAGCAACTCTCAGCTGGTCCTCTGATTCAGATGGTCAGCTGTGGGAGCTGCAAGAATTGGGCTGAGTGGAGGTGGAGTGCAGCAGGCCACTAGGCACTCTGCCAAGTGTCCCCAGAGGAAGGTGGCCAGGAAGGGCTCCAGTGGAAAGTGGACTGAAGGGTGAAATGAGACTTCTTTGCAAAGGAGCTTCCTCCAGTTAAGTGAGAGGTTGTACAAGGGGGAAGTGAGGTCTTTGGAAATTTTCGTTAGCTAGTTCTGTAAGCGACTATTCCCACACAGGTGGGTAGCTTGTTGTGCTCAGAAAAGAGCGGGTGAAGTCTGATTCCCATCATCAAGTCAGCAGACAGAGTCACTGCTGTGAACCTTGTAGGGAAGGGGCTCTCCAGTTTGGGAAAGAAAATAAATGGTGGTTCACTAGAAATAAGCAAAACAGCACAGAAAAGGAAACTTCCAGTGCAAGCATGTGGCAGCAGGGAGGGTGATTTTCACGGGCTTGGCTCCTCCCGTGGTTTTGCCCCAAGCTGCTGAAAGGATGCCAAGAAAAAGGAGAAACAGAATTTCTTCTTCTTTTGTTTTTATTCTTTTCTCAGCCAAAATGACACAAATAACAGCTGTTTAGGTAAACAATTGAAAATGATGCTGCTGGAAAGGAACAGGCTGAGCTGAGGGCAGTGAGCCTAAGGACTGGGGAACAAATCCAGATGTGTGTATCCATGCCACCTGGCAAGTAAAGTAGGGTCAGTGCTGGCCTGGAGCCTTCTGAGCAGTGGTGGAGTGCAGCAGGCAACTAAAGTGGTGTTGACAGTGAAGAAACTGGGGGAAGGGGAAGAGGCATAGCCCAGTGTTTATATTGCCTCAGAAGTGAGATTTACCTTAGGGTGGCAGCTTCCCTTCCTTTACACCTAGCACTTTCCTGGGCTGGCAGATAGAAGTCAGTAGGAGGGGCCACTGCCACTGAACTCCCTGCTCCTCACTTACTATAGCATGTTTTTGGCAGGATTTGGGCTTTCGAGGAAGGAAAAACTCAGTCTCCCATTCCCATGCAAGTCAAGTAGAGGAGTTAGTTTTGATGGTCCTCCTGCTGCCTCCTGAAGACTCTGCGCCTAGAGCTAGCATAAATGTACTTGCAAGCGTTAAAGTGCGGTGCTCTTTCCATCCACTGGAATGAATTGATTTAATAAGAAATTTGGGGACAGGGAAGCTGAGACTTTGGCCACATCCATTACTTTATTAGGGGGTTCAAAGCAGCTGAGTGTGAATCAATTTATTCAGTGCCATATGATCAGGGTAAAAGAATGGCATTAAATGGGGGCCCAGAGTTGAGCCAGGAAGACAGGAGGGCCACCTACTAAAAAATTTCAGCTAAAATATTTGAAAAACCTGATGAGACAATGAAGGAGATGGGGATGTGGCCTAGGGTAATGGCCTATTTGAGCCTGGCAGGTGACTTTGTCCTTGTGCTTAAAGAAAGTTGGGCATATTTTTTTTCAAGCTGTGGCTATAGTTATTTATTTGATTGGACTAAAACACAGGGAGAAGCCCTCCCATCACAGTGTTGTTCCCATAAGTCAGTGGCTCGTGCTGGCAGTATCCCCAGTGGATGGTAAGGGCTATATATTTGGACAGGGACAAGCAAACTTGCACGCTTTATAAATAATAAGAAGAGGCTGATACAGTCACTCTTGCCAGCAACCTTACATCTGTCTGCAGTGAAGATGGTGATGATGATAAAGAGCCAAAGAAAGGCAAGGGGAATGGAACATGAGGGAATTTTTAAAACTAAAAATGTACTGGGCAGGCTTGTTATAATTTAAAGTTCCCCCAAAATGGGATCCTATCCAGGAACCTATGGAAAGGTCTGTGCCAGATTCAGTTATTGTAAAGCTTAATCTTGTTTTAAACTTTTATACACTACAATTATACAGTTTATTTAAACTGGACTTTGAAACTTCTGAGTGTGCCTACTTTTTTTTAAAGTCATTGTCTTCACATGACACAGAAACGCCAAGGTTCCTTCTCTTTCAGGTCTGGATTGCTTGCCCATTTCTCGTGAAAGAGTGGGAGATTGTAGTATTCAGTTGGCTTTACCAGAAAAGTGACCACAATACACAGAGGCCTGAAACTCTTCTTATTTAAACAGATGTCAGTTAGGAGCACTTCCTCTAAGGATGGTGCGTTTGGACGCAAGATCGGCATCAGGCCTGCTGTGCGTGCATGTAATATTAAAAATGTATAACCCCCTCTGCTTTGGGCACATACATAGCGGAAAATGTGATGGTTAGAATACTAAGAAGTAATACAAACAATACTACTTGCTGCAGTGTTATGTGCAAGCTTCTAGTGTATTGTGTGGAAAACCATCTTTTGGAAAAAAGTTTTAGCGCAGTGTATCATTTGCTGAGATCTCTGGACTCTCGAGAGGTTGGGTGATCGTTCCTCCCTCCACTGTGGGAAGGCTCCTATGAGGGAAACTTCAGGGAAGAGATGAATGCTTGTTCTTTTTATTGCTCTTTGTAAGTTAGTTAATCCAGTGATTTGCTGGCCTGGGACTCAAAGCCTAGGTTATGTTCCTCCCTTTGTGGCTGACCAGTTATATAACCTCAGGTGGACCCTCGCCCTGTGGCTGTGCTTCTGTTTCTTCCCCCTCAACACCTAAGTAGACGGTGAGCTCTTTGGGGCTGAGACTGTCTCTCCCTGTGTTTAGGTACAGGGCCCAATACAATGTGGTCTCAGTTGGGGCTGCTAAGCATTACAGTAACACAGTTAACAAGGGCATGCCCACTGTTGAAATCTGAATTGACACATCACTTAGCAGCCACAGTCAGAGACAGTTTATTAGGCCAATTTGACCAGTGGTTTGCTATTGCGTAGAAGGAAGTGAGATGCCAGACTAGTTGATGGAGTTGTTGATTGGTTTAAAGATATCCGTGTTTCATACTCTAGTAACTGGCTAGTCTATGTGTGTGTATGATCACCCTCTACTGGATGGAAGTGGAATATCCCAGGTAAGCCTTAAATCTGCTAATAAGTGGATGGTCACCTTTTGAATGAAATTATGCAGTAGGCTGTTTTTAGAGCTGAAGGGTTGATTGCTATCTGCACACCAACAGTCTGATTCCATGGTGGGTGGGGGAGTTCTTATTCATCTTTTTTGCTCTAGAGGAATTGTACTGAAAGGGCTGGATATGACTCATGCAAAACCCCTGAGAATTTTTAAGTGCTAGTCACACAGTATGAGAAATGGTGCAGTGACCACATCTGCGTAGTGAATGGCTCAGTCCTTACAGTTTGTGCTGTTTCAAAATTAGCATCCCTTGGGATTTGTTTCATTTTTCTGAACATGAGCTGTCTGAAAAATCCTAGATTTATTTTAGCTTTAGAGATTTATATTTCCTCTTGTAACAGATTAAATATTTAATCACTTAATCAAAGTGTTCTGCTGGGTCAGCTTCTATTATTGGTGCAGTTTCTTCCACTATAAATTGTGAACTAGCCAACTAGACTAAGTACTTTTAATAGCTGAGAATTTCTGTTGGGAATGAGACATTTCCTAAAAGTTATGTGAAAATGCTGAACATTTAGGGAATCAGTCACAGAAAAAAGGGGAATGCTTTGCTGAATAAAAAGGCAGGATGTGGGTATCTGGTACAGATTCTGTATCTGTATCTGATACAGATTCTCTTATATAGATTTCCTGTGTGAATTTGGGGTGTATTGCTTAATCTCACTGCCTCATTTCCCCATCTATAGTGACCCTGGTTAGAAAAGTATGGAAGGCTCTTATACTGGGCAGCTGCATTGTTGTGACAGTGGTTCTAAGTGGCCAGTGGAATCTATAGGGGAAGGGATGGGGGGACAGGACCAAATGGCAGTCGGGTGTCAAAGGTGTGCTGATGTGGCATATGGGTAAGTATCTGCTTCAGTCTGAGGCCACTGTGTGATCTACTTAACTGACTAGAATAGAAATCTGAATTTCAGCTGCCATCTTTGTGCGACATTTTTGCGTCTTTGCACACTGGTTCCCTTTATGTCAATGGGAATTTAGCATGTGGAACAAAGCTGTGGTGCCTTCTGTGCAAAAGGTGCACAACCCATGCTTGACAAAATAAAGTATTTTCCCCATCTCTTGCTACTTTAAGTAAAGCTTATGAATGAGGTGAACTGGCTTCACTTTTGAATGGGCAATTTTAAGAGAGAAGAAGTTTCTGGTGGGTCAGTTTAACCTCTCTACGTGCTTCCCATCAATGGATGGATGGATTTATTTATATGTGCAGCTGTTTAAGTAGTTAAGTGGTTATATGATGCTGTTGGCTCAGTGTACATGTGCCCTGTTTCTCAGAGGTGCTGACTATCTGTAGTTCCTGGGGAGCTGGGAGTACCCAGCACCTCTTCAGACAACTAGGTTCTTATTAGAAGAAATAGGAGAAGCCATTATATAGTCTCTGGACTGGGTCTCAGAAGGTCAGGTCCTACTTTTAACTTTGTCCTTGACTTTCTGGGTGCTCTTGGATTTGTTACTTCCCTTTATTCTTGCCCATAGGTTCCCCTTTTGTAATATGGGCATAGTATTTCTCTCCTTTATCAAGCTATTGTGCAGATATATCCACTAGTGCTTGTGAAGGTCCCAGTTGCTGAGAGGATGTTGCAGGAAAGCCCCTTACCTTGTTTTAACTGTGATTGGTACGGGTGTCCAATGCCAGACTGACAGCCCTAAAGACTAAAGTGTAATTGATGAGCGCAGTATTTGCATTTTCACAGACCTGCATTTTGGCATATTGGCTCCTAATCAACCCAGGAGAACACCCAAACCCAGAGCAGACTCCCCAGTGCCTGAAGAAGGGTGTCTGTGCTTGAAATTTGTGCTCAGATTTCTGCCTGAAAGCTTGCAAAGACATCCAACTACTTAATTAATCTGATAAAAGATATCACATTTACCCAAAGAACCTTATCAGTGTAGGCAGTAGTTGTTTAAGCTTAACTCGTGCTTCTTCCCATATAATTCAGCTGTGATCTTAAATAAACACCTGTCAGATGAGCAAAGACTTTAGTCTTTAGGGCTTTCTTGGGTTTTGGTATCCTGCCTACCTACACAGAACCAATTGCACTAGAGATGGGGTGCCTTTCTGGAAAGCTGAGACATAATGTGGGGGGAAAAAATGCTACCATGGGCAACCATCTCTCACTCATCCCGTCTCCTTCCTCTCCTGCCTCTTCCATTGCAAGTGCGGGTACGGAGCAGGAAGCTGAGAAGTCTCCGGGAGTGCAGGGTGTTCTGGGAATTACAGTTTTCTAGACTGGCAGTGGAATTTCCTCCTGGAGGCAGGGAGCAGGCTTTCTTCCCATTTTTTACCATGGAAGCCCATCCAGAAGGGGGTAAAAAGGTGACTTCAACAGCAAAAAATGAGGGTCAGTTTTCCCCCTAGCAGCAGCTGCAAACCCTAATGCTGCTCTACAAAACCATGATTCTCAGAACGTCTTTTGCTCTATGGCACATGGTATCTGGGCTGGAAATATAAGCAAGCAGGTGGCAGGTAGCAGAGGCCAACAGTACCCCTGTGGGGCGGGGAGGAACTATCTCCCTTTCTGGCTCCCCTTGCTTTAGATGGGGTCTGCGGGTGTGCCTCTCCTTGTCTACTCCAGGTTATACCACTGCTGGAAAGGACCACCAACAAGGGAGATGATATCCAGTTTGGGCTGATGCCTCTTCCAGTAATAATTTCTGTTTTCTGGACCCCTGTGCCACTAGGAGCTGAGACCACCAAGTCTCTGTTCCAGTGAGAACAGCTGTCCCTTGAAAACCGGATACTGGATTGATTTCCAAAGAGTACCCTAAAACAGTTGAAGGATCAAATGAGTTGTGGATCAAATTTTGTTGGTTTGATGTTTGCAATTGCTTCAGATTGTCCAAATATTTGACATATTCAATCAAGTCCTATTTTAGATGAAGTCAGTTAACTCAAAAGTCCCAGTTTCCGTCGTGGGTTGGAGCCAATCAAGTTAGTGCCAAAGCCTATACAATACCTTGACTATGCTGCAGCTTGTATGGTATCAGAACCCTGTTTTCACAGTGGTTACGTAAGCTGTTGCTCTGGTGAAGAATGATATGGCTGCTTACAAAGCTCTCAGACTGACGTCTGTTTTTTTAATGTAATATTTATACTATTCAGGGAGCTAAAGGCAGACTTTGCTTTAATGGATTCCTTCAGCTGATGTTTTGCTTCATACAGCTGGGTAATTGTTTCCAGCTATTGATGCTTGTGTGGCTTTGGATAGAAGGACCTCCTTTTTTTCCTTCTATGTCTACTGAAGCAAGAGAAGAATCTTGTCATCATCATCATCAAGCTGCCTCTCAGCAACTTTCACTGAAGGGTTTTCTTAGAAGTTCAGAGCATTGAAGAACTTAAAAAAATTGCTTTCAGTTTTTGGCGGCTCATTTACTGTCTGCAAGGAAACACACAGTGCTATGATTGCTTACCAAGAAGAACATTCACATCATCTGGGTAATGAAACACTTTCCCCAGGGTCTACAATTGCAATATGTTATGTTACTGCACCAGAGTGATGGAAATCACAGTGCAGTAACTGGGTTTCTCACTTTAGAATCTGATGTTCTGAAAATCTTCTCCAGGTGCAGGGCTAAAAATAACAGTTGGATAACCAATGTTTAGGTTGTTCGGCTTTAAAATCTAAGCACTTATTCAGACCTCTTGGGTTTTTAAAAGTAGGTTTTGCAAGAGCTGGATTTCTGGCAATTCATTCTGGACATATAGACCCTGATTTTGAAGTTCTTGCTCATGTTTGTTCTGAACTGTAGCTAGATAGCCATTGATTCCAATGAGAATTTTTCTGAATAATGCCTAAGCAACACTGTCTGGAGTAAGTCCATAAAGAGCACAGTATTTTGGAGCTTTTCTTTCTGTATGGTTTTACAGTATTTGGGTTTTTATTTGGACCAGAAGAAAATAAAATAAGATGCTTTTGAAACTCAAAAAATATGCAGATTCAATTTGGATTTGACTTTTAAGGAAAGGTTCAGATTTGTTTTGAAAATGGTTATTGCCCAGTCCCATCTAAATAGTATCCGGATGGTCATAGCCAAAGGATTAAGCATTCTAGGACTCTTACAGGACCACAATGGATGATGGCCACAGAATGATGCTAGAGGGCAAGTGCCCAATCACAAGACAAAACGTAGGTGTGGCCTTCGCTAATTTAGTGTCGGTGTTCTGATATCACCTCCAAAGTGTTTGTTTTCAAATGTCTGAGTGTTGATCATAACAATCATGACAAGTCTTAGCCTTCATATCTGCACCAGGTATTGATAAAGAAAAGAATTTTTCGTGGTATCCTAGCTCTTTTGATTTATTTTTTTTATGAATTTTAGGGGGTTTTAAATTTTATTTGAAGGATGGATCCAGGCAGCTCTTAGCCCAGGTTCAGCAACTGGGCAAAGAATATGCCAGGAACATAGGTGAATACATGGGTTTTCCAGACTTAATGTCACATGTGTCCAGTAAACAATCTTAGCTCTCGATCACTTGGTTTTTCCACACTTCTACATACAAAAAGTTTCCGTAAGGCAAATCAGCATCCCTTCTACTGCACATTGGTCCCTTGGCTGGATATCCCTTGGAAAATTGGGTGCTATGTAATGTTATGTGCCCTGTGAAATGACCTTTATTCAATATGCTCTATATTATCCCTTTCTTTCTTGTCTAGCTCCGGGCATGATAATCTTATCTTCTAAAAATAACAATGTATTTATCAAGTGTGTGATTTTTTTGTTTGTTTGTTTTGCTTTTCCCTCAACAAGGTCATATTTTGATTAATGCACGGGAAGTTAAGGCTTGCTTTGTTAAAAACTAATTGTCAGTGGCGTTGTTGTCACTTAACATCTAATGGAGGGAAAGTGTTAAAAGGCTCTCAGTAACAAAACAGGATGTCAAAATCTAGTTGGTTATTGGTAGTGGCTTATGTAGCTCTGGAGTCTGTTGGTAAGTGTGGATCTGGCTCTATCAGCTCATTGCTATAATTAGTGCATAGGGGAGAAGGAAAGCAGAGAAATTTTCCAACTTGTATTGGGGAAAAAGAGTCTATCTTCCTATATACACCAATTAAATGGAAGTGGCATTTACAGGATAAATTGGAGAACCATTGATAAATCTGGTACTCTTTACCATTTTGACAGCTTACTTTTCTGCGGGTGGATGTGTGTGCAAATGTGTCACCTCCCCCAATCTCTATATAGGTATTTTAACTCTGTGTGTGTGTGTGCGCGCGCGTGCGCGTGCACTTCTGCTCTCTTTTGGTCAGAAATAGAACAGTTGTTTCTGCCATTGCCAACGTAGTATGAACAGCCAATGTAGATTCTCCTCTGGTTCACATGTTCCACTTAATGGTGTGAAACATCTACTTACACACCCCTACCCATTCTTATTTACTGAATCCAAACCCAGAAACATGCCAGTGTGGCTGCCCTGATGCCTCCCTCTTCAGTTACTCTTGAGACCTTGGTCTCCGGCGTGCTGGAGGAAAGCCACTGAGAACATTTCTAGCAAAGTGGCTTCACTGAAACATTTCTAGGTTTGGGGCACGTGCCGAGGAGCAGGTGGGAGAGCTTGGAGAGACGTCTTGGTTGGGGCACCCCCTAGCCCCCTTCTCCCCCCCGGTAATAAGCATACTCTGTGGTTTGGGGGCTAAAGGATCTGAGTTCTGTCCCTCTTGTTGCTATGAATTCAAAATTTGAAGGTGCATAATATCATGGATTTATTACAATGTTTGTTATTGTTTAACCTGAAAGGAACTGGGCAAGTGATAAGCAGCTGTTGAGGCTGGGCCAATTTGTGGACATGTAGAACTATTTTTAAATAACATAGGTATGTTAACAGTGTTGAGAATGTTGATGTATTCTGATAAAGATCTGGCTATTTAATGTTCATTTGTATATCTTCCATAAGCTGAGCTAATTGATGCGAATAAATGTTTAGATATTGGGATGATAATCTTCTTGTCTGTCTCACCACTATCCCTCCCTCCGTCTTTAATGCAACTCCAGGCATCCAGATTGCCTACCAGATAATAAACATACCTTTAATTTCTGTGTGTGGGGGGGGGTGGTTTCAGTGAGGGATTAGTTTCTTAATAACCCAGACTAATTTTTTTTCTTGACTGGTACCTACTATATCTGTCCATATGCCCTTCACATTATAAAATAAAATAGCTAAAAAAGTGAAACTTCTTTTAAATGACTACCCAAAGAACCAGCAAATATTGGTTGCCAAGTAGAGGTAGGATGCTAACTGAAGACTGTGGTTCACTGAATTAGAAAATGCACAGGGACATTTTAAAATGATTAGTAGGATGGATATTGGAGAGAAGGTTAACACAGGTTTCACTGTAGCTTACAGGCTGCTGTTCTGTTCCTCAGCAGGCTTTCAGGTGGTGTTCAGCTTCCACTGTTTATTAGATCACCAGTGAAGCAGTCATTTGACCTGTTTGCAAATTCTGTGGCTTGTATTTTTTGTCTGTGGCAAACATATTCACACTATTTTTTTAGTGAATTTCTTTGCCTCATTAGCAGAAATAAGGCAAAATATTTCAAAAACAATCCACAAATTGTAAAACTCAGAAAACATAACTGTTATGCCTGAACTTTCTTTTCAATAGGAGTTTTTCCAGCATATTGTAAGGAGTGGAGGTTTGCCATTCAGGTACACATGGATAACCTTGCCTCCATCAGTTTCTTGATGCTGCTTTCAGGAAGCCTTGCTAAAGCATGATTATTCCTTCTCTACCACCACAGTGACAGCTCTAGCTTTATATCTTCAGAAAAAGTTTGTAATTAATGCCCTAATTAATTTCCTATGTGCCTTATATAGAAGTGGGCTGGAGATAACACAGTGAAGAATCCCAGATAGTACCGCCTTTATGAGAGAGATTCCTCCTTTTAAATGCTCTACATATAACTTTGTTTAATTTTCTGTTTCAGGAACAGGAAGACCCTAATAAGCTTGCTACCAGCTGGCCAGATTACTACATTGATCGCATCAACTCCATGGCTGCAGTAAGTTACCTCTCCTGCACAGAAGGAAAGATTTTTCTAAGAGTACACTCTGTCTAGGAAAGAGCCCTTGGAGGAAAGTGGTGTGAGCTCAATAGCTTGACTCATTAACCTGACTCAGGGGTCTGATCTGGTGCATGGGGCCAGCATGGCTGGGCCCCAGTCCCATGTGCCACATTTGGCCCCATTGTGAGCCCCACGTGCAGGGGAATTTTATACAGTTTGCAGGGCTTGTAAATTTGGTGAAAAGGGAGTGGTGGCAATGTTAATTGTGGCTGCTCCTTTGCTGCCAAATTTCTGAACCTGTGCGGAAGTCCATGAGCTAGCTGACATGGTTCTGCAGGCTGGACCTGGCTTATAAGGCAGAGGTTGAGCACCACGGGATTACATGGCAAAATAGGCCTTTTTCTAGCTCTTATTTTTATGATTCAGAGTTATTAAGAAGAAGAAATCAGATGTTTTTACTAGAAACTCAAAACACTAGTAACGAGATGAGATTGTATCACCGTGGCTTGGATCTTGCACATCACCAGTGGTTTTCTACTATACTCACTCATATGTACAAATATATGTGCTTTTTGCTTTCTTCATGCTCTTTTTAAGCCACATATAAAGAAGATCATAATAAGTTTAAAAATAAATCAAATGTAAATCCAAATTCTTAACCGTGTAATAAAATTTGTCCCCAATTTTTTAGTTTAACTTGGCCACAACTTGCACAGCACTTGAACGGGAGGGGAAAAATCAGCTGCATGCCACCTTTGTGCTCTTCTGATCCTAAAACCAGCTTGAGTCCCAGCGCAACTTAGAAACCTTTGAATTGCTCTCAGTTATGCCAGTTGGCGATGGTCCACAAAGGATCATTATACCAAAGGGGCTTGGCGGAACACAGAAAACCTTCAGTCACATCTCTTATGTCAGAGGTCTTTGGGAAGTGAGACTACAGAGCTGGCTTTCAATCTCTGTCCTACCCCTGATGTCTTAGGCTGAAGAAGTGCACACTGAATTGTGCCTGACTCAGAAATAGCTTTCACTTGAGTGGAATCACTTGCAGGCTGGTTCTCTCCTTAGTATGAGTGGGCATGTGTAGATGAAACAGGGGCCCTAAACTGAAGTGGTGGGTTTTAAAAAACACTACTTCAATTTAGGGCTGATTAAACCCCCGTGTCATGCACACACCCCACTGACTTACCTGCCTCTTTGGTGGGGAGGAGTGGGGAAGCTGCCATTCTTGGGTGGAGCTGCTTTCCTGTGCTGCTGCCAGGCTGCCTGCAGAGCCCAGTGCTTCGCTCCTCAGCTGTAGGGGCAGCAAACTAAAATTCCTCAAAGGAGTTTTAGTTTGTTGTGCCCCAAGTAATTTAAAGTGCATTACATCACCGAATTTCCTACAGCAGCTGGAATTAATGTGCAATATGCCACTGAGGCATGGAAGCACCGACACCATTAAAGCGGTTCAAAATCATTTAGCCCACTTTAAAGTGTCATGCAAACATGCCTCTCATTTCAGCTACACACGGCCAGTGACAGTAGGAGAATTAGACCTTTGAAAAAGGAGATAGGGTGATAGTGCTATAAAGGAGATGAGCCAGGAGGTCCTATTTATTCTTCCTTACAATAAAAGGACAAGGTGATAGTCAGAAAAACTGAAAAGCAACAAATGGAAAAGAAGAGAAGGAATATATTTTTTAAAACTGCATTATTGGTTAATATAAAATATATGAAAAGCAAGGGTTTTGTGGGTGATACCTTTTATTGGACCAACTGCCTAGGTGGGACAGGCTGTCTCTTTCTCTGGGGTAGACTTTAACAAGTTTTTGAATGCAGGGCATTAGTTTTAGGTTTTCACATTTACAGGCTTATCTAAGTCTGTTCCAGCCATGTTGTTGGTCCAAAAAAAGATATTGCCTGCAGAACTCCTTGCCTCTTGCATATTTCCTGGACCATACTGGCTATATCAGTCCAATACTACTAAATAATTAGCCCACAGAACTTATTGCCACAAGCCATTGGGGGAAAAACATTTAGGAAAATAATTAAAGAAAGAGTAAAGATTTTGTATGGAAAATAATTTACTTGCCTGAGACAGAATTAGGAAAAAAAAGAAGCATAGGGCTTATAAAATCCTTAAGTTTCTAGCATAAACCAACCAAGAAAAGATGGGGTTCAGAGAAAATCTTCCCTGAAAGACCTGCTGCTTAATTATTGTCTAATACATTGTTTTTGTAGCTTTTTTTTTCTGAAGCATCTGGTACTGGCCCTATGGTAAATGTTTAAGTAGGTCACTTATGTGCTCTGGTATAGCAGTTCTTCTGTCCTGAAGTTCTTTGGTCTGTTACTGATTTATAGCCAAATTCTGCCTTTGGTTATTTATATGCATGAACCATTGACTTCCCTTGGCAGTTGTACATACATAATTGATGACAGAATTTAGTTCTTAGTCTCTTGGGCCATGCATTTTGCTTGGTTGCCTGTTTGTACTTTTGTAGTTCATTTATAAAAGCTTTTCACTTCATTTTTATAGCATTGTTACAGGCTAAAAAAATAATGCCATAAAAATGGTATCTTGTTACACCCCTAATTTCCCAATTGTTGTCATTTCTTCTTGGTTGTATGCGTTAAGTTTACTGACAAAATAAGAATTTTAGTAGCACTTGAAAGCTGGAAGATAAAAGGAAAGCTGCTGTATACTTTTCTCATGGATCACCAAAATTACCTCCTGACTGCTAAGTCCAGAAGCTGTTGGTGATGAGGTTTTGATGAAGTCAAAAGAATAGAGCTTGATGTGAAGAGGAGGAGTATTTTGAGCTTGAATGGCTAGCAAATAAGTTCAGCTTTGACTCCTAGAATGAACAGATTTGCTTTCAGAAAGCCACTATGGTAAAATAAGTAGGGAATTGTGTAATGTCACTGAGCCAAACTCTGCTGGAAGGGTTTGATTCAAACCCCTTTGAAGTTAGTGAGTATTTGTACTGATTTCAATGGCTTTTAAGATTAGTCCCTATATCACACTGGTGTAAATCTGGAATGAAGATATAAATGACACATTTGTAAATCTGGAGTAATTCCATGGGCAGGTACCACATTTTTTATCTTGACTACATTTACATTTTTGGAGCACCGATAAACACGAGCCTCAGGCAGTGTTGTTTGTCATGCGTTGCTTCTGCAATGCTTAATGGTAACTTTTTTCTCTTTGGTCTCAAGCCTCATGTTTTATCATTGCTTTGATGATATTAAACGGATGCTATGCTCTCAGGCTAAAAACGTTGGGCCTGATTTAGTTGCTCTGTTTTTATGCAGGTGAAAGTCCCAGTGATTTGGTTTCAGTGGAGTTACATCTGTGTAAACTGGAATAACACAGCTGTAAACTGGCTCCAAGTTATTTAAAGTGTCCATTCCTGCATTGTCAATAGGGCAATGAGAGTCTTAAAATGGAAAGTATCTTTACAAAAATAATCCCATTCATTTTCATTCCTAAAGTCATATGGTTTGTCTGTTTCCTTCTTTATACCTCACCCAAAATGAAGATGAAAACCAATTGATCAGTTTCACTTTGTTTCCAATTAGTATCAAGCCAGTTCACTTTCTGGCTCTCATATGTGCCAGTGGGTGCCACAATTACTTAAATGAAAAATGTTGCAAGATTAGTCTTGTTACATTTAGTCTTGAAACAAAATACTTTAAAAATGCTAGTAAATAATAGAGTTAATAATGATTAAAGTGTTGGTTAAACCCTGTTTTTTGCAAAATTAAAGTTTTGAAATGGCCATAAATCAATCTGACAACGATACTGCAAAGTACATTTTCACCTTCTGTTTTTTGGGGTTTTTTTGCTCAATTTATTTTTTAGGGCCTCTCTTTTAATTTGACGGGTGGAGTAGGTAGTTCCACTTATTCAATGATAAAATGAGAAGTTCATATAAAACATGCTAAGATCAGTGAGTGTCTTTCTGTTGATATTGGTGAACTCTAGACAAGCTTCTGGTTCTTGGGCTACCGTGTTCAGTGATAACTCTCCAAAAGACCCGTTGCCATGCCATTAATTCTGTATAGGAACAGAACACAGGTGTCCCTCACTCTGTGGGTTCTGTGTGAATTTGCTCCTATGCAATGGCCCTTTTTATACCAAAATTCGTTATACGTGAGATAAATTCACTCTTATGCAAATGGTGCGGTGGAAGCCTGCAGTCAACTGCTTTGTGTGGTGCATTGTAGGAGTGACGCGCACCAAAATATAGTCTCCAGTGTCGATCTGTTCTCCTTGCTCATTATCTGTGACACGTGTTTCTGTAGTTGCTCTTCACATTATAGTAACATTCACCACCACCATGTGCTTTTGTGTACTATCTGCTATTGGCGAGTACCAGAATTGTCCTGTAAAAGTGGTAGAAACAGGTCTGGGGGTCAGTACAGTAGAGGTCTTGGAATGTATCCCTATTTGTTATATTGTAAAGTGGGTTCCCTTTATGCAAATTTGAGTTATGCACCATTTTCCAGGAATGCATGCACAGCATAAAGCGAAGGAAACCTGTATGCTCTGGAAAATTGTGTTGACTTCTGATATCTTTACTATTCTCAGCTGGTAACCATAGGTCAGTATGTTAGGAAACACTCTTGCATATAAGAAGTGGTCACAGATTTCTATTCCAGCTTAGAAATCTGGATGTTTGGAGTCCAGTTCTATTCTTGTACCCTTTTTTATTTCATCTTGTATGTCATTGTAGCCTCATTGACTTTAGTTGTTTTCCCCCTAGTTTTCATCTGCCTGACTGAGAGTAGAATCAGACCCCATTATAATGCCATTGTTCTGGATGGAGTTTAATGTCCTTTACATTGCCTAATTAAAAAGAAGATACCAAGTAGTTCATAGGTGGAATAATTTTCATTCAGTCCCTGCAAGAAATAAAGCTGTCTATTGGCACTGCCTATTTCAGAGTAGTACCCTCCAATTTTGTGCTTGGAAGTTTAGTACCTGAAAATTGAGTAGCTTGATATTGAAGTTCTGTGATTATACCAGTGATGGGCTAAAGGCAGAAAATCAGAAACCTTTCTGTATATTAGGGTCATCATTCCCTCTGACTCCTTAACATACAAAATTTCCTTTCATAAAATACAGCAGCTGCTCTATTTGTATCGCATGTCAAGAAACCAGTCTCTCTCTTTCCTCATACGCTTGCACACACTGCCTCTCTGTCAGCCTGAATAAACAAAAACCTCACTTTACTGGGGAGAGGGAACATTACTCTTGACACCACCATGTTGCTTTTATGAGCTTGGCAGTATTTGTACATCCATAGAAGGGCTCACAGGTGAACAGTAGCTGTCGATACAGCTTTGTGGAGAGAGCTGCGCAGAGAGCAAGAGATGGGGCCAGGGTTAATAAATACAGCTGTTACCAGGCCCTTTTCCCTGCCTCAGAAATCCCTTTCTCTGGGCAAAACCATTTCATGGGGCCTAAAATAAAATATATCTTTCAGCAGTATCTAGCAGGTGGGTGATAGCTTTGTCTCCTATGTGGTTTAGGTGACATTCATGCTGCTCTAAAAAACATTGTTTACTCAAAGTCTCTGGCTTTTTAAATCAGTTCTGTAGTTCAAAATTTCTGCTTTGGGATTACCTGCTGTCCTGTTACAGGGAAATTGTGGCAGATTGAATTCCATCTTAGTTCATTTATTTGAAGATATAAATATGAATCACCTGGATAATAGTGGTTAAATTAAAAAAAAAGCCTATGACATAGGACCAAATTTTGATTTAATTTATTCTTGTTACAGTCAGAAGTAACTTCATGGAGTCAATTAAGTAACACTGGGTACATCTACACATGCACTGATATTAGGGTGTAGTAAATTAATTAACTCCACCATAAGATAGTACTGTCAGGGGTACTAGTTAACTCTGCCACAGCACAACTATAGATGATGACGAGGGCTGGTTGGGGCACAAGGGTGCTGAAGTGTGGGGGCTGCCTGTCACCTAGTCCCTCACTTTAGCGCACTTGTGCCCTAGCCAACCTCTCCACTGCCCAATGCTGCCACCCAAAGCCTGGTGTTGACCCCCTGGACCTCCTGCCAGCCTTGGCTCAAACTGCTGCAGCCCTGGGCGCATGTGCAGATGCAAAGTGCACCAAGGTTTATCATGTTGCCTTAATGGCATGTGTGGATGCACGCACTTGTAAAAATTGGTGCAAGTGAGTAGTACAGATTGGGAGCTAAGACAAAAATCTGAAAATCCAGTTTGCTTTGTCACTGTCTTTGCTGATCTTTTCCTTTCTCTTTCACTTGGCTTAGCTTAGTAAGTGAAACTATGCTTGCCTTGCTTATATTCTGCTTCTAGTCACTTGCACTTTCTGGCTTGTCGTTACTAGCATTATGCTGCTGTATTTGTATTTTCAATAATTTCAAGGGAATATTTAATCCTGGGGATAGTGAAAGGAGTTTCCCCTGGCTTAGATAAAAATACTAAAATATTTCTATTCAAACTGAGGCAAATTTTGTAAAGCAGAACCTAGGTATACGTTCAGTTTTTCTCGCACTCCTCAGTTAGAATTATAGGGCATCTTCACATGTGCACCAAGTTTGGGGTGGGAACGCTCAAATTAGAGCAGCTCTTGGGAGCCTCTAATGATACCAAGTGCCCAGAGCTCTCAGTGTGCTAACTAGCATGCTCCCGCAGACTCAGTTGAGTCTGCCCCAACATGTGCTAATTGGCATGCATCAGAGCAGGTGTCAGGCATGTGTATAGATGCCCCTAGAGTAGTACAAGCAAGGCAAGTAGCTAGCTGTTGGATTTCCTTGATAGATGCAAACTATAATGCCCAAATATATGTCTCTGCATAATTGTGCATGAAGTTTTAGAGTCTAATTGAGGCTCCTCCTTTTTCATTTTCTGCTACAGAACATACTGTAACTTTGGATTCTAAACTACTTCGATGTTGCCCATATGATGCAGTTTGTAGTTCACAAGAAAATTCCTCCACCAACCACAACAGAGAAGACTAGCCACAAGACTGACAGCACTCTCCACTTACAACACAATTTCCCATCCCTCTTTCCCAGTTATAGTCATGTTTTCTGTAATTCTCTCATTGTTAAATTATTTCACATTGTCGACATGTGACCATTCTGTCATTAGAGGAGGCACAAGGAGTGGTGTTCCTGGCCTCATGTAGGAGTGAGAAGTGAAGGGCTCTTGGCTGCCTGCAGCTTTCGGAAAGGGGTTTTCTGTAATTACCCTCTGCTGCAAAGGCAGGATTATTTGTGTTTGTTTCATTTGGATGTAGGCCTTCTCCACTCTCCAACAAAATACCTCTAAGCACCCTCCTGCTGTCCATTCACCTCTCCCCAACTGTGGCTCAGAGGAGAAATTAAGCTGCTGTAAAAAATGGGGACCTTTCAAAGGAATGCTTATGGGCCAAGAAAAGATGACCATATGGGCTGTTGCCCAAGGAAACACAAATCAGACCCTGAATCTCACCCCAGGAATCTGCCATCAAGATTCCACAATGCCTTTTTAGGATTTCTGTTTGTTTTTTTGAAGAGAGGATCATATATGGCTTGGCTCAAGTGTTTCAATTTATGTTTCTGGCTGTCGGGAGATTCTGGCAAAAGATAAAACATTGTCAGCTCGTTTTCCATCAGTAGCGCTCTGTCATTCCATTAGGGCAGGAAATAGCTCGCTCTGTTACTGAGTGAATTTGACTTTAGCGTGGATTAGAGAACAGACCCATAGAGTTAAATACAGCTCCCTGTGCCAGCTGTGTAGCAAAAGACAGCCATGGCTCTTGGCCAAATGACCACCCTCAGGTTTTGACACGTGTTGGCACCACGTGGTTCACAAAAGTTGGCATCACAAGAATATTTACCAGGGGATGAGGGAAGGAAGGACAGAGGAATTTAGAAGAAGATCCAACAAAAGGAGGATTTTATTTACAGTTTTTTTTATATAATACGATATATAAATTGAAAAAGACTAGGGTTTTTTTGCTGTAATGGGCCATTAGTGTAGGTACTCAGATTCTTCAGTGGAGGGGTATGATATAAGAACCTTGATAGATGGGGGGCAGGATTCTGTTTCTCTTAGTGCACCCCAATGGCAGCTTTCTAGCTGTGGAAGTAGCATTTTTGCACCTACACATGGGTGGAAATTCAACTTTACCTATAGTGTGGACTTGTTAATGTGCATGTGTGCTGAGCATGTACAGCTCCCTATGTACTGACCAAGCTGGTTCGTATGTACACCTGCTTCTGATGCTTAACTGTTGATCATGAAAATGTAGCCAGCTAGAACCCAACCAATGGGTGCTAGAGGAGTCCCCTCTCCTGTTTTAGCTCAACTACCTCAGTGTACATGTCACTTGCAGGAAGCGAGAGACTCGGGTTTTAGGCCTCTCTTCCCAGCACTGTTCTCTAACCACCATACCATAGGGTAGGCATTATCCAGTCACCTCTCTAGTGCTCCTTTTGAAGCTGGCCCCCTGGACAGCAAGAAAGAAATGTGGGTTCAGGCAGAAGCAAGTAAGCCAGAGTGTGTGCAGCTCTGCACAATGGATTCTGGCTTAGAAGGAAGCAGGCCTTGGGTTTTAACCTGGAGCCCTGCTCCCAGTGGCACAGAAACCACTCCACTGCACTGCTCTTCATCCATTGTATCAATGACTATTAAATGTAAGGGGTAGTGGCTCAGCTTCAAAGGAAGGACTGGAGAAAGGACCATGGCAAATACCTAACCTGAGGCATGGTGTTTTGAGCACTGTTCTGGTTCAAATCTCTTCTGGACAAAGGCGGCCAGAGCCTAGAACCAGTGTCTCCTGCTTCCTGGGCAAGTATCTTTAACTACTCAACTACTGGGGAGAAAACATGGAAGCGTCCCTCTCCATTGCATCCATGCTTTTTCCTTGACTTACACATCTACGTATTCACATACCTAAGTTTATGTACATGGCCATTGCAGAGCCTACTAAGCATGCTCAGTGTATGCACAGATGAATAAGGTGGGAGTTACGATCCCTGTTTTGCAACAAGAGATGCTAAAGCAGAAATGGGAACAGGCCAAAAATCCCAGATGTTGTGGCTTGATTTCCAGAGATGCTGAGCAAGTACAGGTCTCGGTGGAGTGGTGGGCTTGATTTTTCAAAATCTGCTGAATGCTAATAAATCCAGTTGACCTCAGTGAGACCTGTAGGTGCTCAACACCTCTGAAAATCAAGCTACTTTTTAAAATATGAGCTTGGATGCCTACTTTCAGCATCCAAGTTTGGAAATCTGAGTGACTTCTGGACTGTACAACAAATCAGGAGCAGAGCTGGGAGAATAGATTGGGAGTGTTCTGCCCTTTTGGCAAGGTGCTTGAACTTGAACATTTGAAAATGCTCACTAGCTCCAAGTAGTACAGTATTTTGTGCATTCAGCTTGAGATGCCTGTGCCCAATTGTGAGTGGTGATCCATACTGTCAACTGCAGCTGACTTAAAGAAGAGATTCAGGCCCTCAACTCCTCTGAAATTCAGGCTGTGGATATCTCAAATGGGATGCACAAAATTAGTGCCTCAACCTATCCATCTTCAAATGGGGGCAGAGATGCCCATCTATTAGGTATGTTGAAGCAGCATGTTTCTTTTTTACACGTGTTGTGGTGAGCATTCCAGATTAGACCCTTGAACAATGTCTTCTGACGGATTCCTGGCAAATATAATTTCCCATGGTAATCTGAGAATTTAAGGTTATCCTATATGGCCATGCAACGTGCTGTTACCGATCCATAGGACCAGACCCAACCTCATCTGGACTCAGCTTCATGGCTAGAGGTTTTGCTTTCCTGGTGTCCAGCCAGTAAGCACCTCTGAATGACTGGGTAGAATATTTCTTACCAGTGATTCCTGGCTTGCCCAGTAGCCTCAATTTTCTCTGAACTTTCAAGCATCCACAGCTTTTGTAGTCACCCCTCTGTGCAATTTTTTTCTCCCAAACAGATGCAGACTTTATATGCTTTTGATGATGAAGAAACAGAAATGAAGAATAAAATAGTTGAAGACTTGAAAACAGCTCTGCGGACTCAACCCATGAGGTAATTTTTGTTCAGTTCCTTTCTTTTACCAGCCCCCACAAGACCAGATGTGATGCAGGAAATGGTGTCAGTGAGTTCAGTAGTGCCTGGGAAGACACCCGATCATTTCCTCCTCAAGGACAGGAAACATTTCCACAGTTTGTGCATGCCATTGGGGATCCTACCTCTCTCACTTTTATACTCTTGAACCGGGTGACATGAGGATTTAAGCACATAACTCTGGAGAACACAAGGCAATTTGTTGTTAATATCCTGTGGACAGTTTTTGGAGAGAGATGTTAGCTGGGTTTGTCTGAAGTCAAGTGGATGGTAGGGTAGATTTGGAGGGTTGTCTTAAATTTGCTGCTTTCCTCCCGCTGTGCCTCGAGGGCAGGCATTGAGATTCAAGTGGCTTGAAGCTCCTGGCCCTTGCCACCTGTCCCCCACCCGCTACTACCCCCCTGCTGCCTACCGCTCCCATGGTATCCGCACCCCACCTCACCTGTACCTTGTTCCTTGCCACCTGCCATCCCACCCACCAGACCTCACTGGTGCATGCCCTCTCATCCCTACCTCTGCTTTGCCTCTGCTCCTTCCTGCTCCCCATACCTGTTTCCTGTCCCTGCTTCCATGCTTGGTCCTTGTTGCAGCTGGACCCCCCTCTATGCCTCCCTTCTCCCCACATTGTTGCTGCCATAACTACTTAACTCCCTGTTGCAGCTCTGACTGGGGCTCCTCTCTGGTCTGAGCCAGGGAGCATGTGCTGCCTCAAGCTCCAGCACAGCCACATAGCAGCTGTTGTGTCATAGCAGCTCCAGCCCTGGCCCTGGAGCTGGGCCAGAGCTGCAGCCATTGCTGCATGGCTAGCCTGGAACTGGAGATGATGGCACATGCTCTCTACTCCTTGCTTCAGGCAGGAGTGGGGCCCCAGTCAGAGCTGAACCTATGACAGGGAGGTAAGTGGTGGTTGGCGGGGCGGGGGAGCGGAGGCAGAATGGGGCAGCAGAGAGCAAAGGTTAGAAGCAGAGGCTGCAGGGAGAAGGTGGAAGGGGACTGCAGGTGCTGCAGCTTGGACTCCAAGACTAGCGTTGGGGCTGGAGTTAGAGCTGGAGCTTAAACCACTGCCCCCTTCTCACTTATACTCAAATCCAAGACCAGGGACTTCCCGCCCATGCTGAAAAGCAAAGAAAAACCTTATCTTAGAATCAAATAAATACAGTAAATGTGTTTACCTCAAAACCATGCAGAAGTTAAGAGATGTTTCAGTCCATAACTAAAGTTAAGAGAGCATCAGTTCATAATTTTTTTTTAAAGCAGTTTCATGGAAAGTTTTGAAGCCATAAATTCTAAGTGATTTCAAGATGGCTGGGAACTCATAGAATGAAACAGGGAAGAAGGTATTTCTTTTTGAGAATTCCTGCTAAGCCCAGTGACAGATGCTCACACTTCTGTTCTTTGTGTATTGTTTCTTCTGGGGATGAATGACAGGAATATATGGAGTCAGTAAAAGAACAAGATTAGTAGAGTTACACCAGGACTAATATTGGCCCAGAGGGTTCCACATAACGTCATGAAGCCAGTTGGGAATGGGGATTTAGATAGAGGTAGCCTTTTCTCTATGTGCAAAATTGCATAGCTAGATGGGTGGTATGTGTGTTTATGTGGGCCTCTTCCTCAGAGGCATCCGGTTTTAGCTCCCATAGGACTTCAAGCAGTCCTTAATGGACTGATTGAATGTTAGTTTAACGGAGGCTAGGTTGTTTGAACTTTAACAGGAGGCAAGTCTTTCCCTGTATTAGCTTTTCTTTTTTCCTCTGTCCTGATAAATGATATTCCACTTTCAGTTTCTGAAAATGTGACCCTCTAAGACAGGGGCGTCCAAACTTTTTGAATGTGGGGCCAGATCACAAACTTTTTATCACCCAGTGGGCTTCCGAGCCATATTCAAAGACATCACAGGAAGTGATATCATATCAGGAAGTGATGTCACATGACCTTTGACACCAGTGAAGTTGCAGGGGTTGACATGGGGCTGGTTGACATGGCATGTATGCCATGTATGCCTGGGTTGATATGGTGCTGCAGGAGCCGCTTGGCTACAACTGGGTTGACATGGTGCTGCAGGACCTGCCTGGGCAGAACCGGGTTGTCACTGGACAGGAAAAGCAGCATGCACCTGAAGCCGGCTTCCCATGTGCTGCTGGGGATGGGAGGACGCCGGCAGGTCTGCACCGGCCAGCAGAAGCAGCGACAGAGTCTTATGCCGCTCAAGACCGACTGGTGCAGGCTCATCTCATCCTGAGCGGCACACGGCTCCGCCGCCACTTCTGCTAGCCAGTGCAGACCTGACTGGGCTCCTCCCGCCCCAACAACACATGAGAAGCGGCCTCCTTGAGGCCTCGCATGTGGATGGCCGGGCCTGGAGAGCCACAGCACCTGAGAGACTGGCCGGGGGATCAGGCGCCTGTGGGGCAGGTCAGGGCAGTGGAGCTGGCTTGAAGCAGGCAGGTGAGGAGGCAGGCATGGGCCAGCAGTGCCAGCAGCCTCTGCTTGGCCTCCCACGCAGGGCCGCTTCCCCGGGTCCCTCAGGGGTAAGCAGCTTCCCTTCCCTCGCTGCTGGCTGAGGCCCGCGGGCTGGCTCTGCCCATCTTGCCGTGGCTGCGCCACCACCGCCAGCTCTACACCCCATGGTGGCAGCTCCGTACTCCACACCGCTGCTGCTGCTGCCACATGTGGAATGGCTCCACATTCTGCACCGCCGCCGCGTTGGCACTGCGCTCTGCAGCACTCCCTGCCTGCCTCACCGCACTCCCTCTGCGCTCCCTGCCCGCCTCGCTGCTGCCGCCACAGCTCTGTGCTCCACGGCGCAGCTCTGTACTCTGTGCTGCTGCTGCCATGGCTCTGCGCTCCGCAGCGCTCCCTGCCCACCTCGCTGTACTCCCTCCATGCTCCCTGCCCACCTTGCTGCTGCTGCCACAGCTCCACGCCACCACCACCACCGCAGCTCTGTGCTCCGCAGCACTCCCTGCCTCCTTGCTGCTTTCCATGCTCCCTGCCCACCTCACCATGGTAACTGCACTCCATGGCACCACTGCTGCTGCCACGGCTCCACGTTCTGTGGCAGCAGCACCACTGCCACCATGGGCCAGATAAAATGGCTTGGCGGGCTGCATGGTGGCCCGTGGGCCATATGTTGGACAAGCCTGCTTTAAGAGAATAAGGGAGGGAATCTATTCTGTTCAGCATGTATGTCTTCCCTGTCTCCTCAGGCTCTCAAATCTCCTGTGCTGAAAGCAGAGGTAGCTCTAGAAAGCAGCTAATGCCATGTATTTTTCTTCAAGAAACATTCAAGGAGTAAGAAGCACATCAATCTCAGCAGAAGGAACCTTCTGTTCTCTGCTTGGCCTTATGCAAGTCCTGTTAGTGTTGTCAGCTCCCATTTTTACAGGAGGGAAAATATCCAGTTAGAAAGGATGGGATGTCACCCAGAAAAAAATTGCTTATGTTGCACAAGCATCTCTACATTCACAAAATAACAGCATTTTCTTTCTTCAAGAGCAAGAAAATACATTTAGCCATTGTTTTGACTTTTTTGCTCTCCCTGGGCTGCATGAGTCCATTCACAGGTGCTGGGTAAACATAGAAGTTTAAGATGAAGAAATTGACTTGATGAAATGTATTTCTCGAACTTGGGTCAAGCCATGACCTCCTTTTCAACCACTTGCCATCAGATTTTCACTAATGTAACTCAGAAGCCTTTATGGCAGTTCTCATTGCGTGCTCCACAGGAGGTGCTGTACTGTGGTCTGCAGCCCCTCCTCCTTGGCAAGCTTCAGAGCAGAGTAGTGGAAACTGGTGTGATGATTTACAATATGAAGTTGGCATGCAAGGAAACTTGACTTGAAGTGACAGTATAATCTTGCTTGTCTAATCCTGTCTGTCTCTAGCCTATTGGCAAAGCAGAGACCACATGCATAATGGCACAAGGAAAAGCAAGAGATTTAATGCTTGCCCCAGCTTCCCCATTCTTAGAGGGTAGTTCCTGATATTTCAGCCCACGGGTCAATACTGCTGTGGTGGGATGTAATAACAACTGTGACTTGTTGCAGACCTGTTTGGCTGCTTAACTTGTGCAGATGATGGACTCCATGTTATTGAACACATCTGTGGCAGCACTGATTTGAGCAAAGCACCCTGTAGATTTGAATGACTAGCTCCCCAGTGCACAGTCCGTACCAGCATTAACTCTTTCACTCCAGGCTTTTCAGTAAGACAGCCTGCACTCTGAGGTCAAGGTGAGTGGAAGACAGGAAATGCCTTGGGCCAAAAATCAGATTTTTTTTAGGGCTTTCTGAGCCAGCCTTGTGCTGCTTTAGCTGGGTCCTTCTGACAACGGACCTAAGTTTCATCTGTTTATAATAACAACCCTAATGAGTGTCAGCACTAGCATCCATGAACTGTCACATAAAGTGTTCTCTCTCAAATTGCTGGCAATGGCTTAGGACCTCTCTCTCTTTTTTTTTTTTAATACTGAAGCCAAGCAAAATTCTGAGTTAAGTCTCGTGTCTCAACTAATTTCCAGCAACTCAATTTGTTAGCTGCCAAATGGGCTGTGTGCCAGTGCCTGATCAGCAAGCCAATTCCTTCTTTGATGGAAAGGATGCTGTGAAGGGGCCTGTGGCTACAGCAAATCCCTTTTGTGAGCAGCTCTGTATATCAGTCTCCAAAATACTAGTCTTTTTTTCTTAAATTTGGGCAAGAAACCTCATTTTCTATGTCACTTCTGCTTATCAAGTCCCTGATCAAAATGAGGAGTTAAAAGCTAAACTTGGATGGACTGAAGGATGCACTTCAATCAGAGATGGATACCTGTGTCTTCCATGGGAGTCAAAGAAAAGAAGAATATGGATCTTTAGATCTTCGTTTTATTCTGCTGTAGAGTCTACTTATAGTTTGTAAGAGCTGCACATTTTATATCTCAGGGAACTATGCAAGGCCTAATTGATTAATGATCCTAAAGCACAACACTTTTTGATGAGAGCGCTTTGGAGATTCATTTATAAGAACATAGTGAATCATTCCCAGTCCTTAGGAGCAGCCCTACTATAATAAACACGTCCTAGCACTCCGGAGCAGCCCTAACATTACATATATAACATAGTATGCCTTTCTTGTACATAAACACATATTTTCTCTCTGATGGAATGATAATGTATGTTTGTACAGTGTCCACATACGCATGCAGACTACATACTTGAGAGCGAGGGCACAGTTTTCAAATCCTTTAAGGAGTTGGTTAGTGGGTGGGGTGCCTGCTCCTATGCAGATAGGCTTTATCCCCTTAGGAATCTTTAGCCAGTCCAGACAATAGTCCATAATACAAACAAGGCCCCTTGCCCAAAGAGCCAAACAGATGACTAAAGTAAAATCCTTTAGCTTTTCTTTAGAGGGCAGATGAGGGCCTTTTAGCTCTAGCTCTTCCTAGAAGTAAACTTTTCCTCTGGCGCCTCCTGGCCACAACTGCTCCTTCCCCAGTGTCAGCTGCCTCCTGTTGCTCCCCTTGGGCCTTTAAACTGCAAGTTAGTCACCCGCAGCTGGGTTCCTACCCCAGGACTGTCTGCCTCCCTTAAAGGGCCAGACCACCCTGTTGCAAGGTGGTTACTGTAAACAGTTGTAATTACAAATTCGTGGACCAGAAGCAGTGAACAAGCAGCTTTTCATCTGATTGTAGCCCTCAAATATGGAAGTGCAGCATCACTGTGACAGTAAAAAAGGGTCTGTAGAAATAAAGGCAACTTTTTGGAACCTGCCAAGGTTTTTTGGATCAAGTTTGAAAGCCAAAGGGAAAAAGAGGTCTGAACTCGTTCCACCATCAGCAATTAGTATCTTCACCCTTCTGCCCTTCTCCATCTCTGTTTTACTAGATTTAAAATGAAAGGAGTCTGAGCTTGCTTTATTTTGGCTGGGCTTAGCTGGGTCATACTCCTGTGTGTTGTAGCTGATCACTAATGTATCTAGCAAATGCAGCTCATTCAGTTAAGATTTTTTGGCAGGGCAGGGATCCAATGCATGTCAAGGCTATGCACGTCTCCTGATCCAAAGGCCAGTGCTGCAGTTAGCCTGGGAAATGTTGGCTTGACTGTCAGCAGGGTGGGAACATCCTGCCCTCCTCACACCCCCAGCATATGTTCTTTCCGCCTTTCCCAAGCTGTCATATCTCACAGAGAGGCTGTAGCAGAATATATACAAGAAGAAAGGAGCACATAAGACATAGCAATGGGGGGAAAAATCACTGCTCTCCTCAGCTTTGTCTGTTTTGGGATAAAAGAGGTGCTGTTAGGACTCGTTAGCCAATGCATTCTAACTACCATGCTCTGAAACTTTGCAGCCAAAAAGCACCCTGCTAAATTGGTTGAGTTAAACCCCAGGACCAGTTTAGGCTTTTAAGCTGACCTATTTGGCACCTATTAAAGTAAATGCTGGCTTGTTTATGCTAGACTTTAAAATGTGTTAGATCATGTTGGCAAACATGTGCAGACTTCACACCTTTAAATCCTTGAACAGAACGAGGCCTTAATGTGTGTTGTACAGAGCATATGGGATGATGTTCTGACACGGGCATAAATGACACAGAGAAACTGGTGGTCATCCCTATGACCTGCAATTCCCATCTTAGACATACATAATCATGTATGTGTGCCCACAGGTCTATACATACATACAGCATATCTACATACATGGTCCAAGAAATGTTGTACTCAGGTGTTTGCGTCCTAGAAGTAGTAAAATTGCATCTTCCTACTCTAGTACACCCTGCTTCTCAGCCCAGGCACAGCACCATGCTAACGCAACTCTGTTACTCTCAGTATCCAAACTAAAAACTAGTTTACCTATCTCTAAACAACTCTGTTTTGTGCTACATACACATATCCAAGATACAGAAAAGAGTCAAGCGAACATGGTAGTAAGAGTGGAACTCAACTGAGTTGAATTCTTCTACCCCTCTCTCTCTCCCTCTCTCTCATATGCACGCATAAGTGCCAGACAATAGACAGGGAGAATGATAGCTGAAGAGCAGGACTTCCCAGTTTATCTTTCTTACTTAAGATTTTTAACTTTTTCTGAGGACGGACAACTGAATGTTTTGGAAAAGAAAGATGAAAATCTTTATTTTATTTCTACTTCTAATATCAGCTGCGAAGAGGAGGTACTCAGATGTGCTTCCTATTGAGTAACAGAGTTTAACATTTTGCTTTCTTGAACCAGACAGGGTACAGGAAAATCCCAACATTACTTAAAATTGGGTTATTAATCAAGGCGTATGACACACAGCTTTTTCCTGTACCTGCCTTCCTGTTGGAGTGACCTCACCCAAAGAGTTCTAACAATGTTGTTCTGTGAAAAGATTTATTTGGGTATTGTACTAACCCAGGAGAACGTGACATGTCTTTCTTAAATGCCTTTTCACCTCGTCTTCAGCACTGTAGAAGTCATCATGACTAGTAGCAGGAGGGAGTGCACCACCTGTCTTTAGGCTTTTTTTTTTTTTTGAACTACAAGACGGCATCAGTTTTTAGTCCGTCCCTTAAGCTTGCAGCTGTGCGAATGGCAAAGGTTTTGACGCTGATTGTTGCTTGAGTCCAGGAAGGCCTTGTTTTCACTAAGGAGTCTGTAGAAAATCATTGTGCATACCTGTATTCAGAGAACATGTGACAGGACTCAAGAGTTCATGGTACGTAAAGAGACTAGTGCCAGCCCATTCAGAGTTGTGCTGCAGTAAATTTTAGGCTCTTCCAGGTTATAGCTGGCAAAGCATCTTAAAACCATTGACATCCTGTTGATGTTTGATAGCCTGGGCTAATTAAGTTGGCTAATAGTCTTTCCCTTTGATCATGTTTCCCCAGCAGGCATAAAACCTCAGAGCTGACCAGGACTTCATTAATTACAGTTTCAGCAGACAAACTAAGAACCAATTGGTCACAGAAACTGAGCTGCTTTTAAGTTTTCTTATAGCCAGTTAAAATTGCAAAGCATGCTATATATTTGCAGACGGAAACAAATTTTCCCTTGGTCAGATTCCCATGGACTGGCGATGTTCTTGCTTTCCTCTGTGGTGTAGCACTCTTCTTAGAATGCTGGTCATACACTAATCGTTTACTTTCATGTCATTGCAATGGCAGGGCAATGGCAGTGCCCTCCCCAACTTGTTTTTTTTTTTTATCTCTCTCTTCTAGTCCCAAAGGGGAGGAGCATTTGCTTCTTTGACTTGTAAGGTAGAGTGTTAGAATCATTTACCCAAAACAAGAGGCTAGTATGATCAGGCATGTGTAAAGTTGGCCAGTTCTGCTGAGCGCGGCTCGCAAAAACTCTGTTGCATTCATTTTTTTGATGTATATGTGTTTACCCCTTCCTCCCATCCTAATGTTTACTTTGAAGTTCAGGTTCAAACAAAGCCTAGACCTCAAAACAAAGCTCCACTGGAAATATTGAATACTGGGTCTTTGTCTGGCTTCTTTAAGTAGTAGTCAAGGGATTGTCTGTGCTCTTGTTAAAAATGTTAGCCCAATTAAGCCTGAATTTTGGCAATCCACAGCTTATTTGGCTCATCTTTCAGGTAGTTCCTGCAATTCCTCATGATCGATCGTACGACATATCAGCCACAGAACTGGAATATCTGTAACCAATAGATGTTGTGAAATAGATATGCGAATAAAACTTAAGTGTTTTCTCATATGCAGAGAATAGATATTGAGAGCTTCCTTGGTTGGTACTCCTAGTTCTTGATAAGCTATGAGCAACATTTATTTAATTACAACACAGGATGATGTTCTAGGTCCAGTAAAGCTAGCTGTTACAGTGAATCTAAGCTGACTCTGGACTTTTTTTGCATTAGGCAAGGTATTACTCTTTATTGGTTTAGCATGCAATGCACCTATCACTGTCCATTTTACTTAACTGTTACTCCTCTCATTTGTAATCCAAGAAGAGATATCAAACCTAACTCAGGTTGTACAGATACAGAGGAAAATATACTGTAGTAATAATATCAATGAACAGAGTCAAGAAGTTTATGAGAAGATAGCACACTAGAAATGTTTAGTATAGATATGATAGATAAGAGAGACCACCTGAGTCAGTGCTAGGTGAAATTTTAGGATTAAAGGTGTGAAGGCTTTTGTGCTTTCAGTATATCACAGGGTCAATCAGTTTGTCGATTTTTGTATTCATTTGGCTTTGCACCCTTACTGTATTGTGTTCATAGTGCGCATGGGACTATAGTATGAGAGCTATGTATTCAAGCTAGCCTAAAAACCACTGGCAGGTTTAGGTCTATACAACTCTTGGTGCTTCACATCTAGGAGTGAGGCTCTCCCAGGCATAGACACACACATGCACCCAACTCTATTGGCTCCACTATTGCTAAAAGTAATATCAGATAGACTTCAGAGTGGTAGGGGAGTACTTAAATGGTTTAGAGAACTGGATGAGGTCATGGTCATCTTGCTTTGCATAGGACTTGAGAATCTTAAATCTGCTGGAAAATCAAAATGAAACAGCTATAACCAATGGACTGAATTCATTTTTAGTCTAACCACACTGACTTTAACAGACTTATTTGACTTCAGTGAATTGATTTCATAGATGAATTGGCCCACTAAAGCTTTTTCTTGGTTTTAAATACAACCATAGAGCCTCTGTGGATTATTTTTTTCCTTTATTGTTTCCAGCCACAGATTGGCGTATAATCTTTACCTAAAATAAGTCAAATTGTATATATTCTCATTATGAAAATTTCACTCAGAGCTCCAGTGATTTGAAAAGTTACTCTAAAATGAGTTCCAACATGGCTTTAGTTCTTCCCATCCCTTTTGCAACTTCACTATTCTTATAAGCATCTGTTTGCATTCTTATACTATACCTATGTGGTATTTAAGGCTACCAATAAGTCTGCTCCACCCCTAGTTTATGTAATGTATGGATTGGTACAAGAGTGGTGTTAGTACCAGAGCAATACACCTCCCTCCTATGTGCATCATCCTTCTGAAGTTCATCTGCCATAGCTGTAAAAGCTGGGTGCATTTGTGTAGGAATCCTGGATACAGAATCATATGAGTTGCTGGGACCTAAAGCTGACAATAGTTTTCAAATTAATTTGAATCCATACTAAAGTCCAGTATAGTCATGGATATATGTAAGTGTCTGTCCATCAATTAAAAAGGTTTTATGTTAGCGTATAGGAATCTTTTCACCAACCACTCAAAATGAACCAAATATTGTGATAGAACAAGATAGCTGTTCGTTGGTATACAGCTGCACTACACAAGTACATAAATCGGGAGAAATAATGGGTTTGTAAACAGGTAGAATGCAATTCTGTGTGAAAAACCCAGGGTTTGTCCAGAGTTCTTTAGGCAAGAAACCCGTCTGTTCGTACAGTTCTATGCTCCATTTACTTGATGTCTGCTGTATAATTTGCCTTCAGTCTATTTTCTTCTCCTTCTTTTCAGATTTGTGACCAGGTTTATTGAGCTGGATGGCCTGAGCTGTTTGTTGAACTTTCTGAAGAGCATGGACTATGAGACCTCAGAGAGCCGCATACATACATCTGTTATAGGGTGTATCAAGGCATTGATGAACAACTCCCAGGGACGGGCACATGTCCTAGCTCATCCAGAAAGCATTAACATAATTTCCCAGAGCTTACGGACTGAGAACATCAAGACCAAGATTGCTGTGTTGGAGATCCTAGGTGCAGTCTGCCTGGTACCAGATGGCCACAAGAAAGTCCTGCAGGCCATGCTTCATTACCAGGTCTATGCTGCAGAGAGGACAAGATTCCAGGTACAGGCAGGATGCACTTCCAACAATACCAAATGTAGTGCATCTTTGGGATTGATGCACCGAGGGCACATCTACACGTGTCCCTACGGTGCCTTTGTTACTGTGCTACCATTCAGTACTTCCAAAAGGAAGCACTGAGTGATGGTGCAGTAACAGCCCATACTGTGGCATGCACACCACACATGGTTCTTTTTAGTTGCTACATTGTCATAGCAGTGTATTATAACGAAGGAGTGCGTTGCTACAGCAGCGTCATGGCGGTGTCACAGTTTGTGACTGTTTCCGTAGGGCGTTGCTATGTTGCCATAGCGTCACATGAAGATGGGCCCAGTGTATATGTGTATTATCATATTGTAAAACTCCTTTTTCCACAGGATTGGACTTTAGGAAGTGTCACTTCCATGAACAGATTTTTTTTAATGGCACATATTTAGAATGTATTCATTTTCGACCTTAGAAACTTATTTAAAGTTGCTAAGTTTCACCTTAAAAGTCAATAGCACTATATTACTTAAAGGCTTTCAATCACTTTGTACTCTAGTTGAATATGATTTCATTCAAGGGTATCCATCGCTACTCTATCTAGGTACTGATATCACAAAGCTCTACTCCACGGCTTCTGTAAAAAAAATTTTAAGTGATTTCTGTCATAAATATAAAAAGTATGGGCTAAATTATCTGCAGTGAAAGCTGTTAATAAATCAGCATATACTAATCATTGCCACACAGCACAGAGATCTCTTGTTCTAAGTTTAGAGGGACAACTCTGGTAGTCTCAGATGCTCCAGGTAGGTAGGCAGGTGGTTTACTTTCTGAGTGATCAGCTGTAATAGTGATCACAGCAAGCCCTATACTCCTTACATGTCTAAAATTCCCATTGGGTTTTACCTTCATAAATTAGGGTGTTAATGCATGTCAGAACTGAAAACCTTGCTTATTTAGTGATTGTCTATTGCTCCCATTTAGTTGTGCTTGCTCTACACTTTAGAGCATCTTGGGCTGCACCAAACTTGATTATAGGTGAAGATCTAGCTCCACAAAAGCTTATAGCACCCACAGCTGAATGGGAAAAAGGCACTGGTTAACAGCAATAGTTCCTGGTTTTCATCCAGATGGGACCTGGTACAGAGGCTGAAAGATGAAAAATTTTTTAATGCTCAGAGCACATATGCTAGAGAACAGGTGACCTACACTACTTCCTTGCTCTGTCCGTGACCTACAGTTCCCACAACGTCCATGTGCCTCTATTTTATTTTCGTTATTTGCACTGAAAGTTCTTCTTTGTGCGGGCTCTCCCTCACCATGTGTTTGTGTAGACTTTAGCACTATGGCACCCTGATTTTAGTGTAGGGCTCTCGAGGTCATTGCAATACGAAGATTAATAATGATATAATGTTAGAGTAGAAAGGTGAGGAGGCCACGGTTCCAGTCATAAAAGACGAAAATACCATGAATAAGGTAGGGGATTACTGGTACAGAGGATGGGGGTAGGGAATGGAAGCCAAGTGCAGAAAGAATTTATTTTCTGGGTTGTAGTCTGAGTGTATGAAAGAAAGAGAGAACCAGGCTTCAGTCTTACTAGTTTTCTGATAATTAACCCAACCTGAGGAATTCCTTCTGAAGCTTGCTGCTGTTTAGATTGGAGGCAGTTTGGGGTGGTTTCACGTATCCGGCAGAAAATGATGGTAATTCTCAGCTCTGGCAACACTATGTCACTTAGCTTTTAATTTCTTGTCCCAGCCTGACCAGGTTGCTCAGTTGAGTAAACCCATATGGTGTAGGGTTGCCAAATTGACTCAAGTGCCTCCTTATGTGCATCTTTTTTGGGTCTATAATTGAGTAAATAACCAGGATGAGGTGTCAATGCTGGGCCAGTGTATTATAAGACAGATCTTCTAATATAGCTGGGCCATTGTTAAGTTGCATCTAATGATTTGCAGCTCTTGTGGCCCAGGGGAGTTTACTTACTGTCTCACTTGTGAATGGAAGGAATGTACCAGTAGTTAACTTTTTCAGATGTTTTTGCTTAGAAAAAAATGAATGATAAATGTTTGCTCCATCATTAAAAAAAACAAACCCATGTGATTGGCATCCGGGGCATATTCCTAATTTGTTTCTCTTTCTAAAATCTGCATCTAGAAGTTGGAATGTGATTTCCCGCCCCTCCCAAGCACTCTCCATCAAGTTGAAAACAAACAGTTATCTTCATTGTGAAGAATGATAGATGCTGAAAAACCCCTTTCCTTTCCTGACTTCCACTCAGTTGGTCATTGGTGGTGTCTCGAGTTTTAATGATGCAAATGTGGGCTTATGCACAGAAAGACAAGGAAGGAAGTGAATCCATGTTGTGAAGTTCCCTATTAAGAATGTACATATTGTAGAACTTCTGTCCCTTCTCAGGGGTGAAACTCTATTGCTGTCCACCTCTGGGCTAAGTTCAGAGTTGTCTTGTAGATCTTTCCTGGCCAGCCCCAGAAGGATCATCAGATACCTACAGTGCAGGTTCATGTGGAGCTTTCACTAAATGTATGTGGCTGCGTTCAGAAGGCATTGGACAAGCCAGGTTTTACAGTGTACATCTGAAAAAAGGGTACAATAAAGCAGATTCCACCATGTTCTTGCTGGGACTTAAGTCTGGAGGTTCCTAGCTAGAAGGTCTTGCCTCTCTGCTCAGGGTCAGACCAATCACTATATTTGGGATCAGGAAAGGTGTTTCACCTTATGGTCAGATTTGTATGAACTGTGGAGTTTTTCACCTTCCCCTGTAGCAGGGAACCTGTACCTGTGATCTCTTGAGCATATTTTAACAGTCTTTGCAGCAACAGGACATTGGCTGCTGTGTTTGCCTTGCCTGACTTGTAGCACATTAGGGTGTTATGTCTTGTGTTGGGTCAGGGTTAACTGCATAGTTTTGCTAAGAGGTTAGACAATGGCTTTGTGTGGTATAATTTGGGTAAGGATGATCCGGCTTTGGGCATAGTATGGACAAATGAGCTTTCAAAGCCCTTCCAGCCCTATTTCTCTATGATTCTATGTAATTAAATCCAGTGACCACATCCTTTCTAAGCATCTCTTCACACTGTTCTTTGATCTGCGCCTTTATAACCTGATTTTGTAACTAATTCAGAGACCCTTTTGTTTCTAAGGACAGCTTTGGTGGTACATATCTCCTGTCACTGAAGCAATAGCTAGCAGCTTTTGGTGTGCAGATGTCACTAAACATTTTAGCGCTTGCAGCTTTAGGCCAATTTTAATCAGCCACACCTAATCTCCACCCCCTTGGAAATTATCTCTCAGCCTGTAAAACCACCTCAGGACTCCCACAAATGGAGGTCTGGCATCAACAGAATGAAGTTATTAACATTGTTTTTGAGTAGTGAAAATTAATCAAAAGCAACCACGCAGGGGGAACGGGAGAAGTATATTCTGAGAGAGTAGAGCAGAAAGAAATTCCTTTGGCTTCATTGTTCTTTATGGCTGAAGAAGAAATTGTGGATTGGCCTCTTGGGAGACAAACTGTCTGGAACCCCTCTAAAGGCCTTGCTCTATCTTTCTTTAGATGCAGCTTGTGGTGATAGCAATGAGATAACAGCCTATCTAAGCAGTCAGCATGTAAACCAAAGAGGAAGAGGATTTCAGACTTTCAGTCCTGGAATTAGAAACTGGTCACTGAAAGAGAAGATGGGGCTTCCATGAAACACGGCCTCTGAGCTTAATTGTATTGGGGTGTCTTGTAAAGGTAAAAAGTAACTTAAAGCAGACCTAAGACACCAACATACACATTTGGTTTTATTCTGTTTTTTTTTTGGAATGGGATTTTGTGCAAGTGAGAAATGTTGGATCAATAGCTCTAAGTAGGAACAGAAGAAAGTCACAGATGTGCACACTGTGACTTGCCACATCACTAATATGCTTCATTCCTGAGCTCTGAGAACTAGTTAGTGAAAGCGAGAGGACTTTGATTTTTTGGCTTATTTGTTCTTCATGGCTCTCTTCTGGTGAGTAGCCTGCTGGGCACTGAAAAACTGCTACTTATAAGCAGGCAGCCATGCCCATGCAGACAACTGGGGTAATTAGGGGTAGTTAGGCTATGGTAGCCAGGTCCACTCAGAGAATCAGGACCAGCTAGGGGATTATTAGCTTTCTTGCTGCTGTGGTTCTTGACACTGTGCCTCACTAGCTGATAAGAAGCATTTTCCCTAACTACCTAAGAACATTATTGAGGATGACATAGATGTAGGCAGTAACTGGCTTTCATTGTCAGGGCTACTAGGAACCTTGGGCATTTATACATGTGCTGCGGGAGAGGGGAAGGGGTGCTTTAATTAGCATGGCTCTGAAAGCTCTCTAATTTAAGCGCTTAGAGTGTCACGTGTATCAGTGTCCCTGCGGTGAAAAATGGCAGCTGGGGGCACTTTTAACTAAAGCTTGTTGAACGTGTGGTGCCGGAGTGTGGTCATTACCATGCTGCAGCAAACTCAGTTAATTAAGTTTGCTCTGACACACTGTAATTACAGCGTGTCAGAGCAGCCTCACTGCAGATGTATAAGCACCCCTTGAGACTTGAGGTAAAGGAATTATAGGCAGCTTAGTCTCATTTCTAAGTGCTGCCTTTTCTAAGCTCTGCCTTTTCTGCTGGCATGCCTTTTCTGAAACCTGTTGCTTGGTTTGTATTAAATACAACCAGTGAAGAGCAGGCTCTGTAGAAAAAGACTCTGCTCAGGGTCCCAGCAATCTGGGATTATAATTAAGCAGCTAAAATGAAGGACATTAAAACCCTGTTTTCCCATTTGATTTGCTTCCTCCCCTCAGGATCAGGGTTCATCCAAACTCTTTTGAGATTTGCTGCTCACTAAATAAAACCTTATTGGATGTCAGTGATGAGGAATAATGAGATTAAGGGAGGAAAGGCTTGCTTAAATAGAAGGAAGAACCTTTATAACCCTATGATCAATTAGGCCGGAGAACAGGCTTGCCAAGAGGTGTGGTGAACTCTGCTTCACAGGAAATGTTCAAGCAAAGACATGAACATCAGCTACTCAAGTAGGGTTAGTGATGTTGGAGTTCTGCCACAGCATATGGGCGTAGACTGTAACCTTTAAGGGGGTGCGTGACATTACAGCTTTGCTTTCTAGATCAAAGCGATTTTGTGAGGATGCACTTCTGCATAGCTTATCATGTATGATCCCAGGATGCTTAGCTCTGCTTTGCATTCCCTGGTTTTTCACAGGAATTGGACACAGTAGTTGACAACTTGACATCCTTTTGAGATGAGTGGTTGGTGGGCCTGGAATGACAGACTGTAAATCCTAGCATTCAGTCACTCACACATATTTTCACAAATCCACTGTAAAATGACTGAAAGACATTCTCTCTCAGTCTTGTAAAGGATTATTTTTTTCCAGATAACTGATGGCTATTTATTTTGGACAAATGAAATTCTGACTCGGAAGTCAGGTTTGTGTAAAGCTAAGAAGCCTTTCATTCTGGTGCTTCTGTTTTAATGAGTGGAGAAACTCACACACGATCTGAATTAATAGAATCTCTTTCTGCTGTTACTTCTCTGCTCACTTGCCCTATCAGGTAGTTTGGTTTTGTTGGGATTAAGTCTTCAAATACCACCACTTATGGAAAAGATGGAGCAGGATTGGGTATGTGTGGCAATGGGAAAACTTGTTTGAATTTTGTGGAGAATCATAAGTCTGGACCAGTGGCATGTTCAATTGGTACGGAAGACAAAGCTCAGATTTACTCCAAAATGGCCATTTTGCAGTACAGCAGATGTAGGCAATGGAAAGAGTTTGGAGACTCCAGCTTGTAGTAAAATAGAGGCATGGGCGACTGGTGCCTCCTGAGTTGGGGGTGCACTTGCCATCCCAGTGGCCAATCAGCGACCAGCAGGGGGAATCCCCCCGCAGCTGATCATATCAACCCGGAAGTGCCAGCGGCGCTTTTCCTGGTGTCCCCACTTCCCGGCTGGTGCTTTCATGGGGGGCACCAGCACTCCTGCCTGCTCCCCCACCCATTGCCTACGTGGGAAACGCTGGCTGTCAGGAGATGCACCAGCACTCTCAGGGTGCATGTGCACCCCCATTCACCCCTACACATCACAACTGAATAGAGGAGAACACAATTCTCTGCTATAGTGAGGGCTGCCAGTGATATTCTAGGACAGCCCAGAAAGGTGTATTATAAAGCTTAAATTTTTTTTAGGACACGTATGAAGCCATGGTGAGATCCCTTCAGGATTCTTATGGCATAATACTTCCACAGAGCTGTACATTTTCTACAGGAAGCCAGAAAAGACTTATTAAATGGATCGCAATCATGGTGAGGGATTTAGCTATGAATGAAAAGCTTTCTGAGCCAGGGTCAGAAGTGTGACTAAGTAAAAATGAACTTCTGTACTCAGCATCTTTGCACCATAGATTTTAGTCATATCTGCTGACTTTGACAACTGCATGTTGTTTCAGTTTTATTTTCCCTACGTGGCCAAAACAGTTTTGTCAGGGTGAGCAGGCTTCAGCTCTACCTAGTGCATCAGCAGTACAAATATTAGGTGAGATTTGAATGCAGAGACTGTATTGCAGATGCTGATGTGAGAGGCAAAAGCCACCCAAATTAATTGTCAGCTCGCAAACAGAACTGGCAACTATACTGGTGAGAGGAATTTTCTTTGAACTTAAGAGCTGAGTAGATCTGATCTGGAGTCAGGGAGAGGGGATGCATAATTAATACCCAAATGCCTAATTTAGAGAGTCACTTTCATGACTATATTCTTTAAAGGTGAACTGTAGAGCACAAATTCAAATTAAATTAAGCTTACTTAGGCTGTCAGAGGCATTTGCTACCAAAATATATGGTGGTTTTTTTCAATCCTTTCCCCCTCATCTCTTGATGATTCTAAGAGCACCTCCGATGTCACAAAAATGCATGAGTTTGTGACATAAATAATGTACTTCATAATAGTTGTAATGTGCATTCGAGGATATCACTAGTGAATTTGGAAGATAGAAAAAGGAATAGCTTGACTTTATTTCTGTTCCAAACGTTCCTGCATAGCTTGGTTAGTGAGAGGATGTCAGTACTGAAATCCTGGTTATATCTATTTCCACATCGGCTTTGAAGCTCACATTTAAGCTCTATAGAGTTTGGACTTGAATGCACCACAGACAATTCCTCTTGAGTACAAATACCTAAAAGAAACTTGTTGTGTATTGAGCATGATTCTGCATTATGGGAACTAATTGCTATCTAGGGAGCAAGTAGAAACAAGACCTATTCCAAAGTATAGGAGCAATAATGCATTTTAGCAGGATCTTTTCCCTGGATTGCCGGTTCTGTTTTGGAGTTTTCTGTCTCCAGTGGTACTGGCAGATTCTGAAGCTAGGGTGTGAGAAAAGAAGAGAGGATTATTTGAATTCCATTGGTATAAATAAACTGAGATATTTTACATGCAGAGAATTAAGCTAATACAACTGCCATATCTGGGCTATGGAAAGTTTTGGGTTTTTTTTTGTTTGTTTTTTTACTGATGTTCTGTTGGATCATAATGGCAGGCACTTGAAGGGAATGGCAATATTTGCTTTACTCTGGATAGTGAAACAAGGATTGTTCATTAGGCTCAGCTGGGCATTTTAGACTTGCTGTTTGTTGTTTTTTTCTTCTGAGTGACTAAAAATGCAATTCATACAGAAACGCAAGATAACTGTCCCAAGGAGCATAGAAGAGAAGTAGACAAGGTTCTTTGGGTAAATCCGATATCTTTTATTATACCAATGCAAATAGTTGGAAAAATTCTTCTTTGCAACCTTTTGGGTATAAAAACTCATTGCCAGGTTGAGGAAGCATCTGCAGTTGGTGTGTGCTCTTCCTGGATGGAATGAACCTTAGACCAACACAGCTATAGAAGCTACCCCTAGAAGAGAAGTATGAACTCTAAAAGATGTACATTGGAAAGCCATAGATTTCATTAGCTTCTCATACCTGACCTTTGTTTCAGACATTGCTGAATGAGCTAGACCGAAGCATGGGGCGATATCGGGATGAAGTGAATCTAAAAACAGCCATCATGTCCTTTATCAATGCTGTTCTGAATGCAGGTGCTGGTGAGGTGAGTTGCTGTCCTGGATATTACAACTAAAATGGAACTTTTCCTATGGAATAATTTTATTTTGGAAATGGCAGTTAGACTGAAGTGCAAATCTTCCTGTACTATTGAACTATCTTGTATTGTGGTATAACCCCTTGGGTTAGTTTGACCCTCTAACCATGCTCTTCAACATCTTCTATTTTATATCAATCCTGACATCATCCCACAAGCCCTTCAGATGCAGCAGAAACTGCCAATCCACTCTTTACCCTCCGTCATATTTGGGCAGTCCTCCTGTACCTTGCCAACATTAACTTGTCCTCTTACCCCACACAAGTCTCTCAGTGCATCTCACTCCTGATCTGCATTGTCTTGGGCTAACTTAGTTCTTGCTCCCAGGCATCTCTGCCAGCAGAGTTGATTATGAAACAGTTCCACTCTCTGAATAAAAGCTGTAAGATGAGGAATACTTTTCCTATCTCAAGCTGGGAGAAAAACTCAAGAAGTCAGGGGGAAAAATTATTAATAAAAAAATTGTTAAAAACATTTTGTTTCAGTAATTGTGAAATATTTTGTTTGGATTATGGCCTTTTAAGATTTTAAAACACTGTTTTAGTCTGAATGTATTAAATTCTCAAAATGCAAAGTCGTTTCAACTCAACCCCCTTCCCCACCCAGATTTATGGTTGTAAATGTAAATATTTGACTTCTATATCAAAAATGGTGTATTTTGACTGTTTAAAACCTTTTTTTTTTCCTTTAAAAAAAAAAAAGGCTGAAACGGTGATCCTGTTTTGTGAACAGTTCTCACTTTAAGGCAACCACTGATGGTAAAACATATTGGAAAAAAAATCCTGGTCAACTTTCTCTACCAGTGCACTTCAGTCTTTTATCTGCAGCTCATTTTTACAGCTGGGACTACCAGATGTGCCAGAATTTCTGATGGGTTTATGATGTATATACATAGGAACATGGAAGAAGCCTCTATATTCTTTGTCATTCATGACTGTGGCTGGAAGTGGCCTGCTTTTAGCTCTTAGGATAACTACTAATTGTTTTGCTTTTTCTCTGTCCTGTGTTGGGCAATTTGTAGAACAGTGGTAGGTGTCTGAAATGCTGTCCTTCTGGACAGATATGTGGAATAGCTTATAGCTATATGGGAAATGTTTGAAGGGAACCAGCAAGGTATATAGCTATCTTAATATGGCAGAGGACCTAATTTGAACTTTTTTATGGGTAGAGGGAGCTAGATTGTTGAGAGAGCTTCTGAGTAGAGAGAGGGAATATAAACCTACCTGTGAACTTCAAAATTCAAGATAGGTTATATTAAAAATGGAAAACAAATTTTAATCGTATGTGTCTTAATCTAGTTTTTTGGTGTCTGATGTGTCTTTTCCCTCTTTTAAGGACAACTTGGAATTCCGGCTACACCTACGATATGAGTTTCTAATGCTGGGAATTCAACCTGTTATTGACAAGCTGAGAGGACATGAAAATGCAACATTAGACAGGTGAGGCATGTTTTTGGAGAATAATTTCCAAAGTATGGAACACCAGTATCTGCTCTAGAACTTTTTCCATCTGAATTTGATATAAATCTGAAGACAACCCTTTTCTCAAAAATTGACAAAAAAGGGTACACTATCCTAGAAATTGGTATACTGGCTATCAAAGCAACATAGGGGTTTTTTTTTTATATGAAATGGAAATTGGACTGTATGAGTATTTCCTGAATTATGTCTTTGTAAAGTGGAGGTAATGAGCAGAGTCCAAAAATTCTTCTAATTTTTTTTTTTTAATTTCAAAAAGCAAACAGCAATAGTACAACAGCTGACAGAAGAGAAGTACACAGCCAGAGTTCAATAGCTTCACTAAGTCAAGATCTAGTTCACAGGGCCAGAGTTCTTGTTTTGAAATGCTGATGCAGTGACCGAAATTAAGTTATCTGCCAATTCTATAGCTTGCCACAACCACTGAGACAGCTAATGGATTTAAATATTTAGAATAACAAAACTGGGCAATTTGACTAAGGCAAATGAAGGACTTATTAAGTTCTACACAACAATGGGGAGCCCATGGAAATTCATCTGTTTAATAAAGTGAAGCTGTACAGGACAACTCCACAGGAGGTCTGGAGGGAGAGTGATAATGGGAGCAGGTGGCTGTGAAGTAAATCCTCTCTTGCAGCCCACATAAGTTCCATAAAGAGAATAACTTTGAAACTGTGCTGTTCCCCACTCTTCTTCTCCCTCCCCACATTGAGCCCCACTTCTACCTGCAATTTACAGGCCATTGTGGATGATTTGGAAAAGGGCAGTAACTTCTACTGGGATTATATAGATTGAAAGATTGCAGGATCAGTCTCCTAATCTTTGTATCTGCTTTCTGAGACATATCACATTTAGGTTTCCCTTCTTTTGGCATCCCATCAAACTTAGGGTTTCCTTCTTTTGTTGATGTGGGTGGGCAACAGCATAAGGTGAGATTTCCACCCCAGGATCAAAATACAGACATGCTCGACACTTTAGATAAGTACAAATTTAGCTCCAGTTGCCTTTCCTAAAGGCAAGTAAATGAGTTTTATGTCTCTGTGACTGCAAAAAGACGTCTCCTTTGTGCCTCCATAACATTTAATGGTGACACAGAGTGAAAGCAAACAAATGACCATGCCCTTTGTCATGCCACAAATGCCCAAATTTGTGACCGTGACAAAAGGTAGCATTAATTTTTGCCTTTGTTTTGTTGTAGATGTCTGTTTTGCTTTAAATTGGAGAGTGCAAACAGCCCTGAGCTGCCTGTGAAGTCCAGCCACCTTGGGTGGATGGCCTGGGTGTGCAGGATCAGGCCCGTGAAACCACATGCGTGCCTGCCCAGGTTTTGCTCTTTGCCGAACCACATCCTGGCACAGCTGGTTTGCTTCATTTGGTGACATCTGTTTAGAGCCTGACTTGGCATATGGAAGTATGTTGCTAGGTTTCTCTTTTTAAACATATATTTAAGCAGTAGCACTACTGGGCCAGATTATGTCCTGTTCTTCTGCTCTAAAGCTGGTCAAAGAGGGGAATTCAGTGCTCTTGCTTTGTATTTGCACTCTTCTACATAAATGAGTTTTTGGCCCACTGGCACAGTGACATTTCTGTATCCCTGTATCCTGCTCAAACTCAGGAAACTTCAGTAGGAAGGTAGAGGAGTTTCTGTATTTTTCAAGCAGCAATGAAGCAGGGTGAATTTAAGGTCCTTACCTTATGACCTTATCTAAGGTCATAATCTGCTCCATTGCTGGTTATGAGATCCAGGGCCAGGGGACTCACTGTGGGCTGGATGGAATCCCTTGGCAGTCCAGATCTAGCCTGTGAGCTGTATTTTGCCCACCCCCAGGTTACAGACATACCCTAGGAACCTTAACATTTTCTCTGGTACATGTTAAAAATGGAACAGGATATTAACAGATTATTTTGACAATCTGACTAATGTGCCAGGGGAAGGACATTTCTAATAAATCCATCTGTGGCAAGTGATATTAGATCAATTATGATACCATATATCGCATGACTTCCCTCTCTCCCCCATTTTTAGGCTATAGAAGCAGCAAGCATTTCAATCTGTGGATTTAAATGCAGATTAAAGACCATATGCATCTTGGCCCATCCACTTCTCCCAGATGGTCAATTTAATCTCTATGAAATGTCCTGAATAAATATTTCAAGGACAATCCTGTAGCTCAGGGGGCTGGGCTATTACTTCATCAGTCCAGTCATTATGCAAGTCCTTTGTTAGAAAACAGTTCCTTTTCTCCCCGATTGCATTTTCAGTCTAAGTGAGAGTTGTGCCATGAACATTGGTTGGATTTGTTTTCCTTTCTCTTAGGCACTTAGATTTTTTTGAGATGGTCAGAAATGAAGATGACCTGGAACTTGCCAAGCGGTTTGATATGGTAAGTTTTCCACAGGGGAGCTGGAGTTGCCAGAAGCTGAATATATACTTTGGTTGCCGAATGCAAAAGCCTACGACTTTCCCATGCTGTGAGCAAGGAGTGGCCTTGGCGGCTGAAGGGGTGTTGGATGCTCTTGTGATCACTGTTTTTCATTTAGGGGGTAGGGACCATGACATGTGAACAATGAAAACATTAACCACCTGCCAAAGGTTTTGGACAAAGGCTTTTCTTTCCTTGTGTTTTGCTGGGAGTTCAAGAAAAGAACAGGGCAGATGGATGAGGACTATGTTCTTATTAATGCCAGGCCCAAAACAGAATCCTGGATGCAAACAGAACTCAGCTCTGGATGTGGCTCAGGGCCATTTCTGATTATTATTTATTTATTTAAAAAAAACCCAGAAGCTTCAGGATAACCTTATTAAGGTTCTCACCTTAATACTCCCTCTGAAATTCCCATGTATTTTTGGAATCATTGGATAGTGTGAAGGCGCACGGTGTAGTAACATAGTAACAGAAAGAAAGAATTGGAGTAAGGTCTGGGCCATGACTTTCTTCAATGCACTGTGATCAGCCTTTGAGAATGCTCTGTTTATGGTCACTAGACTGAGGTCTGGCAGTGCTGAGGCCAAATGCCCACGTGTCTCCCTGCCTGGATCCTATCTCCCACTGTAGTCTATGTTCTGGACCATTGTGAGAGGCTGCTCAGTTCTTGAGGTTTTTTTCCATCTCTACCAATTAAAAATTTTAAAGTATGGTTTAATTTAGTCTTTCACTATTTTTCTTTTCCCTCTCACCCACTGTTTTGCTGCCTCTCTTCACTTCAGATCCATATTGATACCAAAAGTGCCACTCAGATGTTTGAGCTGATCAAGAAGAGATTGAAGCACACAGATGCCTATCCCTATTTGTTATCAGTCCTCCAGCATTGCTTGCAGATGCCTTGTAAGTACATCACTGCTTTCCCAAAGCAGTGGGTAAGGGAGGAGGTGAACAGAAGCTTTGATAGAGGTGAGAAATGACAGACCACGAAAAGAAAGGACAGGTTGTCTCTTTGGCTTTCATTCAGATGTGCGTGTGGTTGAAATGAGCTGGCTTTTAATATTGATCCCATCCAGTGGATTTTGCAAGGTTTTAATACATCAAGTGGAGGCTTGACCTCTCTGCCCTTGCAAACAAAATTAACTATCTGGGGGCCTTCCAGCTGGTCACAAACAGAGCTTTTTTTAGTTTTAAATTAGATGGCTTAGGGGAGAAAGAAAGAACTTTTGTCCTCTGGGTCTGGGAACTCCCCAGAGTAGGTGCCATTTTGAATTCTAACAAAATGAAACAAGGAATTAAACAAATCAAATAAAAGCTTCACTGTTGATGGGAAATTCCACAACATGTGTGCATTTGGCCTTTGTGCTCATGGCAGCATGTGAGTAAAGGGCTCTCAAACTGGAAAGTCCCATTAGCAGTTTCTTTTCAGTGAGGGATGATATCAATAATTATTTGATTAAATCATAAATATAATAATGGTTGATGCTTCAAAAAGGTGGTGGCCAGAGAAAAGGCCACTACAGACCCCTTGCACAACTATATGAGCACCTTTTAGGAATGTGGAGCTGTTGGACTGCTAGGGATTGATTGTAGTGTTTCAGTCATCCTTGAGCAGTGAACCAGGGCAGGGAACCTCAGGAATAATAACTCTATGCCATGCCTTTCCAAAGGGACACAATGCAGTAAGGGGCAAATGTTGGATGTTAAGTAGTCACGCACAGACCCAATCCACTGTCACATACTGAGCTCTTTAGCATTGTTCAAAGCAACACATGAACTTTGGATGTTCAGGGAGACCCCGGAATGTGCTAGAGAAGGAGGGATAAGTTGTGATGGGAATGTTGTTAGGAGACTCACAGTGCAAAAAAATTACTGAAGTGCTTACTAAAAATAGCTTGAAAGGGTTACATTTGAAATCTAATAGGCTAATGCACAGCACGTTTCCCACTACTGTGCCTACAGAGTACATAGTTCTGCCCTAAAGGGATCCTGCCCTTCTAATAGATACCTAGTGGGTAAGTCTCCCTTTATACTTTGGAAACGCTCATATAGCCAATCGAGTTTTACTGAATGCAGATAATTCACTATGCAGATGACAAACATGAGTATTTGCTAAATTCCTGATCACTGTGGGATCTTGGCACCAAAAACAAATCACAAGCTCCAGCAAGTCTCAAAGTCAGGACCTGGACTTGTGGACCTACTTCTATAGGGCAATGTATGCATGTACTTACCTTGCTCAGCAGAAGGATGTGCCTTGTTTGAGTGTGCAGATTAGCTGCAGGTATCTGTGTGCACGTTTTATACTATTTTGGTTTGAAAGGCATTTGAACAGTTTATATAAGCAACTATATAAGGTGAAAGGCAGTGTTCTATAGTTGACCAGTTGTAATGTGTTGACAATTCCATTGATTTTGTTAAGATAGGCACAAAACTGGTAGGGGTATTGGCTCATTGGTTGGGGATGAGCCAGTTACAAACACTTTCACATGGTAATAAAAGCACTTTTATGTTTGGTTTCTCTCCCTGAAGATAAACGGAATGGGGGAAATTTCCAGCAATGGCAGCTGTTAGACAGAATACTACAACAGATTGTTCTCCAGGATGAGAGAGGGGAAGATCCAGATACAGCTCCGTTGGAAAACTTCAATGTCAAGAACATTATCAAGATGTAAGCATAGTGTTTAATAAGTATCATTAATTTATTTTATACAGGTTGCAAGTGGTGCTTAACAAGTCAAATATCATGTCCCTACTCTGAAGAGCATATGTCTCATTTATATTTTATTGTCACCTGTTAATTTTCTTGTCATGAAATTTTAACTAAAGTTTTCTTGTCCCATCTTTTCTGTGAAAATGTTGATGAACCCTCATTCACAGAAGGCTTCTTGCGTGAATCCCAGTCTATGATAAGATAGGTCATCCTATAAGCCAGTTTTCTAGTTGGCTCTTTCTGTACAACATACCATGCACATCCCTGCATCTTCCAGTTATAAGCAGTTTGATTGTACTGCACACCTGGATGGCCGCTGGAGACAATTTTTGGTTCATTAGGTTGGGTGAAGTCACTGAAGTGTTTTGTGATAGGTAGAAAAAAAAGCTATCTCATAGAAACAGATCCAGTCCTGTTACATATCTAACTACTTTCTCTAATGGCTGTGAGCCAGAATTAGTTAATCTGAACAGCACATTCTAACTGACAACTTTCTTTCATTCCCATATATGGGACCTTTCCATACACTCTTTACCTCATCACTCTGTGTTGCTTGTTTTGTGGCTACTGCTCAAGCTGTGTATTTAAACTATCTCTATCTTGCATATTTTTTCACTAGGAGGGAAATATCTAAGCCAGTAGGACAGAGAAGTGTTGTCTGACAACACTGATTGTCTCTCAGAAATGTAGCCACTCCCTGTCTCCCTACCAGAAAGAGAAATCCAATTGCAAAAGGACAGTAGAAGAACGGGAACTGAATCTTTAGGGCAGGACAATAATTTGTGACCAGCAGTAGTAGTAATTCTAGCTCTGAATATCATGATGACAGCAAGTAGATTGTATAGCTCAAGGTATCCATCACCAGAAAATAACTTAGAAAGGCTCTGTGGTCTTGGTATCCTCTTTTATATAGCTTTGAATAATAGCGGGATCACTTTCTGTAGCATCAGATATTAATTATAGTGGGAAGATGGGTATTGAACTAAACTGACAAGTGATCTGAATTTGTGCAGAAATACCACATTACATATGTGACATCTTTGCTAATTATTTTAACTTGCGAGTAGTTGCTTATAACAGTTTCTTAGCTCAGTTTGGACCATGAATGATCTGGTCTTACCTTTCAGGCTGGTGAATGAGAATGAAGTGAAACAATGGCGGGATCAAGCAGAGAAGTTCCGAAAAGGTAAGTGCACTCCCTGGGTTTGGAGGTGAGAGGGAGGATACAATATAATTTCAGAATGACAGACAGTAGAATTGGAACACATGTGCTGGGTCATCTGGTTTGTCCCTCCTGGGGACTAATGCTTGATTGTTTCCTGGAGTTTAAATTTTCCCAGTTCTCAGCCAGATACATTGAAATGACTTGTGTAATGGGGCTTCCATCACTACTCATGAGAGAAGTTTGAGAAATGCTTCCATACTTTTGGCCTACATTTTTCCTTTCCCTAATTCCATCCCATTACTCTTAGTGATAACTCGCAAACATAACTAATAGGTTTCAGGTACTTACAGACATTTATCACTGTTTAACTTTCACTTCTTTGGAGGCCATTCATGGGCTTTGTTGCATCAGTCATGCTTCTGCATTCTCCCTGCACTGCTTTCTCTAGAACACACAGAGCTGATGATCAGGCTGGAGAAGAAGGAGCGGGAATGTGAGACAAAAACCCAGGAGAAAGATGAAATGATGAAGACATTGAACAAGATGAAAGACAAGCTGCAGAAGGAATCCTTGGAGCTGCGCCAGACCCGGGATCAGATGAATGACCTGGTAGTTCAACTCAGTGAGTTCTCGGTACGAAATTGGGATTTTTCCTCTCCCCCTTTAAAACACAGAAGCAAATAATCTGAAACATGGGTATGTTTCCTATACAAAGGGCATTTAAAATGAGAGCTGCAAACAAAAAAAGCTTAAAAATTGAAGAGATAGGCCTACAAGAGGGATGAAGTACCTTCTCTGGTAGGTGTTACCCAGGTCAACATCCATGTTCCTTCTTCTCTTTTCAACCTCTGTCTTCATTTAACCATGCACTAAAATTGTGAGAGAGAGAGAGAGATGCACGTCCCCCATTTCACCCAGCACAGGAGATAACCATCATTTGTACTGAAAATGCCAAATGAAATGTGGTTGAGTGATGATGGTGCTCTTCTTGCCAGGGGCAAATGGGAGAATGGAAATGCTGACACTTATAGGTATAGGGAATATTTGGAAGAGGCATGGTCCTTGTGGAGCCTTGGGAAGGGCTGTAGCTGCCTTGATACATAGTTAAGCATCACATTTCCAGCCTGTCCTTCCTCCCTGATGCCATATTTTTTCTCCATTCCCAACATGCCTCAACCTCAGGGAGTTGAGGCACATCCCTTAAGAGCTAAGTCACTACAACTAGGTGCTTTGTTCCCCACTTTGTGTTCAGACGGTTGGGGGTGGGGGAAGTTAGCAGTTGACATTTCAGACCTTAACATTCAAAATTCATGAACCAAACCCTTAAAATTCATGGCTTGGCTTAAGAAAAAGCATGAACCCGTTCATTTTCTTAAACAATATGTATGGTTCTTTTACTCACTTTCTGGTTTCTGAGGTGTTTATGATCCCATTCTCAAGCACTCCTCAACTATTGGGTAGGTTGGAAATTTTCCCTTTTAAATAGAGGCTGTGGTTCTATGGTCAGGTGGCATCATGGCTTCAAATGTGGGCATCTTCAAACAACCTGTACTGTTTTTGTTTTTCAGCAAGGGGGAAGTATTTCCTTCTCACCCCTACCCCCACCACCTCCTGGTGGCCCATTGGCTGTGCCTTCCTCCATGATGTCAGAGAGCTTGCCACCCCTTCCACCGCCTCTCCCATTCTCCACTTGTCCTCCTCCACCTGCACCACCACCACCTCCAGGAGGACCTCCTCCACCACCCGGAGCCCCACCTTTCTTCAGCATGGGGATGCCTCTGCCTACCACAACCACCTTCAGCAGTACTGGGACCAGCTTGAAGAAGAAATCTATCCCTCAGCCTTCGCACCCCCTGAAATCCTTCAACTGGGCCAAGCTGAATGAGGTAAGATATGGGAACTCTGTCAGCACATACTCTGTGTTTAGTTAGGTGTTCACCAGAATTGGCTAGTGCAATAGAGGCAATGTCCATGGTGATAGAAGTGGATGCCCTCATGCCTCTCTTCAGCTGGAAGGGAAGTATTTCCTGCAGGCCATAAAGATACCAGCAGTGTATCTCATCCTTAACGGACAGCCTTTGTAGTGAACAGAGCACCACCTAGAATTTTCTGCATCAGTTCCAGGTGTCTCTGTGATGAAGACACAGGCACAATAGGTTTTAATGGTTCAGATCAGAACTAGGTGTCTTCATGGCTAAAGCACAGAGAGCCTCATCCTGCAGGTACTTGTCACTGGACATTAAATCCATGATCTTTAACCAAAGCACCTTGTGGGCTGCGCATAAGACAGAACCAGTTCCAAATGAGCTTCCATTACCCTGCCAGGGAGAACTTGGGAATGGGCATTGGTCCATCACTCTCATTACTCATTCCTTTCATGGCCACATCTAAACTCAAAGAACTGCCCCTCTCACAGTTGGACCCTCAGCTTCTTGCCATTATACTCTTCCATGGGGCAAAAGAAGTCCTACGTGCCATGCAGTAACAAATGGAAGAGAATTCATATTGATTCTCCAATGGCTCACTCCTTTTCTGCCACATCTTCAGCCTCCCCCACCCCTCTGCTTCTTCCCTCCACCTGGATTTTTTTTCTCCCCTTCTTTCTGTCTTTTCTTTTTCTTTTCTTTTCTTTATTTTTTTTGCACAGATAAAAAGGTGTCTGTGTTGAGTTTGGATGGCTGCCTAGAAACCCACGTTCTTTTTTAGACTGAAGCTCACCCGGGGCCCAACTCAGCTATTCAGAATGAGTGTCCAGGGAACTCTGGAATGCCGCAAGAATTCTCTCTCTCTCTTTCTCCCTCCTTGCCTTTAAAATAAAACGAAGTAAAATAGCTGCTGTACTGTGTGTGCTTGTCTGTCAGGACCACGTGGGGGTGTGGGAGAGAATGCAAGAGCATGGATTTATTTTCCTTTTCAGAACATGGGACTTAGTGCTCTGAAGAAAAGCAATAATTATAATATAGATATATTTTAAAAAATGGGAGAGAATCACAGGTGTTTCTGTTTAGCGTACCGTAACCACAGGCTTAGCCTGCCCTCTGGTTAAGAGTGGAGGCAGCTGTGCTAATACATTTGAAGGCCTCAGTTGTGAGGTGGGTGAAAGATGCTATTTTGGGGAATGCAAAATACTTTTGAGGGTCTAAGGGAAAGGATTTTCCTATTAGAGCTTTTGCCAATATTAATATTTTGACCTAGCAAGGTGTCTATAGATTCCAGAAGTGGTGCTGCAATCAGTGGGGAGTAGCTGGACCTGTTTTTTGGGGCATCTTTTGTCTCAATGTCATTTGGCTCTGATTGCAGTAAGGCAGAACTCATTCACTAGTTCCTTACCAGGCACTTTGCTCACTCCTGTGGGTGACAGCCCATGGGTTTTAATCTTGCCTTCACAATGAAAGGTCACAAGTCAGACCACTGATACAGCATAATGGATCTGTTTTTCATTTTATTTATTTATCAGCATTTCTATAGAACTTGTTTCCCATAGTATCCAAGTGCCTAGCAAACACTCACAGAGCCCTGTTATACTGGGGGGATCGCAACTCTATTTTAAAGTTGAGGAAAGATGGACACAAAGGAGTCAAGTGGTATTGTTATAGGTGGGGCAGAGGGGTAGAGGAAAATTTGCAGTGCCTGTGACATACCTGCTCCTTATATACATAGAGGGGGATTGGATACTTGAGTCAGCACCTCTCGCTTGTGTTACCAGTAGCTGTGGTGGGATAGAACCATCCTATTGTGTATTATGAGAATGTTCAGATGTTTCTAACTCTTACTGTCTAAGCACGTGGCAATAATAAATTGTATTCCACAGTTCCCAGGGGCGCTGGGAAAGGGAAGTCAAGAGGAGCTTAGTTGGCAGACATGCCTTCTAACAAGGAAACTACCAGCCACATACTAATTTCCCCAGAGATTGACAGTCTGTTAGCTTTGTTCTGAGTTGATGGCTAGTTGTGAAAGATGCCATACAGTACTGTATATTCATTGCTAGTGCTTTCTAAAAAGGCAGCACATTGCAACATAGCCATTGTGATTCCTAGAAAGTTTTTCTTCTTTGTTCCTGGAGGTTGCTGGTCCTTACAAATGATTCACCTTGGATTTTACACAAGGCTCAAAGGCATACTGGAACCAGAGCCTTGTTGTTCATTTTAATGACAGACCAGATCCAGTCATTCTGGAAGTTTGGGTCCAGATGTAGATCAGATTTTAGTTAGCTCTCTATTAGTATAATAAATTGGCATAGGGATGGTCATCCTGCAGCATGCCATCCACAAATAACATGGGCAGCCTTTGTATGGCACACAGCACACCAGGGAGGAGCAAGCAGTACAGCAGCAGATAGGGCAAAAAGCAAAGTGGAAGATTGGGCAGGGGAAAGTGATTGGAATGGCATTCAGGGAGGGTGTAGAGCTAATTTGTCAAAAAGGTTGGCCCCTACTAAGTTAGAACATTCATTTGAAGCTATCTGAGTAACCTGTGTCAACCCTGACTTGCCTTCAGTTATTGTTTTTGGTGACTGCACATTATAGAGTTCTTCAGCGTTTGGTGGTCAGGTATACAGGTGAACTAAAATAGACTGTAGTCAACTCCTGATTGCTGAGATTGTTCTGAGATTCTCTCACTGGTTTTTCCATGTCTACCATAGCATCTACATAGTCAAAGAAAAAAATCCCCCACATTTTAACAAAATAAAAGTTCACCTTGAGATTGAATTTATTTCAGGACTGTATAATTGTTTCCTTTTGTGAAAATGCCAAATAATTCATGCAAATATGGAACCTGTCACTTCCATCGTGAACAGTTGCCTTTGCTGGTGGAAACTGGAGAAATAAGATAACTTCAGTATTGTTTGTCATTGTAGAAAAACTTTGATTTAGCCCAAGGAAAAGAAGCCAGTAGTTTTTTCACAAGTTATTCATAGAATTGGATTATTGGATCTCCTGTTTTGATGAGTAAAGCAGAAGTCTCTTAGAGAGCTCTGTCCCATAGGAATATTATTGATGAACTGCCACTGAAGTTGGAAGCGAAGATTCTGCTTTCCCACAGGAAAAAGCATTAACAATGCTAGGGCTTTCTTTAGTGAAGAGCTCCTTAAACTATTCTCAGTACCCCAGCAAACAGTGATGGCCCCTACATAGTAATGTAGGGTAGACATGAGCTTTCCAACACCGATGGAAAGTTTTACATAGAATCTCAATGCTCACAGTGATCTTGGGTAGTGCTTTACCATGAAAAGAGATAAAATGGCTGCTGTCAAGTTCAAAAAGTGTCAAAAACAGAAATTTGAAGCCATTTTTTTTCCTTGAAATGGGCCCAAGATAGGTTTATTTACCCTGGAAATGAACACATTTTTCTACCCCATTTTTAAGCTCATAGTGGAATGAACTCCAGTTTCAAGCAATTTCCCTTTTTCCATTGTGAGTATTTTACGCTTGTCTAGGGATTGCCTTTTACAAAATTAATAGGACACTCCTGATTTTCATACGTTTCTCTTGACTTGCAGGATAGCTGTAGAGGGCCTCCAAAATGATGTCATTGCTCACACATGCTGGGATGTTATACTGATATCTGATGGTGTTTGAAGACTTGAGGGTACAGTTATTAGTCTAACAAGACAAATGGAAACAGCTGGGCAGATATGGAGGAGGACAAGGCAGTATGACTTCCCACTCCATGCCACCCCCTAGCTTTGCTGTACTTAAAACCCTAAGTTGTTCCAGCAGGCTGTGCTTCATTTCAAGCATGCAAGTGTGGAATGAAGTACGTGCTGCTGAGTTATAAATGTTGCACATTAAAAGGTCCTATCTCAGTAGTGCAAATTCCCAGCTAATCACAGTGTTTCTCAAACTAGCACTTCCCCCTCATTTCTTAGCTAGTCACTTAGGGACACTGGGAAATGTAGTTCATGAGGTTGACTTCTCAAAATGGGCCAAGACTTGTGCTAAATAGGGAAACCACATAGATCAGCAGGCTTGTAACCAAAAGAAAAAAAAAGAATTAGCGAAGGAGGAAAATGCACGTAATAGATGAAGTGATCTTTCTTTGGGGGAAGGGAGAAAAAGAACAAGTAAAAGAATTTATTTTATTTTTAAATTGTTAGTTGGGGACCATAAATATTTTTATGGAGCTGAGGGAATCATTTATCACACCAAGCACACTATATGAGTCTGTTTCTCTTAAAATGCTCAGTCTCTCTGGCCGATGACAAGAAACTATCAGCCAGTTAATCCATAACTGAGCAGCAAGAGCACAGCAGAGGAAATTGTCTGGCAGCAATGTGCAACTTTTCAAGGGCAGAGCTCATAACAAGAAAAGAAGGGGCAGCATGTGTGTGTGTACACACGTGCGCACTGTAATGAAAAACTATTTGTATACACCCACCTCTCTGTCCAGTGTCTTTCTTCAGCTGTATTATTTGGTATGCTTTTTTGACATTTAAGCTAGTCTAGCTGGGAAGTAAGGTCTTTTGCACTCGCCACTGAGGCTAGTCCTGGTTTGTGAACTGTTTTTTTTAGGTTTATGTAATATGCAACAAAGCAACTTTAAATAAGACCATACTCATCCTGCATCTTGGAAGGAATCTTATTTGGATTTTAAAGTAGTTGTGTTCCCTGAGGGAGGACTGGGGAAAGTGATTATTGTATTCTCTTTGCAGTTCTTATTTCCAGGCAGATCTGAATTCTGGTGAGGCTAGTTTATAATACATTTTTACAGGTCCTAGTCGTACAGACTTTGTTCTTGCTATAGATTTCCAGCCTGGTATCTAAATCAACAGAGTCTGTGCAAATAGCTGTAACTTTGGTCCAGGCACTTTCAGGGATTATTAATGCAGTAAGGTCCAGGGTTTCTCATGGATGTCTCTGCCCACCCTATAAAAAAGCACACCCCCAGGTTCCAATTAATAAAGGGATAACCACAAAAGGCAGTATGGCTCAGAGAATTATCCAGAAATATGGACGCTGGTCTAGAACTTTTGGAAACTGCCAAATTAGGCACACAATCTGTGTGCTTTTGGTTAAGAATGAAAGTAGAGTTCAGGGATGGGACAGAATGAAATTAAACTGTTTTCTGTTACCAAAAGGTTTGGGCTAGTTGTAATTTCTCTTAAATTGGTTGGCTCTCCTTTAGTCACGAGGAAATCTAAATATTGTGACAATATAACGGCAACTTTCCAGTGTTGGAAAGGAGGACCAGAGTGGATGCAGGAAAAAAAAATGAAAAGTGTTGGTGGCAAGCTTGCTAGATTTGTGAGCACTGTTCTCGTGTGAGAGCTTTACAAGGCTGTAGTGACTCTCACTGGCATAGCTCTCCTCCCACTCTTGACTTAAACATTCATAAGCTGCCTGAGAGAAGGGAGGGTGTTGCTTTTCCTTTGCATCTTCTTTCCTACTAGGAATTTTCTCTGGAACACTTCACCTTCTTTATTTTCCTACCTTTATTTATCCTCCATCAGGTGTTTTTCCTGTTTCCTTGCCCCTTGTGGCTGAACATATTTCTCTCATTCCTTTAATGACTGTGCATGGGAAGTAGAGCCTGTTCCTAATTAGTACTTACAAAGAAGTGTTAATGCATCTCGCTGCATAGGTGTATGCCGGGGCCAGAATCTGTTGAAGGGTCTCATTGTGATCATTAGGTGTCCCTCACTCTGTCTGAGATGCTCCTAGTGTTATTTTTTTGCACTTTCACAGGATTTTTTTCTCTTTTAGCACTTCCTTCTTTCTGTCTAGATTTTTATTTTTGAATAAGCATCTCTTTTAGTAAAGGAATTTTGTGCAATTGAAAGACACAGTGTTGTCAGCCCTAAAGAATGAAATCTTCTCTGCTGAATGAGTAGATTGCTCCCAGCCACCATGTCTCTACCTAGACTTGGATGGATAGTCTCTGGGAATAAGAAGGTTGTTCAGTCTCCGCGGCCCATTCAGCTGGGGGCACATTTGCTGAGACTGCAAGGAATGGCAAAACCCATCTCCCAGCTAAGAATGATTGCCAGGCATTAGCTCGAATCTTGTCAAAGCTTCCTTGTTCCAGTGATCCTGAAAGACATGGTATTGAAGGCAGAGGGAGGGCAGAGGGAGTGTTGCCTGGCTCTGATAAGCTGTTGTTTCTCTCACTTTCATACTAACCACCCACTAGACCATGGGGAACTCTATTAGACATCTGGCTGCCTTCACAGCTATGAATAGTGCCCACTAGTGTCAGTGCTGTTTTTTAAGAGATTGGGATATAGTTCATGTCTATTTGAGATGTCTGGGAATTTTGTAGTGCGGACAGGGAAGTTCATTTACAAGGAGACAATTGGCCTTTAAAGGTTTGGAAGCAGTCAGGTGGAAGTAATAGCCTTGTCACCTTCATACATATCCAGGATAAGAATCCACACCCAGTTAGGAATTGTGACAGAGCCTTGTGAAAGCTGCAGATGGAGGGGATAATGCCTGGGATTTTCCGCACATCCCTCCTGTTTCCTTCTTATGATGGCCACTTTTCCTGCAGCATGACCACATTCATCTGCTGCAATAATGGCCAGCCTTGAGAGGAGACATGCCCATGGGAGGCTGAGTGATAGCCAAGATGCTACACAGTAGCCTGTGAATGCAATATTTAACCAGAGTGATTGATGCAACTCATATTGCAAAATGCCCAGGATAGAAGACATGCCCATTCATTTTATAAGATTTTCTCTCTTTACTTGCAAATTCCTCTTTGCTTTTCAGAAACAAAGCATGATCCCAAAATGACAGAAGCAACATGTGATATCACATGTCAAGTAGATATGATAGCTTTCTCTGTGTAGCTGAAATTGGATGCATTTAGCTGTAAGTTTTCATGCTGGTTTATCTCCTGAACATATGGGTTTCTCTTTGGATTGCAGGAGAAGATCCATGACACAATTTGGCATGAAATTGATGACTTAAGGGCTTTCAAAGTTTTGGACTTGGAGGATTTTGAAAAAATGTTCTCAGCTTATCAAAGACACCAGGTAAGTATGGGAGCTGTTCTTCAGCATCTCAGACCCTGCTTTTCTGGAGATTCTGAATCAGGCTGGGACATGGTAGGATGCCTAGAGGTAGCACCTATGTGAAGACTAGCAAAGGGTGTATGTCTCACTGAATGTTTGATACTCCCTATAAATTCATGAGGCTCAGGTGGGGGAATGTTGACAAGAATACAACCTGCTGCTGCCTTCATATTTAATATTAACACATAGCTCTTGGGGGCAGAATTCTCTTACCCTTTGCATGCCTAAATGGAAGGTGTCTGGCCATGTAAGTAGCCTTTTTGGCACTTACATGCTGTGTATCATTCTATTGCCTCTGCAATGTGCATGTATGCTATAGACTATGCACTGACTGAGCAGGTACACAGTTGTGCCCATTGTGGATACGAGAAGCACAAAATTATAGTCAGAAAAAAACTTGGATGTCTTGCATGACTTCCTAGCACAGTATTGTAACCATTGGCTGCCTATACACATACTCAGAGTGGGGTGTGTTTTAATTAGAGTGGTTCCTGGAGATTTGCTCTAATTAAGATGCCTCATTGTCACATGTATTAAGCCGCACCATGCTTCAAAATGGCTTTAGAGACAGTCTGACTAAAGGTCATTTGATGAATTTTGAAACATTACTTTTGAAACTTGGGAGCAGCTTAATAAACGTGATGTTGAGGCAGCACTGGAGCGTTCTAATTAGAACACGGAACAGTCTTGATTAATCAAGTAAAAGAGGTACAAGTTCAAATCTTTTTGGGTGAACTCATCTATTCAGCTACTGGGGCTAAAATATGGGGAAGTCATTTTCTTGTTTTGTTTCCCCAGACTCTATGCTCAGGTATATAGCTATGTAGCTGCATGCCTGCTTGGCCAGTGCATAGTCAAGCAGGTACATGAGCAGTACACATGCTTGCATATCCACACCAAAGGCAATAACAAAATTGCAAACTGTGAGTAAGTGCCACAAAGGCTCCTTCCATAGCTGGGGAATGTGCCAGGAAGGGCACATAAAGGATAATAGAATTTTGTTCTTGGATACTGCTTATTTCAGCAGGTGGTGGTCCAGTTTGATTGGAGTAACAACTAGCTTCTGTAAAGTTCTTGAACTTCATGTTCATCACCATGTTTCTTTCTATCTTTATTTCTTCCGTCCATCCATGGAAAAACTCTGGGCAATTACAGAATATTGAGCAATGCCACTGAATTAGCTATGTTTTGCTTTGTGTCTTTTTTTCCCAAACAACATGTTAGCCAAGCTGCCTGAGTTACAGAAATGGTCAAAGCTGAAGATTACAACGCTAACAACATACTTTAAAAGCAGTCATTTATTACAAGGTCTTTTCCTCCCTCCTTTTCTTGGAAAGCGAGTCACCTGCAATTTGTCTGCCTCTGCTGAATGAGATTCAGCCGAACGAAAGCTGTACTCCTGATCCCTTTACTCCTCCAGCTTTCTGTTACGCTTGTAACGTACTCAGGAAAACCAAATGCGTCCCAAACATATGGGATCAAACCACTGCTGCTTAGTGTCAGAACAAACACAGGAAATAAGCAGGAAGTTACTGGCAAGGTGCTGAAATGGTGCCCCATTTGGCACCATGGAATCATTGCCCAAGTAGCTTGATTCAACATCTGCACATGGTTGCAACAATGTAGCTAGCAAGATACCATTCTGATGCAGTGGTTTTGCATTAATATTTGACATCAAGATGCAAACATTGATGCTTCAACCCCAGGCTTTCCAATCTCTTGCTTTCTTTGGGCCCCTAAATCCAAAGCCAAGGCTATCTTTGTCCGCCAACTCTCAGTTAGGAACATAATATTTATGGCTGCATTACCAACAACTGAAAAGCAACTTGGCTTATTCAACCATAAACTAACCTGCCCATAACCCTTTCGCACTGGCATGAAGCCATCCCTTGTTTGTGACCTTGGTGCATCTCAGAACAGTCTTTTTGATACCAATTTAAAGAAAGAATACTGTGGTATTTTTGACAATGGCCGCAGACACTATAGTATGCTACACTAGAGGGAAATGTAGTCATATTTTTGTATTAAGGTGCATTGGTGCCATTCCAGCTTTGGTTTCAATTTTATACCTTTTTGTCTTTAAATACTGTTTTGCTATTACTTTAATATTATCTTTTTCATCTATGTTTGTCCTAAATGCAAACTGGATTCCAGTTGACAAATCCACACCATTTAAAAAAAAAGTCCAAGCAACTAAAATTGCTCCTGAATCAAAATCTGGTGATAACTTTTCCAGTTGATTCACACTTAGTCTTTTCTTCCCTTTTATTTTTGGAAATGCTCCACTCTGCCCAAGTATGTGTTTACCCTGGGTTCATGACTTTTAAACTTCATCCAAATGTCTATAAAGAAAAATGTCAAAGCAAATCCTTTCCCTTCTGCATCTGAATTACATAAAGTGCAAATAAGGCATTTCTTTCTTTGCTGCTATTAACATGGTCTTAATATTTTTTTCCAGTTTCATTTTTATTAAACTGTTTCTTTTCAAGACAAAAGGGTTTGTTCTCCCCTTCTGTGGTAAATGTGTCTTTTGTTGATTGCTTTGGGGAGACAGTAGTATTCTCCCAAGTAGACAGACCTCAGAGCTAAGAGGTAGGCCTCTTAGTTTCTCCCTGGCTCTGCCACTGACTCATGGCATGAAGCTGACCAAATTCCCTTAAGTCTGTGCATCTTAATTTCCCCATCTACAAAAGGGAGATGACTATAACAAGTACTCACAGTGGAAGGATGTAATAAGACTCAATTGTTTACTATTTGTAAAGTGCTTGGAGATCCTGGGTTGAAAACTTTTGTAAAGTGCAACCAGGTTTGAATATTAAAAGTGAGCTATTGACATGCAAAAGGAGAGGTGAACAAACCCAGATATGTTAACCTTGACAGTTTTGAGTAAAGTCTCTGGCTCAGATTATTACAAGAGTTTAGGTATTGTTCTGCTCAGTATCGCAAGGCATAAGTAATTTATGTTCCTAATCTGATTTTCCAAAGTGCTCTTGTGTTTCTAAGTCCCATTGACTTTAACAAAAGGGAATGCCTAAACACCTCTAGAAATCTGGGCTTATGATACTTGCTAAGCATTTTATTCTCTTAGAAAATGGTGTATGTCTAAATTCTGCTGCCTTGTTAAACTTTGATATCTTTATCTCTGTGACTAATTTTTGGCATGTTTCCTTCTCTGTTATTTGCGGCTGGTGCCTGCATAGGACCTGCTAACTAACCCTTCCTCCTGTAAGCAGGTGAGTACTGCTATCTGCCTCCTAAATACCTATGGCTTTCAAGATTGTCCTGCTGTGTGCAGATCAAAAGCCAAAGTACAGCAACCTGCAGATTTGGAGCCTTGGGATAATCTTGTCCTTTATTACTTACCTGCCCCTGAATGGATGTTCCAAGGGTGCAGAGGAGGTACAAAGGATTGCCTCCTTGCCCTCACTCCAATGCTGAGAAGCAGCCATTCACTCAGCTGTGTCAAAATGTGTTTGCCCCCATCCACTTTCTACCAACTGGTGACTGTTAATCATACCTTAAATAGTATGGTCATACATTCAAGTCATTTTAAGACATGATAATACAGTGAATGAGCTACAAAGTTACTCCATGTATAGTGTGCAAAAATTCTGTGGCTCATTTGTATCATGCCTTAAATTGAACATGTGGCTGGTTGAGGCTGGCCCATGACAGATCCTGCTGTTTAGCTGAATGTCAGAATCCAGCTTGGGGCAGCCCCGAGCTCTGGGGCACAGCTGTCCTGACAGCCCGATTTCTGGGGTCCTATAATCCAGGACCTGCTCAGCTGTGCAGCACACATGGTTTAGTCACCTGCCCCATAATTAACAGAGGGCACTTCAAGGTGAGGTGAAGTTCTGAAAAGTGAACTTGTTGTGGCTACAGTCATATGATGAAGTTTGAAAACCTGATCATCATGCCTTGGGGCACTGCAAGTACCAGGAAGTCCTATAAGAACCACTTCTACTGAGGGGCAGCTGATATATGATTTTGGTCAGCTCTCTGGTATTCAACATATTAAGTTATATCAAAGAATAAGGTTGTATTTAAAATAGTGGTTTCAAGGCAGCTGGAATTACTGGTGTCCAATGGTGTAGCACAGCATTAAAGGGTGGGATCATATATCCCATAGCCCACTCCCCAAAAAGAAATCACATTTGGAAGGAGATGGTGATACAGAGAAGTTATTCCTTATCTCCACTGTTCCTTGTCTTGGCACTCCCAAGTCTCTCATAGTGGATATTTTTATAACAGCCTTAAACTTGTGATTACTTTTGAACCTCCTATTTAGCATATGACAAAGTGCCGTCCCATCTGAAAGCAAGCTAAGAATGGCAGGGTAATATTCAGAGGCTTTGTCTGCCTGGTTGATGAGATCTCTGTTTGTTTTTGCCTCACGATCTTGGCTGGACTTGTAAAAACATGACTAAGCTGGTCGTTACTGGCTCCCCTCCCCCTTTATTGTCTGAGAAAATGCAGGTAGACTACTTGAAGTTCATTTGCCTACATTCTCAGTCTGGCTTTGGTAATATCCAGTATTTCATCTGCTTTCACTTACACACCACTGTGGGCTTCTAAATGTACAACTCTTCCCAAATAAAAAGAGAGAGGGACGGGGAACATGTTTTCATATTAGGCTATCTTTGATATAGCTGAGGAGCAGTCCGTGCTAGAGTAATTCAGGGACCGCCTCATCTGGGATCATCTGGGTGGGCAGAGAGGGGGGCACTATTGCTATGCCTGTTTGTATGGCTGTGGGGGGAACCACTGAACAAACAGACCATAGCTAGGCCCCAAACAAATATGTCTCCTGCCCTGGAGCAGTTGTTGTTAATTCTAAACAGCTGTACTTGTCAGCAAGCATTAGCTAGTGTGATGCAGTAAAGCCCTGAGCAGGAGCAAAGCACAGGCCAGCCAAACACTCTTTACCTGTCATTGCTTCCTACTCATCCCTACTTCCCCTTGAAAATGAGGATGTTCTAGAAAGCCTCCACACCTGCATGTGCCAGATCATCAGTACTGCAGAAGTGCATTGCTTTGGTATGTCTTGGTTCAGAAATAAGCAACACCAAATGCTAAGAGTTCCCATCTGAATTGTTCCATTCCCAGCACTACACTTGGAAAAGTGGAAAGTAGGGTCATTCCAGCAGCATTCCAATTGCCTTGTAATAGTATGTATCCACTGCATATCTAAGAGCACCACCATTTTTTCTAAACACATAGTTTGTGCTACAATCAGTGGTACTGTGGACACATTCTACCTGCATGTCTGCATAACAGCTGGTGCAGCTAGTAGTTACTTCAGGTGAAGTCTCCTATGTACGTTTCCCTTGTACATCCAAGAACCCAACTGAGTCATTGTAGCTGAATGAAGCATAGCAAATATATCCTGAAGTTGAAAGGAGGATTTAGTTTGAAAAACCATGTTGTAGTTTCTTTGCAAAGGAAGCTGCAATATAGCTAAGCTACTGCTGTCATCTTCATTTGACAGACTGGCCAGTCACCTCTAAAGTTCAGTGTGTGCCCAGGTCAGCATTTCTAGTAGTAGGTAAGGCAGACAATAGGAAACTTTTCAAATACTACATAATCTTAAAATTAATCAGAAGATGACATAAGTTGTCAAAGGGAGGTCAAGTAGTTACCATCACTTGGATATATTTAAGGCAGCATTAGACTGGTTCTGTGGAAATGTATAGATGTGGGAGGATGGATTGTAACATACCCAAACAGGTCCCAGCTGTATCCAGGGGAGGTATGCACTCCTGTTTTCTATTCTCTCTGCTCTGGAGCACTAGCAACCAGGGTCACCACCTTCTATCAGCATGAAATCCCTTTAAGGCATTTCTTAGACTGTAGAAGTAAAATTCAGACACTCAAAAGACCCATTTAAAGCAAACCTTTAAACATGGTGTGAGAGTTGTGGCTGTAATGTGAGGACAGGACTGGAAACCAGTGGTTATTGGGTGACTGGATGCTTTGCTATCTGTTGCTCTAGAACAAATTTCCTGGACTAGGAAAGAACTTTCCAAGACCTTGAAGGTGACCCACATAATTAGATGGTAGACAGTGAAGATGTTTGAAAATCCCAGCCATATCCTGATGGACAGGATAACAAAAAGTATAACAAAAAGTAACTGTTATTTCTCTATCATTTATGGGCATTAATTAGGCTATTTAAAGTGATTTGAAAAAGGAAATTGTTTCAGTACTGTTATTCATGAAGGTATGTCTTTCTAGATATGCCCATATAGCATTTCCATTAGCCACAGTGTGAGTCCCACAAATCTTCTGTGAGGATAAACTGGAAAAACATTATTCTCAGATCCCATTTAAACACAGGGACCCTGATTCTCAGCTCCTAGCCTCAGCAGAAAAAAAAGAGTACCTTGGGGCTTAGTCTAGCATCTGCCAAAAGTGTAATCTCCAGAATAGAGTTGATATCAGAAAAAGGGACATCTGCTCCCCCATGGCTCCTTCCTACCTTTCCTATTCCTTCCATATACCAGCTTTGGGAGGGCAGCTGACTGGGAAGAGGGCTATGCTGCTCCTGCCAGCTTTCTACCTGGAAGGAAATTCTCCAGGGTCAGTCTCTGGTACAAAGTGTGCTCAGTGGATTAGAGAATCTGGTCCTCAAACTTCTTACAGGCACATGCTCTTGCTGTGAACATCCCCTTGGTCTTGATTTGCATTTTTGAGGCAAGCACAGCTGACAGACTCCAGAAATCCCTAGTATCACATAGTATGTCTGCATGTCTTAGCATTTTTTACTTCAGGGAGGTTGGCAGGTCTGTTCCCCAATGGCTAGCTCCATAGTTAGGAGACCCTATATGGACTCCTGCCTAACTACCTCCAGCTGAGATCCAGTCTTTCAGAGCTGCTGCATAACCTCTATGTGGAAGCAGTCCAGACTTCTGGACAGATCATGTTTCTTCAGATACAGACACATGGGCAGTGTGCTGTAACCTGCCCAATTCTGCTCTTACAATAGTTTGAAACTAGTGTGGTGCTCTTATGAGGGAGATACTCCTGCATAAATCCCAAAGTAAATATGATCATCACCTATGAGTTAGAATTGTGCTCCACAGATAATGTTGATCTCTTTTTATTTTGTCAAGTGTCTTAGATTGCATTTCTGCTGATTTTTCTCCTTCTCTAGAAGGCACATTCCTGGCATTTTCCATCTCTAGTCCTGCATCCTGATTAAATTTCTCTACAATCTCAGCTATGTTGAGTCAGGCTGTGTTGTTGCCCATTTATACTTGGTCTGTTTGGAAGCTGGGTGGCTAGATAAATGAGGAAAAATTAGGCATTGATTTTTTTTTTTCTCTCTTTCTCGATTACTTGCAGAAGGAGATGGGCTCAACTGAAGACTTGTACCTGTCCACACGGAAAGTGAAAGAACTTTCTGTGATTGATGGCCGGAGGGCTCAGAACTGTGTCATTCTCCTCTCCAAGTGAGTGTGCCAACCCTGAATTCACAGTGTATATGTTAATTAATGTGCAAACAGATGAAGACAGACATGAATACCTAGACGCAACCCAATTCTCATCTGCTGATAATGGTACGTGTACACAGAATCAGATGCATCCGCAGCCAGATGAGATACGACTGTCTGGAGTGGCATCCACTCCTGGAGACCTATACACACTCACTGGCTTCCAGACACCCCTGGGTAACTTGAAACTCATGCTTTCACATATGTGCGTGTGTATGTTCATCCACATGTGTGCACAGATTGTACATGGATGGATGTTGGAATACTAGCACAAGACTAGGCCCTCAGAACAATCACAAAACCAGTAACACACATAAGCAGGTGTGTGAGACTACCTTGCAGTCGGGAGGACATAGGTATTCATATTGTGATAAGTATTGTGTGTGATATACATCAGTTGACTACACTTTTTCTTCACTACTGTTTTCTATAGGTTTCTCAAAAAAGCGTTTCTCAAACCCCCTGTAACAGGCCAGAAGGCTGCTGTTATTTCAAGAGAAAAAGTAGCAGATAGAGCTCAGGTAGTTGAATAGGGGCTGGCTTTAAGAGGGAAGGCAGCAAGGAAACAGTGAGCTGACCATTTAGGTAAAAGGGCAGATCTGCAGCCAGTCAAGGAAAGCCACCTGACCGGAAGGGGACAGGGCTTACAAAGCATACAAGCCTGGGGCCTGAGCCAGGACAGGCTGTGCAGGAAACACCTCCAGGTTGTTGGAGGAAACACCTGCTGGCCAGAAATGCTACAGGAGAGTTCCTGGCTGACTGCTGAGCTGCCCTGGAAATGCAAATAAGGCACTGAAGGCTTGCAGAGGTTTATGACTTAGGGTAGGGGGTGAAGTTTGATTATACAGCCAATGAGCTAACAGTTTTAGTTATAGCCAGTGTGCTTGTTTTCTTTTGGGCTTTATACTGGCAGACTGGATTAAGACTACTAGGGGTGGAGGAGGTCCCAGTAGCATCCAAGCAGTGTGGAGGTAGGGTCAGGGGGGCCCAGTGCCTGAGTAGGGTGGGGGCAGGGCCAGGGGAATGTGGAACAAGGGCTAGAGTCTAGAAGCCAGATCCAGTAAAGTGGGCCTGGACTAGAAGGCCCAGTGAGAAGAAAGGGGCAAAGGCCGGGAAGTGTGAGGCCTTAACAAAGGAGAGTGATTGACCAGCAACATCTGCAAGGCATGCACATGGCTACAGGGAAGGTCAGAAGCCATGAAATTTGCCCTTAAGGTGCTGGAGTACAGTTTGTTAGTGGAAGAGGGCTCACTTTGGGGGTCCTAGGCAGCCTCCCTTCCCTAAGGGAAATAATTATGCCAAGGCATGGCAGAAAGGAAGAAGTTTAGGGTACTAACTTCTTTTAACTTCAGAGAGCCAGAGTGAAGCAGCAGTTGTGTGTTGACTAGGGGGCATCATGGCCACCCTTAGGGCTTGGTGCTTGCTACATCCCAGAGAGCAGAAAGACTTTGCAAATGTAGGGTGTCTTTATACAACCCTATTCTTAATTCTTGGTTCTGTTGGGAGGGCAGTGAATGCAAGTGATTCTCAGAGAAAAGGCCAAATCCACAACAGAGACTTGGCTATAGAGATAATCAGCTTCACCACATAACTTTTAGATGCAAGGCCTTAGGAACTGAATTCACAAACCTGAGTTAGGCATGCATAGTGAATGGGAAGTTAAGTGTGTAGGACTGGAATTCTCCAAAGGTTGTGGCAGCATAGGAGGATACTTAAGCTGGCCAATAGGAAACTCTGAAAACAGGTAGAGGTCTCAAATCTTGCCTGTCTCCTGGACTCGGGTATCAATGTAAGACTAGGATTTACAGCATGAAATTGCTTCCTGGACATAGGACCTTAAGTTGTATTAAGTTTTGATCCCTGCTCCCACTTCTGCATTTGCCATTTTATCCACTAAAATGCACCACCACCACCACTACTTCCTTCTCCTCTGGCCATGTTTTTGAATAAAAGTGGATGCGATTGCTGCGTTTTGGGCTGACCCTTAAATATTGGGACCGTGTTAGTGCCAAGACCACACCTATCCGATCAGACCCCTCAGAGGATTAAGTCATGGGGTTCCTTAACTTGTGCATACCAAAGAGCTGTAGGTGTGGTATTAGGCATTGAGACATCCAGCACTTCCAAGCAAGCAGTTCTGGGCAGGTGCAGGAGCAGAACTTTATGAACTAAGTAATATTCTTGGGGAAAGCATGGTGCCTATTCTCTCGTGCACACCTAAGCAGCTAGGCAGCTGAGGACCACAGACTTGGACTTATATGCCAAAATTCTTCCAAAGTTGCCCTATAGAAATCTTTTTTTTTTTGGTTCTGTCCCTAGGAGTCTTTTATTCATGGCTCAGCTTTAAGGGTCTATGAGGTGTCCTTGTAACCTCATGTCATGACTTGTATGTCCTTAGAAGTTGAAGCATCTGGGCTATTTGTGCTTCTTGCATTTCCTTTACCAACTCATTTGAACTAGCCTGATCTACAGATCTGGCTACATTTTGAGCTGTGTACAAGAACACTCCCTTGCTGAGAGAGAAGGAAAGTTACTGACAGGGTGTAACAGAGGGCCTCCTCAGGGAGGCTTTCCCTGTGACCCCGCCCACCCATTTCTGGGCTAACCACCCGTGTTCTTTCCTGCCACGCCTTGTTGTTAATGAATTAATTTAGATGTTAATAAGCAGGAGGCTGCCCATTCTCTTCCCAGATGCCAGGGGGTGCTATCTATGGCTCCTTTCCTCCCCTACACTGCAGCCCAAGCCTTGCAGAAGGCATCTATGTTCTCATAATCACTGGCCACTTGCTCTGGGCCCCAGAATCCTACTATTGAATCCCACCTGGATTCCTCCCCTCAGGCGGCCTCTTCATCATAGTATCATAGTATCTAGAGTCGGAAGGGACCTGGGCAGGTCATCTAGTCCGATCCCCTGCCTTGGCAGGAAAGAGCACCGGGGTCAGATGACCCCAGCAAGGTGCTCATCTAACTTCCTCTTAAAAATCCCCAGGCTAGGAGCCTGTACCAC
>JAGPOW010003648.1:53032320-53059733 GCA_030014935.1 Caiman crocodilus
TGTGGGCCCTATCTACACTGCGCCGGACAGCAAATTCTATCAGGCGATGGTTGCTGTCTCCCAGGGAGTCGCGTACCCGGAGCCCTGCAACCAGATCGTTCCCCAAGACCAGGACCAGATCCAGCAGCGCATCCCCCCTGGTAGGGCCATGCACCTCCTGGACCAAGCGGAGGTCCTGCAGCTCCGCCAGGAATCTCCGGGACCTCTCGGACTTGGCCAGCTGCTCCTCCCAGCAGATGTCCGGGTGATTGAAATCCCCCATGACGATGGCATCACTCGTCCTAGCCGCCTCCTTAAGTTGTAATTGAGCCTGGTGGGTACGGAGTTTTGTACATGTGTATCTGAGTGTAAGTCCCAAAATTGTAGCCCAGTAAAACCCCATAGAAAGAGCTCTCCCATGTTTTAGTTCACAGCTGTCTAACTTCCAAGTGGCCAGGAGGTTGCAGGCTGCAGCATGTGGTGGCTGCTACCACCCTTTCCCCTACTGCACTGTCCAGGGTCCCCTTGAGACACCTAGCTGTGGGCTCCCACAACCCCAGAGGTTACCCGAGTCCCAGGCACAGGAGGCAGGATGTAGAAGGTGAAGGAGCGGGGCGTGGAGTCTGTAGACTCTGGTGGAAGCAGACGCTTGAGTGGTGAGAACAGCAGTGGTTGGCCTCGGAGCTTAGGGGCCATAGGTTAACCCCTTGGGAGCGGGATATGGCTGTCAGTTAGATGGCTCTGTTTTTTCCCTCTGGTTTAGTGGCTAGGGTGCTTGCCCAGGAAGTGAGAAACCTAGGTTGCAGGCTCCTGCTATATAGAGTGGTTTTGAAACGTCATCTTTTCAACATCCCAGCACAGTAGTTGAACCACCAGGCCACAGGTTAGGCCGGGGTGACATGTAGGGAGTGCACGGGGGTGCAAGTGCACCCCCTGAGAGCATCAGTGCACCCCCTGTCAGGCTTCAAACCCTGTTTAGCCAGCAGGCAGGGGGTCAGGTGGGAGCCATGCCCCCCTCCTGGTGAGTGCAGGCCGGGGAGTGGGACCACCAGCAAAAGTAGCCGTGCTGCTTCCAGAAGCGGCACAGCTGCTTTTACGGTCAGCGGGATCAGCCGCCAGGGGATATCAGTCGCTGACTGATGTTGGAGGTTGGGGGGATACACACGTGCCCTCCCTGACGCAAGAGGCACCAGACACCCATGAGTTAGGCATTATCCACTCCCCCTCTTGAAGCTGAGTCATTTCACCTTACATTAAATAGTCATTGGGTAGAATGGATGGAGAGCAATGGGAAACTATCTGCCCTACTGGAAGCAGGATCTAGGCTGGAACTTGGGTCACCTTCCCTTTAAGAGCATCAGCCACTTTATTGAAACACATACCTTCTGAATTATTCTAGTCTGCCTGGCCTCACAGGTCTCCCCATCTTGGTCTCTGGATGAGGAAGATTTCCTGGTTTTGGGGAAGTACCCATAACAGTAAGCTATTGGGTGAAGATATGGGAGGGCTGCCTTCTTCCAAGTTCTGTCCCTCTGCTGCTCATAAGCTTTTTGCCTGGCTATAATTTTGGGACTTATATTCACCCAAGTATGCACATATAGCTGGCATACACAGCCTGCCTGGCTAGAGCATAGTCTACTGAACATATTCAGTGGTTGTGTGGATGCTTTTGGGTCTGCACTGCATGTAGAATAGAATAGGAACTAGGCACAAACAAGGCACAAGTGTCAAAACCATCAGTTACATGGCTGGGTAAGTGCCATTTGGGTGTGTAAAATGAAGTGAGATTCTGCCTTTAGTCTGTAATGATCATCTCCAGAGGATAGGACAACAATGAATTTAATATATGCTGAAGATGGATAGATTCTCAGGTATAACTGAAGGTAGAGTTTAACCCCACGTGGTAAGTTGAGGTATGAGTTAGACAGAAGTTGGACATTGCAAACCAGGTTTCGGGATCAGTCCTGAGTTGGCTGAGGCCTCAGTGATCCATTAATAAGGGATTTTCTTGTGAAGCAGTAGACCAGATACTGAGTCCTTAGCCTGGATTTTAAAGGGAATATGTATCATGTTAGTCTTCCCCATGGCATTGTCTCCTTGGCACCTACAATGCACTTCAGTCAGATATTACAGGGACTCAATACAGAACCAATGCCACTGTTCTGGCTCTGACCCTACCCCATTGCTAGCTACCATTGGAAAAAGCACAGCATTTGCTTTTACTTCTCCTGAATACTCCACACACTATTATAGTTGGGGCTTTTTAAAATCAGTTCTTTGTACAGTACAGGAATGATGGCAGCAGTACAAGTGTTGACTGAGATGGCTGAAAAAGACTAAGGCAATAAGTACTATCCCCCAAAAGGATTGGGCTTCTTTGAGAGAACTTCTTAAGTTAAGGTCCCTGATGAATGGCTTTACCTCCTGTTCAGTTGGTGATAAATAGAATGGCTTATATACAACCAGCTTGTCTTAAATCATTATAAGCCAACAGTGCCCTGACCTGAGCATCTATATGGCTCAGAACTAATCATGCTGTAATATGAAAATTCTCAAGTTTTGACCTACCTCAACTTAAAGTTATAGAAACTTGGGCAGACAAGGTTCCTTGGGTAAATTTGATATCTCTTATTAGACCAACCCAAATAGTTGGAGAATAGTTATTAAGTAAGCTTTCTGGTTCAAAAACCCTTCATCAGGCTAAGGAGGTTTCAGCAGTTGGTGTGTGCTCTTCCTTAGACCAACATGGCTAAAACCTAACCCCTAGAAATTTGGAGGCATTCACAGAAATGAGTTTCAAGAGGCAAAATACAATTAGTCCCGACGTGTTTTTTCTAAAGGGTCTAAAGAAAGTTAAAGCCAATTTTATGCTCCCCTTCCCGGGCGCTCAATGGTCTTACAGTAAAGCATTGAAAGAAATTGGAAACAGGTATTTACCATAAAGAGAATTTTTACTGTAATGGGGCAAGGCTCATCCACCAGCAAAGCCCAGTAACTTCAGCTGGGAGTGATAACAGCCTCTCTCTCCACTTCTGGAAGGGTGCACTGTCAGCAGGAAGAAGAGTCAGCTTTGGAAAGTTTTATATATTCATTCCCAGTTGAAGGAAGCTAGTTTAGATGAGCTCAGCTTTTCTCCATTTAGGATGTGCTGCAGCATGAAAGGGAGTTCCTTTCATGCTCAGGATAGTCTCTTCTCAAGCAGGGACAAGGATGGAGACTGTTTCTTGGAATGCAGCAGCTAACGTCTCTTTAGAGTTGTTAGCTGCTCTATAAGAGAGATGGTTCATGAGAGACTCATTATAGAGGAATGAGGCTTCTTTATACTCAGAGGACACTAAAAGCATTCGAAACTTAGTTTTCATTGAAACTGTAAGGGTTTGACTAAATGCAGGAGTTGTATAGGCCTAATTAAAATTATTAAAGCTTTGTGTGTGAGCATTCAAACTTTAGTTTAAACCTGCCTTACGTGCATTTAATGCTACTCCTCTGTAACACACTGAATTGGTAAAAGTGTTCAATTCCATCACTAGTCCAAATCCAGTCCAGTTTGGCAGTGAGTGACAGGCATTATTGTATGATAGAGGTTTTGTGGCCATCATATATGAAGTAAACTGTGAAGATGGGAGAGATATAAGTTCATTTCTTTGAGATAACTATATACATTTCTGAAACTATGTTCCAGCCTGTGAAAGCTGGCCTTTCTTGTCCTAGACATCATCTCTTTAGGTCAGGATTTGTTGAAGCATGTAAAAAAGGGAAAGGGTTTTTGGAGGGGTAGGGGGAATTTTCACTGTTTGCTATTCACCTATTCTGTGAATGAACAAAGGTCTTTGATTTGCAAGGCTGCCAACCCCCACTATCATTTACAGATACTTTTTTTTTAATGATCTGCAGTATCTTGGTCAAAAATGACATACTCTGTTTCCCAGGAAAAGAGGAAGAGAGGGGAATGTGATCCTTTTGGTAGGAAAGGTTAATGTGCTTTGACTAAGTTAACAATTCTCATAGTAGTATGTGATCACACATCTTTTCCTGGGCAGCTGAGCAAGACCTAATATCTACCAGTGAGAAGGCCAGTAAGCTGACTCGCTTCTTCCTTTTGGAGGAGATAGCTGATGAATGATGAGTGTTTTATGTCAGTCTTTGGGGGGATGGAGTAGGGGCTAAGTCTTGCTTGAATCAATGGATATCTTTTAAGGAAGAAAAATGAGAAAGCACTGGTTGTCTGCAAAGGAGATTGATGCAGAACTGCCTCATGTCTCGCAGGCATGCTCAGAGTCAGGCCACCTCCCTTCTGTAAGAGGACCAAACAATAAGCCACTTGATGTCTGCAAGCAAAGCTGGCGTTAAATCAGCGGAGGTACCCTGGGGAGATGAGTGATGAATTACTCTGCAGAGTCAATAGAGATTATTTATGTGTCCTGAGGGGACAGAGGGAGGCTGGCTAAGTACCATAGTAGAAGTTATTTGGTAACTGTTCATCTTTAATATCACTTTAAGATGGTACAAGGCATTGGGTCTCCATCACCAGATAAGGTGTGATGAGAGGCAAAGATGAGAGATTATTTTCAAGGTTTTCTAGGATCTCTTTTCCCTTTGACCAAGCTGGGCAAAGCTTATTGCAGCAGAACAAGAGACTGCCGCATTCCTTTCTGACTCACATTTACCAGATTGATTCTAGAGTTAGGATTTTTGCTGTTAATGAAGACAGATGAAGCAGAGAGGATGCAGCTTGGATAACATGCGAGTTTGTAGGGTTGTGGCCCCTGGAAAACTGCAGACTGCCTCTGCCGAGCTGGTCTGAAAATCATTGATGTTGGAGAAGACAGATCCAACACTAAGATGTAATTTCTACAATGTCACTTTTCCGACCATGATTACACTTTAATTTGATGTCTGTCCCATACTTATTTCAGGCCAGGGATGCCTCTATTCAGTTTTGAGTACAAAGATTTTATGCATCTGCTTTAGGTTCCTGTGTAATCAGTTCACCTGTTTCTGTTTAAAAGCAACCCATCTGTTTCAAATTATGATTGGACATTTCAAAATCTACTTCATGGTTGGGCAGTTATATTGAAAACATAATGAGAATCACTTGATTAACAGCCCTTTGGCTGTTTCCATCTAAGGAAATCTGTGCTGTGCACGTTTCAGGAGTTCTAAGCACTTGTCACCCCAGCAGAAAAAAACACCCTTGCTTCTGAAAAATGACTGTGTTTTGCTACAAACCCATCAATAGGATTTGATTGGATTGGTAATAATCTGGGCTACACATCTGCAGGCTCTGTAACCCCATTACAAGCTTGCATGTTACCCAAATTAAATTGCCTTTCTTCAGGGGATTGGCAAACTGTACAGCCCTCTTTCATGTTGGTCGGGTCAGTCAAGTTATTTATTTATTTTTTTTGCTGGTGGTTGGGCACAGATGCATCCAAAAAAATCATTGTTTGTGTAACCCTTTGTTCTGTGGGGATTCTTAATTATTTTTGCGGAAAAAAACCTTTAAAATGAATTAAGTGCTAATGAATGATGCCAGAGTGATGAAATTGGAGACTGAAGTCCTCAGTTAGGTCACAGGACAGATTAGCCTAGCCAGCAGTAACACAACTTCTCCCCCATACGGTCAATGAATCTCAAATCTACCCGTTCAGTTTTTGTCCCTCTTGCTGACTCTTGGGTCAGCTGGGGCAGGACGATCAATTTACCAACTATGGCACAAATATGTCTTGTGTGGAGACTTAGTATCTCAACATTAGACTGTATCAGTTTCTTTTACGTTTAAAACTGACTGAATGAATTAGCTGGGAACAGTGTTGCTGAATTTAGTTAGGAAGCATATCTTTAAAAGCTTTTGAATGTCTGTTGATTCATATTTTAGTTTCCAGCTGCTGATTATATTGGGCAACATTTAAAATGTTTTAAGTTTCTCAGATTTAGTAGTATTTCCTGTCTGTAAAAATAAAGTGTTTACATTTGCTTTTACATCATTCCAAAAATGTGATCCCATCCAAATAGCAATTGAAATTTTACCATGCAGCAAAGAAGAAAACATTCTGATCTACTGATGAGCCTCTGTGTCATTAGTTTAGTGTTTTCTTTCTTCTGTCATTAATGTGTCAATTATAGAAGGTCCATGGAGACTCAGATGCTTCCTACCCAACAGTTCCTTTTCACACTTGCCAACCTATATGTTTCAATCCCAAAGTAGTGTTTTCCTTGGGCGGGGGGGAGGAGTAAGATGGCAATTGCTTTTGTAGGCCATTCAGTCCTGTCCTTTTCTCTTGGCTCAACCAGTGAGGGTGCCAGATGTCATGGGTAGACTTGGCAAAGCAGATAACTTTGTTCATCACCAAATTCACTTCACACAAGTTAAGACAGCAAGTTAGGTAATGACAGGATTTGGTTGCTGCTGCTCTGTGCTGCCCTAAACAGGTGATCTGATGGAAATACAGTCTTTTCATCAGTTCCCTGAGCCTTGCCTATTTTCCAAAAACCAACTGCATCATTAACAACAGACTTATATGGGTGAGGGCATGGTGATTAGGGAGAGGGGGGAGAAGAGAACAATTTTACTGTCTTGTGCACCTGGTATGGAAGTTTCTGTTTTGCAGTGGCTGCCAGTGTTGAAGCCACTTAAGGACTTAGATGCTGTCAATCCATTTTTCACCTGTGAATGCTGGCAAAAAGAACCTACCAATCATGTGCAATACACTTATACAAAAGCCTCTTCTGTGGTCCAGATATGAGGGTACAGAACCATTACTAGCTGGCCTTGGAGAGTCCTTAATATTCGTAAGCATAGGTAAATATTAGCTTCATAGTTACGTTGGAGTTGCGTGCACTGAAGGTGTTAGCAATAAAAGCATTTGAAGGGGAAGGTGTCTGCCATGAGGGGAAGGTAGAAGGAGTACTGATCTGTGAAGAGCTGTTAATTTCCTGTTGATTTCTTTGTGCACTTGGTTAGTTGAAGTAGAGAAAAATTATATTCTGTAGGATCAGAAAGGATGAAACCCTTCAGAATGAAGTTTCCTGCCATGCTTTGCCAAAGCAGATTTGGGCTGTCGGAAGGTAGAGGTAGCCAGGGAAGACTTTTTAAATTGTCATTGGAGTTGCTTATGCAAATAAACTAATGGGGCAATATTGATGCTATTGAAAGGTTGAAGTTATCCAATGAAGAAATCCGACGGGCAATCTTGAAGATGGATGAACAAGAAGATCTGGCCAAAGATATGTTGGAACAGGTGAGAAGAATCAATCTTATCTAACAGTATTGTTTCTAAGTATTGAAGGTCAGTTGTTCTGCTTGGAGCACTTTGTTCGGCCTGTGTTACATTTAAGGCAGATGCATGCAACTGGGTTGATGCCACAGGAGGACTTTCTTCAGGTCTAAACTTGACCCTAGGACCTCAGTACAATTGGATTTGTGTATAAAAGGAGAAGTTTGCCCAATATGCCAAATGCATCAACTGAAACCATGCCAGGTTGAATTTAGGCTAGTATGTCTTTAATTTACATTGTAGTGTAAGTGTCCTGATTTGATGTATGCATGATGTTTAGTTTTCTTTTCATTTAATTTCATCTTCCCCTTTTTTGCCTTTCCTACTGTTTCCCTTAAATTTCTCTCTCAGCTCACCCCTCTTCCTTTGTACTGCTAACCATTCTCCTATCCTTTACCATCTCCCAAGCTTTCAATTAAAGAGCATCATGAATCTAGCAGTGCAATTTAGTGATAATCAAAGCAGAGAATTAGGAGTGAGGTTCTGTTCTCCACTATTGTTTCATTATGTGGCATGTGAGAGCCCCCAACCCACAACCCTCCTTTACCTGAATTTCCCTATCAACTGAAGCAGGTGATTATACATATCCATAGTCATCCCCCAATAAAAAATGCTATAACCGCATAAAATATTATTCCATATGAGACCAGTGTCTTCTATGTGTTTATCTGAATGTTTAATTGTGTGCACAAAGCCTTTTTTTCCCCTTTTTTTTGGAAATCTGTGCCCTGATTTGCAAATGGGCTGAATGCCCACAGGTCCACTTTGCAGCCACTGAGACCTTCAGGTGCTTCGCACCTTTGAATATTGGGCTCCAAGAAATAAAATATTAGAGCACTGATGAAAAGCAGGTTCACTTTCTGTTTTTTCTGGAAGGCAACTTGCTCCCTGTGGGTGTGGACTGGGGTGTAGGGGGGCATGTGTGCATGACAATATTTATAACTAAGCTGAAGCAGAACTCCTGCTAGATATGTCAAAAATCTGTCAAAATATGAGCTTTTAAGGTCAGTATATGAATAGCAGCTTGTGTCAAACTCATATTCACTGGCTTAAATATTGTTTATTGTTTCGACAGAGCAGAGCAGACTATGAGAGAGATAGTTGGGTCTTTGTGTGTACTCAGTGAGTGGGATGGATAATCCGTGCTCAGAGAGAGATTCTGATCTTCTTTACACCAGTTGAAATCCAGAGTAATATCATGGGAGTCAGAGTTCTTTCTGGATTCTCACACTATTGAGAGCAGGATTTGGTCCCTAGTAGTCTGGATGAATTAACAGAAATTAATGAGGTCACTGAAGGAAAATAAAGGCAGTACAACAAGGAGATATTTTAACAAGGTCACTTTTGAAGCCACAGCTGCCCTGCTTTGAAGTTACTGTCACATGAATGAATTAGAGCAGCAGTTCACTATGGTGGTAAAACAATGTGTTGGCCCTCTTTCTCATGCAGTCTCTCCGTCTGTGTGTGTGTGTCTTGCTTGATCTTTCATGATGGTTTTTGATTTGTATCTATCATTCTAGCTGCTGAAGTTTGTTCCTGAAAAGAGTGATATTGACCTGCTGGAGGAACATAAACATGAAATTGATCGCATGGCCCGGGCGGATCGTTTCCTTTACGAAATGAGCAGGTCTGTGAGATGCATAATGGCAAAATAGGCCAGGGGCTTCTTGGAAACTATTGTAATTGTTATTGAAAAGGAATAATGTTGCATCAGTAGAACACAATCAAAATACCGTTGGCTAGGTTTTGCATTGAATTATACCCTTGAGTTACCAGAAACCAATGATGTTACTGACATGTTTGTCTGTTACATGAGCTTTTTTGGCTGGTAAGAGCTCTTTCTGTGTGCCATTTAGGGACAGTCTCCTGATTAACTAATACACATCTGTCACATCCCTCTAGCACCATTCATGTAAACAGATGCTTAGCCATGGCTGTCAGCTGCTGCATCTCTGGGTTTAGATTTATTATGCATTCATTGCCACCTGTCTGTCACTTATCCTCACGGTTATTTGCCCTTGTGTGCATTCCACCTTTTATGCCCTTTGGTTAGAAACTGTTCCCAGACCAGTTGCATCTTTTCCCACATCTCCTCTGAAGTCTCTTGTGAAAATGTATTTTTGAGGGACTTGAAACCTTATAGCCACTCCTGGGGATGTGTTTGAATTACGAAGCCTGTGTCCTCACATTAACACCCTCAATCTGAGTAACAGCACTTTGGCATTGGCCAAAAGGCATCAGGCGTAATAGGGCCTTATACATGGCAGGCTGCTTCATCAGTCCAACCGTGTGGTTCCATGGGGCTTTGTTTCCTATCATTGAATTGTGTATGAAACTACATACCTATGTTTGTGAGGTAGCTTGAGCTTGACAATATGTATTCTCCTTCCCCTCATGTAGGATTGATCACTACCAGCAACGGCTGCAAGCATTATTCTTTAAGAAGAAGTTGCCAGAGAGACTGGCAGAATCCAAGCCAAAAGTGGAAGGTATGGGAGAGGCCTCTTCAGGGACTGGGTGAGGAGCAGAGAATGTCAAAGAGACTCGCCCATAAAGGAAGCCACCCACAACCCACTGTTGTGGGTTCAGTGTTTGTAGACTCATTTAGGATGAGGGCAAAAGTATCATCTCCTAGGCATAGGTGTTTGTGTAACATTTCCATTATATATGTGAGCTTAATACAACTGTCATGAAAGGCATTGTGGCTCTTGCCCGGGGAGTCACTGTGCATTTCAGAGCCACCTCAACATACTGTGACACCTCGCTTCCACTCTTAGCCCTCACCAGCTGGTATAAACCCCATATTTTGGAGCAATAGCTGCAGACATCTTGCTCATAGTGGTCTTCTCTATAGGTCTGATTTTTGAGAAGAGGGATATGCGATCTCTTTTTGTTAAAACAGGGAGGTTTGTCAATGAGTTTAAATCTCCCTAGTTCAGACTGTGGTCAGCACCTCAGTGGGACTAAGGATTGCTGGGGCTCTGCTTTGGATGCTCAAGAGCTAGGGCCTCCAGAAGGGCTGTTGTAAGTTAACCTCAGGTCATGTTTTGCTTTTTTTCAAGCCATTCTTCTGGCCTCCAAAGAGCTCATCCGCAGCAAGCGTTTGAAGCAACTCCTGGAGGTGGTTCTGGCCTTTGGCAACTATATGAACAAGGGCCAAAGGGGGAGTGCATATGGCTTCAAAGTCTCCAGCCTGAACAAAATTGCAGACACGAAGTCCAGCATAGACAGGTTGGTTTGAAAATCACAGCCAAAGGAAAACTGCCTCGCCTATATCTTGCCTTGACCGGTAGTGAGTTTTTTGACTGGTAGTGAGTGTTTGTTTGCTTAATTGATGCATTGACACACTGTAGAGAATTTTAAAAAATGTCTTATCTTACACGTGAATCTGCCTTTTATGCTGGAGGACCCTTGAGTGCTTTATCAACTCTCAACACAGTATGGAAATTCAGGTGGTCTGTTTGTGTAGAACATGCTAGTAGTTTAACCACTGACCATTAATCTACTAACTGTTGTCTTAGGAGACTAATATTTCACATATAATAGAAATGATGATGGTTATTTCTTTACAGTAATACCTGGATACCAGTGCTTTAAGTCCTTGCTTTTACAAAGAGCCACTTGGTGTCCTGTAACAGCAATAAGCACACAAACCAATAAATATAAGTAAATACCCTCCTCCCCCCTACCCCCCCCAAAAAAAACCCCCATCAAAAACCCAAAAACCTACAATCCAGAACAGCAGCATTACATTCCATCTGAAACAGTTCTTCCAAAGTACACTACAATCCCAACCAATTCTGCGGCATTAGTTCAGTAGTGACTGGGAAAAGAGTGCCATCTTCTGAATCAATGACACCCTGCAGCATTTCAGTTTTTTGGAGATCTTGGCTGTACCTACATTCACTTGTGAGGCCTGATGAGACTAGACCTCTAAAGGAATGGCTTCTGGGTACTTAAGGATGAATATCAGCAGCAAGAATCACATTGAATTCATCCCTCCTAAGATTTTAAACTAATAGAACGCTGTTTTAGCGGCTGCTGTGTGCTTCCCTTACAAACGTTCAGCAATCACCTGCCCCCTGTGTAATGAATACAAAGGGAGGTTCCTGATTTTACATGGCTTGGACTGAGTTTCTGTATGTGAACTGTCCTCTGCAGATATCATAGTCTCCACAAGACACAACTTCCCAGACTCTGGCAAGTATCTGAGGCAATGATTGCCAACTGTCTTGTATTTTGAATAAGTGCACACCTTCAAACAGCTGCTGTGGCTTTCCAGTTACTAAAGGGTTTGATTCAAAATTGTCCTTCTGTTTTTTTAAACCCTCTATGAACTTTCTCCAATCTCTACCCTGTGCCTCTCCTCATTCGATTCCTAAGTCTGCTCCTAGTGCTTATGCAATAGTAAGGTTACCCTCTCCCTAGTCTTCCTGATACAATCTCATCACTCTGGGTGGAGGAGTCATCTCCTCTGTAGTTCTAGGAATTTGAAATGGCCTTCTCTGCATCATTAACTTTCCATTTCATTTCAGGTCCCAGCTACAAACTACTCTGTTCTCCCTTGTCTCTTCATATCACTTTGCTAGTATTTATTGTTTAATCTATGAAGCATTTTGAGATACATTTTGCATGACAGCCACTATACTGTTTTGTGCTGTTGCACTTCTATTACCTCATATGCCACTGTACAGACAGAAGCAAGAATTCAGTCTCTTTGAGAATAAAGACAAGGCAGGGTGGAAATGTCCTTTGAGTTCTTGAGGGAAAAATGAATCTGAAGAGAATAGTTAGCTTTAATCTTCAACGCTTTTATTTAATCAACAGAATTGCCAAATCCTTATCTACAGTTCTCTTTGTCTGATGAACCTGATTTCATGACCAAACCTGTTGCAATGCCGGCACCAACTATACTTTCTCCTTTGTGTCCTTTTTTCTAAGGAACATTACACTCTTGCACTACCTAATTATGATTTTCGAGAAAAACTACCCAGACATCCTTGATATCCAGTCAGAGCTGCACCATCTTCCAGAAGCAGCCAAAGTCAAGTAAGTCCTATCTGTCAATCTTGGGATACAATTCTGTTTTCAGTGAAATCAATGGAAAGACTTCTGTCAACTTCAGGGGGCTTTCACAGTTGTTTATAAATCTGTTTTATTGTTATATTTCCAAGTAAGGGCTATTGCCTCAGCTGGTACAAGTATCAGACTTCACTGACACCCATGGAGATATTCTGATTTATATCAGTAGAGGATTTGGTCCAGTCATTTGTCTGTTTGTACAATTGACAATTTTTTGTAGCCCTGTCTTAGCCTGTATGTTACTCCCAAACTGTGCACTACCATTAAACAAGCTGCTGTTTGTAATTTATCATTCATAGTGTGATTGGTTGCCATGGATCACATGGTATTTTTTTTCTATTGTATGATTAGATAACAAGGTTTATTTTAAACCAAGGAGACTACATCATGAAGGCTATGTAAGCTGTTTTCCATGAAGCCCTACAAACCTTTGCACAGATTCATTTTTGCACAGGAGTTAGGGAAACTTGTTTTTTGCATAAAATTCATGTCTCTGGCAAATAATTGAAATGGATTTGGTTGCCTTCAAAACCACTTCAAGTTGTGTTCTTTTTTCTAAAATACTGTTCTAGAATACCTTGACACAGAATTTCCCCAGCTGTTGCTCTTTGTGTAAGGAGCCAATAGGTCTGGTACTTCTAAGCCAATGAAAAACAAGTGAGAACTGAATGCAGGATATAAAGTCAGAGGTGCTGCTCTCCAAACTCACACTTAAAAGCCTGAAAAAACACAAGCTCTGGTGTTTCTTTTTCTGATCTGTAAAATCTGTTTAATTCAAGCATTAAATGAAATATCAATGAACAATTTTTCAGTTGCAAGTAATCATTCTTAGTCACCATCATCAGTCACCATTTTTTAATGAGTGACCTAGGGGTAAAAGGCTTTATTTCTTACTGGTGATGGAAAATCCTCTTATTGTCTTATGCTAGGGGAAGATACCTAATACAATACTAGTGTCTAAAAAGAGTTTGTCCCAGTTGTTCTTATGCTTCTAAACTGGCTAAGTTGCTTTTAGTTATCCAGGTTACCAAGTGTGATTGTGTTCCACTACACTCAATGGTCACAAAACCTCTAAGATACCTGAGTTTGTTATTGTACTACCATTGTGGCCTGAAAAGCTCCCTTGGAAACCAGATTTGGGCTACTCTGCACGGTCTGAAGAAAACCACAGTGAGCACATAAGCCACTTAATCTTACCTCAGCTCTGTTGCCATCCTGTTCAGTCTGGGAAACAGAGAACTCCACCTAAATTCCTGATTTCTTAGGTGGAGAAAAATTAGGCCAATTAATTATTTGAAGCAGAGGTTGTACATATGGGTGCAATGAAGGAAGCAAAGGACCTATCCCCTAATAATAGCTTAGTGGTTTGAGCATCTGCCTTGGGATGTGAAAGATTTGTTATAGACCCTCTCCAGCCAGAGGGTGTTTTAACTCACCTCTACTACTTCCTGGGGTGTGTCCCAGCTGGTAGGCAGGACTGAGGTTCCTCTCCACTCTTCCCATTGAAGCTGGCCCACCGGCAGCCAAAAGTACAAGATTCCTGAGGCAGGAAGACAGCAAACAAGAGGAAGTGTGACTCTGGCCTAATAAGGGGGTGACTGCCCTGCGAAGGGAATGAGCTCTGAGTTTTGGCCCCTGCTCAAAATGCTATTTTTGCTTTTTTGTCCAATAACGATTTCATGCAAAGTACATAAATAGCCCTGGGAGCAGGACCCAAATCTTCTATGCTTCTCCCCTTTCCCCAGGGTTTGTAGGGAGAAGCGGAGGAAGGAATGCTTACTTGTTTGTCATATAGTCAGGTTCGATCTTGCAGGCTATCTGGCTCCATGACTCTATCCAGTGGCCCAACTTCAATGGGAGCTTCAACAGCCCAAACTAGTGGTTATGGCACTTTTCTAGAAAGTGGAGAATTCTGGGTTCAAACTCTCAAGCTGAGAAGGTCCTGGAGCCCAGATCTCCTGTTTTCCAAATAAATACACCTGGGCTCTGCACTATTGATGGAAAAGGTGGATGTGTTGTCCTCCACTCCCTATCTACTGTACTTTAAATTGAAGTCAGTTGGATGCCTTCAGATATGCTGTGTCTCAATATGACTGAAGGATCAGAGAAGGGTCTCACATCTTCTGGGTAAACTGTATCCCAGTGTGAAGAAAGCACCTTCTTGCAGCCCTTATTCAGCTGCACTTCATATGCACCACTGTGCCTAGCATTTCCTACCGGCTGCCTGCTCTGAGCCTGTGTGCTCTGGAGGTGCAGAAAGCTGCCCATTGAGAGAATGGGAGAGCTATACGGTGCCCCAGGTAGAACGGGATTACTCTCCCAAAGCACACATTATGGTGGCAAGTGGCTGCATATGCTTAGCTGCCCATGTAGGGGGAATAAAATCCATTCTTTGTCCATTAAAGAGAGAAGTAAGATCAGATTGTGCTAAGCTAGGAAGTTCGCTTACAAGGGCTTCTGTGATGAAAAGACAAAATCATCAACTGTATTTGTACAGCTCATAAGAAAAAAAATAGATGGTTTATCCCTCATGGAATGCAGTAATTCACGGGGGGGAAGGAATGGCGTGCAGAGTTTATCTGAGACCATTGTGATGTGTGTGCTCAAGTTGAGTTCCTTGCCTGTGAGTCAGGCAATTATTACAAGCTGGACATGTGGCTTGCACTCCTTGCTGGAGAACTGGGCTCAATACACAGGCCCCAGTATCTTGTGTCCTGTGACAGATGTTCTGAGATTTTACCCCCCATCCTTTCCAGAAATACCATAGGATCTTTAATGTGACCACAAGCAATTGGGACCTTAGTTTATATCTCATACAAAAGACAACACAGACCCCTTCCCCCAGTTCCAAGCATCTGGCATGGCTGGTGCCAGAGGCAGGATACCAGACTTGATGGACCAGTGGTCTGTTCTGCTACAGTAGTTCCTGTATTCCTATGTAACACTGCCGTTTTTGTTTTAACCACTGCATCTCTGTCTCTCTCTTGCAGCCTGGTGGAACTAGAAAAGGAAGTTAACAACATAAAGACCGGATTGAAAGCTGTTGAGGCTGTAAGTATGTCAAGGTTTCCAAATCTCCATACTTAAAACATCCTTCTCAGAATCTGAGGCACTATATTTTCTGTGAAAGGAGAAAGGGGCTTTTCTTTCCTTGTTAAGCACTATGTATTCACCAAGAAAAATAAATAAAAGCTTTTGATGATGATCCTAGCAGACATTTGCTTTAACAAATAAGGTTTGTTTGATCTTAGGCCAGAAAGGAAAGGCAGTTTGATATATAGAGACTACTTTAAAAAAAAAAAGTGAAACAAACCTCCCTTTGCTTTTTGCTGAGGAACTTCTGTTCACTTAGCAGGTGTCTTCCCTGGCCCTTGGGATAGGAGTAAGCAGATGGGGAATATGCTACCTGTTAGACAACCATAAGTTGCCCCATTTCCCTGTCTGGAGGAAGGAGCAAGGTTTGGACTACAGCATGAAACGAAAACAAAGCAGCTGGAAATGCAATGGCATCTTTCCTACTGTTGCTTAAAGTACTCTAACCTGAACTTCAGCCTGTGTTTCCTCAACTTCTGCTTAATTAATGCAAAACATTCTCTCTCTCAACAGGTTTCAGGAAATGTTGCCTTTGGGTAACTATAACCCAAGGTATTATGTTGTAGGGGTTAAAGATGAAGCACCCGTCTAAATAATCCCTGGGTTAAGCTTTTATGTCAGCATGTGGTACCTGGAAATCTCCAAAAAAATAAACATCACCTCCTCAGTGTAAAGGCATATGTAGAATGAGAAGAGTTCAGTAAATAAATAGGTGGGACACTTATTAATGGAAGAGGTGGGAAAAGTAAAGATCTTGGAATTTAGAGGTTAAATAATGTAAACAGCAAAGAACAAGTACCATATTTTCATGCATACACCATATCCCCAAATATTATATTCATCTTGTTTTTGAAAGGCATAATGAAGAAAAAGTATGTTGCCAGAGTTATGGCTAGATAGTGCAGGGACAAAGATGTAACTTAAGCTTGCCTCCCTTTCCTGTGTAGCATAAGATGAATGCATAGCTGCTACTGAAAACTGGTACCCATGGGTGGATCCATACTTTTAAAAAGAGCTGAAGGGTGAGCTAAAAAGGTTGTGAAATAGATCAGGGGCAGCTAGCAAACAGTAAAATTGCCCTAAGAAAAGTTAGTTTGAACATTAAAACCATAAAAATGGAGAGAAACCATAGAGTGAAAAACATAAAGTCAGTTTGACTCCTTTAGCTACCCGAATGGCAGAATCACTGCTGCTACACTGCAGAGCAGGAATCAAACCCAGGTGCTGTTTTCCCACACTGAAAATCAGGTTCCCTGCTTAACATGTGCACCCCATTTTTCAGGGGTAAAAAGGTATGTGTTGTATACAAGATAATATGGTAAATGAATAATACATCAGATAATGGAGGTGCAAACAGTTCTTCATCCCCAAAGATCACTTGCAAGGAAACCAATGTGATTCAATATGTGCTGCTTCAGATTCTTTATGGAGAAATTGGTTATAGCACTTTTTCATTTAAATTCTGTAGGATTTTTTGAAGCTTACACTACAATTTAGTAAAGAATTATATTCCTCCTTGTAAAATTCTGTAGAATGCTTCAGAAAACATTTGGGCTGGATTCCATTCTCCATAGGTCTATGGATTTTTCGAGTAATTTTGACTCTATATATGTATCATGGTACATTGTGAAGCAGTGACTTTGCTGCATTAAGTTTATGGCGTCAGAAACTCTTGCATATTAATCTTGGCTATGCCATTGCATTTCTGTGTGACCTTGGAAAAGTCATTTAACTGTTTGTGAAATGGAGGTTATAATATTGACTTACCACGCAGAAGTGTTTTGAAGGTTAACACGTTCATGTTTGTCTAGTGCTTTGAAAATGTAAATTGCTTTGTAAATGCCAAGTGTGATTGTTGTTATGCCCCCTCTCGCCAAAGTTCTTCTATCACCTGCCAGGCTGAATGTTTTTTTTTTCTGACTTTTAAATCCATATATCATATGTTCATGATTGACAGAGGGATGTGGGGGGCAAGAACAACATTAAACAGAGACAAAAGACAGTGTAGGAGATGTTTTGAACTAAAGGAGATTCTTGCTCTGTTTAACTGTAAGTGTCCTGTTCAGCCATGGCTATCAACATTCAAAAACTTTCACCCTTTGGTGACCTATATTATCATTCATATAAGCCTTTGTTTCAAACATATATCAGTTTGTACTACTGAAAGTTGCCAGATTAGCTTCCCCAGTAGCTGAAAGACTATTTAGCCACTTGACAGGTGTAACACCTGCAGCAACAGCACAAACTTCCACCATGTGACTCTGTCATTGGGCCTTTACCTCCGCCAGCAAGGATCCACTCCAGTTATGAGAAAAGTACTTGGTTTCCATGGCTCTTTCAAGAGAAGGAAGGGCTTTATGATGTACTACTGGTTCCCAGAACCACTCTGCTAACTTCAGAAATTCATCCTCAGTTGCATCATCTTCTTCCCAGACAAAAAAAAATGCCAGACTTATTTCAGTGTGCACCATTGAAATGGAAATGGGAGATGCTGATATGAGTGGGTGTTTGAGAGCACGCAGTGCCAACATGGGGCCTATGCTATGAAGACAGCCCTAGTCATGCCTTCTGGAAATAGTTCCTTCCTTGAAATGCAAATGCCCACTGTGTTCTTTATTCTGTATACAGTTGGTTTTCCCTTTTGTCTTTGCAGCCAATTCTCCTCCTCTTTCCTGTACATCCCCTTCCTATTCAGTCACCGTCTCCCCTCCTCCCCCATTCCCCAACTCCTCTCCTTTGCTTGATGTTTTTCAGTCAGGCCTGCCAACAACTCCCAGTCTTGCTCATTCATTTCACATTTTTGGCACATAAAATGCAACACTGTAGCAACAATAGAAGATCATTGTCAGCTGGGGGGAAGGTGCGACTCTTGATTGCCTTCCAGCACGTTCTTGCCACAATCCTGGCTCCAGTGACTGAGAAGGCCCCAGAAGAGTAGAAACCTAAAAATAGTTTTACAGTCAGCTGTTCTTAAAGATGCTTGTAACCCTTTGCTTCCCAGGGCTTGCACTGAGAATTAAAAATGAGAAAAATCTTTTTATAGCTCAGTCCAGTGCTTGGCCCTCCTGCCAAGTCAAGGCACACCTCTATCCAATTTTTTTCTTTTTTTAATGTTGGATATGTCAGCAAATGAAATTATAAATTCAGTTAGTGTCGCTGAGCTGATGGTGGCCATCTTTCTCAAAGGATTAGGGCCTTTGCAGGGGAAATGGGGATAGGCAAGCTCCTGTATCAGTGACTGTGGATTATTTTCCATTCAACTCTAATGCTGCCTCAGTGATTAGAAGAAAAGCTCTGCTGTGAAAGCTAATTTATTTTGCATGCCTATTTAGTGATAAAAGTTTCCTTCCAATTTTGAATCTATTATCTCAGTGAGGTAGAGAATCCTTCCCTGCCTCAAAAATAGCTGTCTTCTCCTTCCCATTGATGACATAAAGGATGTAGTCTTTTAACAGAAATCCATGCTGCCTATTATTTGGAGAGGGAAGCCTAGAAATTAATCTACCACATCTTAAAAAGAAACGTAGTGAAGAATCCAAATCATGGTTTCTCGGATTAAATTTGGAAGGATTCTTTAAAAAAAAAATTAGATTCATAGATGTTTGGTTCAGAAGGGACCTCAGTAGATTATCAAGTCTGACTCCCTGCCCTGGAGGAAACAGCGCTGGGGTTAGATGATCCCAGCCAAGTGCATGTCCAGCCTCCTCTTAAAGACCTCCAGGGTAGGGGAGAGCACCCCCTCCATTGGAAGCTCATTCCAGATTCTGGCAACCCTTACCGTAAAGAAGTTCTTCCTGATGTCCAACCTAAATCTGCTGTCTGTCAGTTTGTGGCCGTTGTTCCTATTTATTCAAAAAGAGGTGCCCTGATAAGGACTGAGGGAAACAGCTAAGGCTCTGTTTATTCTGCCACATGACTACATGGCTGTCTGAATGATAACAAAATTTTGCTCTTTCATACTTATTTAATCTCAAATCACTTTGCAGACATTTGAAACAAACATTGCTAGGTTTTATGCTTCCCTAGCTTGCTATGGGCATTGCACTGCAGCTCTTCTGCCTCAATGGTCTTCTGCCATCTGGAACTCTGTGGAAGATGCTTTCTGCCATCTGCTTGGCACCAGCTTCCTGAACTTTCTCTTGAATCTCCAATGCTATCACACACAGTATAGGAAGCCTTGACTTTCAGACTTGCATTTTAATAGTTCTCTACCTGTTTTCTACCAGGGACCGATCTTCTATTCATCAGGAATTTTTTAAACTAGCAACATGGGAAGAACAGAGTAGTCATGATTCTTTAGTGTAAACCTCTACAATAGCTTGAAGCCCTGCCAAAAAATGGAATCAGCACAGATCAGGGCAGTGTTAGCTTCTCTCAACATCCTCAATTAATTGTCAGGAGAAACCATCTCTAGCTGTTAGAGGAGAGTTTTCCATGGCCTGCTTATGCTTTGTCGTTCCTACTGAACCTTTTAACATAAGTACTGTTTTTGGGGAGGGTTTTTTTTTACTGTAGGAGAAGTATATTGGTATAAAATTACAGTGAGAAATTGAGAATCGGACCCTGATTCCTATACTTATATTGGAAAAAAAATATTATATAGTAACAGCCTCAAATACTATATCATCAGCATGTGAAAGCCAAAGGGATTCTCAAAAGTGATGCTTATACACCTACTTATCAACTCTGAAAACCATCTTCTTTCTAGAGGTAATTGTATGGCCTTCAAAGGGTAGCTTCATCAAGTTTTAAAAGCATCTGACTCTGACACAGACATAGAACAATAAAAGTGTGAAGATGTATTGTTTCCAAAGGACATTTAGCAACAAAAATTAATTTAGTAGTTTGACCCACTGTTGGTCCTTCATTAGTCCCCCTTTAAAAAGAGCAGGGCTCCATAATTCCCATGGATTGGTCAGCTGAAAGCAAAATATCCTAAATTCATGGCTGCCGTGGGACTATAGAGTACACACACAGATCAAACAAGGACAAAGGAAAAGAAAACTTCCTTTTTACAGCATAATCCTTCCAGGAAGCATCATGATTTGGCTGAATGTCATCAGTGTGGTGAAGAAGGGCATGTGGAAACAGTGTCCATGATTCTCTCTTTAAATGACCAGACACAGGAACATGTGCCAGAGTTGAGGGAAAGGAGCAGATGATGAACTCTCCTCTTTTTCAGCATGAATGAGTTTTCTGCTCTTCTAAGACGGTCCTACAATCTGACTTTAGTCATCAGGAGATGCAGAGCTAGGAACACAACCATCCATTGTATGCACCATCTTGCCAATCTAGGCTTCTGAAGGGCAGGTAAAATAGAGGACACCTGGTATTATTGTTGACTGACCTTCTCTGGTCAATCTAAGTATTGACTGACTCTTAGGGAGGAAGTATCCATATCTTCCTTGAGGAAAAGCATATGCCAACTTGTCAAGGGGCCTTGGACAAGAGTTAATAGTTGGAGAATCCTAGAATACTTCCTATTTGAGAACAAAAATCCTGCTCTCCTCTCCCCTCATCACAACTAAGTTAGAATTACATTTTTTAGACTGCCTGCATTATGATTTGTTTTCAGCTCTGGTATGTGAGGTGTTGGAAGAGTGGGCTATAAGTAAGTAACACAATTATTCCTACACAGGGAAACCACATATTATAGTTGTTTGCTGTTCTTTCACAGTTACAATTATTGTGACAGGTTGCATAACTGGTATTCCTTCAGATGCTGTTTCTGTGGCATATCAGTTTCTGATAAAAGGTCCACATATGCTTGCAGTTACCCTACAATCTTGTCTGAGAGTTCAGTTATTTCCCATGCCAAGTATGAAGGAAAATTGTAATATCAAAGATATGTGGCACTTAGATGCTCAAGGTATCTTAGAAATAAAATAAATTAGGTGGATATTGTGAGAATTATTCTGGGATCCAGGAGATTACAACCAAGATTTGCATCTGCCTAATCTAGCTGCCACCTTTAACTTGAAAAGAAGTGGGTTTCTGAGTGCTAATTGGTTTATTGGAAGAAAGAGAGTGGGCGTACCCTTTATTAAACAAACACTTGAGATGTACTTCCCCATTCCTATTATTTTTTACTGAGACACCAATATTAAGCAACAATCTGTACTTTGGCCTTTTTCCTTTCAGGAACTGGACTACCAGAAGAGACGCATACGGGAACCAGGGGACAGGTTTGTCCCTGTAATGAGTGACTTCATCACTGTAGCCAGTTTCAGCTTCTCCGAGATAGAAGACCTTCTCAACGAGGCCAGGGACAAGGTGGGAAAGCTTTTTTGAAGTGTTTGGGGCTCCCTATACTGAATCCTGCAGCTTTCAGCCAGGAGCTGTCTGCTCCAATCTCTTCTGTGTCTCAATAATGGAATCAGACAGAAAAACCTCCTTTGTTCTGCTCTTAGAAGTGGGGCAACCTGTGTGGCTGATGTTTGTGTGTGCTGTGGATAAAAGGGATTTTCCATTCAGATTCATCCTCAGCTTGTAGAAACAATAGAGGCGTTATTTTTTTCTCCTTATGTTCTACATGCATCTTTTCCCCAATTTTAATGTGCCAAGTTGCCAGCCTTGAAGACGGGGATGGGCCATGATGATATAGTGCTTTAACCTGGAGACGGTCTAAGCCTAGGCTTTCCTGTTCCCAGGGCAGAGTTTGGAGCTCGTAAGCAGATGCTGAGAGACGTTGGCTGCCTTGTGGCAAAAACTCCTAAAGAGCAACTCCTTCCAGCTCTTGATCTAGGTTGGAGTCAAAAAGAAGGCAGCAGGAGGATCAAACGCTGAGACCGTTAACAGGGAATTTAAACCTGATATCCAGACTAAAGTGGCTGTTTTAGCCAATCTTTAGTTTATATCATTCATTGAATAGATGATGCCCATAGCCAGAAAGTAATTCCATCTTCATGACTCTCTTGAAGCTTTCTCTTCTGTGCAGAGGTTTTCTGAGGATGGTGCCTCTGAAGAGGAACTGTGATGATATGACATGGTGTTAAGAGGGGCTATGTTTTTCGGTGCTCTTTTTTGGATGAGATATCAAATAGAGATTATGACTGCTTTGGGATATTAAAGAATCTATGGCAGACAATTATTAGACCAGGCAGCCAGGTAAAATGAAAAGCTGCACAGGTTGTGAAATATTTGCTGCCTTCCATCCTATCAATAAGTGTACTTCAGAGGTGGGTAAGTTATTCTGAATCTAAGTGCTCTATAAAACACTTTGGGAACCTTTGGGTGTCTTTACATGTGCCTTGGGGGAATGGGGGGCAGGGATTCTTGGGGGGGAAAAAAGCCTGGAGAGGGGATTTCAACCTTCAAAATACTCTGATTTAGTTCATGATAGCTTTTGAAAGATGGCTCAGTTCAGTTCTTAGAGCATCTGAACCATTTTGCTTATCTCTGCTAGAGTGGTATCTTTTTACATATGCCTCCCCCGTCTGATGTTGTACTAGAACAGTCTGTTCTACTGGCATCATGTAACAAGGGTGAGATGCAGTTTGATTTTTTTTAAAGGCACAAAGTGGGTTAAAACATATAACTATGCAGTCCTAGTCAGTGCTACAGCTTTTTCCTGATGAGGGAGATGCAGAAAAGTTGTGATCCTGTTCTTTTAAGGATAACTGGAGTCTTCCCACTGACAAATCGCCATGTCTGGAAGATGTTGCACACATTTGTAGGTATTTGCCAACATAAAGCACTGAACAAGAGGAGATATTTTATTTTAATGACTATAACACACTTAAGAAACCTCTCCTCCATTCCATAGTACCTTTCCTTAATACACCCCTACTATTCCTTGAACCAGGGTCTTTTCCAGCTTCTGCTGAGCCTATGGCTTTGGTCTTTCCACTGTCATTGAGCTGCCTTTGGACTCCTGAGTGGGAACGGTCTGTTCTTACCCAGTGCTGAGCTATTTCTTATGTTTTCTTCATATTTTTCCCTCTCTTCCTCCTCAGCAAACCAGATGTGCTTCCCAGAGTCCAAACCATTTTTCATGGTCGGCTCTCTGTGTTTGCTGAATCTAGAGTGCTGTTCTTGCTATGGAAACCCACTGGAACTGCCCAGTAAGAGGAGGAGAATGGAGCACACAGCTTTTACTTACCCCATTCCCCTTGATTTCTCAAAACAAAGCAAAACAAAAAAGGTCTGTTTTAAAAATATCCTAATGAGCCCTAGAAGAGTTGGTCTGGTTCACAGATTTGTTAATAATGATGACTCTCTGGTTTTAATAGCTGGGTTCAAATATCTTTCTAAATATAGAAGTGGCTAATTGGCCATGTTTCCACATCTGGGGTTTGAAACAATAAAAATTATCTTTTCCTACCTGGGAAATCATTTTTAAATGTCTTTTGTGCTGGTGAAATGTGTTGCATATTGACTTTATTTAGATTAAGATAAACCATTTGCTACGAAGGAGTCCCCAAACCTTTGCAATAGGGGGTCCACCTGACAACTTGTTCAGTGTTCACTTGTAAGGCTTTCAGTTCTTAATTAGTGCAGCAATAAAACCTGTATGCCTCCAGAACCTTTCATACCCTTGCTGCTAGGGACATGAATGGGCTCTGGCAGCCTATACAAGACAGCAGTGAACTCCAGCTGCTCTGCATTAAGGGCGCGGGGGCCAAAGCATCCAAAGCATCATGTCTGTTACAGAGATCATGCTGCTCCGGCACCAGTGGAGGTTCCAGTTCAGTACCTAAATTGAATCCAGTTCTGGCAGCATGAGTTGGTGGGAGAGAGAGAGAGAGAGAGAGAGAGAGAGAGAGACACTCTTAATTAGCTCCTAGATCACACAGGTCTCTTACAGCCAAAATTAACATTGATTTTTTTACCCAGAACCTAAAAGTTGACTAATGCACTCCAGCAGGGATCAGCAACCTCAGGCCCATGAGCCCTTTGGCTGTGGGTTCTCCCCACGCTGTGGCAGGGGCACTTTGGCTATGGGAGTGGTAGATGAGTCCTAGCACCCTCCCACCTACCTGTGATCTGGGGTGGGTCATTACCAGCAAAGCACCACCAAAGTGTCCTAGCCCTGCCTTCAAATACCCCTTTTCCAATTAGATAGGGTGGTTTTGTCTCACGGAGTCTATTTAATGCTTGGCCTTCCTGTTTAGACACATAATGGCAGGAGCAATAAGTACCAGCATTTGTGCTGAGGAGGTGATATATTATCTGTAAAGGGCCAGATTGGCAGATGCTGCAATTATTTGCAAGTGAAGTTCTGTAACCACAACTATCAGTGCACTTTCAAAAGACACTCTTGGTTAAAATCAAGCTGAAGCCTAAGCCTTGATTCTTTTAATAGCTCCCCTAGAAGACCTGGACATTGTTCTTCTGGTGGATGTCTAGCCTTCAACAGCTTCATAGGAGAATTCACAGATTTGATCCAGGGGTGGTGTTTTCTGCCATTTCCTGTCAGCTGGTGGGAGGAAAAAAAAAAGAGAGAAATTCCACAGTGGAATCTATCGCCAAAATGCACATGTTTGATCCAGATGAAATGTTTTTTTTCATAGGAAAAAAGAGAGGATGGAGTTGAGGTTGCCTGTGAAAACTCTTTTCTTATAGGCACAGTGAGGCCAAACAAATGTGATTTTTTTTTCACTTTTTCTTCCCCAGTATGACTTATTTTCCTGTTTTTAAGTGGTAATATTGACCCCACAAGGTCTTCATACTACTAAAGTCCCACATAAGTACTGACAACAGAATTATAGTTATGCAATTATAATCATTATAGCAGTTCTTCACAAGGGAGTGAATTCCACTCTATAAAAAAAAAGGTTTATAAAATGCTTTGGATCCTTTTGGAAGGGTAGGCTCTGTGTCCGTTTCAGTCAAGATTATGATTGTAGTTATTGGCATTTGCAAGGTGGCTCCTCAGCACTGAAGCTGGAATAGATATCAACATCAACAGCAAACATCTCATTGCATACAGTTGCCCAGTACATGGGAACACTGATGACACCAGTATAACCCACATAGTGGCAAGGGAAGGAAGTAAGGAGGGAAAGGGAAGAGATAACCTATTGCTGGCCTTTTTCATGACAGCTTCTCTCAAGCAGGGAGCTAATCAATGACCTGGAAAATCAAAATATCCCTTCCATATCATTCCAGTAAATTTGACAGGTACAATAGCTCTGCTCTGAAGATCAGCAAGAGAAAAAGAGCCAAAATCTAGCTAAATTATTAGTCACTATTGGCAGAAAGTGGTGAGGATCACAATGCAAAAGCAAGAGAAGTGTGTCCATGTCAAGCATAGAGCTTGGCCTCCATGGGCATGTCCAGATGAGCACACACATGCATTTCCCTTGGGGACAAATAGCAGCAGCACAAACTTGTGCTTCTGCTACTTGTCCCCAAGGAATGCCTGTGCATGTGCACTCTGGCATGTGGCAAGTTGCCCTGGGTGGGGTAGGCCCACCTGGGCTGGCCCCAGCAGCCTAACTCGGGGGCCTCCTGAGGCTCTGGCAGAAGGGAGCCTGGCTGGCAACTGGAGTGTGGCTCTGGTTGGCCAGGCTTTGGTTTTGGGTGGTGCATGCTGTCACCGTGTGTGCCACCCTGCTTTTTTCCAATGCATTTTTTTTGACACTGGGATCTCCCAGTGCCAGCCCCAACGCCCTGCAAATTAGCATGGGGAATGCATGCATGTGCAGTGCATGGCATTGCAGATAGGTCTGTGGCACAACCATACTGCACATGTGCACTCATCTGGATGCGCCCATGAGTGTTTTGGAACTCATTTGTTCTGCCAGTTGCTAAGACTAATGGAATATGGTGGAGTCAAGCAAGAGCACATTCCAAGTGTCACAGACAGATGCTGAAGCCTGCCACTGCAAACAGATCCATTCAGCAAGTAAATTACATACCTGCCATATGCTAGAGTGGAATTGCAGATGGCTCAGTGCAAGCCATTATCTAATCTGCTGAATGCTCATAGTTTCTGTGCCATGTGATTAGGCATGCCATTGGCCACCATGGAGGGAACTCAAGAAAACAGAAGGGGCTGATCCAACCCCTGTTAAAATCTGGTAGAGTCTTTCCACTGCTTGAATGAGACCAAGCCCATAAAGGTGAGAATAATTATTTATTTGAATTGAATTGTCAGAGAACTGGAGCTTTCATTGCAACAGCTTTGGTTATTACTTAACTAGGGAAGACTTGATCAGGAGAAGTGAAGTAATTCACTTTTCTCCTTACTTGTCTGTTAATAATGGTCGGAGACAGCAAGATAATTTTCCTCAGTGCTGTTTTGCCTTGTGCATGGGGCCCTGTTCTGGCTGTTCCAAAGGGGTCTTTGCTACCGCTTAATATTTTGCTGAGGGGTGTAGTGGTGAGCGTGTGCCTCTCTCATGTTTTCCATCTTCTTGTGGAAACAACTTTTTAAAATAAATAACTGGCTAAACTATTTGCTTTGGCAAAAGAAGGAGTTCAGTGGAAAGTTTGGCAGAGGAAGGAGAGTTGCAGAGTTATAGACCTGCTATATTATGAAATAGAGGAGTGATAACTTGTGAGCCTAAATTTATTTAAGTGAGAATTGCAAAACCATCTTCAGTTGCAAAGCAGGAGAAACTGAGGCACATTTTCCATCTCTCTTTGTGCATGTATCTTTCCCCAAACATCCTCAGCAGTAAACAAATTTCCGGTCATGTTCCAGTTCTTGACATTAAAGAGCATCACAACGTAATAAAATACTTTTGCACTTTCATAATGAATTTCATCTGTGGATTTCAAAGTGATTTACAAAAGAGAATGCCATAAGAACTATTGTTAACAGATGGTGAGTCTGAGTCATTGAAAAGTTAAGTGACTTGCACTAGGTCACAGAATCAGTGGCAAGGATCAGATTCATAGTATCATAGTACCTAGGGTCAGAAGGGGCCTAGAGTGGGCCATCTAGTCTGACCCCCCGCCAATTGGCAGGAAATGAGTGCCAGGGTCACAGGACCCCAGCCAAGTACCTATCTAATCTACTCTTAAAGACACCCA
>JAGPOW010003648.1:53059833-53114312 GCA_030014935.1 Caiman crocodilus
TGACCAGGACTCGACGCTTGCTCCTCTTCTGGGATCTCTTCTTCTTTTCCACCTGCGTTGAAGGTGCACGAACAGCCCCTTGAGGGGGGTTCTCCTCAGAAATCTCCTCCAGGGTGTCCAGGGCTGCATACTTGTTCCCAAGTGGCACCTCAGGTACAGGCTCCGCAGCAGCCCGGGCTGCCCTGGGTCCAGGGGGAACTTGCTGCCACCCACAAGGTGGCTTTCTGCTTTTCAGATTGGGAAATCCCAAGTTGTTACACGGAGCTTAAACTAGAGGGCTTCTTAGGATAGAAGTTATGTTCATGGCTCTGCCCATCTTTCCCTTTAAAGGATGTTGTGCTTTTGAGGTGGTGGAACTCTGTTAGACCCAGTTGGAGGTATGATGGCCCAAGTATGTCTGCTGGTGTGACACAAGCAGCTGGGGCATGGTAGGTGTTAGGCAATGGCAGTTAGGACATTTGGGTGTGTGCCTATGTGTGCCTGTATAGGCTCTTCCCTCTCCCCTTTGTAAGGTACAAGTATTATTTGGGAGTTACATACAAGTTGTGTCTATACAGCATCCAAGAGGCCTAGGGAAGGACCAAGTTTTTGAGAGTCCCAGCAGAAGGACTGGAAAATATTTACAAATTCTGAGCCAATGGCTGTGTATAAGTGCCTGGACTGCCTATCCATGGCCTTGAACCAGGTTGGTATCTCTCCACTATCTCCCTCACCCTTGCAATGCTTTATAGCAGAGCAATCGAAAAATTCTTTCCAATTCAGCTCTACCATCTGTATTGGTGAGAACCCTTGTGACCAAGTCTGTTTGTGACAAGATATACTGCCTTCCTATTACAGGATCTCACCAGGACCTTTAATGAAGACCTCTCATTGTTAAAGGATGAGTTTCTATCACTTGAGCTAAAGGAGCCATTCTTTTAACTGGAAGCAGTTGTGCTTCTAACCCTTTGTGAGCTATTAAGAGGAAGACATGCAGTTCAGAATCTGGATTATGGCCTGCCTTTGAGTAAATAAATCATTCTGAGAAATTTTGTGGCAATTCAAAGGGGCAGGAAATTGCTTAGAATGAAACTGTGACAATTTTTGTCTGCATTATGTTGGGAAAAGAATGTCAGTGCTTCTGATTTGTGACATATTTTCCGGTTCTCAGCAAACCGCAGGAATAAGTTCAATGGAAAGTGAATCTCCAAATAAGTCTGTGCCACATAGTCAGAGAATTTTCCATGCTCTCTGTTCTGGAAGAAATGGCAGTGTCCATGCACTGTGGAAATCTCTCTTCTTTTTGTTTCTGTTTAATCATTTGGCCCCTAGTGGTTTAAAGGAAGAACTATCTAAAGGGATCTTTTTTCAGGTGCTACTGTTTAGCCAGCTTTGTATAGGCAATTTCTGTCATGTCTCTCTAGGAAAGGGTTGGAGCCACCAATCTGTCCTGCCAAAGGAAATCATTTATAATCTGTTGTATTTTCCTAAATACGTAAGGGCTATTTGCGTGTGTGTGTGTGTGTGTGTGTGTGAATGTGTGCATGCCTGCATATATATATATGTTTAGGAAAATATATGTGGTAAAATAAAGGTCATACATACATACATACATACATGTGTATATATATTTGTAATGTTGAAAAGTGTCAAAAAGAGGTAGACTTAACAAAACAGGCATCTTTTGCCAGACAGTTGTTACATCCTGAAATCTTCATGATTTTTCTTCTGCTGCTTCTGTGCTTCCTTTTCAACTCCTGCCATGTTTAATGGCTCAAAGCAGTTTGCATTTCTTCCAGAAAATTTTATTTCATTTCAGCTACTTTGGATTTCTTTGTTTGTTTCCTTCTGGCTGAGAAAGCAATCCTGAACAGAAAAAAAAAAAAAAAATCTGTTGCTGAAAAGTGCTTTGTGGGCCTGGCAGGGAGAGTAAAAGAGAAGAAAACTGCAGTTTCCCTGGCAGTGCTAGAAAGCAGCCCACTATTACAGGATTTCTTTCACTTCTCATGAATTGGATGGTGTCACTTATTCTGTATCTGAGACAGCTGTCAGAGTTTGAATGGTTTCTGATCCTGGGCCCTTCATTCATTTTCTGTTTGGGATCTGAGCCCCACAGCTCCTGGGGTGTCTCATGTTCTGTAAAAGCATCCAATGAGGAATGGAAAGCTGTTTTCTTACCCCTGTGGACATGGAAGCTCCTACTTATATTACCTTGGGGCACATCCAAGATGCTTTGCAATCACCAAAGGATGGGAATCCATAGTCTTTGGAAAGTAAAGGTACAGCTTGATAGGTAGTATATTTCTGAAGTAGGCTTCAAACCTGGATAAAAGTGTGTGCATGTATATCGATGTGCATGAGTGAAAGTCCTAGCGTATATGTTCACAGACATCTTTTGATAGTATGGAGTGGGGGGAAGCATGTGGGTATGTACAGACCCCATGAAAGTGGTTGAGTATGTAAGAGCACATAGATGTATTGTTGACAATGTGTGTGGCATATATAAATTTTATGGGCAGAGGTTTGGAATAGGAATAGATCTCCACCTCCCCCTGCTCCTCGTTTTTGCCATTATAGATCTCTATGTGTGCATATGTGTACCGGTGACAGTACATAGGGGTGTGTGTGTGTGTGTGTGCATGCGTGTGTGTGCATGCACCCAAGCTGAAGGACTGATGATAGAGAGCCAGGCTCTGCTGTGAGTTTACCATATCCAGATATAGGCCAGCTTGTGACTGAAGTCCTGCCAGTTGGCAGTGACCAAACACTTCCTTATAGCCTTAGCATTTGCCTGGTGAAATAAAGGCCACTTGTGATCTTTCCGCTCTCTTTTAAGTTTGCCTGGGAGCACTGGCTGCTTTTCTTGCTCCCTCTCTCATGCCATGTCTGCCCATGGTCTCATCTCTCCCAGGCAACACCCTTTAATATTGACTCGGGGATCTCCATGGTGACAGATTACAAAGGAAAAGACCTAAGGCAGAACAGACTGCAGTGCTATTGGAAGAGTCCCTTAACCCCAGCCATACTAGCAATTGACCCAGAGGGGAGAGATGAGAGAGAAAGCAAACAGGGTTTGGCAGTCATTCCTTAGCTAGCAGCTTCTCACTGGCTGGATGCGTTTCTGTCCCCAAGCTGGCTCAGTGCTGCTGCTGTGTTGTGGCTGGCTAGTTCCTCTTGGAATGACTCCATGGCCCAGACACTAGCCATATTTTTTGGCATTGCTGCTTCACTGATGCCCTCCAGATTCCCCTGCATAAGCCAAATGGACAGTTAAAGGAGCAATTTCTTTCCTTAGTTGATAGGATTATTAGGGCACGTTTTCTCTAAACTAGAGAGTTATGTGCAAAATCACTCTGAGGCTTCACCTCCTTGTCCGCCTGTCTAACTGTTGTACTCACTTTGTCTTCTCCCCACCCAATAGTACGCCAAGGCGCTGAAGCATTTCGGAGAGAACGAAGGCAAGATGCAGCCAGATGAATTTTTTGGCATCTTCGACACCTTCCTGCAGTCGTTCTTGGAGGCCAAGCAAGATCTGGAGAATATGAGGAAGAAGAAAGAAGAGGAGGAACGCAGGGCACGCATGGAGGCTATGGTGAGGGTGCAGGGGTGAGAAGGGGAAGGGAGTGACTTTTTTGTGTTGTGGGAGAACAAGGGCTGAGGGGGATAACCTTACTGTTCATGTTCTGCCCTGTCACTGTTTCACAGTCACTTTTTCTCTCTCTCCTGCCTCTTGGCAGAACATGCTATCTTTTTGCTGCCCCTAGTTTCGTATCTTCCCAGTGGCCTGTCCTAACTCTCCCTCTTCCTGCTTAAATCCAGTTTAACTGGGCAATTTTCTCTCCCATTGTAGTCTTTGCATTACCCCCGCAGAGTTCTTATTTAGGGTGAAACATATTTTGGTTGCCTTGAACTTCTTAGCACAAGGGTCACAATGGAGCAGGACCAAGTAAGACTTTGTGTTGCAAGCCCCAGGGCACCTACACCCTTCTGCCCCAAAAAAGGGTCCTGTTGTCCTGCCAGTGGGGTTCTCTTCAAACCACGCTACTCTGGCCTTCAACAACATCTTCCCTGCACTCATGTACCATACTCTGCTCCTGATTTTCCCATACCACAGTTAGTTGCCTGCCTTGCCCCTTGCCTGCCTGTCCCGGACTGCCACCCCTGCAGTATGGTATGTCCTCCTGCTTGAGAGCTGATATTTTGTTCTGATGCTCTTGGAGACAGATTTCCCTGTGTCCTGCCAGCTGGGTTTTTTCCATTCAGACTCTATTATCATCCATTCTGTGCCTGTTGCCTGTCAGTGCATTGTGGCACAGTGAATGGACTAGCCTCTACCATGCAGACACTGTCAGCATTTCTCATTGGCTGCCTTTGCTGCTTTGGTTACTGAGGCTGTATTTGGCCCTTGACAAGGCAGGTAAAACTTGTGTGCATCATCAGTTCTTTCACTGGAACTCTGATGGGTGGGTCCCAAGGGTTTCCTGTGAGCCACCCTCCTTCCCCAACCTCAGGCTGCCCCAAGGCCCGAGATCAGCTCAGCATTCCTCCATCTCCTTTCACGCTGCCAGCACTTTAACCCCAGCAGCTATCAAACTCCCTGGCCTTGCACAGGATGATCTCTGCTTTAAAACATTATTTTTGGGGCACACCCTACTTTGCTTCATTCAAAAGGGGAGAAGAGTATTTATAAGGAATCTCCTGGGTTTTAGCAGTGTCCATGTACTCTGTACTCAGGGATTCAAAATGTCAGGACTTGGATGGGACTGGTTCATCAATGCTCCATATGGAAGGGGTGGGTATGGCAGATCCAAATTAGACTGGAATAGTAGGTAGCACTACAGATCCTTATTGAAGGGCATCAGCAGAGTAGGAATTAAGGATCTTAGGAGTGGAATAATGGAACAGGGGAACTGGGCTGACAGTCAGGACTGACAAGCATCAACAGTGCTAGCAGTGGAAGCCAGGAAGGGAAGGGCACTACTACTGAGATTCAGTAGCTTAGCTTCAGTAGCATAGCTGGGGGTGAGGTAAGGTAATACTGAAACAATTAAGGAGGGCACAGGTCAGATCTGGGGGACACTGGCAGAACTGCATCTTGTAAGGGCTAGAGGATCAAGAAGCATTGTGGAACACAATTGAAAAATATTTCTTGTGCAGCCAGGAGGAGGAGAACCCTACACTGAAACCTGACAGGAATTTCTCACTCCCTCTTGCCCTTCTCTTCAAAACACAGAATCTTTGCCCTGTTTTCCCTGTCTTCAGTGGCTCTTATCAGCCTGACCCACCCTTCCAGGAACAGGTACTGAATAGGAACCTTTCACCTTCCTTTGTTCACCCAGAAAAGCCTTGTGGTTGATGTATGTAGGTGCTCTTCATGCATCCCGGGAGCTGATATGCAGCACAAGAGAACAGATTTTGGGAGTTATCTATGCACACTGGGGTATCTGTGCACTGCCACTAACTCTTGGAGTCAGCCTGCCCTGTACAGTTCAAATGAACATTACCTAGAAAAACTCAAACAGCCAAACTCTTCCTTGCTGTAGCTCCAGCAAAGCAAGTTCATCCCATTGAGGGATCTTACTAGCTGATACATTTTAAAACACTGGCTGCTGTTTTTGTCACCGATGTCAGTTCTTTACTTTCTATATCTCACTCTGCTGGGGCATTTGGACCAGTTCATTTCCCTTTCTTTTTCTTATGAGTTTCTTTTTCTGGATTGGGCACTGGCTCCCACTGTTTCCCCTGGGGTCCCAAAACTGTTAGAGAATGACTCATCTAAATCCAAACTGACTGAATGGCACAAAGTACTAAGCAGTGCACCCTGAACACTCCAGCCCACTTCATCTGTGACCTAAACTGCATCAGTCTGACACTCCCCTTTTCATCTGTAAGCCAGATGCCAGGCTGGTCTGAATAAGGGGCAGCACAGAGCTACTACTGTCCCATTTCCCAACAGCCAGACAAAAACTAGATTAGGACCCTGTAGGTCTGTAAGACACTCTTTACAGTAACTGCAGCTCATGTAGATATACCTAAACTAGCTTTACATTAGCTGGTTTGGGAACTGTGCACCAGTGTTCCCATGCCAGTGCTGAGCTCAGCATGGACTTTAGCTCCTGTCTGAGAAGCTAGGTAAATTCTGGGGCAGTGAGTCTATGCTCAGCTCCGTTTTGTCATGGCCACAGTTCTGGCAGTCCCAAAACTACCTAGATGGAGCCTGCCTCACAATCTAGCGTCCTAAGACACTTATACAAGTGCTCCAGGGGTGGGGAGCAGTGGTGCATTAAGTAGAGCAACTCCAAGAGCTGCTCTAATTAAAGCTCTTTTGCACGTAGGCAGATTAATGCATGTGGGGCCAGGGCCCAGGAGCCCCTTTCCATCAGGGACTGTGCTTACAGCTCGCTCCTCATCAGAAGGGAAGTGGAAGCCGTGGTTTTAAACTTGATTCCATTTTTATCTCCTCGCTGGTGGGCAGCAAGCAGCTTGGCTGTTGGAGCCCCTCAGCCAATCAGTAGAGGGGAGACAAAAATGGTGCCAAGTTTAAAACTGTAGCTTTTGCTACCCTGTTGAGGAGCAAGCTGCAAGCATGGCCCCTCCACCAATTGGGGGAAAGGGTGGGGCAGGGGAAATTAAAGGTGTTGCCGTGTACATGACCAGGAGCACAGCCAAGCAGCCAGCACCCTGCAAGTAAGTCTGTGGACAGGGGTTAGAAAGAAGCGTAGGGGAGGGAAGGGGCATGGAGGGGAGTGATTGTCTGCCACTGCCCCAGTCCCTCCATGATGAAGGAGGGACTGGGGCAGTGGCAGGCACTGCCCAGCCAGGGCACTGAATAGGATCCTGTGGCTAGGAGTGGGACAGAGCTGTGAGTAGCTCATCCAGGAGGTGTGGGGAGGTGAAGTAAGAAGGGGGAGTAGCTCCCCGGTGCTGCATGCATTCGGGGGGGGAGGCATGGGAGGCATATGCCCTCCCCGGATTTGTACGTGGGGTGAGGGCTGGCTGCCTGCTGTGGGCTCAGGGCTGGGGACTGCATCAGCCTCTTGGGGGTGGGGTGGGGAGAGCTGGGCTGGAGCTTCACTCAGGGCAGACTCAGCTGCACAGGGGTGGGTGGCAGCACTGGGATGGGTGGCCATCGGGGGTTGGGGGGGCTACGGGGAATTTTGGGGTGTCTATAACTTCCCAAGCCCTCTCTAGTGCCTCCCCTGCTCAGGGCACTCTGTGTGGGGCTCCTGAGGGAAAGGCAGCAGAGAGAAGTGCCTCTCCTACTAGCAGGGGCAATGCTGGGGAGCTTGGGGGGGCTATATAATTCAGTCTGGTCCGATGTGCTGGAATTCCAGCATGTTGGAGCAGCCTCTGCACTCATGTATAGGTGCCCATAGAAAATTAGATTTGGAAGCGGCCTCAGGAGATCATCTAGTCCAACCTCCTGCTCAAAGTAGGACCATCTCCAACTACAGCATCCCAGCCAAGGTTTTTCTAGATGGATTTTGAAAACCTTCAAGGCTTGGGATTCCACTACCTCTCTGGGTAACCTGCTTCAGTGTTTTACTACTGTCCTAGTGAGAGAATTTTAACTAACATCTAACTTAAACTTCCTTTGCTGCAACTTGAGACTGTCACTCCTTGTTCTGTCATCTGTCACCACTGAGAATATTCCAGCTCCATTTTCTTTGTAACCCCTCTTCAAGTAGTTAAAGGCTGCTATTAAACCTCCCCTCAGTCTTCTCTTTTCCATACTAAATAAGCCCAGTTCCTTCAGCCTCTCCTCAGAACTCATGTGCCCCAGCCTCTTAACCATTTTCTTTGCCCTCCACTGGACTCTGTCTAATTTGCCCACATCCTTTCTGTAGTGGGAGCATAGAACTGGATACAGATGTGGCCTCACCAGTGCTGAAAAGAGGGGAAGAATCACCTTCCTCAGCCTGCTGGCAATGCTCCTACTAATACAGCCCAGTATGCTGTTAACTTTCTTTGCAACAAGAGTGCACACAGCCAGTTTATTGTCCACCGTAACCCCCAGTCTTTTTTGCAGAGCTGCTGCTTAATCAATTGGTTCCCAGCCTGTACAGGTGCATGGGATTGTTTTCTCCTCAGTGCAGGAATTTGCACTTGTCCTTATTGAACCTTGTGAGATTTTATTTTGGTCCAATCCTCCAGTTTGTCTAGGTTACTCTAAATCCTAGAGTGAAAGGTACCTTTCACTGTATCTGTATCAAGGTAGGGACCTTTCAGTGTATCTGCTACCCCCTCCAGCTTGTTGTCACCTGCAAACTTGTTGAGGGTGCACCCCATCCTATCGTCCAGGTCGTTGATGAAGATATTGAACAAAACCGGCTCCAGGACTGACCCCTGGGCCACTCCATTTGATCCTGGCTGCCAACTAGATATCGAGCCGTTGATTATTATCCTTTGAACCTGACAATCCAGCCAGTTTTCTATCCACCTTACAGTCCATTCATCGAACCCATACTTTCTAATTTGTATTCTCCTTTCCTTCAGGGGTGAACTAATTTACATCCCTGAAAATTACTTCCTCTTTTATGCTGGGTTCAGCATATGGGTTGATGGGATTGACACAAGGCTCTGCCAACTCCTTGTCCTAGCACTTCCTACCTTTCTTGCTCAGAAACACACACACACACACACATATTTGCACACGTGCACCCCTTAGGAAGTGGGGTCATGGGGGATCTCTGATAGGTTCATAGGAAAGTAGAGCTGGAAAGAACCTTACAAGATCATCTAGTATGCCTCCATCTCCCCTGTGGGATTGTGTTAATTTGACTGAAGACTCACTAATTTGTTTTTTTTTCCATGCCATGCCAATCCCTGTGGTATTTTAGGGGCCGATCATTTTCTGCCTACTAGATATCATAGTGTCACTTTAGGTTCCTAAGTCTCTTATTTAAATATCCCCTTTTGCTTGAGTCACCATAAAATTGCTAATGCATCTGCCTTTTGTAATATGCTTTCATTTTATCTGTAAGATTTAAGTCACAAAAATCAGAGAGGAAGAAGGGAGCCCACCCATCTTTGGTGTTAATTATTTTTTAGAGGCTTGAGCAAAATGGAATAGGATGACATGGGATATTAGATGCATAAGAAAGGTGAAATGGATTCTTCCCTTAGTGTTTTAAAACTATGTCTTCTAATAACATAATATTCTCTCCACCCCCTGAGAAGCCTAAATCTATGCGTCTTTCTCAACAGCTGAAAGAGCAAAGGGAGAAAGAGAGGCGACAAAAGAAAGCAAAGGCTGGCAGCATCTCTGAGGAGGGTGGAGAGTTTGATGACTTGGTATCAGCCCTGAGGTCAGGCGAAGTCTTTGACAAAGACTTATCCAAGCTGAAGCGCAACCGCAAGCGTTCAGGGAACCAGGCCTTGGAGACGAGCCGGGAGCGGGCGGTGACAAAGCTAAATTATTAACTGTAAAGGGAAGGAGGAAGAAAAATAATCAGCCAAAAGATGATGACGAAGAGCAGTACAAGGAAGGTGAATGGGTATGATGGCATTTGGCTGACAGCTGCCCCAATTAATTTATCCAGCCTGCAGCTATAGATGGTACCTTCTCATGATCAGCTTTCTTCCCTTCCCTCCTCTGTGCTCTTCATTTGTAAAAGTGCCTCCCTGGAGCCAGGAGGGGTTTTGACTGGGCAGTTTGGAGCTGACAGATTTGCTTCTGGGAGTTTTGCCTCGAACCACAACAAAGGCCCAGTGGAGATGATAGGAGGTACTTGGGCCCTTGGGGACTGCTTGGCAGCTCGGGGAGGATGGTTTGCTGTGTGCCAAAGGAAAAAATAACTCTGCTCTCCATCCCATTGAGAATCATCAAGACTCAGGCTGGCTCTGAATCTGCCTGCTGCTTCTTCAAGATCTGGATCATCCTTTGGGAGCTTGTCATGGAGTGGTTCTAGAGTTGTGCAGTTTCGTTCTAGAACTGGATTTATAACAAGCCATTGACTAGAGCCAGAAACATGCTTTAGGTCTCACGTACTGTGTACATATACATACATACATACATACATACATATATATATATACATACATATATATATATATATATATATGTATGTGTATATATATGTATATATATATAATTTTTATTTTTTTTGGTGGCCATTAATATCCAAAGCAAGCGATTCACAAAGGGGAGAGAGAATTTTCAGAAGCAAGATGGTGGAATCCTGGTTTGAAATTTCTTGATTGGAATGGGTAGAGTAACCATTTATAAAACTCATCCAGATTCTTTTGCTAAAAGGCCATTGCCTGGAAGCTGCTCAAGATTTTGAGGCTTAAGGATGTTCTAGACTCTGAGAAGTTGGGAGAAAGAGAGAAGCAAGTTTTCTAGAGAAGGAAATCCATCTGGGAATCTTGAAAACAAGGCCACTGCTGGATGGGGACAGATCCAGATGCTCCTAGGGCCAGTGGCCATTGCCAGATAGTTGGCAGAAAATATCCATCCAATACTTGTCACTTCACTTGTTTTTGCATCAATTTCTTAGTTCATCCACATGGAAATTGGGAATTGTCTGGCATCCTCATAAGATTTATAAATAAATATATCAAATGAGGTCCCTGGCAGCAGAAAAGAGATTGTTTTCCATTTGATGTGAGCTACAGATGTAGCTAGCTGCAATTATACTGGGAAAAAACTAGAGCTTGAATCTAACAGCATGGCTTTCTCTGTAACCCCCCTTGAGAGTCACATAACTTGATAATATATGTGAAAGACATCCATGTTTGCCCAGTGTCTCTTCCACTTTGGGAGGGATTACTGATGATGAGTGAACATAGGAGGCCATAAACAAAGCAGATGTTAAGTAGAAGGATACAGAGTCAAATGGACCCAGAGGCTTTTGGACATTACAGTTAATTAATAGGAAATATTTTTAAATTAAAAAACATGTGAAGCACACAGCCAAAAAAGCCCAAGAAAGAAGTCTATCGTTGTGTTCATATTTCTGTGCACCTTCATGGTTCTGGCAATGAGACTAGATTGTGCGGGTTATTGCCGTTTCTTTCATCCAGTCTTCCTTAAATGAACTTTTGTTCATCTTGCTAGAGAGAGAAAGAAGAGAAGAAAGGAACGTGTGGAATCTAGATACTACATGCAAGCATCCTAGATGAGAGGGGGACATGTTCTTCGTAAAACACGCATCCAAAAAAAACAACAGGAAATTGGAAAGAATCCCATGGAAGTAAAAAAGCCAAAAAACAACAACAAAAAAGAAACGAAAAAAGAAAAAAGGCTCTGTTTGTCACTTTATTCACTCTTGGTTTGATTCTTCTCTGAATGTCATTTAATTGCAGACTCTGCACTGAGTCAGCAGAACAGAACTTCCTGCCCCATGCACGCTGCCCGATCAGTATTACGCTCAAACAATAGTGTGGAAACCAGCTGTGGTGGTTTTCTGAACACCTTGAAAGTTAAATAATTATATAAACTATGGAGATAAGCAAAAAGAAAAATGTTAAATTGTAGCGTTTTATTGTTTACTGTATTTTGAGTCTTCCTCCCCAGAATTTCCTTCATTAAGACATTCCAGTCTGCCGCGCCTTTGTCTACTACTCGTGGTAAAGAGCTGGTATCTTACAAGAGCTGGGTGCATTCTCCTCCATTATAATTCCGCTGCCTGTCTGGGGTTAGCAGTTAACAGAAATTCTCATTGCAGCAGACTAAAGCACCTTTTAGATGAAAGACTTTGTATTTTCATACAGGCTTGGGGAAGTTTAAGGAAAAAAGCCCTCCTTTTATAAGCAATTTTTATTTTAAATTACAAAATAGATTTTTAAAAAATCTTTTGTAAAAGATATTAATAAGCTCCTTGCTGCTGTCCAAACTAGAGATGTACTATATCCTAGCCCCCTTTTTTAAAGCATGCCATATAACCTACATGTTGTAAGCCATATGAAACAGTAATGATGTGTGCCAAATTGGTGTACAGTTGAGTTTAGTTTTTGATTTAAAAGAAAATCTCCTCCTTAGAGTTTAGAGATTAAGGATTATAAATATTGGGATTTTGCTCCTGTTTTATCCCTCTGGCTTTTGGACCCACCCAGGAATTCAGGTTTATCACCAAGGAGTCAGATTTCAGCCCTGGTGGAAGAATATCTGACTCTGTGGCCTCTTTGGAGTTGCACCTGCTTGGCCTCCAGTCCAGACTAATCCATTTTAGAAAGAAGTGGTTGTTGTGTCAAAGAAGATCCAGTCCAGGCAAAGAACCTTGAAACTACAAGATGGCATCCACACATCCTGTGATTATCACTCCAGGCTTAGGTGAGACTTTTTGAAACTGTAGTTCACCTTGTTGAGCCATGAATGTAGCAAAAGCAGAGCCAGGATGGTTATTGGACCAGCCCAGCCCAAGGTGCCGCAGAGACCTCTGTTGTGATTCTGGATGCTACAAGTTATGTTGAGAGAGCTGAAGACCACTATTGAAATCTTGCCAACTCTCAGATGAGCACACAAGGGTTATAAGCCCTGATCTGGAATGAACTGTAGATCTACATTATTGTAGCTGATTGAAAAGCTCTCCATATACATTTCCTCTGTCCACTCCAGCACCTTTCTCTCTGCAGCCAGGAACCCACAACCTTTTATCTGAGTTTCTGATGCTTGCTCATGGCTGCTTTCTCCATGTTTAAGCAGTCTTTGGACTGTTAACTCCTCTTGTCTGACCATGAACTCTGTGGTAAGTGTTCTTGAAGAGGGCTCTGAGATGGAGTTGGTTATTACTGCCTTGAGTCAGTAAAGGCTGGCAGTATTTTCTGGTGTGAAAAGGTAGCAGAAAGTAATGAGGCCTGTTAACGTGCTCAGCATGAAGGGTGTCTTGCCACAAGGAAGGTGGGGAGCAGCTATCTCTACTCTGGAACTTGCCTTCTAATATTTCTGGGCACATCATAGCAACAAACTGTAGCTCATTGCTACAGTTATGTAGCATCAGCGGGCACGAACCATGACACCGATGCTACTACACAGTAGCTCATTGCTATTGTGCAGCAGGGTCGGAAACAACCCATGTACTGCTGGGACTGGACAGTAATGGCAGTTACTGAGCAGGTGGGTGCATTTATAGACGTGCCCGCTGGATCCAAGCTCCTGTCTGATTCTAGAACCAGAAGTGTGCTAGCTGTACATCTTCTCCACATCATCCACACACAGCCCAGTGCAGTCAGTAAACAGGTAAGGAAAGATAAATGCCTTGTTCCTGATCCTCAGTCAAGTAAGGTTTCGTCCTAACAGTGCCCCTAACATGCAGGATATCATCAGTGATGACTGGCACAAAGACTGATGCATTTTGTATTTCTAATCCCTCTCATTTGCTGCCTAGACTAAGGCTTACCCATCTGCACTGGCACTCCTTCTAGAGTGATGGAGCTGTGCCATAATACAGTGAGGTAAGAGCTCCCAAAAACAGTTAGTATGGGCAGAGGTTCAGTGTTTCCCTTGGGGGTCACCAAGGCATGTTGCACTTGCTAGGGAGCCAGCGAGACCTGCAATACCTCTTTTGTTCTCTACCCATAGCTAGGACTCAAAATCCTCTTTGCTGACTTGTTCAGTTACTCTCCAGCCCCTGCTTTCTCCGGCCCTTCTAACTTCACGCTCTTATTGGGCAAGAATCTTTGTAGAGCCTATCCAGCCCTTCAGGTGCATACTGGCTGGAAAGGAGATAGGGAGCAGCATCTGCATAGATCTGTATCTCCTTGTTTCCTTGCATTCACTGGTAGTTAATAGTCTGAAACCAGCAACAACAAAGAGGAGTATTAGCAAGGCCTATAGGATGTATAGCTCATTCATTTGATGGACACGATGAATCAAAATAGTTCCCTGGAAAAATTATATTGATGTTTTCTCCTTGTGGAGGAAATGAGTGTAGCTTTGACCCAGAGGCGGCCAGCACCCTCCATTTTGAAGAAGTCTTGTTTTTTAGCATGGCTACCTCCTTGTAACTTGGTGCCTCCTGCAGTGAGCGTGGTGTCTCTAACTAGATATGAAGATCCTCTCAGCCACTTTCTCAAAAGCCTTTTTGCCACCCCTAGTGAGATGCTAACAATAGGCTGCTTATGCATCAGTGAGCCCCAGGGAAAGAAAAGTGGTGGGAAGTCTATATATAAGGAAATGTGGACAGGGGAAAAAGAATCCAACCAGTAAAGAGACATGGCTGATTCCAAGATCATACTCATATAAATGCTCACAGTAATCCCAGGAAGAAGGAACTATGGAGCAGTGGCACAACATAGCTGGTAACTAACTTGCCAACAGGCAGCTGGGACCTGCCAGCCCAGACCATGAAGTAGACTGGCTGAGGAGATCTACCAATTCACTTCTTCCTGCTGTTTATGTGGATGCATGATAGGAGTTTTTTTATCCAAGTCAAGATAACGTTGTCTCACCTCTCTTGTGGCAAGTCCATCCAGAGCCTCTCTGTTACAGGACCATGTTAACTTTTTTGCCTCCTGATCTGGCCCAAAGATTTCCTTTGCTTACATCTGGATGACCCACTGGAGTTTGGCAGATTGCATCAGGGTGACCATAGAAGAGATACTACCACAAGTGCTTGGTCAGTTCACTCTTCCACTCTGTCTTCTACTTCCATCATTGTTCTCATCAGTCACAAGCAGAATTTCCAGAGACAAGGTAAAATGACATTAAAGCTGCTCCAGGTCATAGGAGCACAAAAGCCATCTCCTGTCCTGCAGGAGACAAAAGCTTTGAGCATAAATCTCTATAACAGCAACAGCAGGACTAGTGCTTCAAGATGAGAGACTTCTCAAAGGAGAAGACAACTTGGGTGTCCTTTTAAAAGCATTTCTGTAATGTGTTCATGGTGTCTGAGGAAGGGAGAAGGATGGCGAGGGGCCCTACTGGAAAGGTGTGGGATGGACATTACTGTTAAGGTTAGCTTCTTTGGATGAATCTTTCCTTTTTTTCAGGAAAGCTTATGCTTTGACCTGGATTGTATGGGGAGAGGCTATGGGAGAAATGTCTTTGAGGGGAATGGAGATCAGTTCTGCAGTTCATATGTACATGATGTATGCAGTTTTGTTTCTGGGTTGGGTTTATTATTATTATTATTATTATTATTTTTGGTTAAATGTTTAAAAAATAATTAAGGTTTAGGAATCTCTAAGGGGAACTTGTAAATCTGACACCTCTATTTATTTTGCCTTATTTTAGTTTGCTATGTCTGTATGTATACACTGCCTTGCAGCAAAGGACTATTGAGACTGTGCCAGGCATTACACCGGCTAGTCAGTCGGTTTGACTATTCCAAGACAGGCTGTGGTAGGCCAGGGGTTGTGTATGGTCAGAATTGGTGGGGGAAGCGTGCTGCCCCGAAAGTGTGGGCTGTCACCAGTGATGTTTTTTTCAATCATTGCTATGACCAATACAGATGATGTTTTATTGCACATTTTTTACTTTATCCCAATCATGACTCAGAGTAGTGGGACAGAGGAGTAAAAAGCTATTAGCACTCACTTTGCATTCCCAAATTCTGCCTTTAATCTGAAAGGAGTTGAGCATTTCTACAGAAGCAAGACTATTCTTTATGTTCTTATTGGAGTTAACGTATTACTGAGATTGAACTGGAACAGTTCTCACCCTTCAAAACTATTGTTCCTTGTTATCTGCAGACTCAAGGAGGCAGCATTTCTTTTTTTTCCTACATTTACAAGGTTTTCTTTCCTTAAGGACTATTAAAAAAAAAAATCTAAATTCTGCAGAAACAGGCAGCTTCTGCTGTGAATTGATTCTAGGCACCTATTGAGTCCAATGTGCAGTTTGATTAATTTTTCTTTCTATTCCACTTCTTTGGCTCAACATCAGTGAGGCTGAATGAAGGCTTTCAACTCATTTGGTTTCTGTGAGCTGACAGTAACTGAGTACTTGATCCCAACTTCTTGGCTTGTGCCTAAGTATCAGGTAAGACCAGGTTCATTCAGTCTAGGGTGGCCATAGACAGCTGACCATGTGCAAATGTAGAACTTAGAAATCACTTAATCCTTGGGAGGATGATGACAAAAAACAAAGTTGGCCAAATTTTGCTCAGTATAACAGAGCAGATTGTGTTTGTCAGCCTAAAACAGGGCTATGGTGTCTTGTTCCCATTTGCTTTTTATTTTTCTGACAATGATCTACTGAAAATTCTCCAGAGCAAATCTGATAGCACTGCCATAATGCATGTAGTGCTGAAGGAATGCCCAACAGATTGCTAAGGCCAGCTTTGTCTCTATTACTGATAATCTAGATCAACTCCAGTGTAGTCAGTACAGCTTGCTTTGGTTTTATACCCATGTAACTCAGAGTAGGATCTCACCTTAAACTCACCATAATCTCATAGGGTGAGTTACCCATAAGATGTTCCACTGATCTCCTGAAGGACATTGCGAGAAGGGTTTATGCCAGCAGCCAGATTGCTAATCTTTGACACCCTGTATGCCCAGTCTATAACACATCCTTCTACTCCACCTCTTAAAAAAACTTTCTAAAATTGCTTACAACTCTGAAATGAAATGTTAGGAGTTTAGGAAGCAGGATAGGTGAATGCTTCCTCCTTTTAGGATCTTGTCACTCCTTCGGGGTTGATTTAGCTTGAAACTTGCTATCCACTTTGAGAGCCTCCCACACGCTCAGTTAGAAAGCAGGATGCTCCCCACACATGGAGGGTTGTGTGAGGCTGTGCTGCTGTAATGCCTTGGTGTATCCTCATTTCTTGGTCAATTTAAGACTATAAATGAATTAAATGTACAAATCCTGTAGTGTCCTTTTTATCTGCACCTTTTTATAAGAATATGCTATACTAAAAAAAAAAAAAAATTAAAGATATATTGCCCCCCACTGTGTTCCTGTGATTTTATTTTATCGCTGATTTTTTTTTTCTAGGAGTTTTGCTGGGCACAACCAAGGCCCAATTAACAATGAGAGAGTTGGGGGTGGTTTTCTAAAGAAGCTCCCCCCTGCCCTCAGTTTTTGCTGCTACTCTTCAATAAACACCATTATTCAAATCAAATACACAGTTGCTCTGTTTGTTTGTACATAAGCCTACCATGGTGCCCGAGCAGAATCAGCTTTGTTGGCTAAGCATATCCTTGAAATACGGATCTGCAACTGATTGGCTGTATGCTCACCTGCAGAGAGCTAGATTTTAGTCTGCCTGGGACTTGGTTGCTCCAGGGAACCATGTGCTTGGCTGCTGGGACGACAAAATAAAAGTATGGTGCATTCCAACAGCAAGCTCTGCACAACATCCCAGGGCAACGCAAGCAAAGCATCCAGAGTTGGCTCTGACAGGCAGACGTAACCCCCTACAGCGCTACACCCACACAGGTGGGAATGGTTAGAGTAATAAACCAGGGCTCTTGGCCAAAAGCAATCCAGGGCTAAAATATTTGTACCAGGGAGCTTGAAGAAGCCTACTCAGAGACAGCAAGCTAAGAAAGCCCAGTAAGCACATCAGACTGTGAGCTCTCCAGAACTACTATTCTAAGGTATGATTGCTAGTATACATGTCTCTATTACAATCTGTTTGATTCAAGCTTGCTTACCCATGTTACAAATGGAAATGCAAAGGCAAATGGTGTTTTCTTCCCCTCTCTCTCAAGACAACTAAGTGACAGAAGTATGAGCCTAACCTGAATGTCTGGTCTCTGTCCTCACCTTCCTGGATGTAATAAAAGAAGAAAAAAAGTGGGTGGAGGAAGGCAAGTCACACCTTTCCCTTCACTGGAGGGCAAGCTTAGAAGGGGCTTCTGTTCTAGCTGCAGAATTGTCCTATGTGCTTTGCAAAAGGAAAATGCAAGCAACCCTGTTTGATATGTAGGCAGGGGGCTGAAACAGTGAATGGAAGAGAGCTGCAGTCTCAGTCTGTGAGGAAAGGACCCACCACAGGAGCACCTTGAACCCTCTCATACAGTTTCTTCTTGAACCGTCCTGCCTTTTTCACATGGTCACTATAGAGGAAGGAAGATAAGTGCTTCTGCTGCAGAGGGGCCATAGACTAGAAAGGAGATCACAACCAGGCATTATCTGTTCTCTGTGGTTAAGGTGACAGGGAAAGCTCTGTTGGCAGTAGCCACAAATGATAGGCAGCACAGATCCCAGTCTCTCTTTCTTAAAGCTGTGTCTGCCTGTTTTGGGGAGGGATGAAATCCCTACCTACAGCAGAGGAGAGAGTGCTGTGCAGTTTGCTGGAATCAAAATGGCTGAGCCCTGGGCCTTGCTCACCTGGGGGCAGAATGACTAAATGGCTTTTTAAGCCTTGAACTTTGCTTTCAGGGCTGCTTGCCAGACCTTTTCTTATGCTTCAGTTAGCATCAAACATCTGAAACAGCTTACTGCTGTTATGCTCGGAGATATGTTTGACTGTTAGCCCCAGTTTGAGCAGCTTATCAGAGAAGTAGGACTATTTCTTCTTGTTTGGTTCTGGTATGGACTTGGTAGTGTGCATTTGGAAAAGTGGTGTGGATGTTATACATTATGGAGCTATATGGCTATTTACCAGCATGCATGTCATTTCCCTAACTTCTCACCTTGTGTATGTAGTCTTTGTTTGGTATTGTGTGCCTTCAAGTAGTCCAATTGGTGTATGAAGCCATTGACTAATGGATTTATCTTGCAAGGAATCCTGCATAGATTCAACTATAGAATGGCAGGGGAAGGCTCCATTTCATAGAATAAAGTACAGAGGCACTTGGAAGATGAAGTAAAAAATCTGAGTTCTCCTTGTGTTGTATTGGACAGAGGGCTGAAATTGCGGAAGGATGGCTCAGTAAACTATGATGCTATCTTGGGAATCCTGAGTCTAATTCTCTGTTCTGCTAAAGATTTAGCTGACCTGGACAAACCACTTGGTGTATGAATAGATGTGTTCTTAACTTGGATTAAAGTAATAGTGGAGCAGGGCTTTAAGTTGGGTTAGCAGCTTGAGTTCAATTGTACACTTCTTTTATAGATGTGGGGTGCTGGGCTCAGCCCAGGACAGCTGTGGTGGTGGTGGTGGGTGGGGATTTCTCCTCCTTACACCTGTCCATGCCTGACCCCTCTCTCTACAGCTCCCATTCATGTCTTCTGGAGACACAAGCTGCTCACTTGAGCAGTTCAGCCAACTCCAAAACCCATGAGTCCTTGTCTTCACTGGTATTTTAACTTAAATTAGATAACAGGGTCTTACCCGCATGCAGATTATGGCTGTGAAAGGATTACAGCAATACCTCTTGCCATAAATCTGAGATGGGGAATGGGATTGGGAGCGGAATTCTGCCTGGTCAGAACAACCCAGACCCTTACTATGACTCTGGCACCCTCTCATGGTCAGCCCCTAGGGCTCATGCCCTTGTTTTCAACTCCTTGTTATACTTCTGCCAGTGGGCAGCCAGAGCACACAATGAGGGTGACCTGTGGACTATGGGGAGCAGGTATGCAGGATGCTGCACAACTGCTGCCAGGGACAGCTACAGTGGTGAGTAGGTGACCTTCTTAAACCTGCCCCTTCCTGACCCCTCTTTTCCCCTCACCCCCCCAGGCATGTCTTCTGGGCAGCTCAGTATGCTGGGGGGGGGGGGAGAAGTGCAACTGCAACCCCTTGTATTTACCCCTGATTTCATTAATTACTCCAATTGATTTTTTTTTAAACCAAAAAATCAAAGCTTATTGTGAAGAAGACTCATAAAATTGATTGTGCTTGTCAATGTTGAACTTCATTTGCCATTTTGTTGCCCAGTCAAAGTGATGCACATGGGGGAAAATAACCCAAGATACACATACACAAGGATGAGCGCTATATTAATTGTTACTGCTCAAGAAAGATCTTGAAATGATCATGGATCATTCTGAGAAAACATCAGCCCAGGGTTCAGCATCTGTCAAAAAGACCAATAGAATATTAGGGATTATTTAGAAGAGGATTGAAAGCAACAGAAAATACTACTGTTCCACCTAATAAATCCATGGTATGCTCACCTCTTTAGTACTGCATGCAGCTCTTCTCCTTGCATCTAAAAATAACAACAACAACAACAAAAAGATATAGTAAGGATGGAACACATGTAGGGAATGATAACAGATGGACAGAGGTATAGAAAGGCTTTCATACAAGGAGAGACTAAATAAACTAGGAATTTTCAGCTGAGTGGAAAAAAATGATAATGGAGGGAAGATATGATAAAGGTCTTAAAATTGTGAATGGCATGGAGAAAATAAGGATTTACTATTTCTCAGAATACTAGACTGAGGGGGCATACAATGAAATCATTACATAGCAGATTTAAGACAAACAAAAGGCAGTTTTGTTTTGTTTTTCCCTTCCCCAGAAGCATATATAATTATCTTGTGGGTCTGATTGCCACAAGATGTCACTGAAGCTGGTAACATAAACAGGTTGAAAAGGGGATTGGATCCTGTATGAAGTTGTCCTTACCTCATGATTAGAGAGCCAACAGTTATTGATATAATGAGCGATAGCCTTTGATTATGACACAGGATATAAAAGTAGCCTGCCACAGGGAGACATGAAGTCAGTTTTGAATATCAGCCTCAACTAGGGTTAGAAAATGGGAGTGCTTTGTAGCTCTATTTCATATTACAGGTGGTAGGATTCTCAGAGCTATGTTTAAGGCAGAGAGAGAGGTAGGGCAATCATGCTAATAGCAGGATGGTCTGTGGGATGCTCCTCCTATGGTTGGGGTGAAAGGGCTTCTATTGGTGGGATGAGGCTTGGTGGTGGGAAGTTCTTCTTCCTTTAGTGGTTGTTGTGGCAGCAAGGGATCTCCCCATTAGGCTTGGGGCTGTCTGAGGAGTTGCTATGATCAGGCTGCCTAAGCTCTCCTGCCTGTTTGGGGGCTGGTAATATTCCTGGAGCTACATTTAGGGAATAGGTAGGTAGGACAATGCATGATAATAGTGGGATGAACCCTGGTGTCCCCCCATCTTGGGTTGAGGATGGGAGGTCTCCAACATTGGAGTCAGGCTTAGGGGTTGCTGGATTGCTCCTGCTTCAGTGGATTTTGTGACAGCTAGGAGTCTCCAAGCTAGGCACAGGGATGGAGTGAGGAGGCTCTCTATACACTTCCTGTGGTCATGCTACCCAGGGCCTCCTGCCCAAGGCTCAGGTTGGGGCTGCAGGAGCAGCTTAAGCTGGGGTTAAGGTTAGGGTTAGAGAGTGAGGATGGTTTGGAGCTGTCTTTCATGTTATGGGTGGTAAGACTTCTTGAGAGATGTTTAGGGACCACATAGGCAGAGTGATCCATGCTAATAGTCAGTGGGACGGGTGCTGGGACTCCTCCTAGAGTTGTGGTGGGATGGTTCCCAACTGTGGGGTCAGGCTTGGGAGTTTGAGAGTTCTTCTTGCTCCAGTGGATGCTGTGGCAGATAGAGATCTCTTGGCTAGGCTTAGGTATTGGGTAGGGGGATCCTTAAGGGGTTTGCGTGGTCAGGCTAACCAGGGTCTGTTGCCTGGGCCTGGGCTATGGGCTGCTAGAGTATCCCAATCTAGGGCTAGGGCTTGGGTTAGGGTTGGAGAATGGACAAGGTTTGGAGCCTTTCTGGCTGGGGCTGATAGGATTCCCAGAGATTGGTCACTGATAGCTAGGGTGATCCATGAAACTAGTCAGCAGGATTGACCCTGCCCCCCCCCCCCCACACACTTCAGATTTGGAGGTGGGAGCGCTCCCAGTGATGAGGTCAAGCTTGGGGAAGGGAGTATTTGTCTTGGTCTGGTGGGTGTTGCAGCATCAAGTGATTTCCAGCTAGGCTTTGGGGCTCTCCAAGGCAGTACCTGTGCTCAGGCTGCCTTGGGTCTCTTGCTTGGGGCTAGGTTTGGGGTTGCTGGAGCATTCTGGGTTAGGGTTAGGATTAGGGTTAATGAATGGTCCACTCCTGGAGCTGTGTTTAGAACACAGGTAGGTAGGGAAAGCCAAGGCAGTAGTCAGTGGATGGACCCTGGGCCCTCCCTTTTTAGTTTGGTGTTAAAAGGCCTCCAGTGGTGTTCTCGGGCCTGACTGTGGGAGGGTTTTTCTTTAGTGGGTGTTGTGGCAGCTAGAGTTCTCCTGCCTAGGCTTAGCAATGGGGCTTGTGGCCTCTCTAAGGGAGTTCCTGTGGTTAAGCTGCCATGGTCTCTTGCTTGGTGATAGATTTGAAGCTGCTGGAGCAGTCTAAGCCAGGTTTCAGATTAATGTTAGGGTTGGAGAATGGGCAAGATTTTGATCTTTCTGGTGGCAGCCAATAGAACTTCTGAAGCTATGTTTAAGGAACAGGTAGGTGGCTGGTTCAGATGAATAGTACACAAGATGGACCTTGGGAGCCTCACCTAGGGTGAAGTGTCAAACAAGTCACTGGGGATTCATTGGCCACTTAATTTACTATAGTTTAATTTTTGTCTGTTGCACAGTGACAGCAAACACTCTAGTTACCAAAGAACAGGTTATAGATACTTGTGCTCCACCCCCTTTTAACACATGAAATTGTTCATACCCATGGTCTCAGGGCCATATCTGAGATTGACTTTTCTGAGGGGAAATATCATGTATTCATTCTGATAATTTTGGTTATACTTTTAAATCTTGGTTATACCTTCCCCAAGACTAGGTTATCCCATAACCACCCACTGTAGGCTTTCTTTCCCCCACAGCATGAAGATTTCCAACACCCCATGTATGGCAATGGCTTGCTTGAACAAGGCAATTCCTAGGCATGTATTACCCTGCTGTTACTGTAAGTGGAATTTGGCCCCATCTCTTCCCCACCTTGTTGAGTGCAGTATTATGGCCAGGTTAACTGAGTGAGCAAATGGAACATTCCTGTCTTGGAAAGTGACCTTCCCCCTTCTTTCTAGTTCCTTTCAAATTGAACAACGTATTCTCAGACCAAGCCCTAGCCTCCCCACCTGGAGAGTCAATGCAGCCTCTGGAACCAGAGGGAGCATGCAGCATTTCTCCACAAAAGCCACTCTCCAACTGCTATAACCACAGCTGTTTCAACTACAGTCAACTGTGGCTAAGGCCTGGAGTGCTCACTTTATGCCCAATTCTCATCCAAGCATTGGGAGACACCAGCTGGCACGTTTTTGCTTGGCAGTGAGGTCAACGAGAGGCTCCAAATCCACAATCTTAGCCTCTCCCATAATCAAGATCCCTTCCTTGTGAAGCAGCTGCCAGGTCCCTGTCTGCTCCCCATTAATTCCCTCTCAGCTGGGCCCAGAGGGATGCCACCCAGCATGACATAACCCGGAAGTGAGCTTGTGGGAGAAAGGGGATTAAATGAGACATTTTAGAAGGTTTATCTTTTAATATTTTAACTGTCCAAAGTGGCTAAATCCAGATCACTCTGAGCAAGAGGAACTTGGACCCAGACCAATACTGAGAAGCTCTGATCTGGATCTGTTTAAAAGACAAAATGCTGCAGTTATGAGCAAATGAATCAATGATGTGTAAGCATCTTGGGCCCATGTATGGGGTAGTTCCCTTTCTGGGTATGGACACATGCACTTGGAGCTGTTTCCAAGGCTAGCAGTTGTTACATTTTAATTGTTACATGTGAACAAGCTGGAAACAATGCAACTGGCTCAGTAGCAAGCAAAGAGTAATTATAAATGGATTCATATTGGAATGGCAGGATGTTTCAAGCAGAACCCCATAGGGGTCTGTCTTGGGCTTGGTGCTGTTCAATGTGCTTACTAATGATTTGAATGCTGGAATAGAGAGCTTGTTTGCAGATCTGCTCAACACAAACTGGGAAGGACTGTGAACACACTGGAGAACAGGAGTGCAATTGTATCCTGATAAACTGAAAAATTGAGCAGAAGCCAACAGCATCAGTTCAATCCAGCAAATGCAAGGTGCCTACACCTCAAGAAAAATAACCAAAAGTACAAATATAAAATGGGTAACTGCCTGCATGAGGCCACTATGCAAAGAGATCTAGGAGTGCTGGTGTATCACAGGCTCAGTATGACTGCAGTGTGGTGCAGCTGTACAAAAGATAAATGTATTTGTGGGCTGCATCAACAGGGACAATAGGTTTGTGACGGGAAGTGATAGTGCCTCTACTTGGTACTGGTTAGGCCTCATCTAGAGTATTGGACTCCACGTTTTAAAAGGGTGTGGGAAAGTTAGATGGGGTCCATAGGCAGGTAACAAAAATGGTAAAGGGCTTGGGAGAAAAGCCTTATTAGGACAGATAACCCACTTCTTTCTAAGTTAAGCTTGCAGAAAAGACAATTAAAAAGGGATATGGTAGCAATCTTGTAGTATGAATGGCTGCATAAAGAAGAGAGAGAACACCTTTTTTCCCATTGGATGCATGTAATAGATTAAAGTTGGAGCAAGGTGTGTTTAGATATGATATTAGGGGGAAAAAACCCTTTTTTTACTGTTAGAACAGTGAGGCAGTGGAACAGACTGCCTAGGGAGGCTGTGGACTTGTGGCAGTTCAGTTTTTAAGATGAGGTTGGATATGAGAGGTTCAGATATATGAGGTTCAGAGATGATCTAGGAGTAGCTATGCCTTGGAGCACTCTGTAAAAGCAAGCTGGAAGCCCAGGACTGTCTCAGTCCCCTCCACTCCCCACCTCTCAGAGATCACTGGGAGATAAAGGGCTTTGTTACTTATGCTGAAAGCTGAACAAATGTTAATCAGCTTAGTGCTGTTTGGCTTAGTGGACTAGTCACACCTTGAAGTGCAAAACCCTCTCTGACTGTCATTTACCTGCACAGCTCTGACTTGTCACTACAGGCTTGGTGAGCGGTGGCAGGCCCATGCTATCCACATCCCTCCTGAAGCGCAGTGCCCAGAACTGGATGCAGTACTCCAACTGCAGCCTGACCAGTGTTGCATAGAGGGGGAGGATCACCTCCTTGGGCCTGCTTGAGATGCATCTGTGGATGCATGACAAGGTGCGGTTGGCCTTCCTGACTGTGTCCCCACACTGTCGACCCATGTTCATTTTGGCGTCAATAATGACTCCAAGATCCTTTTCTACCTCTGCACTGATGAGAAGGGAGTTCCCCAGCCTGTAGGTCTGCTGCTGGTTCTTCCTCCCCGGGTGCAGTACTTTGCACTTATCAGTGTTGAAATCCATCCTGTTCTCATCTGCCCACCTCTGTAACCTATCCAGGTCCAATTTCAGCCTATTCCTTCCTTCTAGCATGCCCACATTGTAGTGTCAGCTGCAATTTGAACAGGGTGCTTTTTACCTCCTCGTCCAAGTTGCTGATGAAGATGTTGAATGGTGCGGGCCCGAGGACCAAGCCCTGGGGACCCCACTGCCCATATCCCTCCAGGTTGAAAATGACCCATCCATCACCACTCTCTGGGTGCAGCCCTCCAGCCAGTTAGTGACCCATTTGGCTGTGTAGGTGTCGATGCCACAGACCCCTAGATTTTTAATGAGAATGGGGTGAGAGACAGTGTCGAAGGCCTTCTTAAAGTCCAGAAAGACTATGTCCACTGCTACCCCTGCATCTAAGGATTTTGTGACCTGGCCATAGAAGGCCACCCGGTTGGTCTGACAGGACCTGCCTCTAATGAACCCATGTTGTTTGCCTTTAAGCATAACCTCTCCTGCTGGCCCCTCATGGACATGCACTAGGATAATTCTCTCAAAAAGCTTACCCAGGATCAAGGTAAGACTGACTGGCCTATAGTTTCCTGGGTTCTCCTTCCTCCGTTTTTTGAAAATGGGAACCACATTGGCCCTTTTCCAGTCCTCTGGCACCACACCAGAGCACCATGAGTGCTTGTAAAGCCGTGCCAGGGGTCCCACAATGACCTCTGCTAATTCCCTCAGCACTCTGGGGTGGAGATTATCAGGACCTGCTGATTTAAATATGTCCAGTCCCTCTAGAAGTTCCCTGACTAGGTCCTCACTGACCCTAGGCCTGGGTGCACCTCCCCTGGGGCCTGTGGGGGTCCTGGTGGGGGGTGGTGGTGGTGACCTGGTCCCTGTTCAGAAAAATGGAGGCAATTAAATTGTTAAATAGGTTAGCTTTGCTGTCTGGTGTGACGATCAGATTTCTTAGCATGTCCTGCAGAGGCCCCACGTTACCTGGTACCTTCTTTTTGCCCCCTGTGTATTTAAAAATGGACTTCTTGTTGTCCTTGATCCGGGTAGCTAGTCCCAGTTCCATCTCCACCTTGGCCTTCCTGACCGTCACCCTATAGCCCCGAGCAACAGAGGTATAATCCTCCTGGTGAAGGTTCCTCCCTTCCATTGGGTGTACGCTTCCTTTGTAGCTAGATGTTCCCATATGCTTTTGGTGAGCCATGGGGGCTTTTGTGCCCTCTTGTTCCCTTTGATCTGCGTTGGGATTACCTCCCTCTGGGCTTGGAGGATTGTCTCCTTAAGGAATGACCACTCTTCCTGGACACTCAACTCCCCTCCCCTCTGGGACCTCAGTGCTTCTCCACCTATTCTACTTACCCCATTGAAATCCACCCCCGTGAGGTCCAGGGCTGCTACCTTGTTGCATGCCTTTGCTACCTCATGCTGGATGGTGAATTCCAGCAGGTGATGATCGCTGTTGCCCAGGTGGTTGAGCACCTGCAGACCCCTCACCAGGTTGTCACCCATGGCCAGGACCAGATCCAGCAAGGCATCTCCTCTGGTGGGGCTATGCACCACTTGGTTAGACGGAGGTCCTGTATTTTGGCTAGGAACCTATGTGAGCGGTCAGAGCTGACTGACTGCTCTTTCCAGCAAATATCTGGAAAGTTCAGGTCACCCATGATGACCACGTCCTTTGACCTAACTAGCTCTGCAAGCTGACTTAAGAATTCCCGGTCTAGCTCTTCCCCTTTGGTTGGGAGGTCTGTAGTAGACCCCCACTGTTAAGTCTGTTTCCCCTCGACTTCCTTATATTCTAACCCACAGCACTTCAGTGTGCCCCTCCTCTGATCCAGTGCCACTTGTTGAGGATGTGTATTTCTCCTTGACGGAGAGCGCCACACCCCTGTATGTAGAAAGAGGCTTGCTGTCCCCCATTTGCAGTGTAGAGTTGAGGGGTTTTGATATTTTTTTTTCCTTGTGCTTCTTGGCTTTTGTGGTTGCCTGATGGACTTTTTTTTTGCCCCTGTTGCTATACTTACTAGGGTTTTGTTTTTCTCCTTCTTTAAAACCTCTGGATCTTGAAGGCAGCCAACGCCAGAGATTTTGACTTTTTAGTAATAAGCTACTGTAATGACCTTTTGATTCGTAGTAATGAGCTACTGTGCAGTAAGTGTCTGTGTAGACATGACCAGCATGGACAAAACCCTCCATCAACAAAACCAGGCAGTTGCCTGGGGTGCAGTAGAGGGAGAGCTCCCTCTTTCAAAGCCCCCAGGGCCCAGCTAGAGGGCAGTGCAGGCAGAACCCCTGCTACCAAATGCCACTGAAACCACAGCTCTATGGGCCAAATCTAAAGGCTCCACGGACTGTAGGTTGCCAAAGCCTGATTTTAATACCATCATTTTGCCTTTCTACAAAGATTTTCATCTGCCTTTTGGAGTGCTTTAGACCATCTTGAGCTCTTTTCTGTTGTACTCATTGCCACGGTACCTCTCAAACTCTTAATATGTTTGTGTTCGCAATTCTCCTGTAAAGAAGGTATATGTCCTATTTAATTATTGGGAAACTGAGCCACAGAGATTTGGAAGCCAAACTTGCAAAATATCCCCAACAATTTAGTACCCAGTGTAGCCTGATGGTGCTATATAGCTCCAGGGAGAATTTTGAGCTCTTGGCACACTTGCAAATTATATGCCAGATGTCAAATGCCTAGTATCCAGAAATGAAAGGAAATGCACATATGGATGCCTTTGAAAACACTGATCTTTCACCAAATGCAAGCTTTGTGGCAGGGCAGAGCCTGGTTCTCCAGGATCTCTGTCTAACATCTTAGTCATAAGATTATGCTATTCCCTCCTCTCACTCATTGCATTCCTTTTAACTTCAATAAGCGAAACAAGGGTCCCACAGATAACAGTATACATCCTGAGGCAACCCTCCTCATAGCCAAAAAAAAGAGCCCTTTTTTTTTTTTTTCAGCCTCCCCATTCTGTCTCTTTTGAGATCCTGTCCTAATATTGCCCTTCTACTTTTTCTCATCTCCCTGTTCTAAACTTTTATCTGGCACCATGGCCACCTTTCTGTCTTCTTCTCCTGTGTCCTTCTTGCTGCCTCAGCACACAGCAAGCACCGCAGTAGCCTCTAGTGTTTGGAAATAGGAAATGTATTTTACAGGCAGCCCAGCTGGATGTGTGAGACTCCCAGGAGATCACTGATTCTCAACCAAAGTGCTGGCAGATCCTTTTAAGGGTGCCATAGCATGCTGCAAATATATTAGCACTGTGCAAATACCAACATGCGATTCACAAGATAAAACCCGGGATTTCAAACAAGAATCCATCTCATCAAAATCATTCTGACCTATTGTCTTTCTGAATTCTTTGCAAAAGAAGAATCACTTTATTATTTTTCCATAGTAAAAACAAACAGTGAAAGCTGAGAGCTGGCATTTTCTGAGAGGTGGTGTCTTGAGTCTAACAAGGGGGTACCTGGAGTCTAAAATGGTTGAGAACCATTGCATTAAATTGTGAACTGCCAAATGTTCACATGCCACAAAAGACTCATGTGGCTTGGCAGCTAGAAAGATGTACTAGGGGCCTTGAAGCACTTCAGATTTTCACTAGTAAGTGTGCTTTGCCCTCCTGCAGTTTTTTAGTGTATCCTTGTGTTTATGATGATGCTGTATGCCCCTTTTGGTAATCCTATTATTCTAGTACAAAGGAGGGAAATAGGCTGAGGTACATTTCCTTCTCAACCCCTGCAGCAGTCACCTTCTGGCCTGAATTATGAAGTTTGTTGTCTTCTGCACACACCTTTTATGGCTGGTCATGAAATGATTAAGTCAAATGTTGCAATGATGTGAAAAACTATGAACATGAAAGCTAGAAAGTGAAACAGAGGGTAAACCAATGGGAAAAACAACCTAGCAGAAATAGTGAGGAGTAAAAAGATTGTTTCCCATTCCTTTGCTAACAATGAGTTCAGTCCTGTTAGTACCAAAAGGGCATATATTTTCATTTAAAATGGTTGACCTGGAAGTGTTTCTAACATAGATTAGCAAATTCAGCTGTACAATGAGCTGCAGTTAAACAGCTTTGGCCATCAAGAGGTACAGTCTATGGCCATAGGAACTAAAGGAAACCCTTGGCTAGATTAGTTAGGAGATGGATATCAGGAATGCAGCAAGGGCCTGTAAATTACATTGTAGAAATTGTTCTTGATTGCACTACAAACATGTGTCAGCCAAAGATTTATAGGTAATGAACCCACAGGGGAAGAAGAACTTAGACTGGTCTGAGGTCTATGAGAGCAAAGCATTTTTTAATATACTGCTTGCACACCAGTTCTATTACAGCCAGTTTGTGATCTTTGAGTAATGTATTTGAGCAAAGCTCAGCCTTCCAAAGAGCTATGCCACTAACACTGCTCAACTGAAGACACAGAAGACTTTTTCACTCAGGCTCGGCATTGAATTCAGAGGGGGGAAAATATTTTGCAGGAGGCGGCAATGACACTGCAAGCTTTGTTGCTGCTGCTGATGGCTCAATGGGCGTGCTCTCTTCTCCTTTCCAACCAGCTGGGTTTAATTTTAGAAACACAGTGCTATCTTGGGGCATCTTTTTCCATGGAATGCAAGTCTTTAAGTAAATAAATAACAGCTTTGTCGAGGTGGAATGGCTGCCCAAAACCACACTGCAAAACACGCAGCAGCAAGTCAAGCCCAGCCTTGCTTGCATGTGGAACCACTTTGTGGAGATACAGTGGCTGCATTGCTTCCCTCTCCTTTCATGATTTCCCCTCCCTCCCCATCCGTATACACTCACAAGTATTCATTAAGTCTAAATAAATAAAAATACCTTGAAATAGAGGAAAAGTGAAGTGAAACCTTTCAGCTGCATCCATTCAGCTGGAGTTCTTCCAGGGAAGGTGTGAAAATCCTTGGCTTACCTGATCTCCCTGGAGCTGACTTAGTGTTACTGCTACTGCCTTTGCTGTGAATAAGATCTTAGCATCATGAGGTGGCATCCCCAGTCAATCCAGAACCAGCCAAGGGACTAGCTGGCTTAGTTGGTGAGGGCTTTCAGGACTTTAACTCTGTCCTCTGGTTTGTTTGGGTTTAGTATATTGAACATCCCTGTTAAGGCCTCTGTGCAATGCTAATCATAGAAATCCAACTCCTTGCCTGAGGCAGGATTATCCCTAACCAAACCATCCTATATAAGCCATAATCTAACCTCTTAGCAAAACAACCACCAACCCTGATGCAATGCAGGACAAAGCACCCTGGCCTGCCACAGGTAAAGCAGGAGAACCACTGCAGCCAATGTCCTGCTTCTGTAAAAGGTTGTTAATATGCACACGAGATCTCAAGCAGAGGGCCATGCTATGGCTACAAAGAAAGGCAACCCCCACCCCCAGTATGTACCCATATGACATGGGGTAAAATTCCTTCTTCTTGCCAAATACAGTAATCGACCTGACCCTGGGCAGAGTTGTAAGACCCTCTAGCCAGGAGCTTCCAGCTTTAAGTCCCAGCAGGAACACTGGCACTTCCTAGTCAAAGTACTCAGCCTTGGCAGCAGGCAACATCCAATGCCTCTGAGGAAAGCTTAAAAAGACACAAACAAACAGAATACACACCCCACACGTGTTGCAGAAAAGGGGGCTGGAATTCCCTTCCAGCCTGGTGTAGTAAGCAACAAAATTAGAAAGTAGAAAAATTGCATTTGGCCTCTTCACCTGGCCTAGGAGCCAAATTCTGGAGCAAAAAGTTAAGTTTCTTTAGTAACTCCAGCTGCAAGAGGTCAATAGGTCAAGTGAATTGCTGAACCTGTGCAGGTAGTTTTGAGGCTCTGAGTCAGAGACACGCAGAAACCTCCACCTTGAATGCCTTGCAAACAAGCCTAGGACTTACAATTTTGGAGCTATTTGCTTGGTTGCTTCATTTGATCTTATGTAGTTAAATAACCACGGGGCTCTGGAGTGGTGGGTAAACAGATCTGCAGTGGCCCTTGGGGTTAGATCAGGGCTACATTTTGTTTAGACTCCACTTATAATAAAATGCTAGAAACTCATCCTTGGAGCATAGTAACTTTGTGGCGCTCGGTTCTTGGAAACAGCAGAGAGGCTTGATCAGGGCTACTCCTTACCTAATATCTGATCTTTGTTGGATCTATCGGCCTCTTCATACTGACCACTGGGTGCAATCAAGCACTGAAGCTAAGATAAACCATGGTTCCTTTTCTTCCCACTTCCCTCCATGTGGGGCTGTGGCAGATGGCCACTCATTACTCAGGCTTTAGGCCACAAAGCTAGAAGATTCAGGACAAAGGACAGCAACTTATTCTATCATCCAAATATTTGCCCAGAATGTGGCCTGGACCGATGGATTTTCATCCTGTGGTTTAGTGTCCTCAAAGAACACCCCCCACAACATATGAAGGGTAGAGAGAAAAGGAAAATCTGTTGGTTATTCAGTTCACTCTTACTATATGTGTGATCCTGGCTTGCACTACTGCCACGTGGGATGCATCAGCATGGCTGAGTTGGACTGAGACCTCATTTGCTTCTGTGTACCTACAGTTTTCCAAATAACAATGCCCATCCTGTACCAAACACTAGGTGGGAGTGGCAGTTCCTAGAAACACCATTAAACCCTAAGAGATCAGGTATAAAAATGGTAGCAAGGTCCAGCTGTAGAAACAAGTGTCCTCAGTGACTTCTACCAATGTCCGTGGGTTTAGGGCTTAAAGAGGATCATGTCAAAAGCTATCCCTAAAGCAGCCAGGCTTCTTGAAGGGTCTTTATCCCAGCCTTCATTTAGTATAGACTAAGATTTCAATCTAATGTCTGAGATGCCTTTGAAAACACATCTCTACTCTTTGCCTTCTTACACAGTAGGGCCACTCCAACGTTGTAGGACAGGGTTTTGTAACCTCCGGTCTGTGTGTCTGATCAAGCCAATGGAGTTTTTAGCTACAGCCTACATAGCTTTGACTTTGGCAGCAGGGGCTCTGCCCATAGCATGCTGCAGCAAACATCAGAGGCTTTGGTGGAGGGGAAGCTCTGCCAACTCCATGGCATAGCCAGGTGGCAGGGAGAAGCAGCAGAGGAAGCCAGGTCCTACTGCCAGGCTGCCTTAGACCTGAGCTCAGCATCTGGTCCCTACTCAGAAAACATTGCTGGCCTCTATTATAAGGCAGTAAGAAGTCTTTTTGTTTAGATTCATAGATGTTGGGGTTGGAAGTGACCTCAGTAGATCATCAAGTCTGATCCCCTGCCATGGGCAGAAAAGAGTACTAGGGTTACATGACCCCAGTCAGGTGCTTGTCTAGCCTCCCTTGGAAGCCCATTCCGGATTCTGGCAACCCTTACTATAAGGGTTACTTACTATAAGGTCCCTTACTATAAAGTAGTTCTTCCTGATGTCTAACCTAAATCTGTTCTCCATCAGTTTGTGGCCATTGTTCCTAGTTGCTCCAAGGGGTGCCCTGTTAAACAAAGCATCTCCTACTCCTTGTTGCTATTTGATGAATTTGTAGGCAGCCACAAGATCATCTCTCAGCCTTCTCTTGCATAGGCTGAAGAGATCCAGGGCCCTCAGTCTCTCCTCATAGGGCCTTGCCTGCAGGCCCCTAACTGTATGAGTGGCCCTCCTCTGAGCCCTCTCAAGGTTATCCACATCCCTCTTGAAGTATGGCACCCAAAACTGGATGTGGTACTCCAACTATGGCCTCATAGAGGGGAAGTATCACCTCCCTGGACCTGTTTGTCATGCACCTGCTAAAGCATGGTAAAATGTGGTTAGCTTTACTGATCACTTTTGTCACATTGACAACTCATGTTGATCTTGGTGTTGACTATGACTCTGAGATCCTTTTCCACTACTGTGCTGCTGAGAAGGTCATCCCTTCCCTGAGAAGGTCAGCCTGTAAGTGCGTTGATGATTCCTTCCCCCTCAATGCAGCACTTTGCACTTGTCTTCATTGAACTGCACCCATTTCTGTTCTGCCCATCCATTTTTCCAACCTGTCCAGATTTGCCTGAATTTGTTCTACTGTATTAACTTTACCCCATAATTTGGTATCGTCTGTGAATTTGGACCAAGTGCTCTCCATGTCCTCATCCAAGTCACTGAGGAAGACACTGAACAGCACAGGTCCATGGACTGAGCCTTGTGGGACTCCATTGTCCACATCTTTCCAGGCTGATACCGACCCATTCACCACCACTCTCTGGGTGCAACTCCTAAGCCAGTTTTCCACACACCTGATGGTGTAATCATTTATGTCACTGCTGCTCAGTTTATTGAGGAGAATAGGATGAGATACCATATCAAAGGCCTTCTTAATATCCAAGCAAATGACATCTACCTCGACTCCTGCATCTAAGCATTTTGTGACCTGGTCATAAAAAGAAACAAGGTTAATCAGGCAGGATCTATTTGCTATGAACTCATGCTAGTTACCTTTCAGCACTGTTTTTCCTGCTGGACTCCCACAAATGTGATACTTAATCATTTTTTTCAAAGGTTTTCCCAAGGATAGAGATAAGACTAACTGGTCTATAGTTACCTGGATCCTCCTTCCTTCCCTTCTTGAAAATAGGGAACACATTGGCCTTTTTCCAGTCCTCTGGGACCTGACCTGAGCACCATGAGTGCTCAAACAGCCATGCCGGTGTCTCTGCTATGACATTAGCCAGTTCCTTCAGCACCCTTGGATGAAGATCCAACCTGTCCAGATTTAAACACATCCAATCCTTCCAAATGCCTCTTCACCAAGCTGGCTCTAACAGTTGATGGGCTGGTGTCCCATTTGTGCCTGTCTATGATTCAATTGGGAGATTTGTTTCAAACCATGTTCAGGAATACAGAAGCAAAAAACTCATTGAACTCAGCCTTGTCCCACATATCTGTAACAAATTGCCCTAGTCTGCCCTGAAGGGGTCCTATGCTACCCTGCACCTTCTTTTTACTCCCTATATACCTGAAGGACTTTGTTGTTGATGTTGTTACAGCTTAGCTGTAGTATCCTGACTGAAGACAAGACTAAGAGTGCCAGCTGCCTCTTGACTTTGCTGGTAGCTTATCTTGTCCTGATGGCCTTGGCTGTGTGCCAGTGGAGGAGACCTCGTGTCTGACCTTTCTGCCTATGGTTGACTTTGGGGCTTGTGGTTTCTGCATGCAACATGGTGTTTTCCTCTTCATCTCCTGCCTGTTCCCTTTGTCAATGTAAAGCATCTGGCTTACACTGAGGCATATTTTGTAAGCTGTAGTGAGATCTCCACAGGCCCCTTGTCCCTTTCCCAGTGGGACTAAGTCAGTACTGCCCCATGTCTCTGTAAACCCAGGTTCATGGAGGCCTTGGCAGCTGCTTGTCTTTTCCACTGAACCCAATTAAGATTCCACTTTTGCAGAATGGGACCTCTCAAATTGCCAGCTGCAGTAGGAGAAACTCAACTTCAGGGGCAGTGGAAATTACTTCCTTTGCTCATCTCTGCTTATTTCTTGGATTCTTAACTGAGGATGGCCCCAGGAACTGATGCACATAAGCCAAATGAGCCATACACAACTGCAAGTTTTGTATCCAGCATCAGACCTAGGATGGGGACGTGCAGCTCACTATAGTTCCAAGACTGTGCATGGTAGGAGAGGTTGGAGTTGGGTGTAGACAAGAAGTGATGCTTACATTATGCTTTGTATCCAGATGGACTCAAGCATTCAGCACACACACTAAGCATGCTTTATATATTTAAAGGAAGTGACAGTAATGCAATGTTAAGGCTGCCCAGATGCAATCACATTTTCCCAGACACAAGCACACAGAGAGAACAAAAAATTACCTGCTAGATCTTCAGCTGGTGTAAGTCTGAACAGCATTATTGACTCAGCAGAGCCATCCCACAAGCAGGCCTACAACACTTTTAATGTAGCAGTATTGCATGTGCTGTCACATATGATAACATGTGCTTTTCCAAACATAAAGACAAATTAACACCTCTGCTTGCCACCCACATCAACTGTAATCATCTTGGCTTTTACTGGCTTTGTGCTCTTTTTAGCCAAATATGCTGGAAATTACACTAACATGTTTTGAATTAAATTCCCATTTTCAAATATAAGCATATTAAGAAGAAAAAAATGTGTAACATAGTAGTATGTGTTAAGATTGTAGACACAAGCTGTGCATCTGGGGTTTAATGAGGGCTTAGAATTTGAGAATAACTAGCTTTTGGTTTCCTTTAAATTTTCTACCAAGTGTCACAGACAAATGGCACCTCTGCTACCCAGTAGCATAACTAAGGGAGAGTGACTGGGGTAGCAGCCCCAGGTACTCACTTGGGGTAGGGAACACAAAAATAGTAGTCATCTGGCCATGCCAGAAGCCTGTCAACTGCCATTGCCCCATGCACTGTTACTTTCATGGGTGCACAGCTGCCTGGTATGCTTCTGTTAGTAACACTGACTAGTTCTACTGAACTTATGAAACTATTTGTAAGAATGAATAAATTTAAGCTCCACAACAGCCTTATGAAGTAGGGATTATCCCCATGTAACCCAGAAGCTAATTGACTTATCTAAGGTCAAATAGAGTGTGACTGTAGACCCAGGATGTGAAACCCATCTCTCCACTCCACTGCTGTTCTCCAAAGGGTCTAGAGGAGATCAACAAAAATAATTTAAGGGCTAGAAAACAAGATATAGGAAGAGAAAAAAGTTGGAAAAATTGGAACTAGTCAGGTTAGAGAAGAGAATACTGGGAGAGTGGGCATTAATACATCTTTGAATACCACATCAAATATTCTGAGACTACAGAAAAAAGAAATGAGCTTCATTGGCTGCAAAAGAGATTTACGTTGGATACTGAGAATTACGTTTCAGTGCTGGGGATGGTTAAGCAGTGAAGCAGGTTACCTAGAGAAGCTGTGGAATCTGTCATTGCAAGTTCTTAAGCATAGGTTAGGCATAGGTAAGCATTTGTCTAGGATAATCCTGCCTTGAGCGGGGAATTAGGCTAGATGATCTCTGAGGTCCCTTGCAGCCTATTTTTTTATGATTTACACAAGTTAAATATACCTGTTGTTAGCAATTCTCCAGGGTACCAATAGGTGATACTCTTTCTTAATCTAAACTGTGTACGCTTACCAGTAGATTTGTTGTACTATTTTGTACATCATGGTCCTCCAGGTAGCTGATGGAAAGATGAGTCAGATGTGGACCTGATATGCTGCTTAGCCTGTTTCAACCAGCTATTGCTCCAACCATTTTTAAGTTCACTGAAACTTTAGGTTTCTCTTAGAACCAAGTTGTAGTAAATGAAGTGAAGTGAGTTGTGTTTTTATTTGAGTAATTAGCAGTCCTACTTCCTGGCCAATGCACGCAGAAATGTGCAGTCCTTTAAAAACTATCACAGGCCCACATAACTTCACTAAGACATAACGGTAGCTGAAAATCTTTGAAGGGTAAATATAGGTGAACAAAGTGATTCTGTTTAGGTTCTGCAGGTCATAATTAGAATTACTATATAGTGGTGGGAATGGGGACAGCTCTTCATACTAAACAAAAGTATAAAACAAAAGAGGTTTATGAAAGCAATTGGTACTCTTTGGGGGTGCCTAGTTTGTGCTGTCTTCATCAGGTCCTTGTTAAAATGTGTTGCAGGTTAAGGCACCTATGCACACTGGAACGCTTGGTCAATTATTTATATTGCTAAAGCCCAACAAAGCAGGACTGGAGAGCTGTAGCTGTGATGGTCAGGGAATAAGCAAGAAACAAAGTTTGTTTGGTAATCTCTTATTGGACCAATCTTTTTGATGTTCCTAAAAGGCTGTCTAAAATCTTTCCCATCCATCTTCTCCTATCTTTTAATCCAATAAAAGATATTAGAAAACCAATCTTCCCTCTCACTGACCCTCAAAGGTATTTGGCTTTCTGTTTCTCATTGACTTCCTCTCATGATCTGGGCCTAAATTTCCACATCTCAGTCCAGTAAGAGAATGGGGCAAGGTGGTTACCAGAAGACAAAGGCTAAACAAGCAATGGCAGACCGCATGAGAGAGAGAGAGAGACATTTTGGGGTGGAACCGAGGCAGGGAAAACTGAGAAATGTGTTACAGTGGGTAAAGAAAGCAATGCCACAAACATTTCCCCCATTTCTTGTGTCCATGGAAGCATGGGTTATGAGAATAGCCATGAAGTGCATTAGTTACCTCTAAGATCAAATTAAATGGCATACTAATGATCTGATGAGATCTATGAGCATTGTTGAGCTATAAGAAAGTCCGATTCCTTGGCTATCTATCCGGGTTGGTATGACCCTCTTGGAGTAGGGTTAGTTTGAGAGCTTGGGATGTGCAGCTATGCCTATTTGGTAGGCTTTCAAAAATGGGGATCCAGAGGAGGATATCAGAAAGGGAAGATAAAAGGTTTCATTCCAGGTCCCCAGAACTGGAGTAGCTCAGTCCTGCGCACTCCATAGTTTCTGGAAGATCTCTTGGTTGCATAATGCCATCTGTGAGGGTTCTGCTGTCTTTGCAGAACCACTAGACTCTTTTCTTTAGTTGATGTTGCTTTGGTGTCATGCTATTAGTGCATCCCTTTGTTAGTGTGCATCTCCAGTTTGTCAAAATGAGGTTTTTCTAGCAGTGTTTCAATGTAGGAGATTGTACATCCTGAAACATCATCAGTACTTGTGTCAGTGGGATGACAACCTAAATCTCCCCAATCCCGCATGTTGATTCTAAGCTCTGGCTGGTCCGTTCTATGGCTTCTGGCAGAGAATGGATGAGGCTTCTTGGATATTAGGGCTTTGGGAAGCTTTGGTTACTGATTCGATCCAGCTCAATTAGGTGGCTGAATCTCTGAATCCGAATCAAATTAGGAGACCCTTTAATCTCTCCAAATCAAACTGGAACCCTCCAAATTGATCTAGAGAGATTTGACTATTTGGACATAGGCACAGCTTTAAATGTTTCTACATATCCCAAGGTACCAGGTGGCTCATGAACGCTGAGATGCTGGGGTGGATGGAGTGTCCCATGGAAGTGCGGGGGGTCCCCAGTGCACTTGACGGTGGACCCAGAAATGGACCAGAAGCACTGGTTTTGGGGGGGTGGGGGGGCACTCTGGGTTCTCCTGGAGCTAATCACTGAGCCAAGGGGAAGGGGGGATGTCCCCCATGTGCTCAGCAATAGACCAGAACACTGTGGGATGCTCCATCTGCCCCACCTTCTCAGCATTCATGAGCTGCATCTGGTACCTCAAGGTATGTAGAAAAAACATTTAAAGCTGTCTTCAGAGAATCAGCAATTCAGCCATAACAGCCTCAAATCTTCAGATTCAGCCAACTTGAATCGGGACAGTGATCATAATAAAAATATTTAATTGCTGTCTCCAATTTGGGCCAAATCTGAATTGAATATGGCCCGTTTCACACCCCCCTATTAGATATCCATTCTCCATTACCTAAGAGAGTCATAGGCACCTCAACTAATAAGCTTTGATTTTTCCTTTCATAGTCTCTGCACCTTTAGCTTTATCAAGTTTCCATCACTTCCTGATGAATGCTTCTGCTCCCACTGCTCTCTCTCCATTTTATCCAATGAATGCTAAATGCAAAATGTGGAAACTCCATTGAGGGCCAGTACCAGAACCCCAGGTACCTCCCACATTGACAGGGGAGCGCCTAGCTCATGAAGACACAAAGAAACAATTTCTAGTCCTACAGACCTCCTTTTCTTGACTGGCCAGCATCAACAGGAAGGCTAGATGCTGCTTATGGCAATGCCTAGCCCATAGCCTAGAGTTTAGGCACTTTGCTCGGAACAAGATATAGATGCAATTCTACTCTGACTGGAGGGAGGAGGAGCTTTGAATTTGAGTCTCCTATTTCATGGGCAAGTGCTTAACTCTTAACCATTGGGCTAAAAGATAGAAAAACACTTCTCTTTTCCCCTTGCCCCATTTTCCCCAGTTGCTAGTTATGGGAGGTTTCAAAATACTGCTTACATAGCTAACCTTAGCTTCATCAGTGCTACTTCCCAACCTTAAAGAGGAGCTGGATTTGGGCCATAGAAGTCAGTTTGGGCAGCACAGCTTTTTAGTGCTTTATTCATGGGGAAAGGTTCCTTCTTTGCTGTCTTCTGTGTGCTGAGTAGGAATGCTATTTCTGATATTATGCAACAAAAAGCTCCTTAGTTGCCTACTTAAATTTGCTTATCAAGAGCTACTTCCATAAGGACAGGCCTTTCTAGTATTTAACCTATTGCTTTTTCTCAGAAACTGGCATGCAAAAATCAATGCAATGGAGTCAAAAGTAAATCAACATTTTTGTTTCATGGCAAATAAGATTCTTGGTTAAAGAACCTCTAGTGATTTTTGTCACTCAGCCAGACTCCTTCCAGTCTGTCCACATGTTTCTTGAAGTGTAGGGCCCAAAACTGAACACAGTAAACCAGCTGAAGCCACACCAATCCCAAATAGAGTAGAAGAATCACTTCCCTTGATTTTTCTTGTTTCAGGCAGTGTTTCTGTATGTTACTGAGTAGCAGGAAGTAGTGTTAGATGTTAATAAATGTCATTCAGTGGATGAGTATATTGGAGAGTGGAAAACGAGGAAAAGAGAGACATTAAAGTGGTTATGGTACACTATTATTTGATTATTCAGTTCTAAAGGCCAAATCCTACAGAGAAAAATAACAGTTTTCTTATATTAAGAAACAACTTATCTTGGCTGACTGCTCAATCACTGTCTATTGTAGAAGCTTAACTTGCAACAGGGTACATGGATATCTTGAAGTGCAATATATTAAAAAATGATAACCCATTTTGGAGAGAGAGAGTTTTTTTAAATGTATATCTATGTGTAATTTAAAATCCTTTTGCAAAATAAATCCACAAAAATACTCAACTTGGTTATATTTTTAATAAATACTAATTATAATGGAGAGAATAAGACTCTAAAATGCTGCCCTAGTTTACCTGTGCGTAAATTTGTAATATACCATTTCATTCCCTCCCCCACAACACAAACACAGTACCATACTGCATACTATTGCTCATTTCTTCTTAGAAAAATTGATGAAGTATATTTACTTCAACATCTTATCTCCATATTAAACTAATAGTGCATAGTTCCAAGACTTTATTATGTAACACAAAAATAGTATGGCACCAAAATATTTTTAACAGTCATGTTACCCCAAATGTTCAGATTAAGAATTGGACTTCCTTCCAAACTACTTTCCCTTGTCTTAAAACCTGTGATAAAAAGTTGATTGAAATTCAGTCTGTGTGTGTACACATTCCTATTTCTCCAACTGCTACTGTACAGTAGTTGGACAGCCAACTCGAGCTTCTGAAAATAGCTATTTTCAGGAAAAAAAAAGGGTTCAAATGCATCATCATCTCACAGTTAAAGTCTACCCTGAATTCTATGAATACAACTAGTCTTCCCCCAGTGTCAAAAAGTGCCCTGAGATTAAAAGTAACCAGGCTGAAAAAAGCCTGGTTTTTTTTCATTTTTTTCCCCGAGATATGCTTAGATAAATAGAAAGGCTTTTGAAAGTCAGTCAACTTAGTCTTGACTATGGAGAACAAAGTAGAGTAGAGGTGCACAGGAGGAAATGTCTATTCTTGGCAGAGCCAATTCACCTAAATTCTAGATGCAGGGGCTTCTACATTTCAGAACTGAAGCTCGCCATGACTATCCAAGGCCCAGATCCACAAAAGAACCTAAGCTGAAGCTACATATTACACTTAGGCCATACTTACCAGCCCTCTAATAGTAAATCAGGAGCCATGTAGGCAAGAAACAGTATGAACCTTTAATGTGCGACTGCTCCTAGCATGTTTTAATGTTTAACACTGATTACTGTCCTAGGGATTTAGTATGAGATAAGCATAATGAGTAACTTCACCCTCAGGTCCTAGGCCCTGGTATATAATCGGCAGCCCTGAGTTAGCCGTCTAGGTTTACTATGCAATGCATGGGGAGGAGTAACCACTCAGAATCAGAAACATTACAATGAGCGGGGGCATGCCTCACATAGTTATTAGGAAATACCTACAACACAGATTTGACTGAAGCCTCTGACTGAGGAAGGTTTTTTATTTGTTAGGCGTTGGCTCTCTACTGACCCTCTCCATTTAAGATTCAGAGCTCCAAACCCTCTAAGGCAAGCCCTTCCTTGCACAAACCATGCTAGGGTCATACCCATTTTATGCTGGCAATGGGAGAGTCCTGTGTCCCTATGGTTGCCTTGCCCTGCCAGGTAGGTATCCTAACCACTAGGCCTGAGACCCATGGCCCCCTGCTCTAGCTCCATGAATCATTAGTGTTTTTAGGTGAAGTGACAACTCCAGCTGGTGGAGTAGAGAATGACTTCCCATAGCTTATAACTTAAGTGATTATAGGATTTTACTAGAAAAAATAAGTGTCTGAATCTGGGTTATTTATATGCTGGGCAAGTGCTCCAAGGTAGGGTTGGCAAGCTGGTCAACTGACTGATAAAAATATTTTTGACTAATTGGAGAGTACAGCAATTAAAAATAAAATTTGTAGTTTTCTTGACAGAAATATTTTTTGTTTTTTGATACATTAATGGAAAATTTGTTTTTTCTGTGTATTATTTGGTTCTACTGGCATTTTTAAAAATTATTTAAAAAAATTTTTTATACAATTTTTGACCAATATTTGATCAGTCAAATTACCAAACTTTATTTGACAGATCAACTACCCAATCCTACTCCAGGAATCTCTTCTTGGTAGATTTGAATGTGGCCTCAGTATAAAGCAGTATTTAGCCCTACCAAGAGAGGTTTATTAGTCACATTAATGATTCCAAGAAACCAATAATTCTTGATTTGGGCCAAAGTGCATCTATACTGCTATTCCAGGCCCCTCTTCCCAGTGCTAAAAGTAGTAATAGTAGTCATGGGCCACTCCTTAGATCAATGTTTTCAAGTTCTGTCATGCAAGTAATCAGTATTGTACCCGCTGTGGTGATTACATGTGTAAGCTGCTGTTTTTACTCATGAGCATCCACATTGGTTGTGATTTAACTTCTCAGTGCCTATTTAAGAGCTCTGATTGGCATTTTCTTGCAGTTGTAAGAAAAGAGTAGGCACCTGAAGTGCCATTCCATAAATGCCACTTTTCATGCCCTGTGGCTTTGATAAGGAAAAAAAGTGGTTCTTATGTACAGCTGGTGTGCACCAACTTGTCTTCAAAGAAACCAACCAGATGTACAAAGTATGCCTTGTGCATATGTGGGAATGTGCATGCATGTGCAAGCTGTGGGACCCAACATTATCCAAGTACGGTTTAATCAGACCTTGCAGATTACTTCTGTATTAAAATTGATACTAGATTGCAAGTTAAAATGTAGAAGTGTTAGAAGCAACTGGAGTAGCTAGTTATTGTTACTGAAGAGTTTATTGGAAACTTTGCAGTGATGCCATTATGGACTTTGTATAATTATTGCTTCATTTCCCTCTTCTCCTCCCTCTTCCCCCTCTGCCTTCCCCCACTACTTTTATGAAGGTGAAAGGCTACATAGCAGTTTAGGGGACCTACCCCCCCACCCCCAGGACAGGGATATTCTTACCTATCTTCTGGCCAGAAATTCTGGCCATGGTCAGTTGCAACTGCTGGGGTGCAGTTTGCCAGGCTGCAGCATAAAAACTTTGGGAACCCCTGATATAGACAGTTTGTAATCACTATCCTTTGATAATCAGTACAATTGTTACATCTGTTATGATGCAACTAGTATACCTGCATGATTCTGTAGCAATGTAAGAGTAGCAAAACTGATCCAGCTTCCAGAGGATTCAGTTTACTTGCATCCTTGTAGGAGCACATAGACCAAACACTTACAACAACAGCTATTGCTTGCTTCCAAGCATCAATTCTCTCTCCCCTGTTAAAGTAGCTAAAATGCATGTTTGTCCATACTCTAAGCAAGCACAGAGCTAAGCCCATTGGTCTGCAGTGGCTACTTAACATCAACTATAGCAGAAGAAAGAATCCTGAACTTTAATCATGACAGCAAAGTAAAGGAGTAAATATTGTTCATATGAGTAAAACAGAACAAATCTGTTTTAATATATTAAAAAATTGAGCGTTATTTTTGTTAATTCATAGAAAAGGCACAGTTTCAAATACTCAGTATCATCAACTCCAAATATTTGAAAAGGTATTTTTTCTTAAAGCATTCTTAATGTGTTTACCTTGATAAATTGGCAGCATGACCCAGCTGAGCTAGGGACTTGTGTATAAAGATGCAGATTCTCACCTCCTCGCATACCTTTAGAATCTAGGGGCTATTCAGAAAAGTAAAATGTTGTGACTCTATTACCAACTCTTACAGTTGTATTGTAAGTACTTTTGTTAAAAACTTAAATGGTTACTTCAAATTTCTTCTTTAACTGTTTATCCTTTGAGAAATAACAGGATTTCTCTCTTCTTTGCAAAGTTAAACAACAAAAGGATGTTTACTTCCCCATTTGTCAAAAGGAATGGTCAGTTTGTGGAAGGCACAGTGCGTGTTTACATGCACAATTACAGCATATGAATAAATTGCTCCCAGGCACACGGTTTGAATGTGCGCCTGGGAGCAAAAAACCCCTTAGTTTATTCATGTGCAGCACATGTTGAGCTGGGGCATATACTTCTGTTTTTGAGTGTTTACATGGAAGCTGTTCAGGTCCTTGGGCTTGCACTTAAATATCTGACAATCTGAGTGCAACTCCCACTAGAACCAACAGGTTTGGGGCCATAGTCTATAAGCCTGTGTACACAGCAGTACGCACCAACTAGTTTAAACAGAGTCAATCTGATGGCTCTTTTGAGACGTGCCAAGGCTACTTGTTTTTGGTCATGCTTAATGTTGCTTTGAAAATTCTGCTGCTTTGTTTAGTAGAATAAACCTGACATACCTCAACATGGTATTCCTTCAAGACCCTGAAGGGACATAAATGGACCTATTGCCCTTTCAGTTGTAGGGAGAATTCAAAACCAGCCAGGGAAAAGGCTTGGGACCTGTAATGAAACAGGGCAGGATGTGCAAATCAGTGTTGGGAGGGCCAAAAATTCCCCCTCTTTTGCATTATGCTTCACAATGCACTTAAGATTAGAGCTGGGCTGAGATGCCTGCCAGCATTTTTTTCTCCCCACAAGTCAATAAACAGCTATGATTTCAGGTCACAGGCAAGCTAGGCTCCCATCCCATCACTGGTATGGATTGTCAGCTGATAAGTCTATGAACATTATTAAAATCTTTGCTTGTGGCCATGTCTCTTGAACTGTTCCCATTGTCTCTTCTTGAAGTTACTCCTCACTTTAACCTCTATGTGGAGAAGAAGGGACCACTCTTCTGTCATAGCCCTTAATCCAAGGTATTATTACAATAATAATATTAAATTTGTCAAGTGAATTTAGCATTGAAGAAAAGTGCCAAGATAGTGAGCGCTGGAGATGTGAATATACACATAGCATGATTACAGGAAGCATGCAAGCTTCCCTGACACTTGAGAGCAGTGTGAGTAAAACTCAGTCTCCATAACCTAACTGGATTCTTGGCACTTCTGCTGGCAGTATCAGCAAGGGTGCCAAAATCTGGTTGTGGTCTGACCTGGAAACCTCTTAAACCTGGCTGTCAAGCTCTCAACTGAAAACCAAACTCAAAACCAATTCATTGAGGCAAAAAGATAGTAGTTCCATAATTCCCAGCTTGTCACTGAGATGATTAGGCAATGCAGAGATGAAGTCACGTCTTTCAGGTGGTGTCTGCTGGCATTTTTGCCAAGCCTAGTGCAGGCAGGCAGGCACAGAGACCCAGACCTCCCAGTGGTGTTATCCAATGCCTATGGACTAAGCTCGCTGGAAGTCTCCCCTCTGCCCTCCTGTCTTGCTCAATAACTTCACCTCTTCAATGACTATATCATGAGTGACTGCTTTGCACATATCATACACATTCAGAGCAGCCAGGCTGGCAGCTGTCAGGGCTTCCATTTCCACACCCGTCTTCCCTTGGGTGCAGCAGCGTGTCTGGATCACCACTGCATACCTGCTCTCATCCAGGCTGAGAGAGACTTCCACAAGGTTTAGTGGGATGTTGTGGCACAATGGGATCAGCTGGCTGGTCAGCTTGGCTCCTTGAATCCCTGCAATTTGGGCTACTGCTAGCACATCTCCTTTCTTCAGCTGGTTCTGAACCACCATCCCAAATGCCTTCTGACCCAGTCGAACCACAGCAGTGGCCACTGCAGTCCTTTTGGAATCTAGCTTCCCTCCAACATCTACCATAGCAGCCCGTCCTTCCTGGTCAGTGTGAGTCAGATGATCAGAGGCAACTGGTACACTAGCACAAAAACCAGAATGATGGGTATTGGCTTCAGACCCTGGACCCTTCTCTTCTGACTGATTTCTGGCAGCATCTCTGGAGTGACTGTCCACAATAATTTGACCAGTGTGCTTAATAGAAGGAGTTTCTGTCCTAAGGCACTTCATGTTTAAGCTGGAGCTCAAGTTCCTTCGGATGATGCAACTACTTCTCAGCTGAGCTTGCTGAATTCCTGCCACAAGCTGCTGTTGATCTGGGTGAGATGCTGGCAAGGCAAGCTGTCCTGTAAACACATTTTTCTTAAATGCTTTTTCCATCTGTTTTAATAAACTTACTCCTGGAGTCAGCCAGTGGCTATATCTGTTGTGGCCCCATTGCTTTGAACTGGGAGGATTCTGCAGGGCAACTCGGCATAGTGGGGATGGACTCAACGCTTTCTCTGAAGAAAAAAAGACAAATAATGAGAGACAGTTTTCCTCCTCACCCCCTTTCCCCCTGCCCCCACCCCTGAATTGGAAGGATAAGCTAAATAGCATATTGAATTAGGAGCAGAGTACAGCTCTATTATAAAAATGTCTGGGAAGCCTGGAATTGAAATTCACTTCTCTACTGAAACTCAAACTTCCTTTTTCCCCACTTCTAAGCACTCAATGATTTGTTGTTAGTGTTGCTTGCAACCACTAGAACTGGAAACACTGCATTACTGTACAGTTGTCCATAAAAAAAGAACAAATGGTTTTCAGCACAAAGCAAGGATGTCAAACTCATTAGGCCCCACTAATCCAACACACACCACCTATGGCAAGTGGGTTCACTCCAAGACCCACAGACAGCACCGCACGCTTGCTGACAGGGCTCCATGGGCCATATCTTTGACACCCACAACATACAGCATTAACATTTACTTTCAAGAAATAGCAGTTGAGAAGCATCATGGAGAACAGCTTTGGAGATAAAACAACAAAGGGATTGTGTCCCATCATCACTTACCAAATAACTCTGCCCAGCTTATCTCATTTTATCTCCTCCCTGTTGAGCTCTGGCTGTTGCTCTTGCCCCTTCCATCTCTCTGTGTAGACAGAGATCGCTTTGTTTTGCTACTTCTCCCAGCACATGGGATGGCCAGGGAAACGGGCATGAGCTGCAACCATGCTTTTTACCAGTTCCTAGACTGGTTTTGTGATGGGAACCTCTGTCATTATGCCAGCTCTTGCTGTGTTAATGATGTATGCCCCAATTAAAGTTCAGTCACTGGAAACTCAAATTCCCTTACTGAACCAGTTACCCTGCTGAGCAGGAACTTTGCCTGCTAAGTTTGGCACTTTATTTTAAATCCACTTAGTAGCACTCCTTCTGCCCCTCACATTAATCCCTTGTCTCTGGCATTTCTACAGAGCTTACTGCCAAGCACCAAGACAGAAGGAGCCTGTTACATGCCCAACTGAAGTGATTCACTTGATAAGCAAAGAAAAAAGGCAGTGATGAGGTAAGTGGTCAACTCCTGCTTTCACAATTTGCTTTAAGGACTGTGTTCCACTTCTGCTGCATCCAAGGCTACCAGGCTCTTTCTTGTTTTAAGAGACTCGTCCATGTTAAGGAGTGATTTGGCTTTGCTCATAGTCTTTCAGTCCCTCTTTATATGGAATTCCTTACCAGCAAGTTCAATAACCAATTCAGATGAATCAAAGCAACAGGACACCTTAACCTTTGCAGCACCTTTCCCAAGGAAATGGGAAGACTTATACTTATTTTCAGACCTAGTGCAGTAAGCAACAATATGCTGGCCAGATACCCCCCACAGTGTTAAGTTGCTTTGGATAGCATACACTATAGTGGAGGATTAAGGCCTGTTTAACCTCTTCCCTGTTAGACTCAACAGTACTGCCTTTCACCTGGCTCTTAGAGGTAGATGCTCCAGGCATCACAGTTTAGCCACATTAAAGTCTATTCCAAATATTAGTTTACACAATATATCTATATGGAAAGGAGGTGTGCATAAAGTCAAATGGTCTTTAGATTTTTGTAAGGCAACAAGTTTAATTCAGGTATGGGGAAAAATAGCTGCAGCTTCAATTGACTCCCTTAGAGCTGCATCTTTACATAACATGCCTACTTTTGGCTGTACAGCAATGTGATGAACAGGTAATTAGCAGTATGTGAGACCTCATTTCCCTGTGGTAATTACCCATTTCCTAAGCGGCTTTAAAACAGACCACATGTACCAGGCCTGCCAGTTGTAGATTACTTTATAAATGACAGTACAATGCCACTAATGTACCAGAGAAAAGTTTGCTAATGTTCTCTTTGTACTTTACTAGCCAGCCTGAAAAGTTAAGTTTATTAACTTCTAACTTACACTATTTTAGAGAGTGTAGCAAGGAAGCAGGTAATACTTAAATTAAGGAGAGTAAAGTGAACATGTGAGGAGAACAACTTTCCAAGAACATTTCTGTAAGGGAAACAAGGGACATACTGTATTACAGAAAGGGATTAGGCTAAGGTAATTGAGAGAAGAAGCTAGATTTGGCTTGCTAGGACAAGACAGATTAGTGATTTCCAGAACATTAGATTTTACTAAATGAATCCCATGTTCTCTCTGCCTATCTTCTTCAGATTGTTCACATGATAGCTTTGACTGAACTTTGAAATTAATTAAAAACGTAAATTAGGAAATCCTGTAGCTGCTTCCTATGCGTGTCTACTGGCACATGTGTCAGCTTCCACTCATCTCCGGTTATGGAGACAGTTCTGTTTATGCAAGGGATGCCAGCGGTTAGCTTTCAAGATGTGGAACACTTGGGGAGAAACTGGATAGATTTCTGCTATTATTTTACTTAGCAGGCTCCGTATAACAAAACGGCTATTCCAGGAGAAATTGGATGGATCCTACCTCTGCATCCTGCCTCACTCCCTCTTCCCAGTGTTAATTAGAAAGAAGTCTGAAAGGCACGTACTAATAAATTACATTGGGTTGGGCCTACTTTGAATAGTTTACTTTACACCACCTTCAAAAACCAGATGACCGTTATGTTGCAACATGCACGAGTGCTGTAAATAATTGTTCCTGATTCTCCCTTCCTGGAATGTAACACAGCAACTCTGGCAACGCACCCAGTTTATACCTATATGTAGATATAACCATATAACTATATCTAGATATCTATATATAGCTATAAACTGGGTGTGTTGCCAGAGATGCAATGTTACATTCCAGGAACAGAGAAAGAAACTATTATTTAAAGCGGTCTCACATTGCAAAATAGGGGTCACCTGGTTTTTGAAGGTGGTGAAAAGTAAACTATTCAAAGTAGGCCCAATCTATATATCTAATATCTATATCTCTAGATAGATTATATCTATCTGTAGATACACATACACACATGCATGTGTATGCATACACATATGCATGCATGCATGCATCAAGCAAATACAGAGGGCCAGAGTTGCCTGCATGGTTCAACTGTCCAAGTAAAAACCCAACAAGACAGAAGATGGCATGCAATCAAAGAAAAAAAGAGAGGCTGTAAAAACAAAAGGATGAGTCTACAAAGAATGCATTTACAACAAGTGGTGTTTGGAAGCTCCAGAGGACTAATTTGAGGGGACAGATATTGCAAGACCATCCTGCCTGGACATCTGACCATCTAAGGAACGTTGCCTGTCTACTAAGACAGTTTTCAGTTCCTAATCTAGGTATCTGCATCACTCCATTCAGGGCAGTTTTCAGAGCTGGCAAATTATACTGCAAAATTCATGACTGATATATTACTAAGCATAAGACAGAAACAGAGATGGAGAGTATTTCTCCCTTGATTGTTTAAAACTTTTTAGCAAGGAATAGCCAGAGTTAGTTCTTATTAGATCAGCTTTCACATAAAGCTCTCTCAATGCTTTTTTCAAAAACTTAAGCCCATGTCGCACATGTACCCACCACCTCATAAACAGATATTTTATAATTGGGGAAATGCAGATACAGAAGCAATGTAACTTACAAGAGTCACTAACAGAACCCAGGAGTCCCAGTCCTTGACTCTGGCAGCTAGACACTATATTTGATTAGAGGGCTCAATAGTTTGGAATCTGCCCCTCCCCAAACTGGATATAAATCATGTACTATGGCATTGGCACAACCACCTCAACATTTTAGCAAAGGGAGGGGCCGGAGAATGCCTTCACTAGGAATAGGAACAGTAATACTTTGTGCATTGCTTTCTATGGCCTAGAACAGTTTAGTCTAGGGTAGGTGTGCTCAACCCCCTAGTCCACGAGCCAGATCCAACCTCTCAAGCTGTGATCCAGCCTGCAGGGCTCCCCAAGGATCTGGAAGTTTGGCAATACGGAAGCAGCAATAGTTAACACTGCCACTGTTGTCACACAGCCTAATTTGTGACCCCTGCTGGCCAGATGAGATGGTTCTATACATCAAATTTATTTGATTTACGTGGGGCTGGAGCCAAGGCAGTGGGCCTAATTTAGCATATGCATGGCTGGGACCAGGACAGCAGGTTTTACATGACATGCATGGAGTCAGGGTCAGCACAGCGCTGGGGCAGTGGTGGCAGGCTCAATACAGCATGTAAAAGTTCAGGGTCAGGGCCAGGACAGCACACTATCTGGTGCATGCAGGGCTGGCGTCAGGGTATTGGGCCTATTTAGAGTGTGGAGCCAGAGCCTGATCTAGCATTCACAAGCCCTGGGCTGCGGGTACAACATATACATGGGATCAGGGCTTAACACATGTTGGATCAGGCTCACAGACCAACTCCCACATTACTTATCCAGCCTGTGGGACCAAAAGGTTGCATACCACTCATCTAGGGCATTCGAGGTGTGTCTGTGTCTGAGGGATAGACTGTCCTGTCTCTCCACTGATGAAGTAAGTCCCACTCCTGCTCTGTGCAAGCCAACTCCATAAATGAAACAGTGAAGATACCCTGGAGCTGCTCCAAACCCCCATGTTGGAGCATGCTGGTACCCCCAGGTACCCCCAGATGCTGAGTACAGTGTATGGGGTACTCCTCAAAGCATTTTCACCACTGCTTCTGCAGGGTTAATGCAATGGCAGGTGGGATTTATTTCCTCAGCAACAGGACTAAACAACCCGCTTTCTGAGTGAGGACATAACCTCAGTGGCTGGGGCATGATGGAGAAAGATGCTGTAAGTATCTAGACAGACATTAGGCTGCAATTTTGTAAGCAGTATTTATTGTGAACCTTTGCAGTGTTACCTTTCAAAAAAATCAAATCCTTAATTATCTGGAGCCACTGAATTTCAGAAGATGCCAGTGAGGTGAAATGGCAAGATTTCCATGTAGTAGCCATATCATTCCACATGAGCTCAGGAATCCTATCCCAGCAATAAAGCAAGGCCTACAGCCTTCAAGTATCTATTGCAATTTTTTCAAGGTATGAAAATCTCGGCCCACTGCAGCTTTTTATAAGAAACACCCAGAACCTCTGCACTATCAGCATTCTGTTCTTGCTTAACATAAAGCAAGTAAAATAAGAGCAGTGTCAAAGCCACCAGCTTAGGCTATGAAACTCTAAATGCATTTGTATTTTGACTTTTAAGGATTTTTTTTTAGAAATAGATGTATGATGGGACTGACAGTCGATAGATTAAGCTTCTTCACCTCCCTCACTTTCTTTTTGTTTTCACCATGACTGCCTTTCTAAAAATCAGCCCATCTGCACCTAAAGAACCTAACATAGCTTGGAATTAAAATCCATCCCTCTCTGCTCCATGAAGACTTTAAAACAAACAAGATCACAGTGTATTTATTACGTACTGATTTGTCACCCACCGATCAGGATCATTGGTCGGTTCTTCATTTGGGAAATGTTAAACATGCCTAGAAAGTAAAGCACACGTGTAAAAGGCTAGTTTTCTACATTTTGAGTCATTTGTAGGGCATATTCTATTTGTCGTAGCTTTCTTTGTGCCTCTCTCACCACCACCACATAGCCCAACCTGCAGGAAAAACAGAGCTCAAGAAACCCAACCTGAAAATATTACATAAAAACATAAAACATGGTATCTGAAGAAAACATTCAAGGGCCCAAGTACATCCACAATATGTATCGGCCTTTCCCAGATGGTCTCTTGTAATCAGAACTGCACTCTCTATGTTACAACATTCAAATAATTCAAGACTGTCACACTACTTCAAGAGCAACAGAAAGAAACAAATTGAACACATAGCTACATACTGTAGTTTGTGGCATACCAATCTCAAGATGCCCCATGGTTCAATACTAAGCTAGCTAGCAATACCTGCAGAATGAACAGGATGTGAAGTTGATGTTTGCTGATGTCCCATTGTTTTGGCCAGTAAAATACCACTCTGGAATTTTTCAGACAACTTGTCTCTTAGGGTGTGTGTAGATGAAACGGAGGCCCTAAATTGAAGTGGTGGGTTTTTAAAAACACCTCTTCAATTTAGTGTCAAGTAGACTCCCGGGTCGTGCACATACCTGTGCACTTACTTGCCTCTCTGGCAGTGGGGAGTGGAGGGCGAGCTGCTGCCAGGTGGAGCAGTCCCTGGGCTGTGAGGGGGGCTGGTGCTTCTCTCTGTGGCAGCAGCATCCCCCCCCACACCAAGAAGCACCCACCTGCAGGCACCCAGATTGGGTGGTCCCAGGGGACACTGCAGCTGTGGAGGGAAGCACGAGGTCCCTGCACAGCTCAGGTAGGCAGGCAGGTTCCAGGGAGAAAAAAGAAAATAAAAATAAAATCAGGCTTGCTGCTTTTTTTCCCCCCAACCCTTGGGCAGAGCCTGCTTTCTCAGACTGCTGCCAGGCTGTCTGCATGGGCTTCCTGCAGAGCATGAGCTGCAGAGCCCAGTGCTTCGCTCTGCGGCTGTATGGCAGCCAACTAAAACTTCAGTTTTAGTTTGCTGTGGCCCAAGTCATTTAAGGTGCATTATACTGTCAAATTTGCTACCAATGCATATTAAACACCAACACCATTAAAGTAGTGCAAAAGAATTTAACTTGCTTTAAAGTGTTGTTCACACATGCCCCACGTTTGGTCTACACACGGTGCAAACAGGAAGGGAAAACTTTGTTTTGGTAAAGCACAGTGCACAATGAAAATCTACCCAGGCTCAAAATAATGAGCTCAAAGCTCTCAGGATTTTAGCAAGAAATTAAAGGTATATGCTTTGAATACAGAAGTTCTTTTTCTTACACTAATGCTATGTGCTCAGGGAAATTTAAAGAAGGCATGGGCAGGAAAGGAATTTACTCTGTGAAGTGGCGATACTGTTTTGGTCACCATACCTTCTAATAGATGTGATAGGACCAGAGAAGGGGAATGAAGATTGCGAGTGGCCACTGTATTTAGAAAAAAAAGGCAATACTTCCTAATGGCGTGAGGATAGTTTGTAGACTTACTAACCCACACAAGAAACCAGAGTAGCTATTTTAATTTTAAAGGCATCTGGAGAGAATATGAATCAAGTAGCTTGAAAGTATGCCAGCTAAAATAAGGGTAATCTCATCTCATGCACTGGGGTGTAAATGTATTGACCCAGAGATCATGAGGCTCTGCTCTTCCTCTTGTTCTCAGGATAGTGTTACAGAACTGGCTATATGCCTGCATGGGTTTTCAGACCATGCTCTGAAGAATCAATACTATTCATAATAATCAGTCAGGAACAGGACTTTGTGCTACACAGCTGAGCTTCCAAGCTATGGCTTTTATGGTCTCCCACTGACCTAATTCTAATTAAAAGAAGCAGAGCAAACAGACCTCTGCAGACTTCTGTAGGCCTCTATGCTTTTGTTCTGTGGATAACCACCGAAGTGGCACTTGTGAGCCATGTGAAAATAAGTCTCTGGAAATCTAAGATTGCTAGGCAGCCTCAATTCTAGTGGTGGGAGAGATTCAGTAATATGTACATACCAATCTGAAGTTTAGAGCAAGCACATAACATTCAAGTTGACCTGTCAATACTTACTACTTCAAATCCAGTGCCAGACTATGCTTCCAATTAAGTGGGAACCTCTGTCTCCTCTCCAGAGTCACTACAATACAACTCTATTTAATAATTTTTCATGCCTTCCTACCAATGTCTTGGCCATCATGAACTCTATCTTGGAGAAGCACACTCCTTAGCTCTCTTCCCCCTTATTACTACTCGGATACAGTAAACATACCCGCATGCTGTTTCTTTTTTCTGCCCACTGCTGCTCCAATGATCTCAACCAATTCATCCTCCGAGGAGCCTACCCGCAGATGATCTCTCAAGGACACTTCCGAGTTCCCAAAAAGGCACACCTGCAATAAAACACAGGGGGGTGAAAGAGAGGAGATAAGAATTGGCTAGAGAGCATTAGTCTCTGTATCACTAGCTGAGCATTGGAAGAATATGACACTACAGTCCTGTCTTTCCATTAGCCCCTTGAAACTGTCAGTCTGAGGATGGCATTTTACATTTCTTCATGCTGCCAACATCACAATGGGAAGACATTAGCCTATAAACAAGTTCTGCCCTATCCAAATCTCCAACCTCAATTTCAAGGATGAGCATTTCCAAAGCTAGTGGCGAACAAATTGTGGCAAAGAACTGCATGAGGTGACCCTGTAAAAAATAATTCACTCCTGCCTCCAGTATGTGATTACTGATTAGGGAGGTGTGGATTACAAGGGATATAGCTGCAGGGCACAAAATTCAATGCAAAAGTGGCACTGCACTGTGAAGTATGAGCTGCCAAGCCAATAAGATCCATTACTTGTAGAGTTAACCTGAGATCAAGAATCAAAGAATGACAGCATTATAACTAAAGTGTTTGCCCTCTCTACTCAATCCTAAAAATCACCAGTCAGCAAGTGACTTTGTAGCAGAAAGTCCCTTTTCCTCTTGCCTGCAGTTGCTCTCCCCTCCTTGGATATGCTTTTCCTCTTCTACCTTTTCCTTCCTCTCTCTTTCACTTTAAGATAAGGAATTGTGTTTTGAAATTTGTATGTGTGCATTTTGTATCTCCCCTTGTATTTTGGTATTTTTATCTATTTGTGTCCCATGGCATTACTCTTGTAGCTTATATTTTATACTCCTCACCTTTCAACTAAATGTGTTTAGTTTCATAAGTAAGTTATACATTGTAACAATGTTAACA
>JAGPOW010003648.1:53114412-53157350 GCA_030014935.1 Caiman crocodilus
CATTACTCTTGTAGCTTATATTTTATACTCCTCACCTTTCAACTAAATGTGTTTAGTTTCATAAGTAAGTTATACATTGTAACAATGTTAACAAGGGCAGGAACCAAACTGCCCTTCCCTGTATCAGGCTGGCCCCTGAAAGAGTGAGTGAATCAGCAATTGAATGTGTAACACGGTAGCAAGCAGCAATTAACACCTAGGAAACTGCAGATCAACCAACGGAAGAACGTAATAGAAGACAATGTAACAACCAGGAAACATCACTGATCAAGGGCTAGAAGCCCTGGCCTGAGTTAATCAACAGCGGGGACCAACTTTTGGGCTGAATATCTCCAGATCAACCACTCCCAGAGCCCTATTCAAAATTCATCAACGGACTCCCAAACCTGCAGGTACATGTAGACAACCCCTGGGGCTGACAGATGCCATCCAGCAGCCACCAAGGGGGGGAGTCCCACGAGGGTCAATGACCCCTGGATTGGGCAAACCTGAAAACTGGGGAGTCACCAAAGTCTGCCAAGGACAGATAAAAGACAGTGAAAAGTGACCCTCAGCAGCACCCTCTTGATCTCCAAACTGACCAGCACCTGACCTGTCCAGCCAGAAGAACCAGCTGGCGACCCCCTTCTGGAAGATAACACCACACTGAAAGAAGCCTCAACGACAGACTCCAGCATCTGTGGGATAGGTATACCTGACTCTTGTAGCGTGCGTGTGTGCGTAAAGACCAGCCCCAAGCTTTATGATTTAACTCATTACAGTGTTTCAATCCACTTAACAAACCAGAATTTTAAGGATCCCGAATTGGACATTTGTAACCAACAATTTAACCATCTGAAATAGGAATATCTGCAAACACCGGAGACAAAGTGATCACTAGAGTTTTCACCTCCCTTCATGCCTCTTGACATTGTAGCATAGGACTTCTTGTACTAGGACAGGGTTGAGACCTGCCCATCTGATAAGCCTTGAGATATCCCAGGAGCTAGCAACCAAGCTGTAGTCTTTTGTTTTTTTTGTAAAGTTTCACAACCTAGATAAAACCTAGATGATTATGAAGTGTATTGATATTGCTGACAATGTGTACATGCTCATATGAAAAACACAATGTTGTCATTCCCCTTCTATAGTTTTATTTTGTTCTTGAAGATAGAAGACTCTAATTTAAAGGAAGCCCCCTTTTTTGTTCAAGCAAAGGACCTTGCACATCAATAAATAGATTTCTGCATCTCAAAAAGGGATGCAGTAGAATTAGAAAAGGACAACCAAAATGATCAGAGGTATAGAGCAGTTGTTATACCGGAACAGACTGAAAAGGCTACGACTCTTCAGTATGGAAAGGAGAAGGCTGAGGGGGAATAAAATCATGAATGGTGTGGACAAAGTGAATAGGCAACTGTCATTAACCAAGTCCCAAAATTCTAAAACTAAGGGGACACCCACTGAAATCAGCAGGAATTGAGGTTAGAACTTAAAAAAACCATGTATTTATTTATTTTATTTATTTTCACACAGGTTGGATACAGTTACATGTGCAATCAATATGAAGCAATAAACTCCAGAGCATTTTGAGCTGGCATACTTGAAGTAAACTACTCCTAGATGAAGCGTCTACACATAAGCCTGGGACAGCAGCAACTTGAGCTGGAAAGGAGCATGTCCCTGACTGGCTGGGCTGACTGGGTGCAATTTACACCCACAGTCAGTATCTACATGTGCGTTTCAGTGCGGTAACTTACCCTGCTGTAAGATAGGACTGTCCCTAACAGTCCTATCTTACGGCAGAGTTAATTAGTTTACTGTACCTTAATATTGGCAGGTGTGTAGACAGTGACGCTTTACTGCTCAGCTAATTAGCCTACTCCACAATAAAGTGCACGTGGAGATGCACCCAGTGGGTATGTCTACATGTGCCCCTTGCTGTGCAGTCCCAACAGCGCGTGGGTTGTTCCCAACCCTATGTTGCTGTAGCAACAAGCTATGTCACTGTAACTCTTCACTATAGCAACAATGCATTTTGTGTAGATGTGCCCAGCTTGCAGTTAACTTATAGAAGTCTTTGCCAATGAGCGAAGGGAAGCTGGGTGGCAGTGACCACAAGCTGATCACCTTCACCATCTGCTGTAAACCTGGCAAGTCAGTCAGCAATATAGAAGTCCTTGACTTCAGGAAAGCCGAATTTGACAAGCTCAGGAGGTTTGTAAGTGAGGCCTTAAAGGGCCACAACCCAAAGAGGGGAGTTCAGGACGAATGGTTGCTCCTCAAGGGAGCAATCCTGGATGCACAAGCACAGCCTATCCCACCTTGGAGGAAAGGCAGCAAAAGGGCATAGCAGCCCCCTTGGCTCAGCAAGGAAATAGCAGACCTCCTGTGTCTTAAAAGGAAGACCTACAAAGGATGGAGGACTGGAACCACCACCAAGGAGGAATACTCTGCTATGGTCCACACCTGCAGAGAGCAAACCAGGAAAGCCAAGGCTGTGATGGAACTCCAGCTAGCTACAAATATCAAGGACAATAAGAAGTCCTTTTTTAGATTTGTGGGGAGCCAGAGGAAAAGCAAAGGCAACACTGGACCTCTGCTAAACCAGATGGGACAACTGACAACCGATGCCCATGAAAAAGCAAAATTGCTAAATGGGTACTTCGTGTCAGTTTTTCACCAGTTCCAAGGGACACCCCTGCCTACTGTGGGTCAGGGATGCCCAGGTGAGGGAGGTTTCTTACCCTTCATCAAAACTTACCTTGTGAAGGAACACCTTGACAGGCTGGATACCTTCAAGTCAGCCAGCCCTGACGGTTTACACCCAAGGGTACTCAAGGAGCTGGCAGGCATCATAACTCAGCCCCTGGCATAGATTTTTGAGAACTTCTGGCACTCTGGTGTAGTGCCCGAAGATTGGAAGAAGGTCAATGTTGTGCCTATCTTCAAGAAAGGGAGGAAAGTGGATCCGGCAAAGTACAGGCCCATCAGCCTGACCTCCATCCTGGGGAAGGTCTTGGAAAAAGATAAGAGGCCAGCCTTTACAGACTAGCTGACAGCAATATCCTGAAGGATAGCCAGCACGGGTTTGTTGTGGGTAGGTCTTGCTTGACCAGTCTCATTTCCTTTTATGACCAGGTGACCTATCACCTGGACATGGGAGAAGAGATTGATGCCGTATATCTTGACTTTAAAAAAGCCTTCAATCTGGTATCCCATGATCACTTCTTGGCAAAATTGGCTAACTGTGGCCTCAACCTCACCACGATCTGCTGGCTGGGGAGTTGGCTCTGCTGTAGGACCCAGCAGGTGCTGGTTCATGCAAGTCAACTGTCATGGTGCATGGTGACCAGTGGGATACCTCAAGGCTCTGTCCTAGGGCCTATATTTTTAATATCTTCATCAATGATGTAGACACTGGCATCAGAAGTGGGCTGGCCAAGTTCGCCAGTGACACCAAACTCGGGTAAAGCATCTACCCCTGAGACCAGGAGGGTGGATCCAGGCAGATCTTGACAGGCTCATGAAGTGGGCAGATGAGAACCTGACGGTGTTTAACACTGAAAAATGCAAGGTTCTCTACCTTGGGAGGAAAAACCTGCAGCATGCTTGTAGGCTTGGCAGTGCTACACTGGCTAGTGCTACAGAGGAAAGGGACTTGGGGGTCACTATTGACCACAAAATGAACACGAGCCTTCAATGCAATGCTGTGGCTAGTAAAGCGAGCAAAACACTGGCTTGCATCCATAGATGCTTCTCAAGCAAATCCTGGGACGTCATCCTCCCATTGTACTCGGCCTTGGTGAGGCCGCAGCTGGAATACTGCATCTAGTTGTGAGTACCACAATTCAAAAAGGCGGTGGAGAAGCTTGAGAGAGTCCAGAGAAGAGCCACATGCATGATCAGAAGTCAGGAAAACAGACATTATGATGAGAGGCTGAGAGCCATGGGACTTTTCAGCCTGGAAAAGCGCAGGCTCAGAGGTGATCTGGTGGCCAACTATAAGTTTATTAGGGGTATTCACCAGGATCTGGGGGAATGTCTGTTTACCTAAGCACTGAAACGGATGACAAGACTGAATGGTCACAAACTCTGCCATGATCGATTCAGGCTGGACATAAGGAAGAACTTCTTTACTGTCCAAGCCCCCAAGATCTGGAACAGACTGCTGCCAGAGGTGGTTCAAGCACCCACTTTGAATGCCTTCAAGACACATTTGGATGTCTGTCTTGCTGGGATTCTATGATCCCTGCTGATTTCCTGCCCCTGGGGCAGGGGGCTGCACTCGATGATTCTTCGGGGTCCCTTCCAGCCCAAATGTCTATGAAAGCCACAGAAGGTTGTAGAGGCAAATAGTACAGCTAGGTTCAAAAAGGAACTAGACAAATTCATGGATGACAGATACATTAAGAGGCTAGAGATCACTCTAGATATGCCCCATTCACACGCATTTCCTGTAAAGTAGCCACTTCTCCTGCCGTCGGAGACAGGATACTGAACTAGGTGGACTGTTTTGATTTGACCCAGTATGACATTTCTTATGTTCTTATCTCACCATGTAAGTGAAAGGTATATAGGGGGGGAAAAGCCCGAAGCCCCATATTTAAGATGGATGTTTTAGCCTAGCCTATGCTGATCAATCCTGTTTTCCATTCAATTCATAGTGTAGGTACAATAAGTATTCAGTGACCTTCCTTTCCTGCTTCTTCCATTACATTCCTCACTCTAATCACGTCCACTTTTCTTCTCTCCCCATGACTACCTCCTTCTCCAACTCTACTCTGTGGTAGTACTCTGTTCAGCTTTGGCTCCATTATTCCTACACTCCGCGTCTCCACCCAGTTTATTCTGTATCTCCAGCTGTGTCATCTTAAATGTGTAAATGCCCCAACATGAGTCCATTGGTCAGTCTAGTCCACATATCAAGACTTAAGCTCTCTGTAGCTAAAAGAAGACAATTTTGTAAAAACGGATCCACAAAAGTTACATGGATATTAAAATAAAAAAGAACAGGTTTTTTTTTTTTTGTGAAGAAGTTCATGATCTTGAACAAATCTGGGCTACCAGGCTGCTTGGGTGATCCAATATTAGACAGCAAGACATCTACCGTCACCATCAGGTGGCAGCCTGAGAGAGCCAATTTTTAATTGAAAACTTAATTTTTCCCCTTAGGACTGCCAGCTTCAACGTGGCAGGAAGCTAAATGCTCCCCCTTCCACAGCTGTTGCACAAAACACATAGGCTGCCTTTGAAGAAGAATGCAGAAAGAGATCTTCAGTGTAACCCTGAAATGGGATAGTATTCTAATGGAACAGGAAATCCAAGTTTTCAGCTGCTTACAACCTTTTTACCAGAAGCAATTTTCCTGTTTCATGTTTAAGATGACTTAACTTAAAAAAAAGCTTAAGTGTGTATTTATCTTCACTGACCTCAGAACAAATTAGTCTGACAGTTCAAGTTTACTGTGTTATCTAAACATTACCAGAAGATGGAATACTGGGAAAAGCAAGGTAATGTGTGTCAGAGCCAAAAAAGAAAAAAAAAATATACAAGTTGCTTCAGAAATGAACCCTCCCAGAAAAAACAGATGCACTGAGGCAGACTTTTCCTGTTGTCTTATATCCCAGCACCATAAAAAAGCAGCAATTCTACACCCTCCCATTTTAGCTGCAAGTAGGTGAAGGCAGTCACAGGTTGCTACCTACCTTTAGGTTTCCATCTGCTGTTATCCTCAGTCGATTACAGGTTCCACAGAAGTGCTCTGACATGGAGGTGATAAAGCTAACCTGTCCCTGGAAATCTGGCACCTTGTAAGCCTGCAGAAGTCAGGGAGAGAAGAAATACTAATAAATATTTTTTTTCAGAAGGCTTTATTAGGGAGCCAAAAACACAGATTAAGTTGGTCTGGAGACCCCTCATCTAAATTTGGCTTCCTCTCTCCCAGGGGTTCAGCAATGGAAGTCAGAATGGGGTTGGGATCAGGATGGAATAAGAGGAAGTTGTCACGCCTGTAATGTCTACTGTTTATTGTCTTATAAAAAAGAGGTTTTAGTGATTTCAATCTATTTTTCAGTGGGTCCGTGTTCACAGTGCACATACACACACTCTGCCTTTAATCCCATCAGCCCATGTGAGAGGCTGAGTGATCCAGTTGCTCTCCTAGTTAAACTTTTAAACCATACTGATACTAGCAGCTGGGGAAAGGGCAAGTTTTGGTAAGCTTATAAATGCCTCAACATGCCAGAGAGAATGTTGTTCAAAGCTATCAGCTCTGCAGCTTTTACAAAGACTAGATTCACCTTGTTGCAAACCTAAAAAAATCTATTCCTGCTCCTAATTTTACACGAGTCCTACACCTTCCATCAATGCAAACAGCATGACTGCAGTAACACCACAGGGTTTCTGGAGAGCCAGAGGCTTTGGAATAAACCACAAAAAATGCCATAGCTACCAAAACCTGTCTGCCATCAAGTGTACACACTTCACTGCTCTCTGAAGAACCAAATTTCCACAACATGGAGAAAAAAGAAATCAATGAATAGGCATTTACAAAATATGTCCCTACTCCCTGTGATTCACAGGCATGCTACAAGACTGCTGACACGATGTTGGGTGAATCTGTCCTTACCTATCAAGCATCAGATAAGGAAGATTTTTACAGTCCAGCCTGCTGCATATCAATATCCACAGAAGTAATGAAGCAATTTACTGAATGACATTTACAACACCTGTTCAAGCATGAAAGTTTGATTCCTTTGACGGCAATAGTCCTGGATAGGGGATTGAAGCCTAGCACTACTTTCACCTGTGTTTCTAGAAGTAAAAAATCATGCTTGCTGTTCACAAAGGCTGTATGCATGCACTCTGACCAATGACTTCAAGTTCATTACACAGAAGACAAGGGACCATCATGCCCTTTACCCTAGCTAGCCTGTCACAATTTGATGAGTCCTTGGATCTCCTTTCACAGTGTTGTCTGCACCCACCTTTGCTGTGCTGGAGGCCTCACAGGGCAGTTTCTCCAACTCAGGCCACCTCTGCTTGACTGTATCCAACATCTCCTTATAGCTCACCATCTTCTTAAAGTTCCACTTGTTGCCTAGGTATAGATCAGTCATTAGGAATTTTTAAACAGAAAAACACACTCCTTTTCCTTGGATGTCTGCTGTTCTTTTCAGTGAACAATACCTGAGGAGCTGTATCAACCTTCTAGACCACAGGTGTCAAACAAAGGCCATGCCCAAATCTGGCTCGTAGAAAAGGGTCATCTAGCTTGTGGGGATTCCCTGATCTAGAAGATATACCTCCAAATCTCACTCTCCAAATCTGAGTGGCTGGACATTCAGCAGCACAGTGAGCAACAATAGCATTAACCCCTGCAGCTGCTGGAGCTGTTATGAAGGTGGAGCCAACAGCCTGGGGATTAATGCTGGTTGTCGTACCACTGAATTCAGTTTGGTATCCTCACTGGGGATGAAATTCTGCAACAGCACTAATCCCCTGGGTGCTGGCCCCACTGATACAATGGTTCTGGCAGTGGTGGTGGTTTGCTGCCAAAGTTTTGAAGTCAAACTGGTGAACTGGTAAAAGTTACTAGCCAAGCACTTTGAACCAGAGTTTGCTAAGTGCTGAATCAGCTTCTAATGGCCTCTTCTGTAAATGCAGAGGGAATATTTTCTTCAGTTTATTCAGTTCAATAACTAGCTCATTCAAAGTAGAGAAATCAAATTGGAGTTGAAAAGGCAATTTCTTCCAAAATATGTATAAAAATAAGGTGTGAGAAGCTGAGATAATGCTTCTATAATCTTGAAGGACACGATGACCAGAAACATTAAAATCACTAACTATAGCTAATGCTTCCAGTGTTTAAGAGGCATTTTGAAATGCACATATTTCAACTAAAAGGTTTTTTTCCTTAAGTACCAAGGGCATCCCAAGTAATTTTAGTTAACTAAGGAATTTTAAATAGCTTGTTTTTAAGCATTTTAATGGCATTCCAATTTCCACCCAAAGTTAACAAAATCACAAGTAAAAAAAATCTCATAAATACAAACATACGTTTTACTGTTTTCTAAACAAAAATATGTAAACCGTTAAGCATCTAAGTAAATGTAATGTTAAACTACACTCAGCTCTAATGAGCACGAGCGACACCTCAGCTGACACACACTTTCCAGTTTTGGGCACCACGCTTTAAGAAAGTTGTACACAAACTACAGCAGAGCAACAAAAACAGCAAGAGGTTTAGGAACTGTGTGTTCTAAGAAAAAAATTAGATGAAACATATCCTGTTCCTTCAGAGAAGGGAAAACTGAGGACACGAGTACTCACCATCAAAGGGCATGTACTCTATGAATCGTACATCTAGGGGCAGATTCTTTGTGAGGTCCACAAAGTCCAGCAGCTCATCCTCATTGAGACCTCTCATCACTACACAGTTCACCTGGAGAAAAAAACCCAGCAGCCTGAGACCACTCTGTACAGAAACCAATGTTCTCATCTTGTACAAGAGGACTCAGTGCCCTTAGGCAAGGTTAGGAACAGGGTATACAGAAACATCACAGCATCTCCTTCAAAGGAAAAGTGTTAAGAGATGTCAGGAGGTTTAAAATAATGCAAGTGATGACATACTATCTCATCGATCATTCTGACTGACTCCTTTGCTATGGGTGTCCTCCCCAGCTAACTGTTCTAGTTTTACTTTGGAAGATGGCTAATGTTTTTTCAGTTCTGCTTTCTATAAAACTTAAAGAAATATGGCAGAATGGCTGATCCTCCGATGCTTTCTTCTGGGGCTCATACAACATTTGGTAGGGTTCATATCTCATACTAGGGTAATGCTGACAGCACTCTATAGTGAAAGCAAGCCTGACTACTAGAAATGCCTTTCCTGATAGCTGCAGTCCCACAGAGTCTCAGGCCCTCTTGCTTGTATCACTGATGATGCATGCTGTAGTTTTACTTAGTAAGACTTGTTTGGCAACCGTTGATCCTTCCAGATGATGGTGTATGCGTGAGAAGTCAGCTGGACCTTCAATACACATGTCTAGGCAGGAGTTTTGGAGGGATGGAGGCTGCCCAGACCTTCATCCCCACTTTAGGTCACTGAGACAGAATCCAAAGGCTAGACTGAGTCCAGACATTTGGTGCCTCCATTGCTGTATTTGTATAAGCATCTGGGAATTGAACCCAAGTCTCCTGTGTGGCAGACAAGGATTCTACTACTGAACCAAAGGGCACTCCAAGATAAGATTTGTATGCTTAACAGATTGTAATGCCCATATTTTCAAGCACAGATATCCTCAACTTTAATATTTAAATATTTATCTTGTTTCTGCAATATAAAGCTATTTATACTAGATGATGTTCCAGTAGCCAGTGAAAGGGAAATGAGTCAGAGCTGTACCTCTGAACAGAGAACAGCTGAGTCAGTTACACAAAATAACAAAGTGGCATCACTGGTAAACAGCCTTCAATAGTGCTGAAAGACTCCTTAAATATCACTAAGAAAAAAAATGCTACCTCTTAATGGAAGAGAAACAAAACTAAAAACAAAATAAGAAAAACAGACCAAAACAAAGAAACCTACAGAAGTAAGGTGCAGTGGGTATCACAGAGTGAACCACCAGGGCTCCAAGGTGATTACAAGCTGAATGGACTTACCTTGACTGGATTGTACCCAAGTTCAATGGCTTTGTGAATTCCTTCCATTACCTTGTGAAAGCCTGAAATGCAACAAGAATAAAGTATTTAGATGACTGGGACAGAAAAGAACTGGTTCCAGGAGATTGATCAGTGGACTGTGAATCAAGAGGCTGGTTCTTTGCAAACAGAAATTTTCATCTTATCTTTTTTATTTTATACCCTACTCAATCCAAAAAGCTCAGAGCAGCTTATGCTGTCCTTATGAGAGGGCACTGAATGGACCCGATTTGCCTAGCCTAGCAAAACAAAGGCTAAGGAGGAGACAGGCTTGCTTTCTATAAATATACTGGGAGGGGAAAGAGCTATGTGCACTAAGTGACAATGATAGTACATGAACAACTTCATAAAAGCTGACCAGAAATAAATTTAGGATGGAAGTCAGAGTAAGGTTTTTAAGCCTTCAGTGCAGTGAAGTTCTGAAACACCCTTGCAAGAGGGGAAAGTGGGGATAAAAATCCAATGTTAAGATGGATCTTCCTCAGCTTATCTAAAGAAGTATACAGATAATTTTTGAGGTAGCTGGGGACTCGACTCATGATCCAAGAGGTCCATTTCACACCCATGTTTCTAAATTACATAAAGCTAGATTTTTAAAGGTATCCAGGCACCTCAAAATACAGCAACACCTTTTTGTATCTGTAGGTGACCAAACCCATTTCAAATATGGCTTTCAACCTTTCTGTGCTTCAGTTCTGCTCATTGTTTTACCATTTGAGCATGTAGGAACTGTTTCTAGATTTGGGGAAGGAAGAGTACTTAAATATTCCTCCTCTTCCTCCTTCCATTCGCCCTTGTCTGGTACATAACAAGCAAGACACAAGAGTGTACAGAAGGGAAGTAGAAGATGTAGGCCCTACAATCCTTCCTGACCAACATATACAGCATTCTTTATGTTTGACCTTGAAAGAATGTGTGACATTCTGATTAAGTGATTTTGCAGACTAAACATGGCTAGGAAGAGACATTAACTGAAATATCTATTTTCCCTAGATCTAGGAATTTTGTAATGAAAAAGGGGGACACTGAAAAAATAAGACTTCACGTGTCATATCATCCTGTCATATTATGCACTAACACTAACATTACTGATATGCATGAACTAATGTACAAATAAGAAAAATCCTCATAAAATAAAATGTCAATACTAGGCTTCAACATTCCAATAAAAAAAATCTGAAATATAAATAGTTCAGAAATGTTTTTAGAGGGATTTTCCTATAACATGAACATTTCAAGGTTGAACATTCAAGCTGGTCATTCTCTCTCTCCTGCTCCCCAACAGGTTCTTAAACCAAGCAAGCATCTGTCCCTTATGTTTCACTGTGAATGATCCCACCTGAAATTCTACTTTCTGGATATTATCTCAGTAAAAAGTGGTTTGAGCCTTGTTTTTTATGTTATTTCAGAAAGCTGTTATCTTACTTTCTTCAGGATGATGGAGAGAAAAAATGTGATGAGCTATAAGTTAATTTAGACTGTCACTATCCAAGGACAGATATTCTTGACCAGGCCAACCCATGGGATATGCAGGTAGGAATGAACATGTTTGTCTAATACAACTTCATTTGCATTTTTTGTCTAATGCATTTTCATACATAGAGGATGCATCTACATGTGCCATTAAGGCAACATGATAAATTCTCAGGTGCAGCATCTGCATGTGAACCTGAGACCACAGCACTTTGAGCTGGGGCAAAGCAGCCCTGGGCTGGCAAGGGCACGAGGGTGCTGAGACCTGGGGTATGGCAGCATGCAGCCCCTGCACTTTAGTACCCTTGTACCCCTGCCAGCCCCTATCAATGTTTACACATGTGTTTCAGAGCACATAATTACTCCACTATATGACTGTACTGTCCCCATTGCAGAATAGGAGGATTATAACTTCTAATCATATACTATTTGAGACAATATATTCATGTAACCTTTTCAGGAAATTTTTATAAATATGTCACAACAGGCCATGGACTATATTAGCAGACCAATTTTATGGGGTTCCCAGAGGCTCCTCTATAGATTAGTCAAGATAAAAGAAAACCACTGTACCCAATGGGACTCTGTGCTCTGTCTAGAAGATCCCATTAAACATCTCTGTGATGCTTAGTTTCAGTTCTCAAACTGTGAATTGTGTCTTCAGATATAACATCCTTGTTAACAGCGGTATAGGCAGATGAGAGCTAACAGACCTGATTCTCTACCCATCAGCCCTGTCATCTCTCTGCAACTTTGTGTACACAGAGTCAAGCCCTTAACTCTCTTAAAGTGCAAGACTTCAAGAAGTGAAATGAATCAAGGATTGTTGGGGGAGGAGTAGACCTGGGCAAGGAAGAGGAGTCTGGAAATAAATGCAACAAGGGAAGGACAGCAGAAACAAAAGAAAAACATTTTGTTTTTCCAGAAGTCTTGAGGGATAAATTTCTGAGTATAGCCTCTCTACTGATTTGAGATCTAGTGAGGGAATGACATAGTAGAAGGGAAGACTTATCATTGCAGCTGGCTTGCCAGACTGTAAAAGAGACTCTGTTTGGAAACATTTTAATGAAGGTTATATCAAATAACAAGAACGCACTTTTTTTAGAAAACAACAATTAAAATCTAGGCTTCCTGACCAATTATTTAAATCATGATTTAAATCAGATCCACCTTGAAAAAAACCTGGAAATTTTACTCCTCATTTCTTCTTGATACATTTTATTAAGAGCCATAGGGATTTCCCCATCTTGCTCTTGTACACTTAGCTCAGCAGCACTCAACAAGAAAAACCTCTCTGTAGCTAGTATCTATTTTTTTAAATATATAAATTATCTGTGGCCCCCTGCAACTTCTAGTGAGATATAGTCTGTACGCTGTATGTTTCTAATGACTTCCAATCAGATATCCAGAGCTGCTACCATGTAATTCAGGAAGCTGCAGGATCAAGTTTGCCCTTTCAATAACAGAAAAAGGGCATATTTCTAGTAAGCATCTGAAACTGTGCTAATCTAACTGCAGTGAGCAAGGAGGCAGAGAATGGAAGAACTCTCCAGTGTGACCTCCCCGTCTCCTGCAAATATTTTCCTGGAACAACTCAACTGGTGCAGTTGCCTCATGGTATAGTGCTGTGCCCAAAACTGAGGTTGCAGTGTCTGTACGTTTCAAATCTTTATCTAAATAGAGCACGTTTCCTCACCACTACCCAGGCACTAAACGGGAAATGAAAGAAAGGAGGAGAAAAACCCCTATTCCTCACCTGTCTCAGATATGTACCTGTGCTTAGTCTGGTTGGGGAATATAGCCAAACCTTGGCTCAATAACCAAGTTCTCAGTATGTTAAAGTTACTTTTCTGCTGCACTGCAGGTTTTCAAAGCTAAGACATGGTATTTTAAATTGGTACTGCATCGCCATCTAATGGTCTATAGGTAAACTGTTTAAAACTGCAGTTTAGATAAGTTTACAGGCATTGACAATTATATTTTTAGATGGGAAAATCTGATACTAGATTACTGAATTTCAGAATGGAAACAAAACTTGAAAACTTATTAGGATTCATTTAATAGGTATCTTTAAACATTTCATATACACTCTTGGGACATGTCTCTAAAATTTACATTTTGATTTACTATCTTACAAGTAGCTAGAAAACACGGCACAAGATTTCAATCCTTCCTCAGTAATTTCAGGTGCAGGTTCTGTTTTTCCTCATAAAAAAGCAATGAATGGAAAGCAATACTTGCTACACATATGACTGATGCGATTCAACCATGACTTTAGGAGACTAATTAGATTGGTCACAGTAAGCTTCATTCAGTCTCTGTGACAAAATAATTTGTAGTGTTGACTGTCCCAGCAAAGCAGCTAAGTCAAAAAAGGCCTTTCTGATACCTACCCATTAGACTTGGATTGACCTACTAATCAATCCTAGTCTTTTCTGAGAGAAAAGTGGAAATCAATTAGACATTTTAAGTGGTCGCATAAGACACTGCGTTGTCCATCAGGTGGGCCCATAATGCAGGCTTTACTGGAGACAATGAAGGAGTGAAAAGATTTTTACTCCGAGAGAAACAAACCTTCTTAGACTTTAAGAATAAAAAATGAGCATGGCAAAACAGAGGTGGTAACGAGCAAACATGTCATCAGCCAACCCAATCACCAGTGAGCATGGGTTCTGAATCTGAGATGCAAGCAAGCTGCAGCACAGCTTGGTCACTCTTCTTCTTGGGGCACAACTGAGGAGAGGTTCTTATCAAATTTTTTCTTCTAGCACGGGGCTTAGTGAGGAACAAGCTGACAATCACTGATCTGGATGAACTGATTTTAGGTTTTGTAGGAGGGCAGAAGGCGATTGAGGGGAGAAGCCTGTCACAACCAGCTACTTGGCATTTTTTTTTTTTTTGAGAGTATGAGCGATTGATTTCAGGGTATTGTTACTTTTTCTTGATAGGAGGGCAGATAACATTTTAACATTTAACAGGAGACCAGTCAGACTTCACATGCAGGATTTACAGCAGGGATACCAAAGCTCTTTCAGCCCCAATGGCCCAGATTAGGTCCACAAACCCCTTCTCCTTTCCCTTCCCCAGCATGCTTGATTCAGCAACTACTCCAGCTGATCTGGGACTGCACTGTGTGTGGTGCAGTTCCAGAGCAGCAGGAATGGGCACTGTGTGGTGCTGTCTGGCTGGAGCAGCAGCTGCACTGCACGTGGTGGCTGCCCTGGCTGAACTGTGCTGCATACGGTGCCCGCCCCAGCAGCCCCAGGCCTGGCTGGAGAGGCAGCTGTGTGCCGTGTGCATGCCAGAGTAGGCACTGTGTTTGGTACAGTTTAGCTGGGGCAGTCACCATGTGCTGCTGCTCTGGCCAGGCTGTTCTGCACACTGCATTTGTTCCAGTGTTCTGGGATCTCTGCAGTGTGCTGGATCAGGCATGCTGGAGAAGATGGGGGGACACAGAGAAAAGGGGAGGATGTCTGTGGGCCTGAATCAGCCTGCACCATGGGTGTGAGCCATGTCCTGTGTGGGACTAATCAGACCCCAGGACAGCATTGGGGGCCACAGAGCAAATCTGGTCTGTAGGCCAGATGTTTGACACCCCTGACTTACAGGATTCAAAAGATTCTCATGAATAACCAGCAGTCACTTAAGGTTTGGCAAGTGCAGTTATGATCCTACCAAATAAGAATGACTTGAATGCAAGCTGCTATTCATAGGTAAGCAATATTGACTCTAACCATTCAGTATTTGTCTGGAGAAAGTGTAGATAGGATAGAAAAGAGTCAACCAAACAAGTCAAGGAGAGATATTTTTATACTAGTTTTAGAGGACAGACAGACACTAACCAATTTTATATAAAGTGAAAAGAAGAATACTGGTACCTTTCCTCCGGACAATGAACTCAAATTTGGCTGGAACCAGAGTATCCAAGCTGATGTTAATGGCATCCAGACCAGCCTCCTTCAGCTGGGGTAGCAGCCTGGCCAAGTTAATCCCATTTGTTGTGACAGCAATGGTTTTTATCCCTTCTATCTTGTACAGTTGAGCTAGGAAACAAAAGAATGGCAGGACATTTAAATGGAAGGAACTAAATCAGAACTCATGCCAAATCCTGTAGAGAAGGGAATACGCAAAATGGTGCAGACGAGAAAATTAATTTGTCCTCTAAGCAGTTAGGACCCTGAATGCCTACTTCTGCTGAGTCTATCTGCACACCTACTTACTGTTTCATTAATTATAGACTGACAGAGAGTGATCTCCCTCTTACCAGCACCTTTTGGATTCTGTTGACAACAAGCATACATACAAGCTGGTCTAGGGGAGGCTGCAGGGTGGGTGCGATTAAACCTCCTTTAGCTTTGCAGTGCACATGCACTGGCCTCTCTGAGTTCACTGGCTTGTCTGAGTGGTTGCTGGCAGAACCCAGGGGGCAAACGCTGGTAGTGCTCACTCCCTCAAACCCTCTGCCTGCTGCCATTTTTGTCAGTGAGGGAAAAGCTGAGGGTGCAGGTGGAGACGGATGTGATCAGTGACAGCGCTCACCTCTTGGGTTCTGGAGGCACAGCAACAAGCTGGTAAGCTCAGAGAGTTCACTGCATATGTGCTGCACAGCTCCCCAGGATCCTCCTTTGAGCATGCAGGTATCATCTGTGCCTCTCTCTCTTTCAAGCTGTACTTTCTAGGGTAACAGTGTGACATAAGCCAATTTCTAGCAGTATTAAAAAAGCTAACTGTGTGTCACACAGAAGCAATTATAGACACTTGATCCAAATGCTTAGGCTCTGGATTAACCTTGCTCTACACATTTATTAGAACAAGTCTGCACTTTAACATTGAAGGAAGTCCTATGGACACATTTAATCTGCCCTCACTTCTGGCATGAGAGAAAGGGGTCTCATGCCTGGTTCTGAAAGCTCAATTTCAACTGTAATAATCTCAACTTAACTATTACTTTTATCGTGATGCCGTTGCACTCTATTTTGGGTCCTGTAACAACATCCAGATACTGGACTACTTGAATTTATATAGTGCCTTTTACCTTATGAAGTCTTTACAAAAAAAAAAGAGTTTTCATTACCTCCAAGAGGAAACGTAGCAACTATATGGCAGCTCAAGGAAAAACTACCCAATAACTGAAGCTAGTCAGCAAGAAATGCTGAGACTCCCTAGATGACCAGGGAGATTGATCAGGGAGCCAGCGAACAGGACTGCAAACAGGGGAAGCAGTTTACAGGCAGTTCGTAGGCCAGTTCATGGGTAGTAGCATAGCCTATTACCACATAATTGCTCTCGGCCATGGCTGTGACTTGTCATATTCGCAGGCATCCTGCCATTGCTGAGACCTTCACCCAGACAGAGCCTGAGGCTGTGGACTGTGGGGGCTGCCTGGCGTGGCTGCTGGATACTGAGCATGGGGGCGCCCCCCCTGTGGGGTGTACTCCCTGGTGGAGCCTCTGGAGGGCCGGGTGCAGGAACTTGAAGAGGAGATGCATCAGCTGTGCACCATCAGGGCCCATGAAGACTTCACTGATAGCTGCTGCCAGACCCTTCTCCAGAAGACGGAAGAAGCAGCAGAGATGCTAGCCAACGTGATGGATAACCAAGAAGATCTATCCAGAGCAACCTGGAAGAGTCACCTGGCTCCAGGAAGCCCAGGGCCATGGCTGCTCCTCCCCTGGCCCTGCACAACAGGTAGACTTGCCTCCCCACACAGTAGGCAGCTCCAATCGTGACACCAGGAGAGGAGAAAGGTAAACAGCTTGCTACCACCCCAAGAGGCAGCGCAAGGTGGTGGTGGAGGTCTCCCTCCTGCAGGTCGCTGAGGGACCCATCTGCCATGTGGACCCCCTTGCCTGTGAGATCTGCTGCTTCCCAGGGGCTCACATCTGAGATGTAGCAGAGAGGATCCCCAGGCTTGTCCAGGCCTCCAACTACTATCCCATGCTCCTCAACCATGTGGGAACTAATGGCATGGCCAGGAGTAATCCAGCGCAGAAGAAAAGACTACCTGGGCTCCCAACCCCTTGAGCCCAGCCCCCAGAGCCCTGTAATCATTCATGACCCAGTCTGGATGCTGTCCCTTCCCAGGAGAATTCTCTCTCTGAAGTATGCACTGTGGTCAAGAAATCCAAAGCCTTCTTGATGGCACCAGCATTGGAGTTGCCAGTTCACTTCCTCCTCCTTCCCTTCTGGGAAAACAGAGATTTCTTGACCACAGTGCATATGCAGAAATTTCTACAGGAGCTCGAGATATAAATGGTTTCTAACTTAGTGACTACCATGGATCTGGGTTTTCCATTTGCCACAGAAAAAATGCAGTAAAAGCCCAGATTTTTTTCTTCTTCCCATTTTCAGGAGAAAAGCCTGGATTTTCTCCTTTAAAAGGAGAAAAATGTGGGAAACAGTGCATTTCTCTTTGCAGGCTGGCAAGTGGGAGGAGGGCAGTCAGGCAGGGGGTGCCATGCGTATGTGTGAACATATACATGCAAATGACTACCAGGCAGCCTGGAGAGCAGCTCCCTGCAGGTAAGTTTGGGGGCAGAGCTGCCTAGCCTGGGCAGGGCTCAGGGTTTGGGGCCCAAGGCTGAAATGTGTAGCCAAAGGGCCAAGGCAGGGAGCAGGACAGAGCTGCAGGCAGCTTGTCTAGGGTGTGGGGGATCTGGCTCCTCGCCACTGTGCACATTCCTAGAGAGGACCTAGGGGGCATATGCCCCACATATTTGTGCATAGGGGAGGGTTGGGTGTGGACTACTCACTGCAGGCTTGGAGTCTCTGCCCTCCCCTCAGCACCAGGTCTGACCCAGTGAATGGGACCTGACACTGCAGAGCAGAGTGGGGCTGGGTGGGGAAACTCAGTGCTGCTACTGCGAGACAAGCACTACCATGGCAAAGTGCCTCCTGCCCACAGTGGGATGCACAAGTCTGTGCCACCACTTCTGTAGCTGCTGGGTAGACAGGGAGTGCCTTGCAATGGTGGTGCTTGGCACCAAACTTCCCTGCCCAGTCCCGCTCTGTCCTGCTGTGCCGGATCTCGTCTGCTGCGTTATGGAGGCCCCCAAGGGGAGGACTGCAGAGTGGGGAGCCCGAGCCTGCAGTGCCAAGCCTGCATGGGGGCTCTGCCACCCATGGGGGAGGGGGAAATCGGGCTCTGTGCTCCTGTGGACAGCAGCTGAGATTCAGGCACTGCTGGGAGGTAAGAGGAGGGGGCGGGGGAGAGGCAGCAGGCTGCAGATCTGGGTCCTGGCCCTGTAGCCCTTGCAGCTGGAGGCCCCATCCAGAAGGGCCGAGCGAGTGGGGGGTAGGAGGGGCTGGGTGGACAGTGATGAATTTTGGGGGTTTTTAATCAGAGAATTTGCAGGTTTTAAATCAAACAATTTGTAATTTTTAAACAATGAAAACCAGGATCCCTGATGACCACACAGTTTAGTGCTAATCACATGAGCAACAGTGACACAAGTTTTCTTGTGGTTATAAAGAAGTTCAAAGGGTTTAATGTGTAACATCTCAGTTAAGGGAAAAAAAAGAGGTATTATTTTATAAATAAGATTAGTCAGGAAGGTGGCAAGCACTAACCACTGTCTTTATTTGTAAGGTTTAACATCCAGTCTATTTGGAAGGAAGTCACTGCCCATATCAGATCACATCACACTGCATCATGTCACAAGGCTTTTTCCAAGCTTAGCAATGCTGTCCCATTAATCAAGGTTAGGTAATACAGAGACTATTTCTGACAAATCATTTGTCAAATTATTATGAAACTAAAAATTAACTTCCTTATTCTCTTTAGGTTTTCCCTCCCCTTCCTTGATATTTCTTTTCTTTATAGTAGTTTCTTCATCTTTGAAGCATATAGAGGCATGAAAAAAAAGAAAAAAGACAGTATTTTACTTTGAGCTCAGATGTAGATGTTCCCTCCATGTAGATGTGTCATCTTCTCACTTGTGCCTGAACTCCATTTCTAGCTGTTCTCAGTAACCATAAGTTGGGCCAAAGATTTGGGAACATAAGGAATAGAAGACATGTTAGCACACAGTGGGCAGTGTTGAGACTTGCAGCTGTGGCTTAAAACACAGTTTACTGGTACTGTGAATATGAGAAGCAGAGGGACAAGACAGGTCTTATTTAACAAGCAAACTTTTTATTAACTTTCCTTTCTGGACTTTCCATCCACTAGAGATGAAGTGGTAGAGAAAGAGCAAATGCCATTGGTTCAAAGTCATCAGTAATTATGAGTCACATAACCTGTTTCCCATAAAGGGAAATATGTTGGGAAGGTAGACGAACACCACTGGCTTTCTTGACCCATGGATGTCCACAGTATACAAGAGGCATTGAATTTTATAATAAAGAAAAAGCACCAGTCACTCCAGACTACAACTCTCAAAATGCAGAGGGTATACAAGCTGACCTAAAGTCTAATTAGATTCAGACTGCAGCATGAAATTAAAGGATTTTAAAATGAAAGTATTATGGCAATAAAGTGACACTAGGCAAAGGGGAACAGACTGCAATGTGTGTCAGAATCTGTTTGCTTCCATGAATAACAGATACATGACTAAACAAGATATGGAGAACCTAGCAAAAGGAACAAGTGGTAAACAGATTGCATTGCACTTTGTGAACAGAATGGAAACCTAATAATTAACATCTCCAACAGCACCAGCAAGTACCCTTGCCTGCCTGGCTTGTTTGTGCAGGCTCAGCAGTGAAATATCCGCAGTTATATTGTGTTAGGATGCACTGTTTAACCTCTAACTCAATAGGGATTAGAAAGAACGATTTCATAATTCAGACAAAGATGTGTTACAGGATTAAAGCTGTTTGTTTGCATGCTTGTGGTAAATGTTTCAGCAACATAATCTGTATTCTCCCCCAAACCCCAGCCAGCCTGAGGATAAAGCACAGTCTTCTGTGTATAAGGCAGCTGACTAAAGACTAAAATTCCTCCTTCAGCGCTAGAGCTTTCTTTCTGAAAATGTCTGTTTTCTAATTATTCTCTTTCAATGGCTTTCTCCTCATATTCACTCCTGTTTACCAGTTGAAATATACCCATTCCTAACAAGGCCAAAACCAATATCTATAATCCAGTTTTATAAACTCTACTTTGAGACATAATGTTGCTTTTTTACTCGCTGGTTAAAGAGCTCAACAGAGTGATGGCTATATAGGTAATGTTTGATTCATGAGCCAGAATGATTACCACTTTCCCCTCCCTCGGGGCTGTACAGAACTAACTTGTTTGCATCAATAAGACAAGCTGATGAGTTGAACAAGGCAGCTGGGAACTCATCAGGTTGTGTATTAAGTGTTGCCACGTTTATAGTGCTGCACTCTTAAAGCAATGCCAGATATGGCAAATTCATCTCGACTGAAGCCACACATGGTCTCCAACATCAGCCTGGAAATCCTTTGGTGGAAAAGCTAGTAAAACAGGTACTTGAGTCACTAAGCATTTTGAAGAAAAAAAAATCCCTCTCCATTCATTTCTTAAATGATTTAGAAGGCATTCCTAACCTATCAGAAGCCAAAGCACTCTCCTTAGGAGAACTGCACATGTTGTATATGGCACTAATCAAGGCAGAAACAATGCTAGTCCAAAACGAGTTACATTCCTGCTCAGTTTAACTACTGCTGAAGCCAGAAAAGTAGATTAGGAGATGGGGGAGAAGAATGAGGATGGAGTGTGGGGAGAAAATTCATTTTTCATGTTTAATTTAAAAAAAATGTTGCTTAGAACAAAGTATAATTTCTGGATGATTTAAATGACAGTGGGATTGGGGTGAGGGATTACATTTTTAGCCAAATCTTATTGCAGTGATCCTGATGTTAGCCATTAGAGCTTGCAAAACTATCCTTCTTTAGCAAGTCCCCTCCCTGCTCTGGGTTTTGGAAATAGCAAATCCCCCACTACTTGTACGCACATATACTCTTGCACTGACAATCCTTTGGTTTTCATTGTTACCAGAATCCTCTGCTGATGCTTTCCACAAAAGAACCAGAAGCCAAGGAATGGCTAGACAGAGTTTCAGTCCATACATTAGAAATGGAGCAGAGATACCACTTCCTCCCATGACCAGCTCAATTCCCTGTAGGTCTGTGGGAAATTGATTTTCCCATCCCATGAATATTTAAGACATCAAAACTGTTCCTGTTCTACCAGAATGAAACCGAGACCTTTTAGAAACCAGAGAGACTCACCTTCACATGCTTGACTCAGCACTTCCAATAGTCTGGTGGTTAGGGTATTCACTCGACATGTGAGAAAGTGTCATTAAAGCTCTTGCCTGCCTGACTTGGGTCAGTGCCTTAACCACCAGACTTCACAGTCAGTCTCTGTCTGTCTCTTTCTAACCAAATTCTGGACTCGAGACAGTGTTTCTGTCAAAAATGGTATATCCATTCCACAAAAGTTTCAGTTGCATCAAAGCAGCATTTTCCAACAAGAAATTATTTTGTTAAATAATTAACAAATAGACCCCTGGATAAACAGGAGATTAAATATCATGGTCTCTCACATTGGTCTCAAGCCCCAGTAGCACAGTGAAAACAAATATTCAGCACCAGTCTCAGGCAAAATGCCATCGCAAATGACCTTTATCACTTACTGATTTCAGGACTTTACTATTTAGTGAGCACTTCACACAGACAGAACATTAATTCTATGAAAATTAAGCAATATTTACAACCCAGGCATCTTGATAACTAAGCTATGTGTGCTGCTTATAAAAAGCTTCTTAGGGAGACAGGACAGGATTAGGATTTCAGAGGAGCCACAAGAAGTTACAAAACATGCTGGAAAGGCCAACACAGTAAGACATGTTTTCATAACTCTAGGTTTGATTAAAAACAATGTAAATATTTTCCTGTAATGTTGGAAACAAGATCACAACAGCACAGTGTGAATGCATGAAATCTAAGGAGTGAAAAAGACTAGCAGGAGGAAAGGAAAAAATTCAGTCTAGTATTGCTGTCCCCTTCAAATGAAAAAAATTGCATGGGGTAAAACACATTAAATTCCAAGGTTTTCATTTTATTAATTTAAAGCCTACTTACCAGATAAGGACATTATAAATAAACATTTAGCAAAGACTATTTTAAGGATACCTATTTAGAGTCTGCTATGCCTGCAGCACATTATAATGCTCAGTTAGAAGTGTAAGAACAGTTTGAACTCACCGACAGACAGTCATTTATCTAGCACAAGTCACTGACATATATTTGTAAAGTTTTGTTCAGTTACTTTGAGAGTGCTGCTGGGTTTTTCTTTTCAATTGCTCTTAGGTTATATGACTAGTGTTTCTCTAACTGGTGAAACAGTTGTATGTTCAACATAATTAATACCAACTTTAACAGTCCAGTGCCGAGGGTGTGGAACAGGCTCCACCCAGACGTGGTACAGTCACCCACCTTGGTGATCTTCGAAAAATGTCTTGAAGCCCATTTTGCTGGTGTCATCTGATCCTAGCAGTCATTCCTGCCCAAGCACAGGGGGGCTGGATCCGATGGTCTTGTAAGGTCCCTTCCAACCCCTAACATCTATGAATATATAATATAAGAACTAGGGAATAGGAAGCAATTTGCTTGCTGTATATAAGACTTAGAATCATAGAAAGATCAGGTTGGAAGGGACCTCAGGAGAGGTAATAAAACTCCCACTTTAAGACAGGATCAACCCCTTCTAAACTATCCTAGAATAAATGTTTGTCTAACCTACTCCTGTGATGTTTAAAGGCTTAAAAGCAAAGTTATTTTCTTGCATTATTTAAACTGCTTCCAAACAGTGCCACCTCCGACTATACTCCTTAAGAGAAAATTCAGATTGGTACGAGAGTGTACATTATGTAGGGTAAGCAGCTAACAGGACTATTTCCTAAGGGACCTATACATCAGAATGAATGTATGTACCCACAATTCAGCATTACTGGGGTAAAGTGCCTGCAGCCTTTGCATTCTAGACATGACTGAAGCAACAAGTTCATATCAAATATGACCACGAAAAATGACTTACGTATATATTTGTCATACCAGTGCATTCAAAACGTTAGTGTTAAAAACTATGTGGAAATCACCAAGACCTATCCAGGCCGGTTACATTTCTTGAATTACCAAGCTACTTCAAAAGATGAACAGGCTATTAAAAAATCAAGGACAAATTCAAACATAATAGGAAATTATAGACTAAGTGTAGAGGCAGTTATAAAATGCAAGATAAAACATTTAGTGACAGGTTTGCTAATTTCACTGGCTTCAGAAAATCTGCAGAACTGCGAGTTACTGAAACAGTCTGAGATCCACGGTAGTAAAGATTTTATAGCCCTAGTTCCATAACTTCCCTCCACTATGGACATACCAGTGTGACTTTTTTTTTAAGCTGTTTAGTTTTAAGTAAAACTAGCTGACTGTTCAATCTATTTAGCAAAAGTACCTGCAGTTATCATTTTAAGACAAGTGAAATATGGAATACAGCAACTCTCTAGTACCCAAAGAATTTTATTAAGAGTTAAATCAAGGCAGAACTGTTGAACTGATCAACTCATTCTTCACTTCAGCCACATTTTTGTGCTGACTGGTCAGAAGACAAAGATTCCATCTTTCTTCTTCCCCTGCCCTGCCACTAAAATTTTTGTTTCATTGAATCTTGCTTTCAACTCAACTACTTAGAAGCAATTTTCAGCTTTTAGCTCTTTTAAGGGAAGAGCTAAACTTTCTAACAAGAAAGTTTATCCCACCTCTCTAACCAACTGCAGAACAAAACACGGCTGTAGCTGCTTGACTCTTTTAAAAAAAACCAAAACAAACCAAACCAAACCAAAGCCCACATCCCACAGTATTCTCACTCTACTCAGGATCCATCCCTCAAGATGTGCTCTGTCACAAAGCTGAAGTTTTCAACATCATTGACAGCTACTGAAATCTGTAAAGGCTTTTTGATCCATCCAATCTGATCCCTTCCATTGGAGGGATATTCACATCACTAAAACTGCCATATTTACTAAAATACAAGATGATGCCCCTACCCCAATCACCATACGGAAAAGAGAACCTTGTCCTAGATTCAAGTACCTGCCCCCTGGTACTTAGAGGTTCAGCTCTGGCTTTGGCCTCAGGCTTGGGGCTGAAGCTGAGCCAGCACATACACTGAGAAATGTAAAGTGCTCCACTTAGGGACGAACAATCCCCTGCATACCTACAGGCTTGGCAATGGCAATCTGACCAGCAGTACAAATGGAAGAGTTCTAGGGGTAATAACTGATCACAGTATGAGCCTGAACCAGCAGTATAACATTGTAGCCAGCAGAACAAAAAAGAGTCTGGCATGTATCAATCAATGCATCTCCAGCAAAGCCAAGGAAGCGATTCTTTTGCTCTACTCGGAATTGTTGAGACTGCAGCTGGAGTACTGCATCCAGTTCTGGGTGCCGCACTTCAACAGGCATGTGGAAAAGCTCGAGAGAATCTAGAGAAGGGCCACCCATACGGTCAGAGGCTTTCAAGGCAAGCCATACGAAGTAAGCCTGAGGGACCTAGGACTCTTCAGCCTGAAGAAGAGAAGGCTGAGAGGGGACTTGGTAGTAGCTTACCACTACAACACGGATATACAGCAACTGTTCTCCAGGGAACCCTTGGGGAAAACCAGGAGCAAAGGTCACAAACTGCTGGAACATCATTTCAGGCTCAACATTAGGCAAAACTTCACAGCTAGGGTGTCCAGACGGTGGAATAAGCTCCCCCCAGAGGTGATGCAATTGCCTACCCTGGAAATCTTCAAGAGGAGACTGGACAGTCACCTTGCTGGGGTCATTTGACTCCACCTGTCTTTCCTGCTTGGTGCAGGGAGGCTGAACCCGATCATTTTCCAAGGTCCCTTCCAGCCTACGTTCTATGAATACCCTGGGCCAGAATGGCTCATTTGTTGGGGGACAGGGAATGCATCTGGGGGAAGTGTGGGGCAGATGATGGGGTTGGAGGGAGGGAAACCTGAAACCTTTCCCCTTACCTCCAGCTGTCCCCTCTGCTCAACCTTCTGCTGTAGCCATTTCCCTCCAGCCATCACTTATCCCTGTCTGGGCTGGGCTGCACTAGGCTAGGGGTAGGCTGCAGGTGGACAGTCTGCAATGAGGACCAGGGGATGAAGGAAGCAAGTAGTGGGAAGGCAGGCATAGGTGGGGGGCAAGAGCAGGGGGCAGGCACAGGTATTAACATGGGAGGGACAAGGGGCAGGGGTCTGACCCCTCACTGCTGCTTTCCCAGTGACAGCAGTGGGCAGGGAGGCCAATGAATTTAAGGCAACGTTCCACTAATTATAATTTTCCATTAAGACAATCTAAGTTTTTTATATTTTTCTATGTAGAGAATCTAATTATTAAGGGGGTCATCTTAAAATTTGAAGTTGTCTTGGATTCAGGTAAATACAGTAATACCTTAACTAACCTGTCCTGAAATCGCTGGGTTCAGTTGCCAATTACACACAACTACGCATCTCTTTATTTGCTACTAATGCAACCACTATCATTAGTAAGGTATCAGAGGTTTACAAGAAATTATTTTGCAAATGAAAAAGCAGCTGACTCAAGCTGAACCCAGGGAAACCCAACATGATGCTGGTCAGAAAAGAGAAATATTTTAAGCATGTAACCCAGACATTTTCTCCTCTCATAACTGAGGTAACACAGGTCTCACTCAACAAAGTGGCAGAGAGCCTCTGGGTCCCTTGTGACTCTTCACTAAGCTTCAATGAGCAAATAACATCAGTTTCTAAACATGCTTGTGTTCACCTCTGCTTTCCAGGAATCTTTGTCACTTCCTCCAAGACAGGAACTTGATCAGAGTCACAGGTGACTGGTGGGGGGGTACGTGCCCCTTCCTCCCTCCCCTCTCAGCACCACTCAATGGGGCAGTTTTTTTACAGCGCGGGCCGGGGGTATATTGGGGTGGGGTGGGGCACAGAAGTATAGAGTGGATATGGGGCTTTTGGCCGCCCCTGGGCCCGTCCACAAATTGTGCCCTCCCCAGACTCAGGAGGCACTTATTACCTCCAACCAGAGTGATGCATGCATTTGCCATCTCCAGGTTGAATTAATGTAATTCACTCTGTCTGACACTAAACATGGGCACAGTGCACAGGGTCTATAGCCAGTATAGAAGTAAGACACTGGCTAGTAAAGACATAGAAATGGTAGAGCCCCCATCATTTGGGAGCCTTAAACAGAACTGAACCCAAACACTTAGTTTTCTTTATGGAGCAATCCTGCATTGCAAAGGGCTTGGGGTGGGCATGGAATTGTCCAAAAATTTTACTATTTGTGAACAATAGACTACACTAAGAGTTGAGCTGTCAAGATCACCCTAAGAACCCCTGCTCAGTTGAAGTGAAAGGAGTTGCCTTTAAGAGTCCTCATATATCACGAGCAGAACAAAAGGTGAATAAGTCTGACCAGAAACTCACCCACAATATCAACCACATCAGGCCGGATGAGTGGTTCTCCACCAGTGAGTCGAATCTTATCCACGCCTTCCTTTATGAAGAGTCTGGCAAGGGTGATAATCTCGTAAGTAGTAAGGAGCTCGGATTTGGGAGTCAGATGAACACCCTCCTCTGGCATACAGTACTGACCTGCAGCAACCAGTTCAGAAACATGACAAATGCAATCATCATTAAAGGGCTGGATCAACTCTTGGCATCAAAGCGTTAGTGCACTTGGGAGCTGTTTGCATAGCAACTGCCTATAATGTGCGGTTCTTAAAAATTGCTCTGCTTTGCAGAGTCAAACTAGAAACCCAAAAACAAGACAGCCTGCTTACTTTTTAGACAACTGTCACTCACTCTTGAGGTTTTAAAAACCATGTTAACCATTGTACATTTTGGAAGAACACTGCCCCAGGTCATCACCTAACCTAGTCTCAATACAGGACAGACCCTGCAATGGATAAGGGCAGGACCAGTCCCAAAGATCCATACAGACTTAAAGAGCTGGTCTCTCACAGGTATACAGATTCTGCCCGTGTGTAAGAATGTATAGTTAGCATGAATGTGTGTGCTGGTGCTAACAGGCACATGCATAAAGCCCTTTCACTCAAAATAAACATTCTTGTTCATAACTGGACAGATCTTTGAATTAGCTCCCATGTTCTCTCATCTCTTCAGCAGCTCAGAACACTTACCATCTCTTCTGACCCTGTATGTGACTTCATCAAAATGAGATACGCAACAACAGATAGCTAAGTCAGCTATAGCAAACCTAATGCAAGTTTTGGCCGATAAGCACGTGCTCCTACATCCCATGGGATATATGAACTTCACCAAGACAAGCAGAGTGAAGACAGGCAGACTTACATCTGAGGTTGCATTTCTCAGTCAGGGAGATCCGCAAGTAGTTGTGCTGACGTCCAAAGTGGTCAGTCAGGAAAGCAGAGAAAGGGGCCGCATGTTCCATTAGGAAACCTTTTCTCCTTGTGCTTGACAATTCCTGAGGTGAAATAATAAAATATTTAGCATTTGTATAACTGTCTTTATTTTCAGTTCACTGAACAAATATTAACAGAGCCTAAAATAACTAAAAAAGTATAATCCTCATTTCCACAGAAGGGGAGAAAAGCAGACAAGGGCATCTGCTGAAAACCAAGGCAAAAAAAAAAAAAATCCAAAAAAAAAATCAGTGGAACAATTATAGAGTTTCAGGGAGTTCAGTTCTCACCCCTTGCTTAATTACACAGTACTGTGCTTCATTTTAACAAGAAAGTTCTTCCTCACTTTATTTTAAAAGGTAACCATTTTGTGTAGCAGCTGATTGAATACATTTCTGCAGGGTGCAATACATGGACAATTTAATTCCTGAAAATTATACAGAGAGAGAAAAATGTATTCCTGAAAGGGTGATCCAGACAGCCTGCAAGTCTTATTGCAGCTGTCAACTAGATCAAACCATATACGATCCTTTCATGTATTATGCCGTATGGCAGAACTAAATTAAAGTACCAGTACAATGTACTCCTCTGCCTGCCAAGGTCCAAGTACAAGGCATAAGGTCCTGTCTACAGTGACAGCAGAACTGTGTCAGCTCCAACTGAGTTTCAACATAGCTATTCCAAGCAGATTTCTAGTATGGTTTTCATGGCAAATGAAGAATCAGATTTATGACCCTGAATTATGTAAGAAAGCTTGTACAGCAAAAGCATTGTTATCTGGCACCTGTGGGGAATGGGGGGTGCCAGATAACCAAATATGCCAGTTACCTGCGGGGTCTGAACAGGCGTCTTTGCCTGTTTGGGCCGCTGCCTCTCTTGCCAAATCTGGTGCACCACCGCCCCTCCCACTGCACGAGATAAGAAGGGGGGCAGAAGAGAAAGGGGAAAAAGAACTGTTATCGAGGGAGCTCGGCAGCACAGGTTGCTTTGCCCTGGGCCATGGGGGCTTGGCGAAACCGGAAGTGTCACGGTGGGAACTTCCAGTTTTGCTTTTACCTTACAAGCCGGCACGCCAGTTAATAGAGTGTGCCGGCTTGTAAGATGCTGGATAATGCGGCTTTTACTGTACTACATTAAAAAGAGCTAATCTCCAGCATGCTTCAGCTAGCATGATTTTCAGATAAAAGTGCATGAGTCAGAGGAGCAGTGCTAAAACCTTTCATAGTATTATGAACATTTTAAACAAGTTGCAAACAATACCATAGTACTCTCTTTTCCTTGCCTATGAGAAGATGGTCTATGAGAGCTATAAGCATTAAACAACACAGAATATTTAATTCTAGGATGTAACACTATCAACAGCCCCCGCTTCATGAACCTCCCTGCATGATTAAAGAAAGTAACCCAGCACCAAATGCAGGTGGAGAAGTGCACATAGTGACGAGTAGGGCTGAACTTGGAGAGAGCAAATAGGTCTGTATGGGATAGGCAAATCTGATCTCAAACCGTATCAATAATTAGCTGGCAAAACATATTGATGAAAACACACACAGGCCACTTAAGACATTGTATACCGGGTTAAACTTAACAGCAGGCTCAGGCCACCACTTTGTTTATGGGTTTATTAAGAGAAGCTGATGAAGAAAAAAAAAAAACCCTAAGAAACTAATCTTGGAAACAAATACTACATCTCTCTCCCTTTTTAGAGAGGCACTGGAAGAAGGCCTTCCACTCCACAGGGTGTCAGCAGCTCCTGCAGCTTGTTCCTGGCTCAGTTATAACACCGTGCTTATGAAACATGGAACACCTTCAGGCTTAAGGGTTAGGGACTCCACACTGGCACAACAGTGGCACACTGAGGAACAGCAACAGGACTTCTCAGTTAAAAACCTGTGGTCCAGCAACACTTCTCTGTGAGTAAAGCACAGAGGTATGAGAAACGAAATTTGGCCAGGGGCAGGGATTTGTTTTTTTTCCCCCCAAGTAAATGAGCTGCAGCTGTTACTTCTTAGAGGGTTAACCTTTCTCTTAAGTATACAGAAGGAAGCAAGACTTGTTTGTTGATGGGGATTAAGCCCTTAGAAAAACTTATAGAAATACATTAAAGATGAGGAATATTAAGAGTTAAGTAAATATATTAAAAGTGACTGACCAGACAATTAACAAAGCAACTCGTTAAGAAAGAGTGCTTTGCTAGACTGCATCTGCTCACACCTGCAAGTTCCCCATGCTATTTTTGCATATGAAAGACTAGACTATTACCTTTGGCCACAGCAGCAGGTCTCTCTTTAAGGGGTTCAAACTCTCACCTATGTGCCTTAGAAACACTTGCATGTTTTTAGCTACCTAGGTAGGTGGTGAAAGATGCTAATCTCAGTTCTGACATTAAATCTGGACACTACTGTAATCAGTGGAGTTACTCCAAATTTATATCAGCAAAAATGAGTGCAGATCATGGCCCATAGGCTTCAGAAGCTTGGAGGATAATTGTCTAACTTCACAGTGGGCACATCTACATGAGACGCTAAATGCACAGTAGACTAATTCTACTAAGCATCAGTGCAGCAGGCAAAAACTGTGTTAATGCACAGCAGAAAGTCTACTGTGCATTAGTGTCACAAAGAAGTGTGCACCAGTGCTACTATGCAGTAGCACTGATTACAGAGCATTAAGTTAGTATGTGTTATTACAGGTACTAAATGTGTTGTAATTATGGTGCATTAATGAATGCCCAGTGATAAGATATTCCCATTAATATTATTTCTAATTCCCTCTGTCCTAGGATACATTTATTAATAGACTATTATTAAGCTTAGGACAGGTTCTCTTCCCATCTCATTTCCATTGTTCTAAGTGAGTAATATCACTATATATTTGATATCTATTAAAAAAAAGAAGCTCCAAAATCAATTCTGTCTTCATGGAAGGTGTAGAACTGAACCACTTCTGGCAGTGTTGACCATTCCCCTCGCTGAAGGGTGGCTGTAAAAAATTCACTTAGCAACACCAAGTCCTGTTTCTAAAGGGCTCTATCGCATCACCTTCATTTAATGAGCCTATTAGTAATATTTTTCATGAATGCTTTGGAGGAACTGTTTTCCTTGGATTAGCTGCAAAGCAGAGGGTGCAGCAAAATGAGTAGAGCCTCTTAAGTATTTCAATTTCATTAGTGCCAGAGGTGAACACAAATAAGTAAGTGCAGTGCATGAAGACCAAGCCAAGCCTGTGTAGCTGGAAAACAGGTACAATGACACAGTAAGAGGGACAGAAGATAATTAAAGATGCACCGATACTGATAACCAATTTTTTGGGAGGCATATCAGTCGACACCAATCCAACTTCTGATATAGCTGCGTGCAGCTGATGTCTGTTGTGGTAAAAGGGGAGGAGAGGGGAAGAGGGGCGGGGGAGAGAGGGGGAGGGTAGATCAATGCCCCCCACAGGCGCAGCCCAGCCAGAGCTGGGCAACTACAGGATGGAGACGCAGATTGTCGGGGGGGCGGGGGGAGGCATTCATGTCCTCAGATCTGTGCTGGGCCGGCCAGGCAGGCTGCAGTGTTGCGCTCAGGGCGGGCAGAGATGGCGCTGGAAAGAGGAGTAATGGGAGGGGAGAAGAAATTTCACTGTAGCCATCCCACAGCCCTCTCCCAGCACTGTCACTGCTGCCCTGGACAAGCCATGGCTCCATCCCACACCTGCCCTGCCCTGGCTGGGCAGTGCCTACCCCAACCCCATCCCCACTCCCTCCCTCATCGCGAGGGCATTAATCTGCTCCCCCACCCATACCTCTTTCCTCCCCCTCTCCTTCTATCACAACTGATTTATCAGCTACATGCAGCTCTCCACACTGCTAGGCTATGCTCCTCACTGCCTGCATGCTGTGCACATGCATAGGCATTTATTGGACAAATTATCGGCCACATCAGGACAATTTCTGATATAGTTAATTGTCTTTATATTGGTGCAGATCTGATATCAGACCAATGTATTGCTGCATAATGGAGACGTATGGCATGGGAACTACTTCAAAGCCTGCAGGTTGCCATCTATTCCATGCCCACATAAAGAGAAGTGTCATTTATCTGGAGCTCTGCACTTATGGACTGCATTTGCGAAAGAAACTCTCATTCTTCCATTAGTACCTAAATAAAAGGATCAACATTTTCAAATGTGACTAGAGCCTAAGGTTCTTTGTTTTTCTGAGTGCCCATAACAAAATCCCCCCAAAGCATCCCCAGAAATTACAGGGCACTCACCCTCTGAAACCTCAGGCCACTTTGGGTGTCAAGCTGCTCTGTCTTTGTGGACCTTTCTGGGCAACTGACAGACGTGTACTTGCAAGACAAAATGAGCAGACCAAGGACACTAAATAACAGCCTCCTGCAGGAAAGTGTTCTTGCTCCAACCGTTTTCAACACTAATAAGTGATATACTTGCTACCTCTTTGAGGAAATTTGCACATGTCGAAGACCTGGAACTAACTGCACAGGCAAGGACTTTCAAAAAAATTGAAGACATGCTGACATTAGACCTGTCAATAATGGCAGAATATTTCTGCAAGTGAAGGCTGTGACCAAATCCAACTAGAGTTCTTCATCTGAGTGTTCTACCTCAACAACCACAAAGAACATGTTAATCTCAATGTTACCTTTTGAGGAGAAAAATCACGACGAGCTCCAACTCTGACCTACCTATGAGCAACACTCAACTGTATCTTGACCTTTCATAATCATCTTCAAAAAACAGTTCTGAAGATCAAGAGTTGGGTGAACATAGTGCAAAAACTTGCTGGAACGAGCTGGGGTGCCACTGTGGGAGTACACTGTGCCTGTGTTATGGCACCAGTTTTCTCAACAAGTAAGTACTGTGCACCTGTCTGGGTTGCTAGCGCTCATGCCAAATGAATGGATGTTCAGTTAAATTCCACAATGCGTCCTACCACCCAAAATCTGAAATCTACACCAATATACAATGATTACCGGTGCTGGCCAACATTGCTTCTCCAGACATTCACAGTGATGAAGCTACATACAGAAAGGTTGTTCGCATGAATGACAACCCAGACCTCCCCATCCAGAGAGATTTAAAGAGCCTCCTAGCTCAGTGGTTCCCAACCCTGAGTTGAGACCCAAATGAGGATCGTGGGGGCAATGCCGGTAGTGATGCAAAGAAAAGATGAGCTGCACTGTGTGCCAGATGCTCCCCCAACCCTGCTGCCACACTCCGCTCTCAGCACCCGGGTGCAGGAAAAAAGCTTGGGAACCACTATCCTGGCTCAATCCTTGGTCTCCTGGAAACCTTTGCAGATGTATGTACAAGCCCTTGTAGGACACGACAGTGCAGGCAGCTTGGACAAAAGTATGGAATGAAACCACCATCTGGAGTAAAATCTAATTTCTGACCAAAGAATAAAGCCTCCTGGTTTTGACCTTCCATGAAAAACATGGAAGGTTCTAAATCAGGTCCGAACTGGGCATAGCCATTGCGGTCACTTGATGCACAGATGCTGTATTAGGTGTTATGCAGAAAGTGACTGTGGCAACACCAAACAAACTACGGACCGCATAACAACACTCTGCCCTCTATACAAATTTGATGGTGACATTGCAAAGGTATAGTCCCTTTCCTCAAGAGCATTAGACTGGTTAACTAACTTTAAACTGGAGTTATAATTGCTGCTCCAAGTCACCAATACGAAAGAAGATGAAACACTCCAAAGCCAGGACCCTCTCAGATCACTTCTTACTGCTGATAAATCTCACTCAGGGTTTCTATTTAATATCTAAAACCCAAAGATATTGGCAAAGAAGACATACAAAACTTGGATCAAAAACTTGTGTTTTGAAATACTTTTTTTTTTCTTTTTGACTAATAGGATTTTAATAAAAAGAAGCATGCACTGCAAATTTTGTTGGACAAGAAAACCAATTGAACTTGTTCTTCAAGTGACACTGGTTGAATTAATGGCCAAGTCTACTTGAAAGGAATATCACTTTTATACAAATCTATTAACACCTATGAGTGGTAATACAATATGAGAGCTCTACGCCCATTCTCCACCACTTATCCTATAATTTGCTTAATCATCTAAGCCTTTGGCTAAACCACAGTTACCGAGAATGAATTTGCAATGACCACAGACAAACCAATAGGTAAGATTTTTTTGGACACTACTGATTCCTATTTGAAATCTCTGGGCTTATCTTGTGAATCACATGCAAACACTTTCACACCTCACCTTGCTAAGAAGGTTGCAGCATCTTGGTTGAGAATCTCTGTTCTGTAGCTTCTTATCCCATGCTCTTCTTAAAATTTGAGTTTTCTTCAATAGCCCTCAGCAAGGTAAATAGCACAAGAACTGTTCTATAATTTTTCCATAATCAAGAACTGAGTGAAAGCTAAGAGCTGGCATTTTCCGAGGGCTGCCTCAAGTCTAATAAAGTTGAGAACCACTGGCCTAGCATTTGCAGTACTCACACAGGAAGCATGGTGACCTGTGCTGATCCATTTGAAATCTCTGGGTTTATCTTGTGAATCATAAATAGGTGTTTGCACACCTACCAATGCTAATACTGTGCAGCACCTTTAGAAGGTGCTTGTGGCACCCTGGTTGAGAATCACTGCATTAGGCTACTGGATAAAAGGCAGGCATGACCATTACCTCTTCTTTCTGCCACCAGTTCTTTTAAAGGATACCTTAGGCACCTGCCCTGAAAGGTAGGCTCTGGGTTGCAAATAGACGGATATACTCCCTGCTCCCCAGATCTTCCCACAGGCCATGTTTGACACCCCTGCTCTAGAGAAGTGGAATTTTAGATGCAATGCATGGCATTTCTTACTGGCTAGTTTGCAGCAACATGCTGCTCAGCGTACTGATTTTGTGAACCTTCTTGCTCTCTCCATAAAATATATATGGGACCTAAGAGTCTAACTTGAAGCTTTGGATTTCATTCTGGTAACCAGACACATTCAGAGTTGTGGCACCCAGTCTCCCTTTAGACCAACCCAATCTAACAAATGCAATTCTGAAAAATCTCCTTACCATGAACGATTCAAAAGCCACAAGTCAGATAAACAAAACAGTATGTTTTCTAGGTCAATTTTCAGCAGCTTAAGTTATGTGCTTGTTCTGTCCTGATTTTTGAACTCCTTGTGCCACCACTTGCTTGTCTGCACAAGAATAAACACTTGCAATAATGCTCCCATATTTATTAAGTTGATTTTGGCCCTTGCTGCAGGTGCTCTCACGCTGCATGCACCCATCAGCCTGTGCAACAATCTGCTCTGACCATAAAGCACTTGCCTCTTCAGAAGTACACTCTGAAGCAAAGGATTTTTGGTTGGGAAACATATTTGGGTAAACCATGAAGCTCATGTTTTCTTCATAACTGCTAGCACTCCCTATTTGTTAGCTTGTTACCATACTTCTCAAGAAAGATGGAATGATATTAAAGAGAGGGTAGAAGAACTGGTAATGGGGAAAACAGCCTTCCACTTTTAGATTGCCAAGTTAAATCCAGTCTAGGCTAGTTATTAGTATCAAGTTATTAGTAACTGCCAGCTATTCAGGAACATGCAAAATGAGTTTAGTTGCTCTCAATCACCCATAGGCACCCATATTAAAGGCACCCATATTACCAAACACTCCACCCTAACTGATTGACTAGCATTCTTGGCAAGAACAACAGAAAAAACAAGGATTAAAGCATTATCAATTGTGAATTACTTTAATCTCACCTAGAAGCAATCCTCTAAGTGATTTTCAAATTTCATTATACCATGATAAGTCATCACGGGTCCTGCAGAGAGATTGAAGATAATGGCAGAGCTATCCAAGAGGAGGTATGCCATCACTGCCAGGCTGGATTGCCTGTTTCCCAGTCAGCTCACAAGATAGGGGTAAGGGTGCCACGACAGAAGAAGTGATATGAAAGGCTCCCACAATTTAGGAGGTTTGAAAACCACTGCTCTAAGTCACAGCAGAAACAAGGTAGCAGGACAGTGCCAGAAGAGCTTGCACTACCACTGGCTGTGCTCTCTACCTGGTCTGCAAACAGAGAACTTCACACTCCAGAGCTGTTAATCCTACAGTTAATATTAGCACCAAAAAAAAAAAAAAATCAGGTTGGAAGATGATGCTGAAATGTTTTCTTTCTTAATAAAAAGATAGTTCTTCCTGACATGTTCCGACAAGTTCTCAATGCCTTCACGCCTATCAGCCTGGCTGTGACTTTCAAAACAACTTTTCTCCTGGTACAGCAAAATCAGATTTCACCACAAGAAATATTTACAGTCATTTGGGATATGATGTAGTAGGGCAGATAGGACTAGTCATCAGAATGGACTCCCAAGGGAAAAAGTACCCGAGGGATCCCACAGGCTGGGCTTCCACTGCAAGTTAGATAAAATGTTAGTGGAAATGAAGAAGCTGTCAGACTGAATGATCCAACTTGTCTTTTTCTGACTCATAACTAATTTAATATGATACAGTCTTAGAAGTCAAAAGACACAAGGAAAATATAACAAAAGCAGAGAAAGCAGCAGGACAAGAACAGACTTTGGAGGTTATTAGAGGCCAGAGTCCAGCCCTTTTTGGTTTCTGACAAATTACACAGTTGGTGTAATTCACCTGCACTCCATCTGCAGTGGCATCTGTGTCAAGAAAATAGTGCCTAGAGCACTTGTTCCTATCAGCTGATGCAGCAATTCCAGAGGCAACCTGGAAATAAAGTGAAGGTGCAGACTGAAAGTGTGCTAAATGGCTGAAGTACCAGGATAACATCCAAACTGAGCAGCATGGATAAGAACAAGGATTGAGAAACAACCCCTCATATTAAAATATTTGGTGCACACTTCCCTGGACTCTAGATCTGCTGCATGCTTGTGCAGCTTCATCCATCCTTCTACAGGACTAACTAGATGAGCAAATCCAAGCACAGGGATTCTTCCCAGTCACCTGGGGAATGAAACTCCATGGGCAGGAACAGCTTCTGGTATCATTGGTCAGAGAGTTGCTCAGAATCAAAAACCTAGACCCCTACTCACCATGTCTTCTCTGTCCTTTACCCAGAATTTTTAGGGTGAAGTTTATATTAAGAATCTCCTTTCTTCTCTTAGGAGGAGGGAGCCTCAAGTCCTGCAAAACTATGAGAGGTGAAATGACATCACTCAGAATTCAAAATTATTCCTTAAACATCCAGCTTCAGGTAAGATCAAGAAACAACACACACCTGGGGGCATGGGAGGGGTAGGGAGGAGCAAGAGGCAGAAAAAACCCCAGCTGAAAGTGAAAACTTGAGACTTGTCCAGACTGACCTAATATCACACAGACGGGACTTATCAAATCTAGCTAGGCTGGCCAGTTTTATTTCTCCTGAGAGCGCCAAGGTCCAAATGGTACTCTGTTTTACAGACAGGTGAGACACTAAATTGGCAGGTGCTTCTCCTGGAGGGGCAGCAAAAAGTGACTCATTCAACAACTGTGGAGGATCCTTCAGCAGAACCCCATCATGTTACATCTCCAAACGACATGCTGTCAGCTCTCTGAAAATGCTAGGTAGGGGGGCAGAGGCTATGACAGTTACAAGTCACTCTTCCATTTTCTCCTTCATGCTTTGCTTTGCCCAACTGGGGAGGCCTTTGGCATCACATAGATAGGTCTGGAGGTCCTTTCCATCTTCTGCTTTGCCTCCTCTGCTAAGGCTTCTGAGGGCCTTTTGGTTGTCCTCTGCAGTTCCTCTGCCAGGAAATCCTCAACCAGGCATAGGCCATTTCTGATGATGTAACTGGACTGTAGAGAGAAACTTACTCTGTCTCCAGAACCCTAGTGATCCTCCTTCCCAGTTTAAATGGCTAGCTTGAATGGTTGTGATGGGAAAGCTCAGAAATATGAGCCATATATATATTATATAATAGATATATAAACTGAAGTGGACTGAGTCTACAGACAGCCTGGAATACTAGCTCTGAAAGGTGTGGGTTTTCTCATTCCTCTCCCTGCCAGTCTATCAGCTAGTGGCAACCATTCAAATTTGAGTATTTAACTATTTCATACCTTAAGAAAGAAGCAAGGGTGCGGTACAGATCCACACAATTTAGGATGCATGGCATCTTATGCTGATTTGCCAATGGGTAACATTTGCAAGTCTCTCCTCATTCCCACCAAAATAAAGGACGAGCCCAGCTCACAAGACAAAACAGTCAGACTTGCACAGATTGTCTGACCAAAGTGGAAGCCAAACAGTATATGCTGGTAAGGACCAATTTCTCTGGCAGGATGCCCCAAATTAAGCCTATGCCCTCCCTGAGTGCTACTCCAATCCCCCTCTCCTGCCTGATCTGCTGCTCTTCTTTTTATTTCCTGCCTTTTCTACAATCTGCCACATGCCACACACAGAGGCTGCTTGTGTCACTTGTGGCACACATGCTGCAGGTTGGCCATTCCTGGCATACACAACCATATGTTTAGTGTCTGCAAGATATATGACAAACAACATGACTCCAGTGTCTCATACAAGTACGAAATGGAAGGGTACCATTGCTCTCCACCTTCAATTTGACCCCCTGCAGGGAGAGAGAAGTTGTTTTACATACAACTGGCATCAACTTGCTGCTTAGGTCACATAGGGATTCACTTACTCACCACTTGGCACAGCTCCTACCACAAAACCAACATATAAAAGCCACAGACATCCCAACCATGTCCCCTTAAAGTATCAGTTGGCTTCAAAGCTTAATATTGGATTAAAAAAAGCAAATCTAGAATAATTTATTAAAGACTCCTCAGACTCTAGCACAGCAGTCTTTAGATTCTGAACAACTTTGTACTTTAAAATCATATAAATTCAGAAAATCTACTGTACCGTTAAAATGGTACCGTTAAACCATTTAACGGTACCATTAAACCGTTAAAATGGTATCACTTAATATCGTTCAATTATCGGGGTGATTTTAGTGACAATAAACTAAGTTTTATTTCCTATAAAATGAATAAGAGCCAACAGCAAGTTAACTGACTTCTAGTGACTCTCCGAGACCAATGCAAGAATCCAGTCCCATCCTACTTTCTGCTTATTGAGGACCTGCCATCTGATGGGATGAAGTCAATAAATCATGTGTCAACTGTGATTATTCTGCTTGTCAAGTCCTATTTTTGCAAGTACCAGACAGTTTGGGCCCAGTGCATTCCCACTGTGCCTTTCCACCCCCTTCCCTCCTGCTCCCATTTTTGCCTTGAAGGGGTGGAATTTGTTTGAGGCATCTTACAATTAAGCAAACAACCCAGAAAAAAATCCTACCTCCATTTCAAGCCAGCTGTGAAAATCAAACAATAATATTTTGTTGAGAAGTTGACATGACCTAGCGGGTCATGTCCAATTTATAGAACCATGGCCACTTTGGGCATTTACAAATCATGTGCTTTCAACTGGCTAATCAGGATGAAAAAAACCTTTGCTTAAAGAATAATTCACCATGAGATGCATCTAAACTTCACCATTATGCTCAACACAATCAAGTCTTAAACGGGGGACAAGAAGTACTATCGACGGACACTGCTACCAAATTGGATGTTTTGGAACACACTGGACTCCTTAGTGTCTATTAATTATAACATACACACAACCCCCTCTATACATGTATACATATGTCAGATAAGATTTTTAATTCTAGGTTTATAGTTTGCTTTTCTCTATACACGGTATTTAATTCCCTGCTCCTATATTGCCATGTGACTATACAGTTTCACTTTAATTTTCAGCCCCTTTTAGTACCTATAAAGCTACTGTAACATAACTGTGATCAATCCAAAGGAACTCCTTTTTAAAAATACAAACCAGGAAAATAAGCCAAACACTATTTAACAAAACCAAAATTATGGGCGGAAAAATCTAAGGAAAGTTGGGCTAACTGGGGGTGCTTAGTATGTGCAAATGTATCTTTTAAGATCACTTCAAAACTATTTGAAGAAGTTGCCCTTTGCACAAGGACCTGACCTTTGACTATGCTTACATGCCAGAGGCTAGCTATGAAAACTTAGTGTGGGTGGAGACTTTTTTTTTTAATTTTAAGTACTGGGATTTTCTAAAAAAAACAGATGTTTTGATACCAACAAGGAGCGGGACAGCTGCTGTGAACCATTGTCTCACAGCTTTTCCACCCACTGGCAAAGCTACCTGTCAGGCTAGAAGGGGCTGGTTCTGTCAGCAAACAAACTAGTTGCCAGCTAGAGCATTTCTGCAAGGTGCCGGGGAAGAAAAATAAAAGTGAAGGGGCAGAGGCGGGCAAAAGGCCATTGCTTTCGGGGCATGGTAGGAGAGAGGCATAAACACACAGGCCACCCCTTTGTGCCTTTCTTTCTCTCACCAAACTCCCTTCTCCTCCCACCCACCCCGCCAGCTCCCGAAGCAACCCAGGACAGAGTGGCAGGTGTTCTCAAGCATAGCCCCCATCCCCCCAGGCTGGCTGCAAATATGCCGCCCCGGCCCCCTGCCTTGGGAACGGTCACTGCCGAGTCCCCCAGCTCCACAGGGTTGTGTCTTGCTCCCATGCACGCATGCCTACACCCCCCTACCTACCTGCATGCATGGCCAGTTCCCCGCCCCGCCAAGGGGCTGTCTGCCCGCTCACCTGAGCCGGGGAACAGGGTGTCTCCAGCGGCTGCTGCCTCACGGACACCCCCGAGCTGCAGCTCCTGGCCGGCCGGGCGCGAACCCACCGCCATGCCAGAAGGCCCCCGCGCCCCAGCCGCGCCGCGGCCGCTGCCATGGCCCCGCGCTGCCCTGCCCGGCCGGGGGCACAGGGAACGCAGCGGCCTCCTGCAGCTCAGCGGCAACACGCGGGGCAGGGGCGGGGGGGAACGCAGCCAATGGCCGCGCTCGGCTGCTGGCGCCACGCGGCATGCCGGGAGTTGTAGTTCTCGGGGCAGAGGGGTTTGGAACGCCCGGGGGCTGCCCGTGCACCCCAGTCATAGACTCACATCACAGGAGAACAGGGCGGGAAGGGTGCGCCAGAGGCGGCAGGGTCAGCTCTCTCCAAACTGTCCCATAGGACAGAGCTGACAGGATGAAATGCCATTTGGGGAAATGCAAGGTGCTACAACTCACATATCAAACGCGGGGCACCTGCCTGGTAGGGCTCCCAACTCTCCAGGACTGCCCTGGAGCCTCGGGGAAGTAGACAGAAATCTCCAGGAGACTGCTGAGAGTCACCCGGGAGATAAAGGATAGAATAAATATTTATTTTAACCAATCCCCTATGTCGAATCCAATGTATACAGCAGTCCAGTGGGTTTTTACAACGTGGTAGGCATGTGCATTTCCCTTCCGGAGGTGCACAGTAATTAATCCCATTACGTCATGTGATGAAACCTTCCAGAACAGATTCTAACAGAGTTGGCAACCCTACTGCCAGGATGGCAGTATCATGGAGAAAGACTACTCTGGAAATTTTCAAGGGAAGACTGGATGGGCACCTTGCTGGGATCACCTGACCCCCACTTGTCTTTCCTGCTTGGTTTAGGGGGTTGAACCCGATGATCTGCTGAGGTCCCTTCCGGCCTTGCAACCTATGAATGCATGACTTGGGACTCTGGTAGACTGCAGACTCCCTGTGAACCCTGGGGGGCTGGACCTAGAAGTAAGAGGCTGCAGAGAGCTGCCCTCCAGAGGTGCACAACAGAGGTGGGGATGGGGATGTATAGACCAGTGTTTCTCAACCTGTGGGTTATAAGAATATACACAAGGGTAGCAAACAAACTTGAAAAATAGATTCACTTTTAAAGGAGAAAAACGTGGGAAGCCATAGGTTTTCTCTTGCAAGCTGGTCGAGTTCCAGTCTGCACAGGGCTATGTGGGCCCCCTCAATACCCTACACACTCCACCCAGCCCCACACATTTGGGGGCAGTGGGTCAGGAATATCCATTAATGCTTACAAATGGGGCCTGGTACAAAAAAGGTTGCAGACCACTGGTATAGAAGGCATAAATTAATGGTTTTCAGTCTTTTCAGATGCAAGCCACCTCTGGGTAGAGTGAAGCTCCCTCCCCCTTGGAAAACATCAGCTCTTAATTTTCACTCAATTTTTTAACATAGACACTAGAGCAACAAAACAGCACCAGGGCAGAGTAGTTTTCATACTACAAATTCCTAAATCTCTGGGGTTATCCTGGGAATCAAGTTTGCCCACCTAATAGGGCTAACAAAAGATCTCAAGGCACCTCAGGGTGTCATTATCTCTCACCCGTTCCTCAGCTGAGAATTGTTGGCCCAAGTTTGCTTTGTCAGAGGAAGTACACTGGAGGAAGTGAACTCGAGTGCAGAAAGCTTGTGATCTCCATCTAACCAAACCGGATATACTTTCATGTGCATCTTTGCCTGACTTCAAATTAACATGGCTAACTACCTCTCCCTAGGAGCAAAGCCACCTCTGCAGATTCAGCAGCAGCAGAACCCCAGGGCATTCACACAACAATTAGAAGAGAAACACTGAAAGGGGTATAAACATTGTAACAACCCTGGAAGTTCAGGTTGTCTGATTTATTTTTTCCTAGAAGCTTCTCTGAATCACTGAAAAAAATGCACTTGTAGAGTTTCTGACATTGTGCAAATGATAGAAAATAGAGGGGAGGTGATTTTGATTAGCATTACTTAACACTTTGGTTTAATTAATTCCTACCTACTGCAAATGCACAAGAAAAACTTGTAAAGAAAACTCTGTGTTAAGGTTTTAAACCTTAAAGGCCCAATGGAGCTCTTTTTGTCTTGATCCTCCAAGGAGGCTTTTAATGAAAGCAAGAACCAAAAACTTGGCATGATGTTAGCTGTAACCGCTCAAGAAATCTTGGAATTATTGTGGGGTTGTCTGAAAACATCTGTCTGGTGCAGAGCAGCAGTCAAAAAGGTAAAAGGATGTTAGGAATTATTAGAAAGGGAATTGAATACAAAACAAAAAATGTTATTACACCACACCTTGAATGCTGCATGCAGCTGTGGTTACCTCCAAAATGATATAGTGAAACTAGGAAAAATGCAGATAATGGAAACAAGGATAGTTGTTGCATGCAGGGTCTTCTGTATGAAGAGAGACTAAACGGGCTAGGACATTTCAGTTTAGAGAAAAGACAAGTGAAGGAGAGATATGGTAGAGGTTTAAAAACCAGTGAAATGGCATAAAGAAAGTAGGTAAGCCACTAGTGGTTAACCTCTGGCCTGTGGATCAGACACAGCTTTCAGAGCAATATCATCCAGCCCCTACAGGTCTGGAAACTTGGCAGACAAGACCAATTGGGCTCACGGAAACCTGGTGGGACCCGACCCATGACTGGGCCATAGGCCTCGATGGCTATGCCCTTTTCAGGAAAGACAGGGTGGGTAAGAGAGGC
>JAGPOW010003648.1:53157450-53183838 GCA_030014935.1 Caiman crocodilus
CTGTGACCCTGGCACTCGTTTCCTGCCAATTGGCGGGGGGTCAGACTAGATGGCCTGCTCTAGGCCCCTTCTGACCCTAGGTACTATGATACTATGACCAGTAATTGTTTTCAGAGCCATGGCAATTAACACTGCCACATTTTCTCTGCTGCCAAATTTCTTGATCCTGGATTTGGTGTGTGGAGTCATGCCAGCACACAGTGATACCAGGGTTTGATTTAATACGTATGGTTGCACGCATGGATTGGCCCTGAATGCACAATCTGTCAGTCATCTGGCTCACAGACCAGAAATGTTGAGTATTACTGAAGGTAGGAAGTTACTATTTACTAATCTTTCACAATACTAGAACTAGGGATCATGCAATAAAATTATTAGGCAAAAAGTTTAAAACAAGCAAAAAGAAGTTCTTTTTCACACAGTATGTACAGGCAGTCCTCAGACTTATGATACAATTGGTTCCTGAAAACCATGTTTTAAATTGAAACATTGTAACTCAGAACTGATTTTCCCATAGGAAGAATGTTATAAATGGGGGATTGGTTCCTGAACCACAGGCCCGATACCCTATTTTCACCAACCCCCACCAGAATTTTGTACTTAATCAATTATAGACGAGCAATATAGCTACATTAATGTATTTATATTGCAAATAGTGATTATATTGATTTGGAATGACTTCTTTGAGGTGACTTTGCTGGACTTTTTGAAGAGCTTGGACTTTTTGAAGGGTTCTTGGCTGGAGTCTTCTCAGGAGTCTTGGCTGTAGGTTTTTCTGGTGTCTTGTGTGCTTTCTTAAAGAAAGTGTCCAAGGAAGTTTGGACAGATGTTCTCCAGGGAGATGGGCGATGCAGCGAACGTGTTCGCTGACATGTTGTTGCATTGGATCAAGCATTGTAAAGCTGAAACTGACATCAAAAAGTTGAAACACAGTGTCAGTTTATAAATGTTGTAAGTGCCATTTGTTGTAACTCAAAACTTCTTAAGTCGAGGACTGCCTGCACTTGTGGATTTTTTTTGTGATAAGATGATGGACAGACTGCTATTTAACCTGCTTCTTCCTTTTAAGTACTGGCAAAGAGAGTTAAGAATTGGTACTACTTATTTTCTGAGGTAGGTTCTATCAATGTCTTTTGAAATTAACTCCATGTTAACTGAGCAACCCACACCATCCCAATCAAGACTTCACATACACCAAAATAGGAATACCAATGAAGTTCATCATTCTTAGTCCTAGCTGTCAAAAACACTCACTGAAATCACTGAGAGCAAGGGTTAACTGCAGTACCTATGGTCTGTGGGTCCGTTTTATCCGACCTATGGAACTGGAGGGCTTCTGTGGTTTAGAGGTGTGGGGTGCAGGGGCTCCAACAGGAGCTTACCTGGAGTGGTGACCGTGTGGTACTGGCTTTGGTGATAAACAACAGATTGGAAGCAGCCTGTGTTTGGAGTTAAGTTCCATTAAAGCCATTTCCTACTGCAAAATGTTTCAAGCTAGGATTGAGAATATAGTTTGATTAAAGACTTTAAGATTCAGGCTACAGTTGAGTTGAGTTTAAAACTTCAAAGAAAGTAAGGACCAGAATGACCTGTGGTAAAGACAAATATGTATTCTGGGACACGTTCAGCCACTTCCATGTCAGTATATCATGGAAAAAAATGACTGAAAATCAAAACAATAGTAAATACTTTACAGCACAGGAGGAAAAAAAGTATGCAAAAGCAAGGTTTAGACAACACCAATGCACATGAAAACAAACCCTGCACAACAGACACCATCCACACTGTACAATAGGAATAGCTAGTAATGTAAGGATTTAATGACTCAGATATTGAAATAAAGCAAAGGCTGGAATATAGACTTCATTAGCTACATATTAAATGCAATAATTGTTCATTTAAATATGACTTCTATTAGGAGAGATAATGTTTAATTATTATGATGAAAGCTTTAAAGCACATGCAGTTCCAGGAAGGTAAGCAACCAAGTTTTATGTAGGCTAGTCACCAGTAATGTTATAAAATTCTTTCCCTAATTCTTTGAATATCTTCTTTTTCTGCAGTGGTTTTCTCTAACAACAATTCGATTAAAAAAAAAAAAAAGCATTATCCCCCAACATTCCTCCACCCAAACCATTAATATAAAACCATTTGATTTCAAACTCATTTATGTCCTAATTCTTCAAGCACTTATTTATGTACCAAACATTAATTACATCTTGGGGGGGGGCATGCTGCAGCAGCTGGTAGGCAATGGGGCCAGGTGGGGCAGCAATCGGGGAGCTGGGGTGGGGCATGTGGGCCTTGCAGGGGGGTGGTAGCCCCTGTGGGGGCCATTTGGCCCCTGTTGGGGGGCCATAACCCCATGTGTGGGAGCCACCGCCCCTGTGGGAGGGCAGCAAAATATGTATTCATGAATTTATGAAACATTTATTTAGAGTTCATTTTATTATTATGACAAGAGACTTGCTTTAACACTGTAGTTGTATCAATAAGACATTGTCCAACTGATCGCTGTCTCTGTCTTGCTCTCTCTCTCTCTCTCTTTATAGTGGTCTTTTGTTTTACTTATGGAGGAACATGGATTTGGGGGTGTTTTATAGAGTAACTTTGGGATTTTTCAGTTTTCCAATAGGGAACACCAGAATTCCTGCTACGGAGGCCAGTGGCAGGACCTTGCCTGCTCAGAGCTGGCACCTTGGACCCAGTTGGCTGTGGCACACTCAACATACTCTGTTCTGTACCACTCAAATAAAGCATGTATTAGCCAAGAAATATTATACCTGGCCTGAACAATTGAAGGTCAAAGTCCATAGCTTAGTGTACTTTGTGAACTTACTTAGGAACAGTACAAAAGATTATGACCAGCCCGGAATTTTATGCCATCCGTAAGTAGTAAAAGTAAACTTAAAATAAATCAGAATAGCAACTGGGTTTTTTATTGGATTATGAGAACAAAAAATAGCAGATATGAAGTCCATATAGGAGATACCAGCAGAAGGGAGTGTGAATTTGTCTGGTGCTTCCTCTAGCATTAGTATTTTCTTCTAATAATAGACTAACTGCTATACTCTGCACAAAGGAAGAATCTTTAGAAAGCAAAGGTGCAGTACACAGTCAGCAAGTGAGACATCACAGGTTAATCATCCCCTACATCCCAATGTGGAGTTATTGCATCTAAGCCAAGGCAAATGTCCTCACAGCAAAAAGCAGGTGATCTTCATGCATCTGATCTACGTATTAGATGCACACATCATCTGCTTAACTGCATAACACAACGATGGCGGTGATGCTTCTAAGGGTCAACTAAGTCCCATCACAATTAGGCAGCTATCTAATGAATATAAGCTTAGTTTAGCTTTCTATTCACATAATCAGCCAGGTGATCAACAAGGATCTTGGTTTTCCCTGATAAAAAAAAAAATCACAAATTCTCTGATAAAACCCTCAAAATCTGTGATTAAAATGAAAGGCCACAATATATATAGGTATCAGTTGACCACAATGTTTTCTTGATATATTTAAGTTTTTAAAGAAATTTAGAAACCTACCAGTGCTCAATGGCTATAATAAAATAAATTCTAAATATGTTTAAATTTTGGTATGTGATTTTTGTTTTTTTATCATGGAAAATCAGAGCTCCCCCAGCCTCCTTAGCTCACTGAATGCAGGTCCAGACCCCTCACTCCCAAGCCACAACCCCCAGCCCTGCTGGTGACCTTCACTCCCCACCCACAGTTCTCTGGCTCTGTCATTGGTCCTCACTCCCTGCTCATGGTCCCCTGGCACCCCTCACTCCTCCCCCACACTACAGCTTCCCAAGCTCTCCTGGTGCTCCTTACCCCACACAGCCTCCTGCCCACCAACCTCCAGCCCTGCTGGAGGGGGCTGCCAGGGCTACAGGGCCAGGGACCCAGGTGCCCCCTGCCCCCACAGGAGGCAGCAGCTGCTGCAGTGGAGTGGAGTGTGGAGTATGGATCTCTTCCCCCGAACTGCCTGCCTGCTGTGGGCCTGGGAGGGAGGGAGGGACAGCTCCCTGCCACTGAGTGCACTCCTGGGGAGCAGGGGGACTCTTGCTCCCCAGATCTGTTCCCTGGGTGGGGGCAAGGGCAGGGGCGGTGCGGGCTGCCTGCTGTGGGCTCGGGCTCCCCACCTTGCTTCCCTTCTCTGGTGCCTTCACAGCCCAGTGGGTGCTGCAGGCAGAGTGGGGCTATGCAGACAAGCTTGTTGCTGCTGCAAGCTCTGCACTGCCCTGGTGGGTTGTCCCCTGCCTGTGCAGCTGCAGTGGGGGTTGTGGCATGGTATTGTGCCCCTTGCTACAGACACATGGGCAGGGGATGTTTTGCCAGGGCAGTGCGGAACTTGCAGAGTACCAAGGAACTGTCCCACATGGCCTTTCCGTGCCCTTCAGTGCTGGGTCACACTCGCTGGACTGTGCAGGCCCCAGGGGAGGGCAGCAGGGAGGGGAGCCCAAGATCACAGTGGGTAGCCCCCGGCCACCTCTGGCCCATGCACAGATCTGGGGGGCACAGGTCTCTCCTGTCCCCCAGGAGTACATGCAGTGGTGGGTAGCTGGCTCCACCATCTGCCTCCTGAATGAGCCACCTGTGGCTCCCTCCCACTCCTTGCCAGGGCCCTGCAGCTGTGCATTGTGGCCCTGGGCCTGAAGTCACATGTACCACCAAGCTGGGCAGCAGCCCCAGCCCTGCCCAACTCCCTCCCTTCCTATGGGGGCCTCAATCCCCCCCAACCTCAACTTACCTACAGGAGCTGCTGTCCAGGCTGCCTGGTGGCCATATGCATATACATGCACATGGTGCCTCCTGCCTGATTGCCCTCCTCCTGCTCTCTCCCAGCCCCTTGCAGGCTGGAACTCTGCCACCCTGTAGAGAGCTCTTTGCAAAAGTGCAAAATCTGCAGGTTTCTCTGTCAAAATGAGAAATCTGCATTTTCCTCAAGTAAAGGGAGAATCCAGGTTTTCCTCTGTTTTGCTGCGGGAAATGTAAAACCCAGATCTCTGATGGTCAGACCAACAGTAGGGATAATGCAGGGTTAAATACAAATCCAAAATGCATTTCTATTCTACTTTTCCTATCCTACCTATTCTATCTTGTAAGCAAGTGTATATTCCCAAGGTGTTTCCAATTATGCTTTTTTGTAACCAATTATATTGCTGATCTTGTCTCTATGAAGCAATTATCTTACTGCTTATTAACTAAGTGTGACTCATTATTCATATATGATCTAATCACTTTTGGTGCCATGCACCTTATAATTTGCTGATTTATGAACTTCCTTGTAAAGTTCCAATATACCTTTCATACCTATTTTAGCAGGATTATTCATCTTGGTCTACAGGCTTTCCTTGTCTTTTGTATCAATGTGTACTACACTTGTTCATCTCAGGATATTCCTGAATCAATTCCAGATATTCTGGTGCATCCCACTGTCTTCCACTTCAGATCAGTCCCTTTTAATTTTTACTGCTCCAAGCCTGCCTTGTGGCCTATAAATGTCAGTCCTATTTTTTTGCTTATTGCTTACATTGTACCAGACTCTGGTTAGCTGTATAGTGCACAAACTGCTGGAGTGCCTAGAAATTCCCCAGCACCACTACGTATTTTGTACCATAATTTCACAACATTATTTAACCCCATAAATCCCCAAACTGATTTGGAGCTGTCAATTTCAAGCAGCCTTGAACTAACCAGGTCCTGTCAAGATCAGGATCATTATCAGTGGCATAAAGCACTGGGGAAAACAAGGTAAGGCGTCTTAGTGATGTGTGAAAAGCTTAGCACACACTGTTCCTGTAATTAATGAACACTGTTTACATGTTCATGGGCAGATATAGGATTTTGAAAAGGGAAGGTAGAGATAATGTGGTGCATCATCACATACAAGTATAACTTTATTAGACTGTACATTAATTTGTGATATATAGTACATATAAAATGTAATAAACTGTGTAAAAAATCAAAATATGTTGTTTCTTTAGTCGTATAGTTATTAGAATTAACTGTACATCTTTTTCAGATTCATGAAACAAAACTGAACCTTCTTGAGCATCTTGACAGTAACCCTAATGCTTCCCTGAAAGTTATTTCCACACACGAATTAATGTTCAAATGTGTTAATGTTTTCACATCTGAGTTAATGTTTTAGCTAGATTTAAAAGCAATATTAAGGGCTGTGAAATAGTTATATTATCAGGAGGAGCTAACAGACAGCAGAATGGGAGAAGAAAGGGTAGCTTGATTAGTGGAAAATTAAGACCATAAGAAGGAGAAAGGGTCGCTAGCATCAGTGCAGGGAAAGGTTTAGAAGGAATCAGCTAGCTAGATCTAGCTAACCCAGGTACTCCCACCTCTGGTTCTGGTAGTAGTTTCTATTTCTGTTGTCACTGTTTCTCTTTCCCTCTTTCTTTTTTCCCCTTTCCTCTCTTCTCCCTTCCCCACCCCCACAATGCTCCAGTACCTTAGTTTTTATCCACCCCAAAGTTCTTGATTTTAGTTTGTTGCCTTGGTGTCCCCTTCCTTGCACCAAAGCAAGAGGGTTGAAAACAGTGTGATCAGAGGTATACTTCAAAGGGACAACCACTTGCTTTTTTCTTTTAAGTACTGGCAAAGAGAGTTATGAAGAGCTACTACTCATTTGCTGAGGTAGGTTCTATCAATGTCTTTTGGAATTAACTCTATGTTAAGTGGGCAACTCACACCATCACAACCCACACCACTCCAATCAAGAAAGAACTGGACATGTAATATTTCACAAAATATTTTAGGCATCTTCTATGATGGCAATAATGTAAATAAATAATAATGTGAATAAATGTAAAATAATGTAAATAAATAAATGATTATTATGACCCTTCCTGGTAACCACTCAACAAAGAATCTTTGAAGTACTACCCTGCAGGTTTGTCATGGGTACAGTGAATGTTTGGCACATTTGATAGAGTCCTGTCTACGTTTTAAATTGTAATTGGGTGTATCTGCATGTGAAATTAAGGCAATGTGACAAACTCCAGAGAAGTTTGTGCCAAAATAACATTGCTCGCAGATGCAGCATCTATATGGACAGGACAGCAGCACTTTGAGCCAGGGCAGAGTAGCCCTAGGCTGGCAGCAGGTTCAGAGGGTCAGCCTTGGGCTCCAGGTGATGGCACTAGGTGGCAGAGGGGCTGACTAGGGCACAAGAGTGCTGAAACTGCAGAGCTGTGTGGTTAGGTGGCAGGCAGGAGTCTGAATGGGTACAATTTACACCTGCAGTCACTGGCGATATTCAGTCATTCAGTCTTACTTAATTATTCCACCGTAAGATAGCACTGTCCTTGACAAGTACTATCCTACAGTGGAGTTAATTAGTTTACTGTGCCTTAATACCAGCACATGTGTAGACTGTGACACTTTACTGCTGAACTAATTAGTCTACTCCACAGCAAAGTATACATGTAGATGAACCAATTGTCTTGTAACTGGCACACTGGCTCAATTGCATTTATAAGTAGAGGGTTAATGAAAACAGGCAGGCATTTATTTTTTTTGGCTATTCTCTGGCTTTGGAGTGCATCAGTGAAACAAGACCATTTTTCTTCTGTTAAAGCAAAAGCACCTGCCCCTTAAGGCAAATGAGAGTGTAACAAACCCCAAAGTAAGGAAGTGAAAGTGTATAAAAACTATTTTAGTAAGTTTTTGGCAACTCCAAAAGTTGCAAAGGCAGAAACAAAATCTAAAAAAGAAAAAATGAGGGCATTGCTGTGAGCTGTTGGCAGGTTTTGTTTGTGCAAACACTGATTTCAAAGGGTATATTTTTCCAGATGCTTCAAGTCACTGCTGCATTTTAGCATTCCTCATTCAGTTCCCTCTCTGTCACTTCAGATCCCGGGGGCACAGCTGTACCATTTCACTCCGCAAAAGTCACAGCAAAGAACTGCAAGGTAGCTAGCTAACTTTTGCTGAATTTTTCTCCCTCACACTTATATCTCGGGCACTCGTGTCTTGAGAAAGACAGACAGTGAGGAACTTTTCATGAGCTAAGTATATTCGTTCACTGATCCTCTCATGTCCCCCTCCCTCTTACCAACTTCTGAGCTATGTTGCCAAACAAGATGAACAAACCCTATCATCTAGAAAAGGTTCCCTTTGTGTTTCTAACCAGGAGGCTGATTCTCCACTTAGACCAGTGTTTAGTTATTCAGACCAATTTAAAATGGATCCAAGATGCTAACAGTAGGCTTGATTTGCCTGGTAGGTAAGCTCTTGTAGCTCCCATTGACTTGTAAGTACTCAGACTCTGCATCTGGCTAATTGCCTAGTATCTAAAGAACTTTGTGCTGTAAGTATTTGAGTGTGGGTTATTCATTTGAGGAAAGGAATGCACATAGGGCTCTCCCTTATCACTAGATGTAACTGATTCTGCAAACAAAGTTTCACATTTCCCACGGACTAAGGTGATATGTGGTAATTAGAAGGCCATAGCAAGGGAAAGTATCATTCTCCAAATTCTGTTTTATTACCGGACTAATTTGGTTTTACAGACCCATAGATCTGAACATTAGTTTTAAGTAAATCAGGCTAAGCTGTAATGGTGTAAACTACACTGACTTGAATGGTTTTTTATCATTAGTGCATTATGCTTACTGCTTCACCTTTCCTCAGCAAATAACTTTATTTATTAGTCATGTTAAGGCAGCTTTTCATCTTTAAAGTGCTATCACATAACACTTCACAAAAGCCTGGTAAATCAATATGTTTAGTACAGCTTTATGTTTGTGGAGATTATGTGACTTGCACAAGGAGAGAAAGGGAGAGAAACAATAGAAGGAGGGGCATGTAAGTGTTGGCCAGCTACTGACTCCAAGATGGCACACTGTAGGCCTATGGGATCACTTCTCAGTCCCATAAGGATGCTTTACAGTGGGTGTGTCTACACATGAATTTAAGCATGCTTAAATTTAATGTGGATTAAGATAATGCACATTAAGTGTTTTCTGGCTGGTGTCTACATGTGGTAGGATTTACGACTGACTTTAGTCCCAAGTCCTGCCATGTGCCCCTGTGGCCACCAGTGGGATCTCTAGCCTTTGGCCCTGGCCTGCTGGCAGCCGTGTGGCTCCATGGGGAGAATGCTCCCTGCATCAGCTCTCTCCGGCCCCGCACAGCTGTCCATGAGATGCCAGCCTTGGAGGGCTGCCAGCAGCACCTGGGACGGGCATGGTCAGGGATGGCGAACACATGGTAGAGGTGCTTCACCACAGTGTCTGCAAAGAGACACAGTGTGGGGGTGAGTGGGAGCAGGTGCTGGTCCTGCTGCCATAGAGAGCAGAGCCAGTAGCCCTGGGGAGAATCTCAGGGCTGGGAAAGTGATGCAGCAGGCTGCAGCCCTTTGCAACACTCACCTGTGGCCAAGGAGCAGCTCCAGCTAGGGCACAGGATGGGCAGAGGCTGCCTGACTCCTGTCCAGGGGGGACACAGGGCCTGGTGGGCTTCTGTACATAACAACAGGCTTGTCCAGGCTCCTTGTGTTGTGCGCCCCAAAGCACAGAATGGCTGGAGGCTTTTATAGCCTGCAGTTGTGGGCTGCCGGAGAACAGCCCTGTCCTGGAGAAGGAGAGGCAGCCAGCCAGGAGGCCTGGGGCTGGGTTCTGGCTGACGCCTTATTGCCTGGGCAGACCCAGCACTGAAGTCCCTGCATTAATGTGCATTAACGCTTCTACATGTGTGTTAATACTCTTTAACTAATCATGCCTACCTTTGGTACTTGCTTTATGCAGGTATCAAATGTAGGCATGATTAGCCTAAAATCACCATTTTAAGGTGTGTTAAGAGCGCACATGTGTAGATGTATGCCTTTAATGTGCATTAAATGTCCACATGTAGACACACCCGGTGTAACCCAAAGGTAAGAAGTAGGGACATGGAGCAGCACCCTAACTTGGACAATATGGGTATATCTACTCTATAGCTGTGATTCTCTGGGGCTACAAACATGTGTTACATTTTTGTAGGATAAACCATTTTATCATGAGCAAGGTACAGTTGTTTAGATGTCCATGTCTGTTGTTCTAGATTACATCCTAAAAAGATACATGGGATAGGAAGTACTAACATTTGATCCTGAGACATCACAAACTGCATTTGAACAATTAGCCTGGGATTGCATCATCAACAGGGCCCACTGTGCCCCCGCTCCCCTGAAGTCCCCCAGAGACCCCACCCCAGCAGCTGCGGAGCCCCCCGCCAGTCCCCAGCACAGCTGGAGGTAACCGGGCCCGTGGTTGGAGGGGGTTAACCCTCCCTTGGGAGGAGGTGGCTGAGTGGGAGCCGGGCTGGGCCTCACCCCACCTAGGCCCTCCGCCTCTCTCCCCTGGGGAGGAGGCCCTTCTTGGCCAGACTGGCTGACCTGCTCCAGCAGGCTTTAAACTAAGCCCGCCGGGGGACGAGGGGACTACCGCCACTGCTGGCCCTCTGAGCAACCCTTGCAAAGCCAGCAGGCCAAGGCACTTAAGGGAGCCCACCCCTGCCCTAGCCCTGGTACAATCTGTGGGCAAGGCAAGATCTCCCAAGGGGACACTTGCTTGCCTGTACACAAAAGCCAGGAGCTTGGGGAATAAGCAGGAGGAACTCATCCTCCTGCTTAACGTAAATAATTACGATGTCATAGGGATAACGAAGACCTGGTGGGACTCCACCCATGACTGGACCACGGGTATAGATGGTCCTGTACTTCGTAGAGGAGAGAATGAGTAGATAAAAGGGGCAGGGGTGTAACTCTCTATGTTAAGGAAATCTACACATCCCTGCAAGCCGATATTGGCGACCAGGGTGGATGGCTGGAGACCCTCTGGGTTAAAACCCGTGGGGAACACGGCACAGGGGACACAATGGTGGAAGTCTATTACAGACCTCCCACCCAAAGTCAAGAGCTTGACCAGGGGTTCACCCAGGAACTGGCTGAGGCAGCGTGCTCCAGGACCATGGTTGTCATGGGTAACTTCAATTACCTAGACATCTCATGGGAAGATCACTCAGCAAAATCTGAGCAGTCGCAAAGCTTCCTATCATGTGTGGATGACATCTACCTGACTCAAGAAGTCTACAGGCCAATGAAAGGTAAAGCGCTGCTTGACCTGGTACTGGCAACTGGGGATGACCTAATTGGTGACCTAGTGATTGATGGTTATCTGGGTGACAGCAACCACTAGCTGATTGCCTTTACCATCCACTGTAAAGCTGGCAAGTCAGTCAGCAGCACTGAAGTCCTCGACTTCAGGAAAGCTAACTTTGACAAGCTCAGGAGGCTTGTCAGTGAGGCCCCTAAGGGACCATGACCCCAGGGGGAGGGGAGTTCAGGAAGAGTGGTTGCTCCTCAAGAGAACGATCCTCAATGCACAAGATAATTTGATTCCATCTCGGAGGAAAGGCAGTAAGAGGGCACAGTAGCATCCCTGGCTCTTCAGGGATCTAGCAGACCTCCTTAGGCTAGAAAGAAAGGCCTACAAAAGGATGAAGGATGGGATTCACCTCCAAGGAAGAATATTCTGCACTGGTCTGGTCCTACAGGGAGCAAACCACAAAAGCCAAGGCTACAGCTGAACTCAAACTAGCTTCGAGCATCAAGGACAATAAAAAGTCCTTTTTCACATATGTGAGGAGCCAGAGGAAAAGCAGTGGCAACATTGGATCTCTGCTAAACCAGATGGGGCAACTGACACCTGACGAACAAGAAAAAGCCAACCTATTAAATGGGTTCTTTGCATCGGTCTTTCATCAGTCCCATGGGATGCCCATGCCTACTATGGGACAAGGAGGTCCGGGTGAGGGAGATCCTCTGCCCTCCATCAATGTTGACTTCATGAAGGAACACCTTTTGAGGCTGGATACATTTGAGTCAGCTGGCCCTGACAATCTACACCCCAGAGTACTCAAGGAGCTGGCAAACATCATAGCCCAGCCTCTGGCACAGATCTTTGAGAACTCCTGGAGTTCTGGTGTGGTGCCCAAAGACTGGAAGAAGGCCAATGTGGTGCCTATCTTCAAGAAAGGGAGGAAAGTGTATCTGGTAAACTATAGGTCCGTCAGCCTGACCTCTATCTCAGGGAAAATCTTAGAAAAGTTTATTAAAGAGGCCATCCTTAATGGACTGGCTGGCGCCAACATCCCGAGGGATAGCCAGCATGGGTTTGTTGTGGGTAGGTCTTGCTTGACTAATCTCATTTCCTTTTATGACCAGGTGACCTATCACCTGGATATGGGAGAAGAGATTGATTTTGTGTATCTTGACTTCAAAAAAGCCTTTGATCTGGTATCCCATAATCACCTCTTGGCGAAACTGGCCAATTGTGGCTTTGAGTCCACCATGATCCTCAGGCTGAGAAATTGGCTCAATGGTCAGACCCAGAGGGTGGTGGTTGGTGGAAGTCAGTCGTCATGGTGCCCTGTGACCAGTGGGGTACCCCAAGTCTCTGTCCTTGGACCCATATTGTTCAACATCATCATTAATGATGTGCACATTGGAGTCAGAAACGGACTGGCCAAGTTCACTGATGACACCAAACTTTGGGGCAAAGCATCCACACTGGAATACAGGAGGGCTATCCAGGCTGACCTGATCAGGCTCAGCAGATGGGTGGATGAGAAACTAATGTTGTTTAACACTGAAAAATGCAAGGTTCTCCACCTTGGGAAGAAAAACCTGCAGCATCCTTATAGGCTCAGCAGTACTATGCTGGCTAGCACTATGGAAGAAAGAGACTTGGGGCTTATCATTGACCACAAGATGAACATGGGTTTGCAATGCAATGCTGTGGCTAGTAAAGTGACCAAAATGCTGGCTTACATCCATAGATGCTTCTCAAGCAAATCCCAGGACATCATTCTCCCCTTGTACTTGGCTTTGGTGAGGCCACAGCTGGAGTACTGCATCCAGTTGTGGGCCCCACAATTCAAAAAGGATGTGGAGAAGCTTGAGAGAGTCCAGAGAAGAGCCACGTGCATGATCAGAGGTCAGGAAACTAGACCTTACAACTACAGCCTGAGATCTATGAGGCTTTTTAGCCTGGAAAAGCTCAGGCTCAGGGATGATCTGATGGCCACCTATAAGTTTATCAGGGGTCACCATCAGTATCTGGGGGAACGTTTGTTCACCAGAGTGCCCCGAGGGATGATGAGGTTGAATGCTTATAAATTACTGCAAGACTGTTTCAAGCCGGACGTAAGGAAGAACTTCTTTACTGTCCGAGCCTTGAAGGTCTGGAACAGCCTGCCATCGGAGGTGGTTCAAGCACCTACTTTGAACACCTTCAAGAGAAAATTGGATGCTTATCTTTCTGGGATCCTATGACCTCAGCTGACTGCCAGCCCTTCAGGCAGGGGGCTGGACTCAATGATCTTCCAAGGTCCCTTCCAGCCCTAATGTCTATGAAATTATGAAATCAAAGGCAGAAAGCAGTTATGTGTTCAGGTACTTGCTAAGCCCTGATGATCTGTGCACAAGTCAATCCCAGGATATTTCTGTTCTGGAACAAATACAATGACTGCTCCTAGCCGCAGGGAGGGCCAGTTTCTAACATGTTGCTGTCACCAAAGCTGGAAACACAATGGGGGAGCCAGTCTGGAGGAACACTTTGCAGGTGTTCTCAAGACACCTTGTCCAGTATGTTTGAAAGTGGCTTCAGGAATTGCCCCTTCACAGGCAGTCATACTTCTTGCATGACACGTGCTTCTGACAGGGTGAGAAGATAGTGAACTGCACATTTTTTTAGCTTGATAAATTTAGGAGTTGTAGATTTAATATATATCTGGATCCTAGCTCCAATCTGTACATCTTTTGGACCCAGAAAAGATAAAAAGGGGACATTTTCAAAAATGCTTAGTGGAAGGAGACTAGCTAGCAATTTCACCTGAGGTAAAGAATCTCATTTCTTTGCAGGATCTACCCAAAGGAAGAGTAACAACAGCAGAACTCAGAGGAAATCATCCTCCCTCATCTGGATTTGTGCTGCCTGCACTGGGCATTCAGAAGCAAACTCTCCCCATTCCTATGAAGTCAGCTCCACCTCCTTCTTTTGGGACTTCCCCAGTGTATTATTTCTCTTTTCTACAGTTAAAACATTTGGTGGCAATTTTGCTAGGTTTGTTGATATCCACCCACTGGGAAACTCATTCACATTAAGCTGTGAAAAGTTCTATTGTGGCAAACACTCTTGGACTACCAGCAAAACAGGCAATAGTTATAAAGGCTCCAGTTTTTCTGTTTTAGAAATCTAGCCACATATCCCTGAGATGGGCATTGTAAGAACTCACCTATCAATACAAGTTTGAGCTGAAGGGTTTTTGTGTTGCTGCTGCTTACTAGTTTGTTTCTTTCTAGGAACAGGGCAGATAACTATCCTGATGAAATCCTGTTTCAAAAAGCATTGCTAGAGGTTGGTAGCCTCCATACTCTAGTTTATCTCACTTTCACTGTGGGTCTCTCACCTCTGAGCACAGCACTCTTGCAGTTTATTCAGGTGGAAGGAAACTGCAGCTGAGCAGTGTTGTCAAATATCCTATGGCATAAAAGAAAGCAGAAAGGAAAAGATGGAACTAGGGGAAAGCACAGGAGGGGGAGGGAGAAGAAGCCTTTTTTTTTTGGTTAGCCATAAATTTAAGGGGCTGTAGTTTGAATCTCAAATCAGAATACCCCTGAACTTTGAGATATTTGATATCCAGATCAGAATTTTACAACATAAATCTTCGTGTAAAATAGCAGAGAGAAGTGGTTAATCTGAAGTCAGGTGGAAGACATGCCAGGGTGGCATCTTACAGACTAACTCATTAAAAAATGCATAAGCCTTTGTAAGTAATAGCCTACTTTGCCAGTTGTCCTCATTTAAACAATCGCCATTAATGCCTACCCTCCCTGCTGCACATTTAGTTTCTACTGGGTTCCATATACAGTGGTGGGGATGGGGACAGGGACAGGGACAGGGTGGGGGGACTGGTTTGCTGAGGCAGGAGGATGCTTTAATGTGGAGCTAGGTGGCTCCAAGTGCTGCACTTGAACAAACTCCAGAGCAATTTGCTCCAGAGTTTTTTGCTACCAGGCATACATTCAAACTGTGAGCAAAAATTTCTGGAGTAATATGCTCCGGAGTTTATTTCTATGTATTAATTGCATGCAAAGATGTGTCCAATAATTAGGAAATACAAATTTAAAGAAAAGAATGATCGGAATCTCAAGAGATGAGGACTCGGTGGGCATATCCCCATCATCAGGACATCTCTCTTCCCAGAGACAAGTAGCATCAGAACACCTTATGCTACCACGACTTGTCCCTAGGTAACATCCATGCCATGCATACTCTGGCACATGGCACATTACCCTGGGTGGGGTAGGGGAGGCTGGGGCCAGCAACTGTGTTGGCCCCAGCAGTCTTATCTGGGATTCTGGGGGCCTCTGGGAGCTGCAGCTGCAGCAAGGCTGAAGCAGGGAGCTTGCTCCACCCAGTTTTTTTTAGGCATAATTTTTTTTGTCCCAGGAATCTCCCAGGGTCAAACTCCCTCCTCCCATAAAGTAGCAGCATGGGGAATGCCTGCATGTACAGTGTGTCTACGGTGTGTGCTGCGCAAAACACCACTGTTTTGTTTCAACATCCATTTTGCCATTTCAAAGGGACAGTGTTGTTTCATTTTGTTTCAAAGCACTGTCCGATTTCATTTCATCAACACTGTTTCACTGCCTTTTGACGTTTCGCCCATAGGCTATAACGTGGAATCATGAAAACACCTAAAACTTTGTCATTTTTTGCCTGATTTGTATGAAAATTGCACAGATGATAACCCCTTCTGAGGGCACGAAGCCTGCCAAGTTTCAGGAAGATAGGTACAGAGGTTTCTGGGAAACTGTACCCCAAACTGTTCAAAACACAACTCCTGACACTTGCCGGCAGTGGCAGCCTCCTCTCATCTGGCATGCAGATCCGGGGGCATGCACCCTCTGGGAGGGCTGCGGGGCTGTTCTGGACTCCTCCCAGGGGTGTGGGAACCAAAATATATTTCAATTGCCCCTGAGATAAATAATGATGTATAGCCCCTCAATAGAATTCTGCCTCCTCAAATTATGGCATAGAGTTTATAAGGAATTGTTGGTTTATTTAATTTAGTTTAAGAAACTTGATAATTAGATTAATTTGGTATCCATTTTTTCCTCATTTAGTTTGTTTATATGTTTTGTATTATATGTTATGTGTTTGTTCTGTTGGTTAGTATGATGATGATGATGACGACAATGAAAATCAAGATGATTACCTGGGTTTTTAAGATCCGGCTAGAAAAAAGCCTTGGTTGGGATGATTTAGTTGGGGATGGTCCTGCTTTGAGAACGGGGTTGGATTAGATGAGCTCCTGAGGTCTCTGCCAACCCTCATTTTCTATGATTCTGTGATATGTTTTTCCCCCAAACACTGGTATTCTAAACCTGGGAAGTCCTCAAGGTTATTTTGTGACTTCTCTAGGGGTGGTTCTTAGATCTTTACTACAGCAATTTTTTCATAGTTGGGGCCAATTTTAACAAAAGTTGGTGTATGTATCAATCTTTTCTTTCTCTTCTGAAGAAGAAGTGGGCTGACTTTTATTTACTTGGTTTTTAGGAAATATGTAACCTTTACTTAAAGATGCAATGGTTACAACAGCATGATGTTAAGTTTCTTATGACACAATATTTGCATGATATTGGCCTCTGCAAGCACTGCTCCCACCTGCCACTGTCCCTTCCTGGCTTTTGTATTCCAGTCACACTCTCTATTTTACATACTGCTTTATGCACATCTTTTGACAGCATCTGATGAAGTGAGCTCGAGCTCATGAAAGCTTCTGCTTTATATAATAGGCAGCCATTGATCTTCTGGATCATAACAGGTCTAGACACCAAAAGCTTCAGCATGTATGCCTAGACATGGGTATAAAGGAGTGGAGGCTGCCCTAGACCTATTATCCCTCCTTTAGATCATTGAGACAGAGTCCGAAGGGCAGGCCAAGTCAAGACATTCAGTGCCTTGATGGTTTTAGCTTCTGCCAGAAAGCAACAGATTAAAGCTGCTGCTGACTGCCTAATGCCTCAGTGAGGGTACTTTTCTGACAGGATGATGTTCCTTAGCATTATTCCCACCACCGAATACCCACAAGGCAATGGGAGCTAGAGTTTTGAGGTACCCTATACCCATAGGCGGTGGAAGAGGGGATGGGGGGCACATTGCTCCACTTGGCTCCCCCACGTCGTGCTCCTGGACCACCCACCAGGCTTGGATTACCCTATGACCCCGCCTGGTCTCCTCCAGAGGCGTGACACTGGGCAGCCAAGGGCAGGGCGACATGGCCCCTTATCTTTACACAGGCCAAGGGTGGGCTGCAGCTGTGAGCTGCACTCTGCCTGCTCCATGCCTTACTGCTGCCTTTGAAAGTGGTGCGGTGCACCACTACGTGAGTCCCACTGCTGGGCAGGCTGAGCAGCAAGGCACAAGGCACTGCTCTGCTTTCAGAGGTGGCAGTGAGGCAGGGCCAGGCAGAACCCAGCCCACAGCTGCAGCCTGCCTTTGCCCTGTGCAAAGATTGGGGGGCTACAAAGCCCCCCCTTAGCTGCCTGGCACTGTGCCTCTGGAGGAGTCATGGGTGTGGGGGCCCATGGGCTCTGTGCCCTATGGCCCAGTGGTGCTGCCAAGGCTGGCCCTGTTCTGGGCCCCCCTGGGTGGTGCGGGGCCAGGAATGGTGCGGGGAGGTGCCTGGGGCCTATGTGGGGCTGGGCTGTGGTGAATTCACAGGGGCTGCTGGTGCCAGACAACAACTCTGGGCATGAGGGAAGGGGCACGAGGGAAGGGATGGGTGCAGTGGGCCCGGCCCTGACCTCAGGTCCAGTTCTGCTCCAATTCCTGCCCAGTCCCAGCCCCATTCCTCCCCCCCTCTACTCCCTCATGGTCTCTTTCTCTCCCCCATCCCTTCTCCCACAAACTTTCCCATGGAGGATGGGTGGGGTGGGGGTGCGCATGCACGTCAGTGCGTGCACTCAGCTGCCCCAATTTTTTTCCCTCCCATATCTACTGTACCTTCTACATATTTTAACTTCCAATCCCCCTACATTAACAGCTATACACACTTAATGCCAGAACATACATTTCCTAACTCTTAGTTCCCTTTATCAGGAAAATGATTTAAACACCTTACAAGCAGTCTTTCCTTTAGCCTATGAACAGTAAATCTCCTGCAGAAGCCTTCTTGGCCTCAAGGCCAACTAGCTGTGACGTGTCGTCTGCTGGCCATCTGTTGATTTGGCTCATAATGTTTCAACAGCCTGAGGGACAGGGGAGAGATAAGAGGGGGGATTCTCACAGCTGATTAGATGCTTGCTGTTGGGGATGAGTCTCTGCAGGGGTAAAAAAGATTTAAGTCGACTGGTGAGAAGCTTTCTTTCTGTGACAGAGCAGACTGTATCTGTCAGTGCATGTCACACTGCAGGGCTCTACATTTTATGTTTATATTATGCCAGTGAATGTAGAGCTCAGGGAAGAGAGACATTAATACAATGCCTTGGGTAAAGAAGAGAGACATACTGCTGGATTCTAATCTCAGTTTCTGTTTGTTTCCTGGTTGCACCTTGACGACCCAAATCTGCAGAGTCGTGAAATAAAGTCCTAAACTTTAAGTATGGGATAAGTCCTATTGAAACCAATGGATCTAAAATAATAATGCTTGGGCTGTGCTCCAGAATCTTCCAGTAAAGCTGCCTGATTTGAGGACCTCATAACGGTAAGCAGTGTACAAATATGGAGTTAGAGGTAGACCTTTCCCAGAAGAGACTGCAATCTAAATAGTCTAGACAGGACACAAAGAGGATAGGAAAGGAAACAGGACAAACAGCTCAAGTGAATTAGTCAATGTTCCCCAAAGGGAGATGAGGTCTTTCCTATCTCTTCTGCTTGAGCTGTCCTACATCATATAAGTAAATAAATATTTAGCCAGCTAGAGAACAGCTAATATCAAACTAACAAAAAGCCAACATTAAACTAAATATTTTACCTTATTGAAAACAAAAGTTTTGGCAAGATCAAAATGGAATATTTCAAAATTATCAAAATGAAACAAAGAAGTCAAAGGAAATCTCAACTTTTTCCCCAACAAGAACATCACTGACATTTATAAATTTACATAAAATATTTAGATTTCTAATGGGAAACTGTTACTTAGAACATTTTTGAACCAACTCTTTTCTGCAAACCCAGAAGAACCAGACTCAAGCAAAGGTGGAACTATATGAGTTGTCCTTGGGTATTTAGAGATAATTCTCTACCATCAAGGATTATCTTTAACTGGTTTGGGGCATCTCATAACTCTTTTCCTCTACTTTTCACTGGACCACTGGGTGCATCTATGGTGATATAGCAATGTGCTCTGTCACTGCATGATACACTACAGTGATGTAGCAATCGTGTGTCTACACATGATTGCCAGCTACGTTGCCATAGTGGTGCATTCCTCCAGATATAGTGTGTTGCTATGGCAATATAGTGGCAAAATCTACCCATGTTCTGTGTGAACGGCAGAGTAACTGCCCATACTGTGCTGTTTTTTAGTACTTCCAAAAGGTAGTATGGAGAGGCACAGTAGCCACCCATATGGTGATGTGTAGTCTTAGAGTTGAGTGCATCTAAAGAAAATTTAGCAAAGACTTTGCCCAGTTCATGTGGCAGACAGGAAGGTCTAAGGATTAGAAGGTACAAAAATAGTTCTAAAAATGATGCAGAAGTTTAAAATGCCTTTGTTAGATGCTCACTTCCTATGAACATTAATGCTTATTACACTGCTTGAAGTCTGTTCAATTCCTCTAAGGGAGTGCAAATTCTTGCCCACTTTTGAAGTACTGTTTAACACTCTGTTAGCAGCTTTTTGTTCTTTGCATTGCCACCTTTGCTAATAATGTCACATTCACACGTGTGTATGTGCATGTGTGTCAGTGGGAAAGTAATACAACAAGAGAAATTTAGGAAGAGAGCTGAAAATTTTTCTACAAAACATAGTAATGAAGGCTTGGCGATCTCCTAGTTCATCAGATGCAGCCCCTTGCCTGAGAATGGTTTGTAACAAGAATTATCAAGCTTGCATTTTAAAATGAAATTATTTTTTTCCCCCACTACTCCCACTGGAAAGCTGTTGCAGAACTACTGCGCTCTAATCATTACAAATCATGCCAGACAGCTGTAATTTCAAGCTTCAGTTTATTTATGTCAAATTTAAACCTATTTGTTCCTTTGACAACATTATGCTTTAGGTTAAATAACTTTTCTCCTTCCTGAGCATTTTTGCCTCTGATGTATTTAAAAAGAGCTCTCATATCCTCTCTCAACCTTCATTTTGCTAAGCTAAAAAATCCAAGCTCTTTTAATTTCTACCAGTAAGATAGGGTCCACATTCTAATGTACTTTTCTTTACTGGCTTCAATTTGAATTCCTCTTTTGTGAGCAAAGGAATTGGATATACTTTTTTGATCAGTTCATGCACCCAAGTCTTTTTGTCTCTGTCATTTCCAAAGGGGAGCCTCTAGCTTACAGCAGAAATTCTTCTTGTTATACTCTTAAGTGTATGACTTGGCATATGATGACCAAAACAACAGAAATGGGATGAAACAAATAGTATGCAAGTCATCCTGTATGATATTTCAGTCCTCCATATTGATGATGCCGCCCAACTTCATATCATGAGTGGATTTCATTACCGTACTTTTACCTTGTGTCAAGGCCATTAATGAAGATATCAAATAAAACAAGTCCCACATGAATCCTTGAGGAACTCCAGCAGTAACATCCCTTCAGCTCAACAGTTCCTCTTTCAGCATAACTGATTGTCATCCCCACTTCAGACAATTGCTTACCCAGTTTGAAAAGCTTGTACTAACCTACATTTTCTCCTGCTTAACTATCATTGTCCTACATGGCTCTATATCAAATGCTAACTGGCATCCAGATAGGCACGATCTATTACTTTCTCCATATCCATTTAGTGTTTGGACTGTACCTAGATTATTTTAGCCCCTAGCCCATACTCACTACATATAGTGATTCCAATCTTTTTTTTTTTTTTCTTTTTTTCTTTTTTGTTCCTTTTAACCATATAGGTCCAAAAAATCCATTGCTATTTGTTTTAATATCCTTTTCAAGGTCTAACTCCGCTCAGCTTTTGGTAATTCTCACTTTATCTGTACACTTCTTGACCTCTAAGACATGACTTCCATTAATGATCAGTCCTTTTTCCATTTCTTGTAGACTCTGTGATTATTTCTACTATCCTTTATGAGGTGGTTATTCATTCAGTTACATCTGGAACTCTTCCCTACAAGATTTTTTCTTCCCCTTGGAATGAACATTTCAGATAATTTTTGCACCTTTGACTTAAAGAAATTCTAAGATTCCTCACCGTCCAGTCTCTGGGCTCTTCAGTTCAGCTGACCTCATAAATTAATTCCCTCAAAGTTTGCCCTTTTGAAATAGAAAGCCTTATTTAAGACCTCTATTCCGTTAGTCTTCCCTTTAATTTAAAATGAATAAGCTTGTTCGAACAATCCAAGGTTATTTTTGATCATTTGGTCTTCTATAATGCCCTCACTACTCACCAAAAGCAAGTCTAAAATAGCATTACTTTTTGCTCCTTCACTAAATGTTTGGTAGAGAAGTCTACTGGTCACCACATCCAGAAATATCAATGACTTACCGCTTTCAATAGCATTTTTTCTCTAATTTGTGTCTTGGACATTAAAGTCTCCCATAATAACATATTTTCCTAGAGCGGTGCTCTCTTTTATATGATATACATTTTTATCCGCATGCAAATCCTAAAGCTCTATAGCATACCAATGCTGGCACTGGATTTATGACCCAGATACCTTGTTCTGGGCAGATGGAAAATCCTCAGGCCAACCATGACCTCTCCATTTGATAATAGGCAAATTTTATCGATACACAGTGATAGCAGATAAGAATAATGCAAACAATTCTATATCTACCAGTGCTAGAGCTACACAAAGTATGTCTGGCCAATATGCGAGCTTCATTCTGAGGTTCTCTCTTGAATGTCAGATGTTAGCAGCCTGGAGGTTGGAGGCTGAGGCCTAGCCTCCCCCAGCGGGGTGGATGAGATAGGCTGGTGGTATTCCCTCTGTCCCTTCAGTTCCCTTCTTGGGGACCCATTGCCGCTCTAAAATCCCTCCTTTTGTACTATGTCTCTCCTCTGATGACTCTTCATCTTTGGGCATCACTGATTGGTCTATTTGTGGTTGTCATATTATCCACATTCTGTTGTGTCAACATATTCCCTTGATTAACAAACCCATCATATGCACATATCCTAATTTGGTTCTTTCTAGTGTCCTCCTAATTTGGTCTGTTCCCCAAAACCAGAAATCCCAAGGGCTCTGCATCTGGGCACTGTGACCTAATGCCACCTTATCTTATGTTATACACCTGTACTGTGCAGTAACTTTGGTTACTGTCCAGTAAATGTGCACATGTAGATGTACCCACATTCTCCTATCCCTTTAATATTGATTCTATAGCCTCATTTCTCCTTTTTGTTACACAGGCTCCTGGCATTAGTATACAAACAACTCAGTTGTTTCTCATTGGCCTCATCTGTTTCCCAAGCTGGATCAGGCACAGTCCTTTCATTATCCATAACCCCAGATTACTCTTCACAGTCACACAAAATTAGCATTCTTCTCCTTGCTTTCCACCTTTATCCTTTACTACATATGAATTATGTGTGTGTATGTAACCTAGATGTGAATTTATATAGGTAAGCCCACTATGTATGACTAGTAGTCTGAAATAAGTTTTCTATTTCAAAATGGCAAACTTTAAGGGATATCATGGTAGGCAATTACTATAAGCACGAAAACCAAGACAGGAAATGGATAAGCACTATTTAAAACAACAATTTGGAAGCTTCCAAATTGCAAGACTTGGTTCTCATGCAGAACTTTAACTATCAGGACATCTGCTACGAGGTAAACACAGCAGTGAACAAGCACTCCAACAAGTTCTTGGACTGTGTTTAGGATAACTGTTTGATCCAAGTGAGAGAGAGGTCAATGAGGGGGGTAGCTCTTTTCAACTTAGTGCTCACAAACAGGAAGGAATTGGATGATAATATGAAGGTAGAAGGTAATTTGGATGACAGTGGCCATGTCTGCATGAGATGGTGACTAAGCCATCATTACTGTGCAGGCATTTAGTACTTGTTTATATTATTTCATGGTCTCTGGCCATATCTACACAAGACACTGACTGTGCAGTAGCCTGAGACTACTGCACAGTGGTGTCATGTGGAAGCAACTGTGATGCAATACTACCATGCAGTAGTCTCAGGCTACTGTGCATTAATATCTCAAAGCCATTTGTGGGCACTACTGTTCAGTAACTCGAGTTACTGCACAGTCATTTAGCATTTGTATAAGTACTAAGTTTATGTGAAAAGCAAGTCTTAAAGGAAAAGAAGTCCAAAAGAACTGGCTATACTCTAAAAGAGCAAGCTATCTAATGAAGTGAAGAATGGGAGTGCAACAGGAGACCAGCCTAGCCAGACAGTGATCTATTCAAAGAGTTGAAATTCAGAAAGGAATATTATAAAAAGTGAAAACTTAGTCATAGTACTAGGGAAAAGTATAAAAGTATTGCATGGGTATGCAGAGAGAAAATTAGGAAGGCCAAGGCACAGTTTGAGAATCAGTGGGCAAGGGACATACAAAGCAATAACAAGGGATTCTACAAGCATGTCAAAAGTAAGTGAAAGACCAGAGGAACAATACATTGCTTATGGAGTGTGTAAGGCAAGCTAATTATAAATGATTTAGAGAAGCCTGAAGTATTTAATGCCTTTTTTTACTTCAGTTTTAACAAATAGGGGCAGCTACAAGATGGTGAGTGCAGCTGGCAGTACAGATAAGGAAGGAGACAAATAGCCTAGAGTAATAGAGGAACAGATTAGGGATTACTTAGATGCATCCAAGTCAGCAGGGCCAGATGGGATGCACCTGAAGGTGCTGAAGGAATTGGCTGAGGTAATTTCAGAGCCATTCACTATCTTTTTTGAGAACTCCTGGAGGTCAGGTGAGATCCCAGATGACTGGAAACTGGCAAATACAGTACCCATCTTTAAGCAAGAGATGGAGGATCCAGGGAACTATAGAACAGTCCATCTGACTTCCATACCTGGAAAGATCATGGAACAGGTCCTCAAGGAATCCATTGAGCAGCACCTAAATGAGAACAAAGTAATCAAGAATAACCTAGAGAGATTCACCAAAAGCAAGTAATTCCTGACCGATCCGATTTCCTTCAATAATAAAGTGACAGGCTGTGTGGATGGGGAGAGAGCTGTGGTAATAGTATAACTTGAATTCAGCAAGGCTTTTGACACTGTCTCCCAAGATAGTCTTATTAGCAAGCTAAGATAATGAAAACTAGATGAAAGTACTGTATGGTAGATACACAATTGGTTGGATCATCATATTTAGGGAGTAGTCCTCCATGGTTTATGCCTAGTTGGGAAGAGATATCAAGTGGAGTTCCCCAGCGGTCTGTCTTGGGTCTGGTATTGTTTAATGTCTTCATTAATAATTTGGATCATGACACTGAGTGCCCGCTCAGCAAGTTTGCAGATGACACCAAGTTGAGTGGAATTACAGTCAGGAGGGTAGGGCTAGGATCCAGAATGACCTGGATAGAGTGGAGAAACGGTTTGTTATCAATCAGAGGAGGTTTAACAGTACAAGTGGGTGTTGGAGATTCACATTTCCAAAAATGCCTTAAATAGTTGAACTTTCCTCATAGCCCCAAGCTGTGAGCTACTTATTTACCTTCATTATGTTGTCACACTTATCTTCCTTTTATAGGGCCCGGAAAAATTACACTGGACATCCCTTTGTACTTACAGGTCCTGTAAGCATCTTCCCCAGTATTATATAGCCATTCTTGATCTGTTCCATTAAAAATCTGGCAGGAATCTGCCATTTGTCCTGACACAAAGAACAATAAAAAAGAATTCAGAAGGAACCTGAACCTCAAACTCCCACATTTAGAGGAATAGCCTAATCACAAAAGATTTGAAATGCAGTCAATGGGCAAGGAAGCTCCCATGGCTGAATAAGGAACCGTTGGACATCATTAAGCTTAAAATAGTGGGCTACACCAGCTAGAAAACAAGCTACATTACCAAAGAAGATTACTCTGCATTTGCCCGCACCTGTAGAGAGAGGTCGAGAAAAGCCAAGGCAGAAACTGAACTTAGGCTAGCTACAGGAATCAAGGACAACAAAAAAGTCCTTGTTCAGATACATGGGAAGTTAGAAAAATAACAAAGATGGTATTGGGCCCCTGCGAGATTCAATGGAGCAACTGACATCCAATGCCCAAGAAAGGGCCAATCACCTAAATTGCCAGAGTTTGGTTGTACCTGGGAGCGTAAAAAAACCTATGTTTTTGCATAGTTTTTTCACCCTCCCAGGAGGATCACACTGTTAGGAATGGCACAAACCAATCTGGGAGTGAGCAATGGGCTCAAAATTGATGTGGATCAGGTGAAGGAACACTTTGAGAAACTAGACATTCACAAGTCTGCAGGCCCAGACAGAATGCACCCGTGAGTTTTGAAGGAGACATCATTGCATCCCCCTTGGCAGAGATATTTGAAAAATCATGGTACTTGGGGGATGCACTGGATGAATGGAAAAGAGTCAATGTGGTCCCTATTTACAAGAAAGGGAGGAGGGATCACCGGGGAACTATAGACCAATCAGTCTGATGTTTGTCCCTGGAAAAATCTTGGAGAAAATTGTCAAGGGATCCATCAACACCAGACTAATGGAAGTCAAGCTTCTGAATGCCAGCCAACATGGCTTTGTGACTGGCAGGTCTTGCCTGACCAACCTCATCTCCTTCTGAGACCAGGTAACGTGTACACTGGACAAGGGAGATGATGTGGACGTCATCTATCTAGAATTTAAGAAATCCTTTGACCTTGTTCCTCATGACATCCTCATGGTTAAGCTGGGGAACTGTGGACTTGATCATCTTATGGTCTGATGGCCAGACAATTGGCTATGGGGTCAGACCCAAAGAGTAATAGTTGATGGGAATAAATCAAAGTGGTGCAGGGTGACCGGTGGAGTCCCTCAGGGCTTGGTACTTGGGCCGGTACTCTGTAACATCTTCATTAATGATCTGGATTCAGGAGTCAGATATGAACTGACCAAGTTTGTAGATGATACCTGTGACGGCGCCGGGCCGTCCCTAGGGACCCGAGAGGGACCCCGGGGTTCGAAAGGAGGTGCAGGAGACTCACCGGGGACGGGGGAACCGGGCGGCGA
>JAGPOW010003648.1:53183938-53203987 GCA_030014935.1 Caiman crocodilus
TATATTTCGAAAACATCAAAGTCGTGGCGGGCGAGACAAAGGGTTAAAGGGACAACCTGCAGGAGCTACACACGACCCAGGGGCCAACCGCAGTCACAATACCAAATTATGGGAGAGGGCAGTCACACTGCAGCACAGGCTAGGAATACAGGCTGACTTGGACTCACTTGCAAGGTGGGCCAACTAAACCTGGATGACCTTCAATGCAGAGAAGTGTAAGGTGCTGCACCTCATTAGGAAGAACCCCTAACATACTTATAAGCTTGGCAGTGCTACACTTGCTAGCACCATGACCGAAAGGGACTTGGGGGTCTTGATCGACCACAAGATGAACATGAGCCACCAATGTGATGCTGTGGCTGGCAAAGCTAACCAAACTCTGGCATCTACCGATGCATCTCAAGCAAAACCAGGAAAATCATTCTCCCCTTTTACTTGGCCCTGGTGAAACTGCAGCTGGAGTACAGCATCCAGTATTGGACTCCCTTCCCATTTCAGGAAGGATGTGGAGAAGCTTGAGAGAGTCCAGAGGAGAGCCACTGTGTATGATCCAAGGCCTGGAGGGAAGGCCGTATGAGGAGAGGCTGAGGGACTTGGTACTGTTCAGTCTGGAGAAGAGAAGGCTCAGGCGGGACTTGGTGGCAGCCTACAACTTCATAAGAGGGGTACATCAGAACTAGGTGAACAGCTGTTCACCCGAGCTCCCCAAGAGACAACAAGGTCTAATGGCCATAAACTCCAGGAAGGCCGATTTAGACTAGACATAAAAAAAAGTTCTTTACAGTGCATGTGTCCAAGGTCTACAACAAATTGTCCCCAGAGGTGGTGCAAGCACCTGCTCTGGACTCTTAAAAAAAAGAACAGGTGGATAGATTTCTTGCTGGGGTCACTTGATCCCAGCTAACTTTCCACCTATGGCTGGGGGGGCTGGACCCAATGATCTCATGAGGTCCCTTTCAGCCCCTAACGTCTATAAAAATCCATATTAGCTATTCTAGGAAAGTGTTCTCTTTCATGAAAAAAAATGAAATCATGTGTGGTTTTGTGGGACAGGAAATCTGTTTGCTTCCCAGATCTATGTAGAAGCATGGAAGGACCCCCTGCCCTCACAACTCAGATGTAGTGGGAGTCAACTTGATCTCAAAGAGCAGATGACAGGTGAAGAAAAGCAACTCCTAGAAACTCACTTTCCAAAACATTCTCAGAACTCAGACATGGAGGATAAGCAGGACCTGATCTCTGAACACCATTTCAGGAGCATCAATTGGGAAACTGAAGAAAGATGGAAAGGAGAGAGTTTCAAAAGCAAGGAGAGGCTGAGATAGATGATCAGGGAGGTTTTAGAAAGAAACTAGTTGAGAGAAACTGAGTTTAGGAAGAGGAAACAAGGATTTCTTTTAATCAGCATGTTGAATGATTTAAAGTGGGGACTGTTTTTTCTAACAACCACAAAAATTAGAAAGGGCCAGGTCTATGCCCCTGCAGATTCACCAACATTTTTGCTATTGATGAACTAATAGGTAAGAGATAATGAGATATGCCATGTCTACGTATTTCTGCATTGGGGTACTTTGTAAAGTAGGGGGAAGTTTGAAATTGATCATCTGTTCAGGCTTGGAAAGGATTTATTTAAATGAACTTGGTTTTTCTTACTTTCCCTCAGGTATTTGTACTGGTAGAAACCCATTAGGTTGCCAGCGGTGCTGTAGGGTCACATATGTAACCCTGGTGCTATGGGGTTATACAAGTACAACCTTCATCAGGTTAGCCACCATCAGACAGCACATGGATTAGATCTCAGGACTTCCAGAATCAAAATTTCAGGCTACAACCCCCTCATTTAAAAGCAAATCATTTTCAATTATAAGAAACCATTCAGAAGCAGTGGGCACACATGTAAATCACAAAATGGTCTTTACAAAATAGGCTTGAGGCTGAGAAATGTGTGTTTAATGTGTGATTGTATTTGTGCATGTGAGTTTTACAGCAGCTAGCATGCTGTGCTGAGAGCTAAGCTAGGAAATACTGAAATTAGAGGTGCAGCTTAAGTCCTTCTTCTCTCAGGAATTTGTAGTTTACTCTGGGTGTCTACATGTTCATTAATGCACCATAGTTACTGCACATTAACTTTAGTACTTGGATAGCCAAGTACTAAATCAATGTGAAGTAACTTGCACTACTGAGCAATACTGTTGATGCATGGGTTTTCTCAGATGTTAACTGCACAATGGCCTAATACTGCTGTGCAGTAGCTGTCACAGAATTGTTATACGTCACCCAAGGGTGTCCCTATTTGCTCCGTATGTATGTAGTTGCCTTCTCTTTGGAAAATTTACTGCCATGCCTTGATGGGAGAAAATAAATTAATTTACCATGAAGGGAAGGCTACTGACTCATATACAATAACTAATGTCCACTTTGGAGTTGTTGTTGCAGGGCTCCTCCTCCCCTCATACCCTGTCCATGCCCAACCTGCATCCATTTTAAGACTCTTAGTCCACAGATAACAGGAAAATATTTTACCCAACTTGTACAGTCATTGAGTTTTTTCTGTCATCAATCCATTCATTCAGTGTTATCAGATACACAGTTTCTTTATTTTCTTTGTTATATGGTCCCATGCATTAATGTACATTCCCTTCCCATAACCTTACTAATGGAGAGTTTAGAAAGGGGTCCCCCTCCCGTCACCACTGTTTTTTTGTATAGTTCTTTCCGGCTCAAGACCAATAGCTTCCCTGTCTCAATTATTTATGGAAGATCTTTGGGCAGATGCCACTTTATGATGTCATCCGTGTAGCATGAACAGAACTAATGTAGCTGATGTTAACATACAGTGTAATAATATTGAAATATAACCATGTTAGTCTTGTCCTGTAAGTAACTTGAAAACTCCATTTTGTATCCTTTTGCTTAACATAAGTGAATAAACTCTGCATAGCTTTTATGTATGAGTGTTTGTAAAAGGGTGAATGGTGAGAGAATGGCATAGAGACAGGACAAAAAGATTTAACTTTATGTAAGCAACAAGGTGCCGGATGTGTAAATTACCAGCCATTAACTAATTAACAAACAGCTGAAGAATCCCTTTGAAGCTCGAGGGCACAAAGGAGATAACAGAAAAAGAAATGCTGCCACGTGAGCAGCAAAAACACTCCAAGGCTACGATAAGCTAAAGACAAAAAAAGAACATTTGCAAAAACAGAAGCTGGGTATGGAAAAACCCCAAAGCACTGAAACAAAGGATGCCAATCCCTATAAAGGAACACTTTGAAAGTGCCAACTTGGGTGAGTCTCTTTCTCTACTGCTGTTTTATAGGAGCACAGATGCATCTGTTCACTCTGCTCCAGCTGTTATCTTCAAATCTGCTATCTTCAAATCATCATAATCTACTCAGAAAGCATGAGTTGGCCACCCTGGGCTGATATGAAGCAACTATTGCTGGTAACAATATCTGGTGTATGTATGGATGAAACGGTTGTTTTGTGTATGCGTATGCCTCTGTGTAATGATGTGTATGATGACCTGTGTATGTTTGTATGAAGAGTGTGTCCGAACCTCTATGTCTGACTCCTGTAATCAATAAATGTGGCACCTTGCTGTCTGTACTGAGTAATTAAAAGTGCCTCGGCACAGCTAAGTTTCAGCACAATGCGAGTGTTCGGTTGCAAGGGATTCCCCCATAAGGCGGGAAAAGACCCTCGATGCAATGATCAGTCCCGCCAAAGCTTGCATCTGCACTCCTTGCATGCATGCTTTCGATTGACTTGACATAAATTATTCATCCATTGTGGCTGGCAATTGGCTCGCTAACCGTATAAAAGGCTTGGGAGGTTTCCGCCCAAGTTGGAGGAGAGAGTTCAGATGCATGTCAGAGACAACTTTCACGTGCATCTCGAAGTGGACATGGAGGCCTGATCAACCACCAACGACTCCTGACTCCCTGTCACTGAAATCCTGACGTACCCCGTGCCCTGCATGTTTGAACAACATCGGTGTGCCACCCGCTTTCTGCTTTCTACTTGTTTCTGCAACTCTGTGGAGTGTGCCTACACTGTACTCCAGTTGTATATAAAGTTATTTTCTGAATTCAATTGACAAGCTTACTGTGCCTAATTCCACTCCATCAGCGGCCTCATCCGCCTTGTCCGGCCCCCACACTTGCGTTATCCCCCTTTATAAAGTCTCACTTGTGATTTGAGCAATTGGCAATTTGTGTAACGTCTTGAGTGCTACACTCCACCCTTTCATCCCAGGTAAGTATCTCATACTGCTCTATTTAATGGGGGCTGGTAATGGCCTCCCTATTATAGTGCATTAGCATAGTTTTTGCCTGGTATGCTACTGCACAGTGTTTTTAGGCTCCTGTGAAGTTAGTGTCTCATGTAGCTGTACCTCCTGGGTAACTCCCTGAAACCTATACTTAATTGGATCTGTTTTAGAATTAGGTTTAAATCCTGAAGAATGGGTCAATCTTCTAAAAAAAAATTGGGTGTGGGAGAGAGGAGGCAACAGCAACCTTTCTTTTATTTTGACTGTGATCAGAAGTTTGTAGGCTCACCTGGGATAAAGGATACTTGGGTACAAATCTCCTTTTTGTCTGAGGAGATTTGAATCCACATTGCCCACTTCTCCAAGTACTGCCCTTATTACCAGGCTATGGGGTAATCTGGAGAGCATCTCTCAGTCCCTCCTGTTGCAACTGTTTTACCTTTGTTGAATAGTTAAATGCTCATTAGCCAGGGACAGATGGTAACATTCATTCCAGTTTAATGGTGAGAGCACTCACCTGGAAAAAAATAAAACAAGTCTCCCACACCCATGGAGAAGTATGCCTCAAGAAGTGAATTATGGGGTAAAGCATGGTGTGTGTGTGTGTGTGTGTGGTAGGAGGGGGTGAGGTTCATTCCTCTTCAGATTTTGTTTTGTGTTGTGTTAAACGTGGTCTGGACACAAGTTCTGAATCATGCACTGCAGGTGAGATAGAATTCACGTAGTAGTCATCCCCCCAGCGTATTTCACGCTGAAATGTGAGATGGGCACCATACAGCCCATCCTGTGTTCAGAATTTGCATGGCCCTTTTTATGCCCAGCAGCAGAGACATAGGTGCCAGAGAGCTTCAGCACCTATGAGGTTATCTGGAGATTTCATAAATACCAAATGCTTGCCTTAGGTGCCCAATCTTTCTTTCTCTTCTTGGGAATCTAGATCCTGGGAGTCCTGCAGAGAGCATTTAAACTACAGCTGTCTTGAGACAGGCAGAGAAATGCTGTAAAGGACCAGAAGCAGGTGACCCAGGGCCATATCCACCCCTGTGTATTGTCAGTTTCTCTCTTTGGCAGGTATACAATGCAAGCAAAATACTAACAAGGACCTTTATTTCTCATGTATCTCCAAACTGCTGTGTTGTGGTAAATAATATATAGGGTGGGGAAGGAATTGCACACAAATTCTTTGCTTGGCAGAAGCAAGCAGGGGCCAGAGAAGGTATTTGCTGATGAATAAATAATCATGTACAAAGAGATTACCACGTACAAATCACATACTAAGAAATTTTAATGCTGGAGATTTTACCATCTACTCATTAGCTTCACTGAATTATTTACTTTGAAAGATGCAAGTCACACTGAAGTTGGGGATGAGTGAACTGGTTTGGTTAATCCTACTCTAAACTTTGGCCCGAACTTGAAACAAATCCTTTTTAGAGGCTTAAAAATGTTCAAGTAACTTACTTCAAAGCATGGCTACAACATCACTTCAGCATTACTTTAAAGCCTTTTCCCTTCCCAGTTCTGTGGAATTTCAGTTATTCTCGATTTCACTCAGGGTCATGGACGAAACCCGAGACTTGCTGGAGAGTTCTTCTTGCTTTTCTGGAAGCAGGAAAGAGCATGACAGGCTTGCTTCAGATTTCTGATTAAGCCCAAATGCACTATGGTGTTTGGCACATTAGAAATACAATAAGATGTTAGAGGGAGAGGAAAGCAGGCAGCCAAATTGTGTCAAATAAGGTTTCCAGTACTTAGTATCATCAGAGGTATAACGGACAAAAAAGATCCATTCCCTATATCAAAGAGCCCACAATCTGAATTTTGCTTTAGATGATGGGATCCAGTAAGAGGCTAAGCTGAACTACTGCTTAACAAAGGTAAACTTTAGGCACAGATCACATTTAAGGGTCAGGGGAGTGCCCTATCCCTGTTAGGAAAAGCATGGATGGGGTCTTCCAGATTTCTGCTCCCAGGTGTGAAGATGGCTGTTTCTCCTTCCCAAGCTGGGGCTTGGCTGCATCTTCCATCCCAACCAAAACAACTGTAGTAGCCAAGTACCCCCTCCTTGGATGCCTGTACAGAGCTCAACACTAAGCAGCTTGGGGAAGCAGAAAGTCATTGCAGTATTTGATTCCAGTGAGACTGGAGAGGCCCACACAGTAGTGCAGCGTTGCAGCTAGGGCAAAGCAGCAATGGCTACTTCTGGTTGTCATACAATCATGATCATGTGGCTGCTGGCAGCAGCCGCTTTTATTTTGCCTCCTCACCCGTCCTGGGCAGTTGCCCTATTTGCCGTACCCTAGTTGTGACTGGCCACACAAATCTATATACAAAGTCTCCCCACCTCCAGTGAGTCCTTCTGCTGGCTTTTCATGTCCTCCATTCCTTAAACTAGTCAGGAAGTCCCCAAAGATTTCTGTAAAGAAATGATTTCAGCAAAATGTTTTTGATTTTCTATTGGGGAAAAAGTCAAAAAAAGAATGTTTCCTTTCAGATAAGTTTCATTAAAAATGGGCTGTTTTAATTTTTAAGAGACCCAAGATGTTTTATTTGAATAAACACCTGCCATTTTCACCTACCAACTGGACTTTCTGGCAGACAACCTCTCTTATAAGCAGGGATCTTCTTTTTCTCTGTTTAAAAATTGCAAATTCTCTGATGACCCCCCCGATGCATTTTTCCACGATTAAAATGAAACATCACTAATACACACACACACACACACACACACACACACACACACACACACACACACACACACGAGGTATCAAATGAACCCAATGTTTTATTGATATATTTAAAAAATCTTAAAGCAATTTGGAAGTTTACCAGTGCCTCAATCACTATAATAAAATAAATTCTAAATACCTATACATTTTGGCATTTGATTTTTGGGTTTATCGTAGAAAATCAGAGCTCCTGTTGCTCCCTTCACTCACCAGGAGGCAGGTCCAGCTGTAGCTGCCCCCACCTCTGCTTGGTGGCACTCAGCAGTCCTGATATACCATTGCTCCTCACTTCTGACCCACAATCCCCCAACCCTGCCAGAGCCCCTAACTCCCCACCTGCAGCCTCCTGCTTCCCCCAGCCCAGCTGCCAGGGCTATGGGGCCAAGGACCCAGGTCCCCAGTAGAAGCAGGGAACACAACTCTGTGCCACCACCCCTGCCAGGCAGATGTGGGGAGCCTCCCAGCAGCAGCACTGAACCGTCCCACCTTGTCCTTGCCTGCCATACTGGGTCCCACCTGCTGGGCCATGGAGGCCCTGGGTGGAGGGCAGCAGAGCAGGGAACCCCATGGTCACAGCAGGCAGCCTGTGTCTACCCCTACCCTGCACACAAATCTGGGGGGCAAGGCAGAAAACCATGTTTTTCTCCAGAACATGAGAAAAAAAATCTGTGTTTCTGTGTTTTTTTGCGTTCTTCCATGGCAAAAAACCCAGATCCATGCTTATAAGGCAGTGAGCTGCATGGTGCTTCATCTAAGTCACATGGCTTGGGGTGCATTATGGGAGATGTATTATGGGATGGAAACCTAACCATGAAGGGAGAATGGACTCATTAGGTTCCCAAACTACAACACTCATTAGACAATAGGATAAATTGTATAATGTTGAAATGATTTAAACTGGAACATTTGGGCTCATTTCATAAAATCAAAACAAAACGTTTCAAATTCAGCCTGTTTAATGGAGATCTTTTTGTCTACAACTCTCCATGTATGCTTGTAGGCTGGTTATGAGTGCTGCTACACTATAGAGTACCTGCCTCTAGAGGCCTCCTAGCGCCTACAACCTCTGGTCTCTCCCCCTCATTTGGTATTCTCTCCTGCCATGTCTTGATGTCATCACACCCCTTGATGGCAGGCTTCAAGCAGAAGGAAAACAAAACAGAAAGTACTTGGGTATTTAACTTGCTTCCTGTGCAGATCCGCAGCTTCTCTTTGCTCAGAGCTTCCTCCTGAGTTCTCTTGCTGTAACCTGGACCCTGGTCCTCATTCATCTCAAGGAACATTCTGTCCCTGGTGGCTTCCACATCCAGACTACCCCTTCCAGACATAAGGCCCGGTCTTATGCAGAGCACTTTGGGTCATCCGACCCCTCTACTTCCACCCCCTGAGTCATCAAGCTCTGCCTACACCTGGACATGGTAGGAATCTTGTTTCTGACTCCTCTTCCTGTGCATTTGCCTCTGGCATTACTACAGGGTGCAAGTAGAAGGCACACAAAGTGGAAGGAAGTATCAGGGAAGGGAGATAATCAGAACCACAGAAAAAATCATCCAGGGGAAGGGACTACAATCCAGCAAAAGGATGAAGCAGCATATGCACAAAGCTAACAGAGGAAAGGGAGAAGGGAACAGGTTGCAGTAGAGGAAAAGGGCCAGGAGTGCCTCGATCGTCTTCTCATTCTAGTAATGGGGTAGGGGCCCTGTTACAATGCTGTATCACTGATCTCTACTAAAACAGGATGCGAGTGGGGAGGAAGGGAAAGATTGCCTTCCTGACATCTTTGACAATCATTTTCTAAGCCTGAAGCATGAAGATAGGAGGTCCCACAATCTTTCTTTCTTCCACTTTCACTGTATCCTGAAATAAGCATGCCAAGTCCTCAAATTTCAGAATGGTGTGAGGGACTTAAGTTCCACAGTGACAGTGAAAAAGCTCATGTCTAACTGTGTTCAAGCTGTCATTTGAACCCTCAGCAATGACTCTGATGGTGATACAGTGAGAAAAGGTCCTTTTGTTTATAGGTCTCTCTGAAAATGAGTTTTCTCTATGAGTGAAGTAAATCCCTTACTATCATCCACAATAAGACAACGAAAGTGTCATGCCTGAAATGTCACCTTTAAAAAGGAGAGAGGCAAACTACTTTCTTAAGCATGCAATTTCATATTTTTTGCAGGGATTTCTCTGACTTTCCACCAGAAATGTATTCACATGAAACAAAACTTTAAGTTTTCATTCTTCCACCAAATGCAATAACATCCCCTTGGCACAGTGTTCATTCACTTCTAAAGATCTCTCATGAGTATGGCTACTGTTTTGCACTGTATCCAGGGGTTATATCTTGAAGTGTATTCAGTTCAAGAAATACCCATTTTATAAATGTCAATTTCTACTCCTCATATAATTGATATCAGGGAAGCGCATTATGTGCAATGAAAGCTCATTCCAGTGAAATGCATAGTCTCCATCCTCCTTAGTGGAAATGAGGAAATAATGGATTATTGTTTCATTGGCTAAAGTGTAAAATTGAGAAAAATATTTGGTTTGGGTCAAACTGAAATAAGAGAGGCTTGTTACACATTACACTGTGAACTATGCAGCCAAGTGGCAATGCTAGCATGAGTTTGGAGTCAGTCACATGTTCAGGCCAGCAGGGGCCTGGAAGACTTGCAAGGTAAGCATTCCCCCATTCTATTCTAGGCTTCCCCCCAGCCCTTTGGGGCTCCCCTGGTTCCAGTCCATCTTTGGGGCTCCTCCCCACTTCCCTCCCTTGCCACTTACTTGTGGCTGGCCATGCTGTCTGTCCTGGGGAGCAGACAGAAAATGGTTAACCTTTCTGCCTAGACCCTGCCATGGACACTACCACCACTACTGCTGGGCTTCTAGGCTTCTGTTCTTCTCTGAGCTGAATTTGGCCCAGAGAACAGCACTGTCAGTTGTGGGGGCTGCTCCCCAAGACAGACAGTGCAGGCAGCCTAACGGGAGGAGAGGGGGGAGGGACAGGGGCAGCAGTGAGTAAGGATCTGGGGTGCTGGGGGTGGGGGAGGGATGTTTTCACCAAGGTGGATACACCTTAGTTTAACACAATCTGGTTACATGGATGAGAGATAATCCTGCTGTCCTGGAGTGGCGTAACTGCGAGCCATATAACAAATGCTTCAAACTAGTTGCAGGTGCTAATGTGCAGACAATCCAGGTGTTAATAGCTCCAGGAGCTGCCCAAAGTTACCATGTAACAAGGCCCTTATTTGTTCTATTTTTCAAACTGGAAAAAAAATGAACTTTCATTTGGGGTCAAGCTAGAAATGTTTAATCTGACCTGAAACAAGATGTTTTGTTTCAATTATGCCTTTTTAAACATTCTTCTTTCAAATGTAGGTGAGGTTTATTTTCAATAAAAACTATTGTAACGAAGCATTTTGACATCTTTTAAGTTTCTTAACTTATTCTTCTGGCTGAGAAAAAAAAAATCACCAGATTCAAAGGTCAGTTCTATCCTCCTGAAAGTCCAGTTTTCAGCAAAAAACAAGAACCAACTTCTACTTGTTTAATTATCCCTCTCCCTTTCAAGAGCTGATTTTTCATCTTTAATTCTTATGCCATTCAGTTTTAAAAGTCCATGTAATTCTGCTATCAATTCCTAGCAGAATTCAGTGCTCTTTCCTTATTAGCAGAAAAAAAAATAGCAAAGTTAGTAGCTCAGAACACAGGAGAAATCCTGTAATTATTAACTAATGTAGATAGCTGAGCTCTAATGAGCATCTCTATGATGCTAAATCAGCAGGCATTACTGAGAAATCCCAAGCAACTTTATAACAACAAAACCATGTGATAAACAGCACCTTGTCCAGGAGCCTACAGTAAACAACTCAACTAGTGCGGCCCAGGGCTGGAAGAGCAGGAGAAACAGTAAACCAGATTAGAAGTATATTTGTAGAGCTTGTACAGCAGCCACCACACCTATGCTTTGCTCTAGTCTAGCTAGCTAATAGTTTTATAGGTTGTATTTTGAAATTAAAGAGCAAATCAAATGTTTACAGCTAGGTGGTGCAATTGGCCTAGGAAACACACACACAAAAACCAAAACCAAAAACCAACTTCTAAAATACCTACCTACTGCACAAAGGCTGGTTTCTATCAAGGGACCTTTCTGCCATGATATGGGCTTTAAGGGAGTGGCAATATTCCAAGAGTTGGGAAGGACCCACAACCGTCCATTCCATTGTTTTCATCATTCCTCTGGATCAGGGGTGCTCAATGTCTGGTTCGCAGACATTCCTTCTGAACCTGAAATAGGTCTTTTTTGAAGTTTTTCTGAGGAGCAGATGAATCCCTGTCATCATCATCATCGTCATGTCCTCCATAGTGACAGAGAGAAAGAGACATTCATAATGGGGCGCAGGAACGTGCCATGTTAAATATATGCGAATCCTAATACAAATCATTTGTGCATTTTTTACTTATGAACAGAAAGATCCAAAAAGCAAAGGCAGGTAGGATATCCTGAATCAAAGCTCTGTACTAACTGACATGAAAACTATCATCATGAATAGAAAAAGTTCTACTAAAGTCTCATGTTACTGATGCTACTTGTGGTCTGTGGTGCACAATGGAAATCCACTGAGCTTTGGATTCAGATTTTTGGCTTTGCCCTTAATAGCCATTTCATTTCCTCAGCTGCCATTTGATGGTTGCCTTGGTTCCTCCAAATGAGGAGAGAGATTAGGTAGTGTGCATCATGTCAAAATTCCTAGAAGGAATGTTATGCATGGAGGGCTGCACCCAGACAGTGGTGGTGAATGGGTCATTTTTGACCTGGAGGGATGTGGGCAGTGGGGTCCCCCAGGGCTCAGTCCTCAGGCCTACACTGTTCAACATCTTCATCAGCAACTTGGATGAGGGGGTGAAAAGCACCTTGTTCAGATTCGCAGATGACACTAAGATGTGGGGGGAAGTGGGCATGCTAGAAGGGAGGGACAGGCTGCAATTGGATCTGGACAGGTTACAGGGGTGGGCAGATGAGAATAAGATGGGATTCAATACTGAGAAGTGCAGGGTACTGCACCTAGGGAAAAAAACCCAGCAGCATACCTACAGGCTGGGGAACTCCCTTCTTGTCAGAGCAGAGGCAGAAAAGGATCTTGGAGTCATTATAGACTCCAAGATGAACATGGGCCAATCTGGGGATGCATTCAGGAATGCCAACCGCACCTTGTCATGCACCCACAGATGCATCACGAGCCAGTCCAAGGAGGTGATCCTCCCCCTTTATGCGACACTGGTCAGGCTGCAGTTGGAGTACTGCATCCAGTTCTGGGTGCCACACTTCAGGATGGATGTGGACAACATGGAGAGGGTCCAGAGGAGGGCCACCCACATGATCAGGGGGCAGCAAGGCAGGCCCTATGAGGAGAGGCTGCGAGACCTGAACCTGTTCAGTCTCCACAAGAGGAAGCTGAAGGGGGATCTGGTGGCCATCTATAAACTTGCCAACGGAGACCAGCAGGCCATGGGAGAGTCCCTGTTCCTCAGAGCACTACTGGGAATAACAAGTAATAATGGCCATAAGTTGACAGAGAGTAGATTCAGACTAGACATCAGGAGGCACTACTTCACAGTCAGGGCAGCTAGGATCTGGAACCAACTTTCAAGGGAAGTGGTGCTCACTCCTATCCTGGGGGTCTTCGGAAAGGAGGGTAGATAATCACCTAGCTAGGGTCATTTGATGCCAGTACTCTTTCCTGCCTATGCCAGAGGGTCGGACTTGATGATCTGCTCAGGTCCCTACTGACCTTACCAACTATGAAACTATGAGGCTTGAGAAAAATCAAAGTTGATACCATCCTAAAACTTCCTTCATCAGGTAGCGTGTCTTGCCACCCATCCTGAAATTTACACAATGGTCTCAGCTGGATCTTTCCTGCTTCCTGTAACAATCTTGATTTCCAGTTTCAGTTTAGGTCTCTTTACTTGCTAACCTAACTCTGGCATGCTAACATCATTCTGCTTTGCTGCATCAAATCACCAGAGATTTTCTTTTTGCTGTGCAAAAATATGGATTTTCTTTGAAGGAGAAAAGTGCATGGGTTTCCACTTGCAAGTTGTCAGCGTTCCAGCCTGCAAGGGGTAGTTTGGGGCTGGGGGGAGTGGGACACAGGGGACACCACATGCATGTGCGTGCGGGCACACATGCATGTGGCCAGCAATACAGCCAGGCAGTGGTGGAAAACAGCTTCCTCAGCTGCCAGCAGGTAAGTCTAGGGGGTGGGGGGAAGAAGGCATAGGCAAAAAGTGAGGGAGGTCATAGGTGATGAGGGGGTGGGGTAGATTGAGGAGGCCATGCTGAGGTTGAGGGAGTGGGGCAGGGTGGTGTCTGAGGCTAGGGGTGCTGCCCAGCCAGGGCAGTGCCCGGGGCCCTGAGCCAGGGTGGGAATGTGTGGCTATGGGGCCTCGCTGGGGGAATGGGATGGAGCCATGTGTGGCTCATCCAGAGTGGTGGGAGGGGTACATAGGAGGGCATGTGCCCCCTTCCCAAAGATACATGCATGGGGTGGGGGAAGATACAGGAGGGTAGAGTGGGGCAGGGAGGCTCAGTGCCACTGCCACTGCCACTGCCACTGGAGCCCCACATCGACTGCACTGCCAAGGCGACCTCCCCTGCCTGCCCGGCAGTAGTGCAGGGGCAGACAGGGGGTGCCTTGCCATGGCAACTTGCCTGGTGCAGGGCTCCTGGCAGCGGTGGCAGCAATACTGAGCCTCCCCACCTAGCTCCACCCTCCCATGTCCTCCCCCCACAGAGGGTCCCAGGGGAGGACAACAGGGCAGAGAGCCCCAAGCCCTGCAGTGGGCAACCTGCATCCTCCCCTGCCCTCCACACGTTCTGCCCGGCTCTGCTGCGGCTATGCCACCTGCAGGTGGGGTGGTGGGGGAGAGGACTCCATGCTCCACTCTGCTGCAGCAGCCATTGGGTCCCATGACCCTGGCAGCTGGGGACCCCTTCAAGCAAGGCTGATGTGGGGGTAGAGGGCTGCAGATTGGGAGTGAGAGATACTGGCATGGCTGTGGGGTGGGGGTTGGGAGTGAGGGGAACTGGCAGATATGGGGAGCACTGTGACTTGGGAGTGAGGGGCAATGGCATGGGCAGGGGCAGGACACCAGTATATCAGGGCTGCTCAGCACCACCAAACAGCAGGGAGGACAGCTGCAGCTGAACCCACATCTTGGTGAGTGAAGGTGAAGGAGAACCTCTGATTTTCCATTATAAAAGACAAAACAAAAATCAAACACCAAAATACATATGCATTTAAAATGTATTTTATTATAATGATTGAGGCACTGATGGGCTTCCAAACTGCTTTAAAATTGTAAATATATCAATAAAATATTGTGTTCAGCTGATACCTATACTCATTTCATTTTAATTGCAGAAAAACACAGATTTTGGAGTGTTCAATCAGAGAATTTTGGATTTTTATCAGAGAATTTAGGGTTTTTAAACAGAGAAAGCCAGGATCACTGACATCACAATCTATGCATATCTGATACCATATCACCATAGAGCAGCTCAGCAATTTTAACTTGGATTACAACATCTGAGAAGTGACAAGCCTATTACTGTAAGGTTGACTTTGATCTAGAGATAGCATAAATTCTAGAGGCAAGGCTATATTCTTCTCATTAATTAGAAGAATAATGACCTCAATAGGCCATTATTGAGGTCAAATAATGACCTCAATAGGCAGGCATCCATTATGGACCGCTTTTCTTATAGTTAAATAAACTTTGTTCCAAACATGACTATTATTAGGTGCTCTCTCTGTCTGTCTGTCTCTCTGTTATATCCTCTTAAGTATACATCCTGCTAACAGTCTGGAAAATACCAGTGTTCCAAGATTAAGAATCTGGGACGTTTATATGAAGATGTCTAGAAATACATGGGAAATAGGAGAAAGGAATGAGACAGAAAACGATCCATCTGCTTTTGTTAGACGAGCTCTGCAAATTGGTGCACCCTGATTGGACGCAAGGAATACCATCAATATACTTAATCACCTCCAAGTGAGTAATTAATCTGAATTTCACTTGTCGGTGTGATCTGCTCATATTAGAGAGACTAAGTAGGGCTGGACTGGATGCATACTGGAATACAAAAGCTGTAAGGAACACTGAGGGTCTGGAAGACATGATGTTCTTAATTCAGTAGGTGTCATTCTTCACTCTGAGCCAATATTGACTATGTGTTATGCTATAGTGCTGGAGGTAGTGTTTTTCAGACAACAATAATAATGCAATTTTTATGTTGCAGAAGCTTTCAGGACCTCAGTGGTTCTGTACGCTTTGATTTCTGTTTTTTATTAATGATATAAGCAAGCAACCAAACAAACCCAAACCCCTTCTTCATTGTTTCTACTGTGTGAGGGGGAACTGAAGAGAGAACAACTCAAAGTATAAGATAACCAGAATGTTTCCATAAGGCATTCGAGCACTATGACCATAAGTGATGTGAATTGTGTTTGCCTGAAGATCTAGATATGCAAGTGGGGCAGATGCTTCCAGAATTTCTATTTTGAAATTTAAAACCACCCTCTTACTCTGAACAAAGCTTGTATTTGATTATGGTAGCTAGACCTATGATAGGTGATAAAAAAGTTAAGGCTGAACATAAATATATGAAATAATAGAAGGCATTTGGGAGAAGGTGGTACAAATATGTGCCCACATTTCCTGGCTGAATGGCCTACTTTTCACGATTATGTTGAACTGGATAGTGTTGATGTGACCACACCATTGGGTTTTCATAACTCTCTATGTATAATAAAAATATTGCTTTTGCTTTGCCTTTTCATTTATGTATACATCTCTTCATGCTTTAGGACTTAAAGTCCTATTATACTCTGTATACTGTGGAACCACTGAAATGAGACACAAATGAAATGTATTACTACAAGTAATTCAGTCCATAGGGTTGAGATAATGACCGCTGTCACATTTCTTCATCTCAAAATGTATGAGTTGTAGATTCTAAGGTTTAAGAAACCATTGTGCTTATTTTCTTTTATTTGTTGCTTGATTATAGTTCTTTCTTATAGCAACATTTTCAGCACAAATATGCACAGAACAATTGTATGGAAAATGATTACCTACTGCTTATCTCTACCAGGTTTTGTTTATTTTTATGCTTTTTACTGGTCAAAAGTTCTTTGAATATAAAAAGAATGACTAATGCCATTAGAAACTCCATTATCCTTATCGCATGGAACCTGAGAAGGACAACCAGATTACAGGCTGAAGATGGTAATGAGAAAAGCTTCTGTTAACACTGCTACTCCCTGCCAAGAAAACACATTCATGCAGTATTTTCTGTAATACTGTAGCTCATTCTTCAATTGCATGATATTATTGCTCAGTGAAGGAATAATATCAATAACCTGCAGTCTTTACTCAGACAAAAATATACTGACTTCTTCAGGAGGTATAGTTGAGGGAGTATAGCAACTTAAGGAACTGCCCCTTAGTATTTTAACTCATTATGCAGCAGTTAACTCAGGTTGACCACGTCTCAGGTTTGTCATGTGGCCAGATGTTACATTAATTAGTAACACCCATCAATTATTGGTGCTTTTCTATGATTTCAGTGCTTTGCACTGTTTCTTGCAGGCTAGTTTGAGAAAATTTTGACTACACATTAATAAAGGGTGAATACAAAGTTTGCTTGTACATGGAACTCTGTTTATAAAACTCTGCATGACCAATTAGGTTTGTTGTTATTATGAATTGCAAACAACTTCCTCACTGCAGGTTATTACAAAGTATAAGCAGTGAACATGGGGAGATCTGTGAAAACTGGAAATTCTCAGGGTCTCATGGATTTTTGCATATCAGGAATTCAAGTACACTTTTGTGATCATTAATTACCGCTTGGATTATTGAGAAATAGATTCTTAAGGTACAACAACTGCAGCCTATCTCATTGAAAACCATAAAGCATTGTTTTCCCATCAGGAAATTTCAAACACACAAAATTTCAAAGACTAATGAACCTCACCATGCCATTTCACAATCTGCACAATTTGCTTCATCTGCAGAATTTAAACATATTATACTCTCTTTCCACCATGGCCTGGCTAATAGCAAAGCAAAAAGCTGTCACGATGGCTAGGGCATTACTATAAAAAGGTAACTAGAGTGAGAGAAAGACCCATTGGTAGCATTACTGGATTCGAGATATAGACCAATAAAAGGCAGGGGCAGCAGCTTATTACAGCACATCATGTCAAACCGTATCCACACGTTGTTGTCTACAGCAAATAACCATGAAGTCAATAGTAGTGGAAAAGGTGATGGTAACTGCATGCCAAATACCATTATGGCAGAGGGTCCAAGCTAGTCCCTGAATTCCAGGACAGTTATCTAGAGATGATACTACTGACAAGTAATGACAAGAGGTGGAGGGAAGGCACCTGTATGCAAAGTGGACTACTGAAGTCAAACTTGGCAGAAGTAAAGGGACAGCTCTGTTTTGTCAACTGTCATTCACTGAAAACAACCAAACGCAACCATCCACAAAGGATGTTTGAAATGAATCCAATCACAGGGACTCAGGGGAAACAAGGGAACCTGGCAACAACTGTGAAAGGAATTCCTTGTTTAGAGACCTCTGTGCACTGGCAAAGGCAATGCAGGAAATCCAGTAGCACAGACATCTCCACAGAATCACACAAAGTGGAAGTGCACCATTTAGTAATTGCCTAGAAATTTCAAAGACTAAATGAAAACTAGAATTCAGATGGTTTGGCTCCAGCTCTCAAGATCTGGATGCACCTTTTATATTTGGGATCCAACCAATGTAAAACCCATTAGTGCAACTTCCATGCCTGCCCCTGGTGACCTCAGGAAGCATATAGCAGAGAACAACTTCAGTTCATCTACAGGAAATGGTTAATTGGAAATGGTGAGTGATCTCTCTTAATGGGCCTTCATGGCTTATTCCTTCTGATTGGCACCTTAGGCTTTTTGGGAGCTGTGTAAAGGCCTCTAGAATTTTTAATTTGTAAAAAATGTCAAAAACAAATTAAAATGTATTCTCTGTGAACAGATTTGTTCCAGCCTCCTTCAGGAGCTCTTCCTCTAGCTCTCCCTCTTTTCCTTATTCAATATAACAACATCTGCCTGTTCAAACAGCCTCACTTCAGGAGTCTCCTTCTCTGATATACCAGCTCTCTGAAACATTTGACTAGCTATTTCTTTCTCATCAGCTGAAACTGCATCTTTCCTCTCCTGACTGAATTTCTCCCTTCTTCCATTTCCACTATGATTTAACTTCATAGTGAGCTTCAAGATGTAGTTTACTTGAAAGACACTCCTTGGGATAATACTGCATTGTATGCTGTTCATTCATCAAATGTTCACCCACTCCATCCAAAATGTATGCTGTTGAATTTCTCTTTCCTTTCAAAACACCATGAGTGTTTTAAGAGACAGAATATGTCTTTTAAAACCTAATGCTTATGGATTACAATTAAGACATTTCACATTATTCAGATGTTTTCTTTTATTTATTGGGAAATGCCATGTCATCTGGGTAAAAACAGACTCCAAACCACTGAAATTTTCCAGTGACACTAATAAGTGAAGAGATGTTTATATCCCATCATATAAGCAAGTGCATTTATAACTCCAAAGACACTCCATGTGGCCATATCCTGATTAGAATAAACAAAATAAATAATACCCGTTTTCTGCTGTATTTGCCCTGTGCTCCCCAGAGGTCATATAAAAGAGCATTTCCAGTATCATATCTCCACACCTGACCTTCTGTTCTGCTTTCACAAGTTGCATCTTGTTATGTTAATTTTTTTGAAATCTGCATGCCATGTGAATGCAATAATCAGCCAATGTTTTATGTATAAATGTTGAAAATATGTATGCTGTATTATCTCAGCTGGGCTAGTTCACTTCATTTCACCTCCATTTTCTGTTGGAATCTAAAGTTTTATTTCTTTCTACCCCTGATGTTGGCAGCTACTAATCACATTCTTCTTCATCTAATCCTAGAAGAATACATCGAAGCCTAAAACAGGCTTATCAGAAGCAGCTGTCTGCATTCTTATTATCATTCATTATTGATGGTGTTTTGCTTTAAAGATGATTATCAAAACAAGGGTCCTCAAAGATATGTGCCAATAGTGAAGGTGGGGGTTACGGGGAAATTAGAAAATTCTCTGCTTCAAACTCAGTCTTGTTTGGCAGCACTTTCTTCAGTTTGGGTCCTCACACCCTGCAAAGCTCTCCACTACACCTTAGTTGAGACTCAAGATGTCTTCTTTGTTGGCCTACATTTCTCCAGGTAGAAACCAACCCATCCACCACAACTCTCTGGGTGTGTCCCATAAGCCACTTTTCTACCTACCAGACTATGTAATAATCTACATTGCAACTGTTTAGTTTATTTATAAGAATTGGGTGCAACACTGTGTCAAAGGCCTTTTAAAAATCTAAATAAATAACATCTACCTCTGTTCCTTCATCCAAGCATTTTGTGACCCAGTAGTAAAATGAGACCAGGTTAGTTAGGCAGGATCCGCCTGCTATGAATGCATGCTGATTGCCCCTTAGCATCATTTTACCTGCTGGTCCCCCATAAATGTGATCCTTAACAATTTTCTCAAAGGTCTTGACAAGGATAGAGGTGAGACTAACTGGCCGATAGTTACCTGGTTCCTCCTTCCTCCCCTTCTTGAAAATAAGGTCCCAGAGGATTGAAAAAGGGCCAGTGTGGTCCCTTCCTGAGTGCCATGAGTGCTCAAATGTTTGTGCCAGCTGCTCTGCTACGACTCCACCTAGTTCCCTAAGTATCCTACGATGGAAATCATCAGGGCCTATCATAGGATCTAGGGTCAGAAGGGGCCTAGAGCAGGCCATCTAGTCTGACCTCCCCACCAGTGGCAGGAGCGAGTGCCAGGGTCACAGGACCCCAGCCAAGTACCTATCTAATCTACTCTTAAAGATGCCCAAGGTAGGAGCAAGAACAACTTCCCCAGGAAGCTGGTT
>JAGPOW010003648.1:53204087-53249817 GCA_030014935.1 Caiman crocodilus
GGCCTGTAGTTCTCCAGGTCCTCCTTCCTCCCCTTCTTAAAGATGGGAACCACATTGGCCACCTTCCAGTCCTCCGGTACTTGTCCAGAGCTCCAAGAGCGCTCGTATAACCGAGCCAAAGGCTCAGCAATCACCCCCGCCAGCTCCCTCAACACCCTTGGGTGCAGGTCATCCAGACCTGCTGACTTAAAGACATCCAGCCCTTCCAAAAGCCCTTCCACCAGGTCTACCCTCACCCTTGGCCTAGCAGTGATTCCTGAGGGGGAATATAGGCTTCCAGTGGGAGGGAAGTCCTGGTCCCCCCTCAGGAAGACTGAGGCAAAGAACCCATTGAAGATCTCAGCCTTCTCATCGGCTATGAGCACCAGATTGCCCGATGAGTCCCTCAGGGGCCCGACGTTGCCCAGGGCTCTTTTTTTGCTCCCCACATGTTTGAAAAAGGACTTCCTGTTGTCCTTGATCCTAGTCGCCTGTTGACTTAAACACATTCAACCCCTTCAGGTGCCCCTTTACTTGGTCAACTCAAACAGTTGGTGGGTTGGTATCTATACTGGGCTTACCTAAAGTCCCAGTGGGATGCATATTTGCATTTATTTCCAGGAACATGAATGCACAGAAATCATTTAGAAGCTCCACTTTGGCCATCCTATCTGTTACCAGTTGCCATAGTCCATCCTGAGGGGGCTCTAAGTTACCTTGCACCTTCTTTTTGCTTCCTATGTACTCAAAGAATGATTTTTTGTTATCCTTAACTTTTGCTGCCAGCCTAAGCTCCATTTCCTCTTTGGCTCTCCTCACTGTTTGCCTGCAATGTCGAGCCAAGCAAGTATATTTCTCTTTGGTGGCAGCTCCCTGCTTCTACAGTCTATAGGCCTCTTTTTTTCCCTCCAGGCTCTCCTGGATTTTCCTGATCAACTAAGATGGTTTCTTTGCTTTTTTGCACCCTTTTATGTGTACTGCGACGGTCCTTCTGTGCTGGCAGGATTAGTCCCTTGAGAAACACTCACCCTTCCTGGACTCCCTTCTCTCCAAGGCTTTTACCAGTCAATCCCTCCCTAACTAATCTCCTGAGCTTGTTGAAGTGGGACTTCCTGAAGTCTAGCACTTCCACCCTACCAGTCATCTTCCCCATGTTTCTCCAGATAATGAACTCTATCAATAGATGGTCACTATCCCCTAGGGATCTTGCACCTGCAGATCCCCCACCAATTCATCCCAGTGGCCAGTACCATGTCTAGTAAGGCATTTGCCCTAGTGGGAATGCATGCCTCCTGTGATAGGTGAACATCCTGTTCACCTCCTGTAAGGAGGTTAGAAACTTTCATGAATGGGCAGACCTGGCTGTCCATTTCTCCCAGCAGATGTCTGGGAAGTTAAAGTCACCATGATGATCAGTTCCTTCGAGCATGCTGCCACTGAGAGCTGTCTCAAGGAATTCCAGGTCTAACTCATCCCCCTGGTGTGGGGGTCTGTAGTAGACCCCCACTACCAAGGCCCTTTCACCCTGACCCCCTTGTAACCTTGTAACCTGACCCATAGTACCTCAATTTGCCCTTCTTGGCCCTTTTTAACTACAGAAGATGTATATTGCTAATCAACAATGCCCCCCTTCCCCCTCCCACTCCGTCCTGTCTGTACACGCTGTAGTCCTCAATGTCCACTGCCCAGTTGCGGGTAGAATCCTATCAAGTTTCTGTTATTCCAACCAGGTCGAATTCTTTATTTGCAAGCAGAAGTTCAAGTTCCTCCTGCTTGTTCCTCATGCTCCTAGCATTAGCATAGAGGCATCTAAGCCCCCCAATAGGTGCCCTTGCTACCTAAAGTATTGGCATATACTTTAAGCCTGTTAGCATTTAGACTGGTCCGTATTAAATGTGCCTCAGTTATGGTAATTAAATGACTCATTTTTAACGCCACGTTGTTAACATCATAGTGTTTTATTCCTGATTTGACCGAAGTCTAGCTTGTGTTAGTCACTGTATCATACTGTGTAAAAATGCCCAAATTCAATAACATTTATTTTTTCCTTAGATAAACTAATAAGTGTTTATCATAATTGCATAATATGAAAGATTACAGGCTTGCTTCTGATCTTACCTACTATATAGTTAGTGAAAATCAGGAGTCGTTTCAAATAAGTCAGCAAAATTCCAACACTGCAGAATCAGCATGGGATAAAAATGAAGCCCAAAAGTAAAAGATATTTTCATTTCTTAAGCATGACAAAATTCCCAAATATCTTGTAGTACTACTTGTTGTCACCAGCCCCTCCTCCTCCCCACCCAAAAAACCCAACAAAAACCTCTTTGCTCACGTAACTCCACTGATATCAATCAAGTTTAGTATAACTGGCATTAACCAGGCTAACCACTTACAAAATAATATACAACAATCTGCAGAACCACCAATTACAGATCATTTCCCTCAGATTCAAAAGATGATTTTTATAAAGGTTTCAGTATTACCATTACTCTGAATCAGAGAAAAGTAAATTTACAAAGCCCATTGCAAAAAATGATGCATCCACTTGATTTGCAATTAAAGGCACTGATTTGGGAAGGTATTTAAGCCCATTAGTAACTTTGAGGTCAGTGGGATTATTCATATGCTCAAAATAATATATATGCTGGAGTACCTTTCTAAATCAGGGCTCCAGCCCTCACAGTGAAATAAAATGTTTTGCCTTGTTAATGATGCTGTTATTTCCATTTTCACAAGTGAAACCCCATTCACATGCTTCACATCACTTAAAACGCATGCTTTTTGTCCCATTAAAGTCAAGCAGATGCTTATATACATTAATGAATATGAAAAAAAAGAGTGCCACATTCATAGAATTATTTTCAATTGATTTTAATGGTTTAATTTCTAGAATCTTAGTGTTTAGGCTACTTGAATTTGTTTCAACCCATTGTCTTATTGTTCAATTCATCAAAGGAGACAGGAAATCAACTGGCTCTTTATATGATACCTCAAGGAAAAACTCCTGCTGTAAGCCTCTTGCTTTTCTCAGAACCTGAATGGTTTGGCTTTTCTGGAAGAAACATGGCACTGTGGCAATGGCAAGAACAAGGGCCAGTCGAGAAACATGTTATTGTCAGGGCCAAGTTTTTCAAGTGAACCGGACACCTGCTGTATAGGTGGGATTAACTTGTTATTGCTTTGTAGTCCTGAACAGACAGCCTGGAAAGGGACCATTTTCATTCATACAAGAATGGAATATTCTTTCAAGAGATATACTGGAGCAAATTTTGGGAACTATACAATACTAAAACCAGATATTCAACCAATGGGGAAAGTTTTGCTTTTAAAATCATGTTCAGATCATGCAAATGCTAAAACAAGAAAAGTGATAAGCAAAGAAAATAATGCAGTCTATTATGTACTCTGCAGTGCTAGAGTACAGCACTGAGACTAAGAAAGGGCTTCTCTTCCTGCATTAGCCACTGGCCTGCAGGAGAACATTAGGCAGGTCATTTCACCATGCCTGTCTCAGTTTTCCAATCTCTAAAGTTCTTTGGAGTCTACTAATGAAAACTGCTATTCAAGAGCTGGATAGGATTATTATTCAGCATAAGACAAGATATATACAAGACCTAATTTGATATATTTAGGCATATTGTAAATATATATAGAATCATAGAAATGTAAGATGGCCACACAGGAGATCATCTAATTTAACTCCCTAGACTGAAGCAGGCTTATATCATTTCTAGCAAACATTTTTCTCATCTGTTCTTAAAGATGTTTAGTGCAAATGAATCTATAGCCTCCATAGGTAACATGTCTCGGTATTTAACTGTTCTGGTATGAAGAATTTCCTCCCCTAAAACCAAACCCAATCCTTTACAGCAAATTAAACTTTTTATTCACATCCTTCTTCTGGTGTCCATGGAAAACTGACTACCATCTTCCTTATAACAACCTTTTACATACTTGAAGACTTTTCTCATGACCTTTTACAGTCATCATTTTTCAAACGGAAACTATACCAGTTTCTTCAAACTTTCCTCACAGCTTGTATTTTCTAAACCTCTTATCATTCTTGTGACTCTGCTTTAAGGCTTTTTCTAAGGTAGATAGATGTGTGTGTGTGTGTGTGTGTGTACACCCCCCCCTTAAGATTATGATTATCACTGATTATCAAGATTATCAGTGGTTCCTTGATCATCTAAATTTAAAAATATATGAGCAAGGGACTCGTCCTACATGCTGTACACAATACAACTTACTTACCCTCTGTACCTATTTATTTCAGGCAGGATGGGGAACACAACGAGACTAAATTCTAGTGCTGGCAGCAAAAAGGTAGCTTGCTTCCAGATGGGTTGTAGTGGTGGTCAGTGTTCAGCAACATTTTTCTGGTTGTGGACCAGAAGGACCCAGCTCAGGTACAAGAAACGCCAGTGCTAGGACCTGGCTCCTGCTACCACGCTTTCCCCCAACATCCTGTCTGTGGCATAGCACAGGCAAAACTCCCCCTACAGCCAAAGCCTCCTGCTGCTGAACATTGTTGAAGTACTCCTAGGTCAGGGCTGGATCCAGACTGCTGGCCACATGATGCTGACTTCTGAGATATGGAAAAGGGATTACAGTTATGTAAATGAGGATGGTGATTATAAAGAATCCACATTCTGGGGAAAATGGACAAAAAACTGTTACATGAATTACATACAGATAGGGAACCGGAAGTTGACCTATCATTCATTAGTAATGAAGTGCACAAAACTGTATGGCTTAAAGAAAGATCTTCTGTAGTTATTGCTAACAGCAACCCCCTTAGGTACCCAATATGCCAGGTGCTTGGGGAACACATTACTCACTCATATGCACATAGCCGCTGCAGACTCTCTACCTGATACTGTTATAATCTTAAGCCTATCTTGTCCCAGTCTCAGCATCACATGGAACACAGTGGTGACATTTCCTGTGTGAATTCTAACTGAAGCAAATCTAATTTCCATTATACTCTTCCTAATATTTTACAGTAACTTTATTTGGGTCATTTCTGAATCCTGGATTTTCCCAGCACATCAGAACTCTGCTCTTAGGTTAAGACGGTTGTAGACAATACCAAAGAAGTTATGATTAGAGGGTCTATTGAACTTGAGGGGTCAGCCGGCCAATTTCATAGGCAGATCCCAGGGCTGGCTGCCATTTCTGTGGGCTAACCATGGTGGGCCATCCCATGCCTCTGGCCAAGGGACCCTGGTTGCCCTGCCCTTTGCTGGTGATTGGTTGCAAGGGCTGTCTGTCATATGATCTTGCCCCTTGCCATGAATTAGTGGAGAGGGGCGGGGACACACAACAGGCAGCCTTCTTAGTCAATCAGTGATGAGGGATGGGGGTGGCAGCTATCTTGGGCTCCCTTTTGTACCAACAACTCCTCTCATTCCTTCCAACCCTGGTGGGCTGCACAGCCAGTTCACAGTGCCATGAGGACTGCTAGCTTTCTGAGGAGCCAGCATTTCATTGTCAGTAAGATTTTTTTTTCAGCGGCCTTTAATTTTTCATGGAGCCTGCCCAATTTTGTGTTTTCTGCAAAAAATATGCAACTGTGATTTTAGTAGGTTCCTATTCATGATATTAGGAGTATGATCAAGTAATTCAGATGTTATCTGAATTATATTGGTCTATCAGTCCCTGCATTTTAGGATTTTTAATATGCTGTGAACTAGACAGCAGTTTTGAAAAATACCTGTTTATCCTGTGATAACAATACTTTGAATTTCTACAAAGACTTGCATGTCATGCTTTCAAAGAGCTTCATAAATGCTAATCCATTAAGGATTGCTGCACACAGTATCCCTGCAATGTAGATATTATTAATTACCTGCACCTTACAGAGCTGGTGAAAGTAAGCCATAGGGAAGTTAACTGACTTACTTGCTAAGTAATATGGCAAGTCAGTTGCACAAATAGGATCAGAATCCAGGAGCTCTGGTACTCTAGCCACTGGAAAATATTCTTTTGACTCCAAAGCTTTCTGGAGAACACAAAATAATATTCAAACAACATCAAGCTGCCTCATTAAATTGGAAGAGAAGGAAGGAGGGAAGGTTTCAGTGAGCAGAAGGCTTTGGAGTGAGATAGGCAGTTCTGAGCCTGAGCAGAATTTGTGTTCCATTGATCCAAATGGCCAGGTTCATTCTTGAATATATTTACATCCAGTTTTCTGTGAAAGAGAGAGGTGGAGAGAAGCAGAGCCTGTATGATTCCCCTAGGGGATCAGGTTGGAGTGCTTTGCTTCAGATGGAATGAAGAGCACAGAAGTCTGGAGCTGGTCCACTCACCTTTCATCAGGTGCTGTCACTCAACCAACAAAAAGTGCTGATGTCCCTTTAGATTCTGCATTGGGGACTTATTAAACCATCTCCCTTTGTAGTTGTAGGATAACCTTATGATTCTACTCTCTGTATGCTTTTATCAGCAGTTTCATACACTCTGAAGGAGGCAACAAGTATCAGCAATTCCCATAAAACGCAGTTTATGCAATTAAAAGAAAAGGGTAAAAAGAGAAAATGATAGGGGAAAACACTGTACTGAAGAAATGAGGCTCGTTATCCTTACAGTTCTAAGGCCATTTCTAATTATAACCACCACTGTGATTGCAGTAGAAGATGAAGAGAACTAGCTTATCTCAAAAAAACCTGTGTACACAACTCAACTACATTAAAAAAAAATAATTCTAGGATATAGGGATCTAAATAGGAGACCCTCTCTATTCAATATGGGTTAGCATTTCTCAGCATGCAATGCTTTACATGTTCAAAATATCTAAAAGGCTTTAGCTAATTAAACCGTACAACACAAGTATGAGTGAGATTGTTATCTACATTTACAGATGCAGAAAACAAAGCAAGGAAGGTGAAGGGACTTGCTCAAACCACAGGGGGAGGCAGTCAATGATAGAGTCATGATTAGAACCCGTGAGCTTTTGATATTTCATCCATGATGATGCCATTAGGCCACAGCCCCTCTAGTATAAATAACAAACAGTCAGACTGGCACCACTGGGAGAAAAGCAAAAAAGAACTTCCCCATCTCTTTCATCCTGTTCAGCAGAATTCAGAGACTGCTTTCTGCTAATGCCTACAGCAAGTGATAGTCAACTAATAAGGTAAGAGCAAAGAAATAAAAAGGTGGGGTCATAAGTAGAGATGATTGTGGAAGGTGTTAGGAGTGGATGGAAACTTCCTCTTAAACAGAAGGAAAAGGGATGAACAGGCTATGCCAAGCAATCATGGAAAGAAAATTTAACATGGCTTTCTCTGTGTAAGCAAGCATGCAAATTTAGGATTCCATATCTGAGGACAGTTTTCCTAGTTACTGTTAATAGAACTCAATTTCATGGAAGATCAAATACAAAAGCATCCCAGGAAATTGATCACCAAATAATTTGAATATTCATGGTAATTCTCCTGAAGTGTGCATATAGCTTTGTGAGGGTTGAAGAGAAATTGCTTCTTGTTTGAGCTTGCTAGTAAGAGATCAGCTGTAGGCCTGCGCGCACTGGCTAGTTTGGAGGACAATGATTCCATCTGGTGATTTGAATCACTGTCCTGAATTGATCTGGCTGAATCTGATTTGGAGATTCAGCTGCAGCCAAACTGGCTGAATCTCTGAATTGGCCCCACCTCTGTCCACTCTTAATGGCTGCCCCAACTGTTCTCCCAGCAATCAGCTCTTAAGAAAAAAATAAAATAAATAAAGCCCACACTCACTAGCTGCTGTCCAGCAGGGGGACAATTCCTGCTGCCCCCCGTTACCCCATGCTGCATGGGGCACTCCCGTGAGCCCCTGACCCCAACTTGCTCTCCCAGCCCTGCTATGGCTGCCCCACCCACCCCAGCTCCTGGCTCGCCATCTCCTGCCACCCATTGCCCCATGTTTCATGAGGGGCTCTGCCATGAGCCCTGAGAAGCCCCAAGGCCACTGCAGCAGTCAGTGAGGCAGGACTTTTTCTTTTTTTTTTAAAGAGCTGGGATGGGCAGGGCAGGCATAGGGGGGTTGGCAGAGTGGGCAGGGGTCACAGGGGCTGGGGGAGCAGGCAGGGGATGGGGCCCAGTGGTGGTCCCCTGCCTCCTCCTCCAGCCCTTCCTCCCCTCCCCCTACTTACCAGCATGGAGTCTGAGTCCAGCTCCCTGCTGCAGCAAGTGGGGACTGCCTGAATCACGGAAGCTGTTTGAACCTTTTCCAAATAGATTTGGAGAGGTTTTGAATAGATTCAGACCTTTTCATTGGTCTCCCGATTCAATTCAGATTTGGAGGTTCAGCCCTGAATTGGACTGAATCTTTTCTGAATTGAATCAGCACCTGAAGCTTTGCACAGCCTTAATCAGCTGCACCCTAGTCTGTAGTTACAAGTAGAGAAGAGCTGAAATATGGGACTCTTCCAGTCTCACTGGGCAGGGGGACCTCCAAGTGACTGGCTAAGGACAGGATGCAATCTGGTTCCATAATCTCAGCAGGGTTCTTTTAACTATGCAGGTTGCAGCAAACTTGCAGCACTCAAATGCACATGTACATAATCTTTATATCACCTGACTTGATCTTGAATTACTTTCCTTTCCTTGGGAAGCTTTCAAGTGATCAAACTGTAGCCTTTATTAGAAATCTGTCTTACCATCAAGGTTTTTCTTTCTATCCTCTGATATCTTTCTCTTTATTCTCGGAAATATTTCTCCTACTCAATATTATTTTCCCTTTAAATGAATCCAGCCATTGCTGTCAGTATCTCCTTTTCTCGCTCCATTTGTTGCTTTTTGACATAGTGGTGAGAAGGGCCTTGCCCAGGATGGCTTAGATAACAATATTTAAATGGAATGACATTTACATTTCAAGGCGTGCTTTTGTAACAAATCAAGGGCCATCTGGGAACTTCATGGATGTCACCATGTTGCATAGCGCAGATGCTCAATACGTTAGGGAACAGCAGGAGTAGAACTGCAATCTGCCTGATCCAAACACTCAGGTCCTTAAATTAGACTTTCTACTAGTGGTTAGCAAAATAGTACATGGCTAACCAGTTGTGGTTCTCCTCTGTGCCTCTCCCCCCCTACATGCGAACCAGAGGTCCTATGGGAAACTGCATCATGTAATAAAGGACTGTCTCATCATTGAGATGCACAAGTCTGCTGAAGTGAAATTCATTGTGCTGCATTCATTCTGTGACCTCCTAACTTGGGACTTGGCTGTCTTAACACTTTCATTTATGTTTTGTGCTAGTTTTATTTACATCACATAGTAGACATAGCCAGTGCTTTACAAGACACTGCACTTGACCCAAAGTGCTTGTACTCTCTCAGTCAAAAAGTAATGCAGGGCAACAGTTCAATTCTGGGCAGCTATAGAGGGATCCTTGGGGAGGAGATTAGTTCTCTGATTATCTCTCTGCCCTCCCCTCTGTCTTTTGCTACTTGCTTGTACAATGGGGCCTTGATCCCTGACTAGAGTTCTTAGGTATTACTGTAATATATGTCAACCAATAACTATCCTCTCCTCCCCGCCTTCCTAAGATTCCTGTAGATTGTAAATGGCGAGCTGGGATTCTCTTCCGCTATATATTTGTACACTGCCCAGCATAATAAGGCCCTGGTCTCAGTTAGGGCATCTAAACACTAACTGAATACAAATAACAACAACAGTTCATACTGCTGTGCTCAACATTAAGGCTTAAATGAGGCTCTGGCCATTTGGAGGGTCGTGCAGGCAGCATCCTCGGACAGTTTCTTAATCTTGTGCTGTGAGAGGAGTGCTAGCTAAGCTGGGTGCTGTGAAAGGGAAGTGAGCAGGAGGTCTTGAATGGTCTGTGCATAACTGAAGCAGCTATGCTCAAACTGCAGTTCTTTTATCCTTGGATGGGCTGTTGCTGTCAGAATAAGAACTTCACTTTTAATGTGCCCCATTAATCACAGAAACCAACAGTATGATGGGCAATATTCAGCATATCCCCTTGTGTCGCACTAACAATAGGGCTAGCTTGAAACTACTGTATCCCAATAGTGTGCGTACTGTTCCATCCTCTCCTCCCCCACCATGCTTCATTTATACTCTGAAGGGAGGAAGAAATCAACAGATTGGCACCTCTGCTTCTTCAACCTGTTTAACGTTTCTAGCTGGAATTTCACAGGTGCTACAGAAGTCTGGCTTCGGCACATGCAAGCTAGTAGAAGAATGCCAATAAAAACACTGGGCCTTTTGTTCTGGGCTTCAGTCATGTGACATTGGCCATAGCTGAAACTGGTCATGTTTCTGCCACATACCAGTGGTCTTTATTCATGGACTATTGTTTTAACAAGAGCAAGGAGGAATAAAAATGTATGTGATGATGCAGTTTAACTTAAGCACCGCTAGATGCCCTGAGAGCCCTTTGATTCAGTGTTTGTCTGCTTTCTATTGAGGATTCAAACTGTTACTAGGGAGGCAAGCAACAGATTCTAAGCTAAGTCATGAGAACAATAGCAGTTTGGCTGTTGGGATATATTTTTAAGATTAAAATAATATCTGCTATATAAATGTATTAAATTTAAAACACAGAGAGGAAAGCAGCATGCTTATTATAAAACTTATCAATAATGGGTGATCTATATTACAAAGCTGAAAGAAGGTTCCTCAGGGCCATGCTGGTAGAAGCCAAGAAATTAATATTAGTAAGATGAAAATCTCCTGATTACCCCAAATAATAGATGGTTCTGCAATATCAGTGAGAAATTAAGCAGCTGTAGCAGAATTATTCTCCAAAGTATAGAACGCAATAAGGGGTGCTTAATGAAATGAGCCAAATTCTGCTCTCATGTACGCTATGGTAAATCTGGAGTAAATCCATTGACTTCAGCGGACTAAATCCAGACTGACATCAGTGTAAGTGGGAGCAGCAACATACTCAATAAAATCTTAGTTCTACAAATTGCTGGGCCAAGACCAACATAGTCCTTAAGGACATATATACCTGTAATCAAGTGCATGGATGCCATTTTTGACATCAAGAAGAGTATGCATGCTCTTTAGGCTAAGCATAGGCTTAAATGTTGTGGTATATCATGGCCAAAGGGCTCAGTACATTGCAGGGTAGAACAGCAAGGATCTGATTTAGTGTGATATAATGTTAAGCACATGAATAGATCACTTGTACTCACTATTCACATCTGAAGTCCTCTGCTAGTGCTTAAGCATGCAGATTCTAAAGCTCCATGCTTCCATTGGAGCTTTAGAACCTGCTCCCATATCTGCTCAGATTAATGGATATCAGTCTACTGGTTTCAACAAGCTGTGGATTAGGTGCTAAATATTACACCTGGTAAAGCAGAACATTTAAAAAAAATGTGCGTGTATCTTAAGTAAGATCAGGGGGTCAAGTCCCAAGGTTTTGTAGACTGCCATAGCTCTACTGACGTCAATAACACTATACCTCTATGTGCTTGCTGGCTGGTCTAGCTCATTATGTTTAAAGAAGATGCTTTTCCATTTAAGCTGTTGTTGTATACTACTACTATATCAAATATTCTCCATGTCCTTCACATGTTGAAGGAATTTTTATGACCTCTGTTTTTGAAGGTGGGTTAACTGAAGCATAGAAAGTTTACCTGATTTACTTAAAGTCACACAGAGAATCACTGTTAGAGATGGGAAAGCAGCTCAAGTATCTGTTGCCTTGACGTTGGCATTACCTTGTTTGGACACTTGCAAGAGCTCTCTTTCCTTTTTCTTTCTATGATAAGGAGCTCTTTTGACCCATTTGATCTCAGTGACAGAACTGCAAGCAGTAACACTGATATGAAATAAATAATCACTTTTTCCTTTCTAAGCAATCAGTTCCTCAGCTCTATAAATGCAATAATTGTGTAGCAGGGGGTGAATTTGTCTCCTCTCTATGTTTCTCATCATTACAATATTTTATCATTGTAAGATGCACTCTTTACTTCCATCCACAGCTTCAGGGTCCTTGTGTGGCTTTTGCTTTTTCCGGGAATTTCACAGATCAACCACTGGGTATGAAGTTATTGAAATTTTCCAGAGCCAATCCAGACTAGAATAAAGTGGTAGGTAGATGATCCCTCATGTACATTTTTTTTTTTTAAACAGCCACACCTCTCAGTCAAGTTAGAAGCATAATGTAGCTGTATGGCAACTGGAATTGTACATACATTTATGATGGCTATGTTCACAATTGCTTCATGCATTCATCCACATCTGGTACCTCTTGAAGATCTGACCTTATTGCTTTCACAATGGAGAACTGGAGCCTGGTATCTTTATTTATTTTTTTTAATGCAACTCATGTGGTATGTACTTCCCTTGTAGAACACAATATATTGAAATGGCATTTGCAAAAGTCACTCACTGATTACTGAGTGCTTGGGATAAACAGATGCTTTCTATTCTCCAGAAAATTCTCCTTTCAAATTTGCATACAATGGAAGTTGCCCAGGTTGGAGTTTTGTTCCTGCCAAAGGGACATCCACTTTGTGCAATAAATGTTACTATACCTATGCAAACATAATAAATATTGAACATAGGATCTTCAGTCTTATAAGAACATAGTCCTTTATCTCTTGACTTACAGGTAATTCCCTTACCTGAAAGCTGTAGTAAACTTCTTTTCTCTTATGCAGACAAGCATTAGGAGCAGACAAAGACTCAGACTTTTCCATAGTGTGTTGCCAGACACTAGACAGTGCCATGGAATATTTATTCAGCAAATTAATATTTTGCTTTTCCCTCTCTGGGCTCTGCAGAAGCTGCTGCAGTTCACAAGGTTATCCAGATCAGTGGCCCACAGCTGGCTTCCATTGGTATGCAGTAATCTTGTCAACCCAGGTGTTCCTTTCTTGCAATAAATTACCTTCTCAGAGGAAAAAAAAAGCAAAGAGAAAGCTTGGTTCTGTTTGCTTAGAGCAGGACAGTCTGGTCTGAATCTGCAGAAAAAAAAGACTGCCTAGGAGCCAGGATAAGGAAAATCTTGCTTGATATACATTCTAGTGGGATGGGCGGACCTGGATTTTATTCAAGCTTTGTCCTTCTAAATGAGCAATCTGTGTGCTGCTTTATTGACTTTCACCTGTGGAGAGTGAGGCAGAGCCCCAGACATTCATAGATTTTTAAGGCCAGAAGGGACTATTACACTCATTAGTCTGGTCTCCTACATAACACATACTATGGATTTCATGTAGTGATTTCCGCATCAAAGCCCAATGACATGTGAAAGAGTAGGTACAGGGACTCTGTCAAGTTGTTTTATTGAAGCTGTTCTGCACGGTATTATGCAAAGGATTCAATCCATTAATCCATAGAGCAGATCATTCAGGTAAGTTAGTCCCTGGATCTCACTTGTATTGTCTCTTGGTGTCACTTGCCCATGCATCTCCTTTCAAAGTCCATAATCATCATCTTCAGCATCCTATTTTAACACTGGCATTAAATGAGCTCTAGGGAGTAACTGATTTCAATGAAAAGTCCAGATAATCATTTTAATTAAAAAGCCCCCCAAACTTTTGTTTGATTACAATGAGAAATGAATATTAAATGAGTGTTAAATGAGCTTAAAATTAAAGGTCCTGGATAGGTTGATGACTAATGTTTATTCTTTATCCATGGAGCTGGGAGAAAAGGGGCTGTAAGCTTTATTCATGCAGCTTCCTTGGCATTTTGCTTCTTGAGTTGCTGGGTTTCCTAGAGGTCTTGATTTGTAAGCAGTAAGATTTGTAGTGATACATGATATGGGTAAGAACATCTTGCCTAAGGATTCCCTCTGTGAGGACCCCTGTGAAGTACAACAGTGAGGAATTGGGGGCCAGACCATAACTGGTTCCTGAATGGACTCAACAGGAGTGAAGCAGCCAAAGAACCTTCTTGCCCCTTCATCCCCTGTGCAGGGGCCCGTCAGAGCTGCTACCTCTGTGCTTCTCTAAAGGGCTGTTCTGGCTTAGTGCCTCAGCAGGCATTAACCTCTCCAAAATGGAGGTAGGAAAGGGGTCAGTCATACTGTTGTCTGAGGAGGGGAATACATAGTAGGTATGTCTATGCTGCTTCCTAAGCAAGTGTGGGCATGTCACTGAGAAATAAGCCTGGTATAAGAAATACTACCTACTGAGAAATAAGCTCTGCTTGTGCCCAGGCTAGCAGGTTTGCAGTGGATGACTTGGGGTGGCTCTCGGTATGTGTCTCAGCACTATGCCCAGGTGCTCTGTTTTGGGGAAGTATGGGCATTGTGCAGGGCTGTGCACCTGGGTGGTTCTAAGCCATGCATTTTGAGGTGCCTTCTTCATCAGCATGCCCAGACTCACTCAGGATGCAGTATAGACACCCCCATTAAACCATTCTTTGCTGTGGTTTAATGACATAACATGGCTTTTGGCCAGGTCCACAAGGCACCAGCCAATAGCAGAAATAGATTATCTATCTTGTTTGATATGATCTGGTGTAGTTTATTCTGCTTTTCAAAAGAAGGATAGAAAAGAGTGTAGTCCCCAGGCCCATAGTCAGTTGTGTCCCTCTTCCAACCTTCCCAATTAGCACTGGATGTAAAGTCTACTGGGATTCTTGTCTATGTAAATGGAAAATGCCTGTCAAAAATCAGTTTAGTAAAAATTGGACTGTGAAGCACTATTTCCTTTGCCCCAGGCCACTAAACAGCCATAGAATGACAGTATATTTTAGTAGAATCACCCCTGGTGAGGTTTAAAACCGCTCCCTGGGTAAAGGTCTCTGTCTGAGTTTCAGACCCTCCTGAATCACTTAGTCCCTCCAATACTTAAGCATCTGCAAGCTCAGTCAACTTTTTCCAAGACAGCAAGACACACATGAAGAAGAGCTCCTTGAGTAGTTTTCCTTTTCCTTTTTCTTCTACTTCCAAGGGGATGTGTAGTGAAACAGAAATAATCTTTAGGGGGCTGCTGTACCTTTTGGGAGGGGTGTGGGTAGGGCTAAATAGGATACATTTTTGAACTACATCTGAATTATCTCCGCTTGCCTTCACACAATTCACATGCAAGTCCTGTGGCTGTCCCCTCTGCTCTTATCTTGAGGATAGATGCTGATTGAAATGTGTTTAAAAGCATGGTTCCTAATTGACTAAGATGAAGACAAGCTCAAATTTCCCAGCCAGCTGCCCTGAAGTCTACTGTGCTTTGTTGATCTTGTTGCTCAGCACTGTCAGGCAGGAGGTTTTGGGCCAGCATTCCAGTGTGAGATGTTTTTAAAATGAAAGGGAACTGTGTTGTCCACTGCTCTGCTTTTCTCTGGCTACAAAAGACCCTCCCCTTGGTATTGTAATCCATCTAAGTGTGTTCAAGCTTTTACTTCTTTCCTGACATCAGATCAGCCCTTGCAGAAGTTTGCCTCAGCTGGAACTCAGCTACATGTCCTATACAATTACACTCTATTTAAGGATGAGTTAACTAGTAGGCTAGGAGCAACAGATAAATAATAAAAGACACTGTTAAAATCCTCACATTTATTGGTGGTTTTCAGCAGGGATTGGATGGGAAGGACCCTGCCCACAGTGAGTCCTTAGCAGGTCCTGCTCTAATGCACTTGGGATTCTCAGTAGGGCTGTAAAAAGCGGTGTACTAAACATCCAGTGCTTTCACTCGTGATGTGTGCTCCCAGCCAACTGTACTATGTTTTTTCTGCTTTAACAAGAGGAAGGATACCATGTTTTCATGCTGAGAATGTGGTTAGCCACTAGAGGGTGGTGGTGGATGGAATAGAAGAAGCAATTATGTCTTAAATATGTGTGGACAATTTTATCTAACATTATCTAGAAGAGTATACCTCAAGGAAACAAAGGATTTTCATAAGGGGAGTTTAAGGGGGTAGAAGCAGGATAAATTTAGGAAAGGAACACTGAGGCTGAATATGAAGAAGTGAGATCCAGTAGGCAGTGGAACAGTTATCTGGGGAACTGCTGGAGGCTCCATTGCTTGGTCATTTAAAAAACAGACTAGGCAAATTGTATGATAAGGAATTGCTTAGCAGTAACAGAGGGATTTTGTGGCTACAGAAGCTATCCATCAGGTTCTGGAAAATGAATAAAGTGCCTTGAGACAAAGGGGGGGAATCTTAAATTGATAGAGCCCCCAAGGCATTGTAAATGCGGTTAGCTAGTGATATTCTAGAGGTAAGGGAATTTCATAGAATCATAGAAAATGAGGGTTGGAAGGGACCTCAGGAGGTCATGTAGTTCAACCCCTGCTCAAGGCAGGACCATACCCAAGTAGATCATACTGGCCAAAGCTTTGTCTAGCTGGGTCTTGAAAACATTCAAAGATGGAGCTTCTATCATCTCTCTGGGTAACCTGTTCCAGTGTTTTACTACCCTGTTAGTATGGAAATTCTTCCTGAAACCTAACCTAAACTTCCCTTGCTGCAACTTGAGACCATTGCTCCTTGTTCTATCACCTGCCACCAGTGTGAACAGTTTAGCTCCATCCTCTTTTGAATCTCCCTTCAGGTAGTTAAAGGCTGCTATTAAATCCCCTCTCAGTCTCCTCTTCTCTAGACTAAATAAGCCCAGTTTCCTCAGTCTTTCCTTGTAAGTCATGTCCCCCAGGCCCTTCACCATTTTTGTTGCCCTTTGCTAGACTCTCTCTAATTTGTCCACATCTTTTCTGTAGTGAGGGCCCAAAACTAATACAGTACTCCAGATATGCTGAATAGAGGGGAATACTCACATCCCTTGAACCTGCTGGCAACACTCCTACCAATGTAGCCCAGTATGCTGTTAGCCTTCTTGGCAACAAGGGCACACTGCTGGCTCGTATTCAGCTTATTGTTGACTGTAACCCCCAGGTCCTTTTCTGCAGAGCAGCTGCTTAGCCAGTTGGCCCCCATCCTGTACTGGTGCATGGGACTGGTTTGTCCTAAGTGCAGGACCTTGGACTTGTCCTTGTTGAACCTCATGAGATTTCTTTTGGTCCAATCCTCCAGTATGTCTATGTTACTCTGAATCCTAGCCCTCCCCTCCAGCATATCTACTATTCCCCACAAGTTGCTGTCATCTGCAGACTTGCTGAAGGTCCACTCTACGCCATCTTCCAGGTCTTTGATGAAGACATTGAACACAACTGGCCCCAGGACCGACCCTTGATACTGGCTGCCAACCAGACATTGAGCCATTGAGCATTGAGCATTGAGCTCAATGCTCCAGTCAGTTATCTATCCACCTCACAGTCCATTGATCCAGCCCGTACTTCCTTAGTCTGCCTGCAAGAATATTGTGGGAGACCGTATCAAAAGCCTTGCTAAAATCCAGGTATACCACTTCCACTGGTCTCTCTGCATCCACAGAACCAGTCATCTCATCACAGAAGGCAATCAGGTTGGTCAAGCATGACTTACCCTTGGTGAATCCATGCTGACTGGTCCTCATCACCTTCTCCTCTGCTTAGAAATGGATTCATTGAGGATCTACTCCATGATTTTTCCAGGGACTGAAGTGAGACTGACTGGTCTGTAGTTTCCTGGCTCTTCCTTTTTTCCTTTCTTAAATGTGGGCACTATGTCTACCCTTTTCCAGTCATCCAAGACCTCTCCTGATCACCATGAGGTTTCAAAGGTGATGGCTAGTGGCTCTGCAGTCTCATTAGCCAACTCTCTTGGCATCCTCAGATGCATCCATCCAGCCCCATGGACTAGTATATGTCGAGCTTTTCTAAATAGTCCCTAACCTGTTATTTTACCACTGGTGGCTGCTCACCTTCTGCCCAAACTGTTCACCTGGTGCAGTACTCTGGGAGCTGACGTTGCCTGTGAAGATGGAGATGAAGAAGGGATTGAGCACATCAGCCTTTTCTGCATCATCTGCCACTGGAGGGCTAAACAGATCAGCTGACCTCTTTCAGTATAAATCCATGATCTGGAAGAGGAAGTTTCTGGGCAACAAGGCTCAATCTTGTAAATAGACTGCTGCACCCTTGGCTTCTGTTTCTTTGACAGATCCTCTAGATAGACATTAGGGGCTGGAAGGAACCTCATGAGATCATTGAGTCCAGTTTTATATTTTTTTTGTTTTATTCCTTTGCTCTTTATATTTTATTTCCTTTGAAATTCAGGCTTGAAAATTTATCCTGCTTTAACAGGCCAATTAGTAAGACATTATTGCATACCTGCCTCTGCTTGCCCCTGCACCCCAAGTTTGGCCTGAATGTTTGGCTCCCTGACCTGACTCTGGTTTGATCTTCTGAATATCTGACTTAGCTAGCTTCTTTGCCCCTGTGCTCTGCCCAGCCCTCTGGATCACTGACTCTCCTCCCCCAGCAAATCTTCTGGCTTTTTTACTGCCCTAAACTCAGACTCTGAACACTCCCCTCAGATCTTGGCTGCTTCTCTTGACCCAGAGTGACCCCCTAACCTGGCTGCCTATGGCCTGGCATGACACCGGATTGCAAACATTAGATAAGGCAGGAACACGTCTTGCTTCTGGGGTTCCTGGCACAAATTTCTTCACATCCTCTTCAAGGTCCAGTTGAACCTCTTCACTCATCTGTCTGGGGTGGGAAATGGAGGTTCTGTCTGGAAAGATGTTCAGAAGTCCCCATAGGTCTTGCAGAAGGTGGGACATGAAGATGGTGCCTTGATCTATTAATATTTCTCATGGGAGGCCCACCTTTGAGAACTTTGACAGTTCTATGGCCCTGATGTGAGAAGAGGCATTGTAGACTGCTATCATCTTTGGGTACCAGATAGCATAACAGGATAAAGTGGCACTTGCTTGCCCTAGATTTTAAGGGCCTGATGATATCTATTCCAACCCATTCAAACAGGGTACCCACCACTGGCAATGGAACCAATTATGCCTAATACCGTGGTTGTAGGGCCACCAGCTGGTACTTGGGACATAAAGACAGTAGTCTTTAATTTCCTAGTAAATTCCAGGCCAGAAGAACTTGGCATATACCCTGTTCTGGGTCTTCTCAAACCCCAAATGGCCTGCCCCAGGTATGTCATGTGCCAGTTTCAAAACTTGATTCTGATGTGGTTTTGGCAGGAACAACTGCATTCTCCAGGCTCCAGTTATTTGGTTTCATGAGACTCACATCGGGACAACCCCTTGCAGTGCAGTGATTCTGAGTGGCTAGGTGAGGGTATACTGTTTTATTGTTCACCTAGGCCAGTCAGCCATAGAACAACGCAAAAACTGGGTCCTCTCTTTGCCTTTTTATGAAGTCAGGCCCTATATTGTCTTCAGATGAACTACCTGGCTCTGGAGAATCCTTTCTGGGCCCATCCAGCTCATAGTGGACACTGACCACTTTCTTTTGCCTATTACCTGGTCTATTCTTGGCTGTCAAGGCCGCTTTCCTGACCTGTTGGCACTCTCAGCATGGCATAGCTCAGTCTGAAGACAGGGTCAAAAGGGAATATCTCACTTGGTTGATCCCTGTGGTGCTCTGATTGTGCCTGGTTTCCTTTCTGTCATACAGGCAGGCATAACATTTTGGTCACCGGATCCCAATCTTGACCCACTGGGCAAGAAAGGTGGATGGCAACTGCTGCAACCAGTTCAGCTATCCAGTCTCCATTTGAAAGCTGTGTTTTCATGATGCGATAGGGCTGGATAGCCCTGTGTATACAAGTTAACTATGCACAACTGATAGCTGGGCAAGATTCAAGGTGCAACTTAGTACAAATATCTGTCTGAGCCGGAGTCCAAAAGTCCCAGGACCTGGACATCTCCTACCATGATGGAGAGTACATAGGTTCTCTGTTCTGTAGACTCCACTGGGATCTTAGAGAACCCAGACTGCACATAACCATAGCCCATGAGTGAGTAATTCCAGAACTAATGACTAGGCTGGCTACTCAGAAAGCAGACCAAGACTCCATTTTCCTGAGTTAAGCTCCAGTTTTAATCCTCTTCCAGCCCTGACTCCATGGCCTGAGGTCACAGCCCATTTAGAGAGAGACTTCCAGACTGAGTGCATGACTTCTACCCTATAGCTCGTGAGGCATGACAGGCTTTCCCTGTTTTACATTTTAGGTTTGGTGGGCTCATCCCTTTGACCTAGTTGAAGACTTCAGACACTCTAATTCCACCTCTAAAAAAATCCTCCAGGAAGTATATTGACTCCCTAAAGCCTATAACCTAATGTTTATAGACACATGCCCAGGCCCCCAGTTACGATATCTGTCTGAACTGTTTGACTGTCACTAATTCCACAATTTCCATGGATGAGTTGGATTCTGTCTTCAACCATTGGGTATATAGGGTTTCTAAGGTGCTGCACCATAGCTTGGGGTTGAGATTGTGGATTAAGTGGCTCCACTCAAATGTATTCCTCCTCCCATAAGCTTCACTTGATCTAAAAAAAACAGACTTAAGGTTGTTACAACTGTGTGCAGCCTCAGCTCCCAGGACTAGTAGGCTGCTTGAACTTCCCAGGTCAGATAAGGTGCCTGTTGATAAATTCTGACCACCAACTTGAAAATCTCTAAAAATTCTTCAGGATCACTGTCAAAGCACATTTTTCTAAGTATTTCATACCCTCCTGTAACAATCACCATTGTTTGATTGTTACAATCATCTTGTAAATCTCTTCTCTTGAATGTTTCTGTGAACTGTAGTTTGCAGTGCCCAACCCAAGTGGCTTGTTGCTGGTTCTGGCTGCAGAAGTCTGTGACCTGTTTTTTAAGGGTTTGATATCCCACTGGTGAGTTCTGCTTATCCTAGCTGAGGATGACATAAGGGGCATTTGTACTTCCTACCTCATGCATGAAGCATCCAGACCATCTCCTGTTTATGCTGGTGGGTTGCTGAACTACTGCAAACAGAAAAGGTGAACAAAATGGGAAAGCTGTGAAAAGGGCCAGCTAACCTGATCATACGTTGAATAGTGTAACTCCATTTTTTGTTTTATTTTTTTATTTTTTTTGAGACACGCTTTCTCTTTCTGCAGGGTAGAGTAGGGTACAGCACATGCTGCAGCTGCAGTGACGCCAGCACTCTGGTTAAATATTTAAATTTCATTTACCAGAGCAGCAGGGGAAGATGCAATTATATTTTATAGAAAAATAATTTTTCTGGAGTGCAGGTTAATTTTTAATTTGTCAGAACTTCCTTCATCCCCCTCTGTCATTGTCCCTTCTTCAACTTGCATTTTTAATGCTCTTTTAATTTGCCTGAGTGACAGGATAAAAGAAGAGTGGCAGGAGGAGAGAGAGGGAAAAAAAGAAAGGAGCCTGGATGAGTTATTCCTGTTTCTGTGTTAAGGACAGCTTGGGTGTCAACATGTCTTTCCTGACCCAAACACTGGTATCTTATAATCTCCTCTACACTTCCACTCACAACAGACAGGGCACATATGGTCTCAGCTTCCCTGGAGACCACGCAATATGTGTTTCCCACCTGCATTTTAACAGAAAAATGCATCTACAACATAGTCAATAAATTTAAAACCATTACAAGATGGGCCAGTTTTCTATCTATTTATAATATATGCTGCTGATGCCCTGTATTGCGGTATATATGTATGTAGAGAACTCGATTTATGGCAGCATGCTGCACACTTTAAATGTCATGAAAACCAGTCAGTTTTCTTTTTGCAACAGCTTAAATCTATCCTGGCAGATCTTGCTACATCCCAGTTCCCACTGCAGTACCAGGCATTAAAAGCAGAGCAGGCTGCTTGAATGCTTTTAATGATGGGGGACAGGATAGGGGGCATTATTAATTAGGTAAAAATGTCAATACAAAGGCTTGGAAGTCAATACATATTCATTACGTAACTCCCTTAATTGCTGTGAATGAATATTTTCTATCATCTATCTCTTCCACTGTCTATGATTTAGATTCTTATTCTAGCTCATCACCATAATCTCTGAGCAGCTGCATGGGGAAATTACTGCCCTGTATACAGTGATGCTCCAATCACTGACTAAACAAAATTACCATATCATTTTCTTCCTTGCATTTCCTGCCCTCTGCCAGAGAGTCTTGCAGAACAGAGCAGTATGCTGCAGTATGTAGAAGGATATGGATATGGATCTGAATATTCAGGACAGCGAAAGATGGTATACAGGAAACAGCTAAGAGCAAAGAAATGAGGTTAAGGACAATTTAGGCAAATACGAAGAAACACTTCCTTACAGTGAGCATTGGTAGAAAGCAGGATTAGGAGACTCCCAAGGGAATCTAAAGGCCTGATGCTACAAACTGTTGAAGATCTCAAGTCAGTGGGCCTGAGGATACTCAACATCCCATGGGATTAGGCCTTTAGGGAAGGGCAAGGAGAATACATTATAGTATGCTTTGCCTAGTCCTTTTCATGTTCAAAGCACTGTGTAAACTCTGAAATCCCTACATGAGTAGTCTTTATTTGAGAATAGTCCTAATGCAACTGTATATGTAAGGGTTGCATGACTGGGACCACAAAATGATTTTTCCTCTTGCGGATCCTGTTAGAGAAGTAGTAATCATTACACATCTTCATTTCATAGCGAAATCAACATAATGAGGTTATTCTTTTATCATTGCATTCCCTCTGTATCATCGTCAAAATAAGAAGTAGAACTTGGTGTGGGGTGAAGAGGAGGGTTGTGTGCCCCAGTCCTTTCTTACTTCACTATCTGATTCACACCCTCTCCCTGAACATTTGAAACTCTGGCAGCCTACAAGGGGAAATGCACTGTTTCCCATGTTTCTCTCCTTTAAAGGAGAAAATATTCATTTTTCTCTTTAAAATGAGAAAATCTGTTTTTTTCCTCATTTTTTCTGTGGCAAGTGGAACACCTGGATCCCTGGTAATGGGCTTATCACTTAAATCAGTGGGGGCCAACAATCTTGGCAGGCTTGTCACAAATTAGCTGCACACTATCCCAAAGTGCCAGTCTGATCCATTTGCCCTGACAAATCTGTTTTTCTGCTTTCTGCACCCTGTCCTGTGCTCCCTGCCCAACCTGCAGTTCTCCATTCTGCTTCCTGCCCTATCTACTGCTGTGATGCCTGTCCCCTCCTCAGTCTGCCAGGTGCCACACACAGGCTGTCCATGCCACTTGTAGCATGCATGTCACACACTGGCTACCTCTACCCTAAACCACTGAAGTTTTACTCCTTTGGGGTTTTTTGACACTCTTAACATGGATGTCCTCATTATTCATGTAAATAGGTAAGTATCTTTATAATCCTTAGAAATCAGTGGAGCCAAGATTTTATGTGTGGCAGGGGATTTCACGGATTAGTCGTTATTTGGGTTTAAGTGTATTTCTGAAGAGCTTGGTGCCCTTTGGAGATCACAGATGTTCTGGGAAGGAATTCCATCACTGGTAACCAAGACTCCATACATTGGCCAGGAATTACTGAAGCAAATTTGCAGAATAGCCTGCCAAATGTCTGAATCACAGGTTCTAACTTAGCACAGATCTGTGTCTGATGCTCATGTAATTACTTTGTGAAATTACTAAGCATTTGCCTTCTGACTTTAGATATTAGGAATTTAGGATCAGAAAGGACCTCCTGGGCCACAGGGCCCAATTACTTTTATTTTCAGGCAACTTTGCCCAAGAACATCTCTTCCAGACTCATATAGCACAGCCCACTTCCTGGCCCTGCTATCTTTTCAATCACCAAACCCACCACCCGTTTGGGCAGCATGGATAGCCATGGTAAGCAGGTGGGGCTGGCAAAGCCCCCCACCTCTTCCTGAAACCAGGGACTGCAGGGAGGCAGGGAAGAATGCCGGCTGCTGCTGCTGCTCTCATGCATCTTAGACTGATTTAGGAGGGGAAAGAAGTAGTGTGGCAAAGCTACCATCTTGCTTTTCACTCTGAGGACTCCCAAGCAAGTGCCTAGGAACTTGAACAGATGGAGCAGCATGGTAAAGCTGCCTGCCTGTTTCTCACACTGGAGTCCCTGTAGTGTGAGGAGCCAGTAGGCAGGAGCTGGCAGCTGCTCTTCCCTTCCCAGTCTATTGGATGGGCAGGAACAGCTGCTTCTCATGCCTTCTCCAAGGCCCCAGTCTCAGGGATGGGAAGGGAGCCTTTTCCTTGCCTCCATTCCTTCTGGTCACTGGGAGGAGTTAAGCTGGGAGAAAGTGGTGGAGCTGGCTTATTTTTCTCAAGGAATAGCTTTTTTTTTTTTTTTTTTTTTGGTCCAGGAGAAACAGTTTGAACATTTGTACACTTTTGGTTTCTACTTGGAGAAATGGTCTGTACATGAGAATTACATTAACCTTTTTTCACAGCTATACCATATAATGGCTGATCATTAGAGTGGAGCAAGAATCAAAATTTTTATCCTGGAGGAAATTCTATTATTCCAACATTTTTTGATCCTGAATTAGAAGAAAAAAAGGTGAAATGGTGCATTTTTACCCATAACAAAAGTTTTTTATTCAGACATGGTGAAGTATTTAGTTTTGGAATTTTAAAAAATTGAAATAGGACTTTCTGAGATATAAAAATCATGTTTAATTTTGATTTGCTGAATTGTCTTGAAACATTTCATTATGAAATTGCTTATTCACATGGTGTTGTGTTACCTCATAGGTTTTGTCAGTTGGGTGTCTCATGCCCTGATTTCTCTCATATAGGCTGGACTACATTTTAATTTTTCAGAAAATGAATTTTCTGTCACACCGGTGTTTTGACAGAAAATTCCGAGGCTAATTTACTAGATGCCTACTTTTATGATGCAAGCAGACATCATAATTCTTACTAATTGTCAATTGCAGCAGAGAAATTGGCAAACAAGACCACAAGATGAACATGAGCCTTCAGTGTGATGCTGCGGCTAGTAAAGTGAGCAAAATGCTGGCTTCGCAAGCAAATCCCAGGACATCATCCTCCCCTTGTACTCAGCCTTGGTGAGGCTGCAGTTGGAGTACTGTATTCAGTTTTGGGCTCCACAATTCAAGAAGGATGTGGAGAAGCTTGAGAGGGTGCAGAGGAGAGCCACGCACATGATCAGAGGTCAGGAAAACAGACCTAATGATGAGAGGCTGAGAGCCATGGGGCTCTTCAGCATGGAAAAGAGCAGGCTCAGAGGTGATTTGGTGGCCACTTCTAACTTTATCAGGGGTGCTCATCGGGTCTGTTCACCCGAGCGCCCCAAGGGATGACAAGATTGAATGGTCACAAACTCCTCTGCGACCAATTTAGGCTGGACATAAAAAAGAACTTCTTCACTGTCCGAACCCCCAAGGTCTGGAATAGACGGCTGCCGGAGACAGTTCAATCACCCACTTTGAATGCCTTCAAGAGACATTTGGATGCTTATCTTGCTGGGATCCTATGATCCCTGCTGACTTCCTGCCCCTGGGGCAGGGGGCTGGACTCGATGATCCTCCGGGGTCCCTTCCAGCCCTAATGTCTATGAAATCTATGAAACAAGTCTGTATGGAAGATGAACTATTTTGTTGTTTCAGGTGAACACTTTTTGGCTAGGTCGAGGTGCATTATCAGTGTAGGGAAAAGGTATGTTCAAGTGGCCATATAAACTGAAGAGCTTATCCAAGCCCAATGATTTAGTTGGCTTGTCAGAAAGGATGAAGTGAAGTGAAGCAAGAAGTGGAAGATTGCAGAATTGTAATTTGATGACAAAATGGATTGCTTTTGGGGGGCATTTTGTGTGGAGATAAGTAAATTACCAGTTTGACAGAAAAGCACAAAGGGAGGCACCAAAAATGATAAAAGATTGAAGGCTGAGACAGAGGGAGCTAAATTTATGTTGTCTAGAAAAGAGAAAACACAGCTTGAAGAGACATGATCAGTCTATAAATGCTTCCCCAGAATTATATATAAATGTTTGCAGTTTCAAGTCTTTAAGGAGGATTTGATGGAGGACATTACATGCACTTCTGAAAAATACTACAGATCAACAATGGTGTAAATTGGTGATCTCAGAGTGTCTGAGATTCTAACATCCTCTGAAGTCTTCAGCTGCATGTGTTTTCTTTTGTAATTCTTTGGAACTGTGAGATGCTGATACAACCACATAATGAAGCCTGGCTATTAAAAAAAAGGCTTATCTTGTAAGTGCACAACCTGGGACTATGGCATGATGAATCACATGCGGGGGGGGGATATCAGCTGAATCCAGTTTGTGCTCTAAAGCCCAGAAAAAGGACAGGAGTATATTGTAGAGTAGTTGGTTGAAGATGAATGCACAAAACAAAGTTTATGGCCAATTATTCTTTGGCTATTAATCCTTTGATATTTGTATATAGGATTCTTTTGCATTTATTAAAAAAGTATATAATAATTGATTTCTTAAGCAATCCATATTGCCTTGGAAAGGGAATTATTTTTTGTCATGGGTGATAACAAGATAAGAAGCAGCCTGAAGTTAATAAACGGAAAACCAGCTGGTATTAGGAAAAGGTTCTAAATAATCGGATCATCTTGACAGCAATGTAGGAAGGTAGTCAGAATGTTGTTCCTGCTCTGAGTCAAGAAAGGGTAGATGAGACACTAGGAGAAATACAGTGAACGCTCCTGTAAAGGGTTTGATCTCAGACTGCATTGCAAAGAGATTTTTTTTTTCATCCCTACAAGCTGTTACAAGCAAAAAAGTCTACACAAATGCAGTGCACTAATTTCCCAACTAAGCATTCCAAATTCATGAAGTGTGTAAACTGAAGTTGGATGTGTACACATCCAACAAATTGCAATGTGCACAGATTTATGTGTGCAGCATATTCAGTATCCCTGCAGCCAACAACCCTGTCGGAAGTGGACTGGCCTGAACTCCGTAGAAATCAGTATCTTAGAGAATCAGGCCCTAAATCCATATCTCAGCTAGCTAGTATAACGTAAGCCCTGCTACCCTTTTCTAAGGTAATGTCACTGAAGATGGTGAGCCATACAGATTCATAGATTTCAAGACCATAAGAAATCACTATTAAGATCTCCTCTGACTTCCTACATAGCAGACTATATATGTTACAAAATAATTTCTGCAAGATTATAACTCTTTGCTCAGCTAGAGCATAATTTGATGACACGGGACAGTACAGGCAGCCCCCTCTTAACGTGGTTTTGATTAGCGCTCTTTCACTACAGTGCTCGCTCATTTAAAATTGATACCTGGTTTCACTGAGCGGTCAGCAGTTTTCGCTATAGTGCTCAGTGGAATCAGCAAGTTTTGGCAGGAAGGTGGGGAGAAGCAGCGGTGGCAGTGGCGGCAACGGCAGTAGCAAGTGTGGTGAGTGGCAGTGAGTGGGGGGTAGGCATGAGCATGGGGAGTGGGGAGAAGCCAGGCATGGCTGCTGAATACAGACTGGTGGCGTGGTAGAGCATCCCATGGGATGGGGGTGAGGTTTTGAAGCCAGCTGGTAGCAGAGTGGGGTTTACAGCCGGCTGGGCACATAATGGGTACGCTGCAACCCCCCCTGCTCTTGGCCAGCTGCAAAACATCCATCCCTCTCCTGTGGCATGTTCCCTTGCCTGAACTCACCAGGTGAAGTAGCAGTGGTGGCGAGTGCAGGGCCTGTGCCAGTGCCCAGGACCAGGACCAACAGGGGCCTGCACCCAGGGTGGGGGAGCAGGAGTGCAGGGCACAGGCTGGCATGTGGGGCCGGTGGACAGGTGGGTAGAGGTGATGGTGGTGAGAAGCAGTGAGTTGCTGGGGACGGGCATCGGCTCGGGGCCTGCGTTGGTGCTTGGGTCCAGGGCCCAGGGTGAGAAAGCAGGAATGCAGGCCCAGGCTGGCATGTGGGACTAGAGCAGCTGGCAGGCTAATGGGAAGAGGCGGTGGCGGCAAGAAATAGCGGCAAAAAAGCCACAGTAATCAATTACTTACATTTACAGTCATTCCTATGGGCAAATGGGTTTTGCTTAGCATGGTTTTGTTTAGTGCTCAGTTTTTCTGGAACCAATTAAGAGCACTAAGCGGGAGTTGCCTGTACAAGAAATATCAATGTAGAGAAAAGATACTCTGATGTCATAGTTGGTCTTCAGTTAGAAATTGCAGGCAGCGCTCCCTGCTAGAGCAAGACTTACTGGCTACCATTCACATAGGTGTCATCATCAGCCATCATTCACCTAACTAGTTTCTCTCACCTTGGATTCATCCTGCTTGTTTTGTTTTGACAGCTCTGTATTTATTAGACCAGAATGTTCTTGTCTTTCTTCTCCGTACTTACACATCTGGCTGCCCATCTATTTAGCAGTCCCTCTGTTTGGGGACTGAAGACTTAGAAGCATATGCTGCAGTTGATACTCAAGTCCTGGTTCTGTTCTCTTATTCAACTATTTATTTTCTGGCTGTTTCTTGCAGGTTATCTCCAGTTTTTCTACAGGAGCTATATTTTCTGCTTGGGCAATTTGGTTATTGCTTCTAAGTTAACAGTCTATAACTTCACCTCCTGTGTATCAAAGCTGCAGAAATGCAGGAGTTGAATACTCTCTACACTTCAAGACTATCAAAGAGATCTCTCTCAACAACACTAAATTTCACAATAGAATTAGGCAATCAGGACTCATAGTAGACATGATATCTTTTATTAGACCAACAAGATTTTTGCATTAACATTTCTTTAATTACAAGCTTTCAGGCACAAACACCGTTCATCAGGCATCGGAGAAAAGATTGTAAAAGTTCTCCTAGGTAGAAATGAAAGTCCATATTTCATAGTGCCCGAAAGCTTGCAATTAAAGATGTTTTTGTTTCAAAAATCTTGTTGGTCTAATACAAGGTATTATCTCTCCTACAAGCCCCAATTGCCTTTTCCTCTAGACAAATATGGCTACAACCTGGATACCTGACAATAAAATTAGATCATTTTTCTATCTATGGCATCATCTTTACTTGGTCTGAAAAGTGAAGATGAGCCTTAATAATTGTGCACCTGCACTCTGAAAGGTAGGGTGGTAGTTTCTTACTAACTCCCACAGGCTCTCAGTTTGTGGAGACGCATGAGGATGGATAGCTTTATGTTATCTGAACTCATTTCTGTGTCTACAAACTTTTTCAGATTTGCACCAAACAGCTTCAATTTTCCTGTCAATCTTTGTCATAATTTTCAATCTACAGTTCATGCTTATCTGCTGGTCCAGTTATATAATGGCTTCCATTCTTCACAGCAGGACTCCTTCAAAGGTAATTTACTTTAACTCAGTGTGCGGTTACCAATGACCGTTTCTCTTACTGCACACTTAGGAAAATTACTTTTAGGTTTCCTCTGATGTTGCTACTGTAGCTAAAGGCTCCACACACAGGCATCAGAGCTTTATAAAAAATGTTCTTTAAAGATACCAGCTTCAACAATTTCTGTAGCTCTAGTGAAACATTGCTTTGAAGAGGGAAGTACTGTTTTTGGGTTTGTGTGGTTTTTTTGTTTTGTTTTTTTTAAAGCTATCATGGAATGACATTTCCATGATTCTGCACCAAGCTATCAATCATATGATATGTAGGAGATGGATATCACTTGCAAAAATTTTACATGTGCTGACAGACAACAAGATAAATGCCAACAATGTTTAGAAAAGAAAGGTCTTCTTGTGCTAATTTTAAATTAAAAAGAAAAAAGTCATACTTCAATTAGTGTCAATTTTCCCCATCTCTTTTACCTACCCAACAAAGCTTTATTACATAATATTCCTGAGACCAGAATTTGCCTTTTTCTCTATTGAATTTCTGCAACATGCTAATTTTTCACTTTCTGATAGAATCTGTTTTTTCTATAATACTATCGACATTTTTATTATTTCCAACTAACAATGGACCTATAACACTGATAGAATAGCTTTCCCCACTAATATACTTAGAAAACTCCTCAATTTACTTAATTCTGGTGGCCATAGAAATGCCCTCTTATCCTTTTGCTTTCCTTATTAGGTTTCTAGATGGAAATTATAGAATTTTCAATAATAATAAAAAAGGTAAAAATATTCAATAAATGTTTCTTTTCTATATGAGGAAAAAGCTAAGTCATGTGTTCAATCCATATGATGAAATGCTTTCAATTCCAATGGGCACTCAAGAAACTATTAAACAATAACAAATAGACATGGACCTTTCAAGATCAGGTAAGTCTGGCTAACTTGAGTCCAAGGGCATGTGTAGATGAAATGGGGGCCCTAAATTGAAGTGATGGGTTTTTAAAAACACCACTTCAATTTAGGGATGATTAAACCCCTATGTCATGCATACTCCCTGCTGACTTACCTGCCTCTCCAGCAGGGAGGGGAGGGTGAGCTGCTGGCTGGCAGAGTGCTCCCTGGGCTGCTGTTGTGGGGGGCTGGTGCTTTCCTCTGCAGCAATGGTAGCCCTCCCTCCCCCAGGCAGCACATGCCCGTAGGCACCTAGCTTGGGTGGTCCCAGGGGGCACCACAGCCACAGGGGGAAGTACAGGACCCCAGAGCAGCTCAGGCAAGCAGGCTCCAGGAAAAAAAAGGGTCAGGCTCCCTGCTTTTCTTGGGTGGAGCGTGCCTTCCTGGGCTGCTGCCAGGCTGCCTGCACGGGCTTCCTGAAGAGCTCCTGAGCTACACAGTGCCTGGTGCTTCACTTCACATCTGTAGGGCAACAATGTAAAACTCCTTGGAGAAGTTTTAGTTTGCTGCACCCCAAGTCATTTAAGGCACATTATGCTGTCAGATTTGCTACAGCAGCTGGAATTAATGTGCAATACACCACCAATGCATGCAAACAACAACACCATTAAAGCTGTACAAAAACACTTAACCCGCTTTAAAGTGTTCTGCATTCATGCCCCTCATTTCATCTACACATGGTCCAAGACTTTAAAAACAGCTGGTTGAGAAGCTCTCTGGACCATTTATGTTCATTTTCAGTATGGTTTAGAACACTTGGGAAGTCCTAGAAAACTAAAAGCATTTAATTTTGTGCAAATAGTTAAAAAATGGAAGTGGGGTGGCTCAAATAATAACATGTCATCCTGACATTGATCCTGGCAAAATAATGGAATGACATATATAGGATACTATTAATAAAGAATTGCAGGTAATATAATCAAGGCCCAACATCATGCGTTGATGGAAAATGGATCTTGTTAACCTGAGCTCTTCTTTTTTTGACAATATCATCAGCTTGATTGACAATGATAATAATATTGATTATTATCATAGTTTGTATTGCGGCACCTAGAAGCCGTAGATGTGGATATGGATCCTATTGTGCTGAGTGCTGTACACACACAGAAAAAGGACAGGTCAAATAGGTTTAGACTTTTGTAAAACCATATCTACACAATACATTTACCACTCATATAGCAGAAGTGCCATCAAGCATGCATGTCTGCTCTGGGTTGACTGAATCCTAAACTAAGCACCATAACTTTGACTGAATAGTGTTGTGAGTTAGATCACCCAGAGTTCTGCATGAACACAGCTATGCTGCTTTGGCTCAGGAAGCAGTATTGTGTGTGGCACGGTGTGTATGTGAGGGTGCTGCTTTTGGGCACAGTAAGTTTGCCACATAGACATGGTCTAAGACATCTGACTTATGACCAGACAGAAAATGACTAAACATCAGCATGGAGTTCATTAAATGGATTAAACACTAGCTAATGGCTGAGTCTCCAAATGAAACTGTAAATGGGAAGCATCACTGAGTAGGTGAGTCTCTAATGGAGTCTCACGGAGATTGGTTTTTGTTCTTGTGCTCTTTATTAATGTTATTAATAACTTGAAAGAAAACATAAAATCATAACTTATAAAGTTTCCATAGACACAAAAGCTGCGGGAGTGGTGAATAACAAGGAGCATATATTGCTAATATTAAGCAAACTGGATTGCTCTGAAAATAGGGAGTAAGTGAACATCTCATATTTCAGAACAGTCACATTTCAAGTTATTCCATGAGATGGTATATCACTCCTGGTACATCACATCTGCCGCCTCCCACCGCCCCATTTTCACAATCCTAGATCTGCCCATGAGCAGGCATCAATCTCTCGAGCTTGAGCTAAAGGAATATGCTACTCGAACCAGTATAGCAGGAGTCAGTTCTTATCCTTTTATGCAGAAGAATTACCACAGGGAGATCTAACACACTTAGCTAGAACATTTCAAATGTGTTTGTGATGTTTCTGTGTTTTGTTTTGAGACGTGTCATCAAGCTGCAGGCCCAAACAGGGAAAGGGTCTAAAGACATTTCTCAAATTTTCTCAAATGCAGATGACACCTTTTTTGGAGCATGGGAAGGCTGAATTTCAGCCTAAAGTGTCAATGGCTATTAGATAAAAATGTAAGATTAAGTCCTGATATAAGAGTAGCTCAGTGAGTTGTGGCCAAATGAAGCTATAATCTTGTGGGCTGAAGCGCTTTTCATGGGGTTTCCCTTTTTGCTATATCTTGATAAGGAAAAAAATATTGTATCATTTTTAGCCAGCAGAATTAGCAAAATTAACACAGCAGAAAATTGCAATATAACTAATGAGAGGTTTAAAAAAAAAGCATCAGTAGCAAGTCCAGAATGATGGATGGGGGAAGGATTATGATGTGAATAGCAATGAAGCATGTCAGATGACAGATGCAGGGAGAGTACAGTAACTTGTCACTTCCAGCAAAAAAAACAGGTCAGCAGTAGCCCTTAAGGCCTTTTGCCAAAATTCAGGAGCAGGTGGGGAAGGCACTGTGCTGTTTTTAGACAACAGACACAACTATCAGATACCTTGTACATAGTTAGGTAGCTGGGATGAGAACTTTGCCCTTCCAGGCCCACCAAATGTAGGTTTCTAACTCTTAAAACTAAAATCACAAAATGATAGTTAGCCCTGTTAGTCTGAAGTCAACCGGAAGGCAAGGTAGAGATGCATACGATAGGCTCTCTGATTTAGTCAGTCTTCAAGGTACATCTCTACTACTAGAGACTAACGTAGTTTTCTCTTCAACAGTCCCAATAGAAAATTTCCATAGGGGAGGCACCAGAACAAAACATCACAGAGACAAAACCATGAAATTACATATTCTTCTTACATTGCCTTGAGTTAGGCAATGTTTCACCAAGGATTTCGTAGGAATTTAGGCTGCTTATAGATGTGCTGGTTTGTGTTCTAATTAGAATGGGTGAGAGCAGACACGATTAATTGAGTCTGCTCTGCAGTCTAATTTGAATGCTCCAACATTACCCCACTGTCATGTATATTAAGCCCCTAACCATCCCCCCCCATTTTAAAATGGTTCCAGGGGTGTTTAACTAAAGCTCGCCAAATTAACTTTAGTTAAAGCACCCCAGTGGCCATTTTAAAATGTTGGAGGCTTAATACATGCAATGGGGAGCCGTTTCAATTACAGCAGCTGTTAGGGAACAGATCTAATCAAAATGGCCCCTCCCCACCTCTGAATACATGTACAGGCACCCATAAGTACTACATAAATGCTGGGCTCCATTCTATAACAACTGCAAAGTTCTTATGTGTCCAATGTCATGTTGTCAGAGATGAGATTCATTTATCACTTATGTGGCCAACACTCATCTGGAATGCCATAATTTACTAGGCTTAGGACGACAGTTCTGTGAACAGGAAGCAAAGCATTCTGGGCTGTGGGCCTCAGCAATATATTTAATCATCCACCTGGTCAGGCACAGAAAGAATTGAAAAATTCACCTTTATGTGTGGGCTTTCAACTGATCATAAACTACGAGCTGCTAGTCTTTTAGCTGACTGGCCAAAAACACTTCTTCAGCCTTAAAGCTGTGGAACAGTAATAATGTTCTTTTTTCCCCCCACCTTTTAGTCGTAATTATTAATGCCCTACTATAGGCTATGAAAAGTGCATCCAGATATCATGGTGATAAGTGCCTTGTGAATGCCTGTAATAATAAATAATTCAAGTGATGTTCTTCAAGAATCTTTTTCGGTATATTAACCAGAAACTTGTATCAGCGATGAAACCTCTCTGACAGACATACACCAAAGTAATGAACAGATCCACAGCTTTTGTGTTTGGAGGAATTGGGCAAATAATATATAATGATTATTCTTAGTCAGTTTGTGTTTCTGTCACCTGTCAGGCCCACCAATTCATTTATGAAGGCAATTTAGATAAACTATAACACGTTTTAAATTTTATGTAATTTAAAATAACTGATGGATTCATGACAGGGAGGGTGGTCTTGCTGGTAAGATTTTACTGGGTCTGTTTGTGCATTTTTTTACATTAGTTGAAAAAACAAGAACAGTGATGGCCACAGGGACCAGAACTCAGGGTCCCCCCCCCAATTATGTGGCTTCTGTAAACACTGGACTACAAGGCATGTGCCATCTTGCGAGCTCTCTTGCCATGACTTGTGACTGCTGGTGCCCCAGCTGAGTAGGCAAAGTGCTATTGTACAGTCTATTCATGCTCAACCTTTTAGCCTGCGGGCCAGATGAGTGGTGTGGGGCCAGTCTACAGGCCATATCATGTGACAATTGTTGCTATGAGGGCCTGATCCAGCATGGGGTCAGCCTGCAGGTGTGAGCCAGCACACCAGGTCCAACTGTGGAGCAACCCCACTACCTGAGTGTGGAGTGACCCCATGTGACAGCATAGATCAGCATGCAGAGCCATGCCATCCAGCCCAAAGGGCTCCCCATAGGTCTGGATATTTGGCAGGAGATGAATGGTGGCAGCATTAATTTTCTTACTATTCCCTTCTGTTGCCATCTCTCTCTTACCACCAAATTTCTGGACCTGTGGAGAGCTGGTCCAGATTCAGTCCCTGGAGTGAGAGGCAAGAGGTAGGGCTATGTGTAATTTTGCCACCAGTTTTGTTTCAGCTCTGTTTCAACCTGTTTCAAGAATGAAACAGCAAAATCAAAAAGGAACAGATATGGTTGAAACAGCCTTGAAACAAAATGGGGCAAGTTGATACGTTTCATTGTTTTGACACTGGTTTGACGTTTCTCCCATAGGCTATAATGGGGAAGGTTGAAACAGCCTATAACTTTGTCATTTCTGGCCAAAGTTGGATGAAACTTGCTGGATTGGTAGCCCCTTCTGAGGGCATGATGTGTGCCATATTTTAAGAAGATAGGCACAGGGAGTTTGGAGAAAGTGTACCCCAAAACCTTGAAAGCAAAACTCATGTCACGTGTGCGCATTGAGCCACAGTGGGGTCAAAACCGCAGGCATGCTAGCCCCTGCTGAGGCCACGAAACCTGCCATGTTTCAAGGAGATAGATAGGTGCAGTGATTTGGGGGAAACTGCACCTCAAGCTGCGGACAAGCAAAACTCATGACATGGGTGATAGTGTGTGTGTTAAGGCACAGCAGGGTGAAAGGTGCAGGCCTGCTAGCCCCTCCTGAGGTCATGATGCCTGCCAGCTGTCAAGAAGATAGGTGCAGGGGGGTTCTGGGACCCTCCACCTCTAGCTGCTGACAGACAAAACTCATGTCATGGGTGCTTGTGCAACTGCTGCCACTCATCAGGCAGCAGGACTGAAGATCCCCCATCACTTGCCATCACAGACCACAGGGGGGTAATAATTGACCACAGTATGAACATGAGCTGGCAGTGCAATGCTGTAGCCAGCAGGGCCAACAATATGCTGGCATGCATCAATTGATGTATCTCCAGCAAAACCATTGCAAAGAAGTGATTCTCCTGTTCTACTTGGCTCTACCCAGCACTGGTGAGACTGCAGCTGGAGTACTGTGTCCAGTTCTGGGCTCCTCACCTTAACAAGGATGCGGAAAAGCTTGAGAGAGTCCAAAGATGGGCCACTCATATGATCAGAGACTTGTACAGCAAAGCACATGATGAAAGACTGAGGGACTTGGGACTCTTCAATCTGAAAAAGAGAAGGCTGAGAGGGGACTTGGTAGCAGCTTAAAGCTACATCAGAAGTGTACATTTAGGGCTTGCTGAACAACTGTTCACCAAGGTACCCTTGGGGAAAACTAGGAGTAATGGTCATAAACTCCTGGAAGTTCATTTCAGGCTCATTTCAGAATCACCATTAGGAAAAACTACTTCACGACTAGGGTGTCCAGACTATGACCATTACTCCTAGTTTTCCCCAGAGGGGTTTACAGTATTCAGTCCCTGAAGCCCCAGGATTACCTGCTCCGGCTGGCTGGAGAGTGCAGGCAACTCTGGACTACTCCCACCACAAAAAAGCAGCACAAATTTATACCACCTGTTACCACAGTCACAATTTTGGGTATTTGTGGTGTAACAAGGGGTGTGAATGTCTACTTGCTTGGTCTATGTGCTGCTATAATAATTTTTATGGTGACACAAAAGCAACATCTGTTTCCAGCCAGAGATTAGTAATATGCTCCAGAGCTTTTTGCTCCCAGGCACATGTTCAACTGGCATTCATGAGAGCAAAAACTCCAGAGCAATAAGCTCCAGAGTTTATTCATCTGCATTAATCGCACATGTTGATGCACCAACTATGTTTCTTTTCCATATAACTGTAAGCTTCTTGATGTCCTGTAGTGTTGTAAAAATGGTCCCTCCCTCTCAGCATTAATGTAATACACATTCCTAATAAAAAGAACCCTCCAACCTGAAGGATTTGCATAGCTCAGAGAAGGCTCAGTCTCCAGCACTTTTCTCTCTCAATACCTAGGCTAGGTACAGATTTTGTGACACCAGCCTAAAATTCAGCAGGGAACTGAAATGAGACCATCATCTCCTGGACTGCAGAAGGGCTCCCATGGGAAACATGCCATGACTCAATAGCTCCTATAAATGGAGATTAACCCAGAACAGAAGTGGGATTTATTCCCCCACTCCTGCAAATGACTCCTGCCCCATTTTGGCAGCCTTAGCAGTTTCCTGAAAAGGCTTCAGGGGCTACTAAATAACCCCAAAAGCAATGGGTTTGATTCTTACTCAGAAAGCTCCATTCACACACATTCACTTAGTTTCCCTTATTCCACTAGGACAGGGTAAAAGGGCATTCATATGTATAAGAATCAGGATCAATGTGGGTTTGTTTTATTTTCTCCGCTATCATGAATTATTCCATTCATATGGACGAAAGCAGAACAGGTTGCAAACTGCTAGAGCTTATTCTGCCTCTGGAGACTCCCAGGATTTCTTAGCTGTACTGGCATAATTCTTAGGATACAAAATTTGCCTTTCACTCTTCTGATCCACAGTCTCCATGCCTCTGCCTGAGAATGAATTCTGCACACTTCAGTCTGATAGGCAAATGCCCCTGTGGAAGACTGCAGGAAATTGCTTCAAAGGAACTCAAAAAAGTTTCTGTGGAACACTTCAGCAGACTTTAATTTAAGGAGCCAAATCTACATTTTTTGCCCATTTGTAAGATTAATTTCTTCCCAGTTACACAGGCCAGAAACACATCCATTCTGAAGCCATCAGAGCAATGACGTGACTTATGCTTTAACTGCTGAATATATAACAGAGAGGTAGCCAACTCAGAGGTCTGAGAAAAAGTGAGACACTTCCCTGGGGAATGGACATATTTCAAGAAAACTCTGCTCCCTTAGGGTAAGACACATCACACAATTTCAGATGATTCCTTCCCATGCCCCACATTTCTTCTAGGTTCACCCCACTGCCTGGAAGAAAAGAAAAGATGTTTTGTAAATCGTTCAGTTCTTCTAAAATTTGTATATTTCCTGACACTAGGAAATAACGTAGTTCAACCATATTTCTTTCCCAGTGTCCATCAGTGCAGATTCCTTCTTGGCTGATGAACTGCTGACAAATAATTTTATTTTTGCACCCTTCTGAAAAGTCACTCACTTGAACCTCTTTGAGTTTCAATGTCTCCATTTGTAAAATGAAGAAAACATTGCTGAGCCTTGTTTTTAAAGTGTTTTGAAAGCTACAGATGAAAAGACTGATAGAAGTGAAAATCCCTGTTGCTGTTTCCCATGATAAATATTACTTTATTGAAAAGTTTGTAATATCCATAGTTTAGCTGGTATGTCTTATATCATCTCGCTTTCCATCAAGTCCTACCAGAATGGTACAGGGTGAGGGCTTAGAGCTCACAAGTCGGTGGAAAAAAAAATCTGTGGCTAGAAATAGATATTGTCAAATGAAATGGGTTACTTAGGCCAGAATGTGTCCCAGCAGAGCTGATCCATTTCACTAGGTGAAACACATGTTGCCCCTTGTCCCACCTGTTGATTTTGTGAGAAAACATATCACCTGTTGACCCAGGGCTTGAGGGGCCCTATCCTGTGCACCTGGGAAATTTCTGCAGAGGATTGAGCCCCTCACACCCTGGAAATGCCTGCCTGGCTTTCCTTGCTTACTGAAATGTGTCCCAGGATCTGTGGGTGCATCTTAGTAAGCAGGGAAAATCAGGATTTCCCCATGTACTGAGAAGTGTCCCTGGAGTCATTGAGGCATGTCTCTGTAAGTGTGGAAAGTCCAACTTTCTCCCCTTATTGAGGTGTACCCAGGAGACCCTAGTGGTTGTAGGTCTCACTGAAGAATTGAACAAAGTATGCTTCTCATACAAAGGCTTGCTAAAGTATTGGCTAGAGTAGGTCCTGACCAGCAAACCTGACTAATGCCTGAACTCCTTATGTAAGCAAAGCTTGGCACGTGGTCCAGATGGGCTCTCCTGCCAAAAGATGGCAGGGGGAGATGACTGTAGAAGATGTAGGATATTCCACCATCTGCATGATAAGACTAGAACAGGAACACCCAGAATCGGACGGTATGAGATATTCAAAATTCAGATGGAATGCAATACGTAATTTGTTTTGATCGCTGTATAAAAGGAGAATTGGAAATCAGGGGAACTTTATAGCAGCCTAAGAGAGCCTGCATGGTGTTTTGCCAACTACCTTATCGCAGGTACAAATGCCTTAACTCCTGATCTGATGTACTTAAAAGGTCAAAATGTGCTAAGGCTGTGCTTGTAGACAATAAACTTGAACAAATCTTTGTCACTAAACTGAGCCTGTGTTCACTCTTTAAGACAAGATTGGTGACTGTGACTGTGACTTGACTGTGACTTTGCTGACACCATGTCATCAGGTGTTATTAGTGTTGTCATTGCTGTTGTCCTCGTTGGGTGTTATTGATGTATTGTCAGTGCTGCAGCCTAAGGAACTGCAGTGTTGAGACAGGTAACAAAAGGCAATGTCTATTTCACTCTGTGTCGTATGTTGTAGTTAGGGTAATTCTCCATCTTTAAAATGGGAAAACTAGCAGCCTCCATATAAGTATAAATCAATTACTTTTCGCAGAGCACTGAGGGCTATGCTGATTGTTTAATTAAAGATTATTAAAGATTATTTAATTAAACATGTGATTGTTTAATTAAAGACCATTTCAGCATACACATGCATAAGGGCCCCAAGTAAAGTAGAATAGACTGTTCTAATGGTGGCACTTCCTAAATTCCAAGTATTTTGCTTAGCAACTGAAATATTCTTGTAACACAGTTTGTGTATGCATTTGTATCATAACAAAAGGTTTTTTTTTTCTTTTTGCAAAAAGCAAACTGATGTCATGATCAAGTATAGGAAGTCCTTGGACTTATGACACAAATGATTCCTGAAAACCATGTCTTAAGGTGAAACATCATAACTCGGAAGTGATTTCCCCATAGGAGCAATGTTATAAATAGGGATTGGTTCCAGAACCAAGGCCCGATACCCTGTTTTCACCAAAAATAAATCAGAATTTTGTACTCGGTCAATTATAGATGAGTAATATAGCTACATTAATGTATTTATATTGTAAATAGCAATCATATTGATTTGGAAGGACCTCTTTGAGGTGACTTTGCTGGACTTTTTGAAGGGCTCTTGGTTGGACTTTTTGAAGGGCTTTTAGCTGAAGTCTTCTCAGGAGTCTTGGCTGCAGGGTTTTCTGGAGTCTTGTCTGCTTTCTTAAAGAAAGTGTCCAAGGAAGTTTGGACAGATGTTCCCCAGGGAGATGGGTGATGCAGCAAACTTGTTTGCTGGAGTGGCATTGCATCAGATCAAGCATTATAAAGTCAAAACTGATGTCAGAAAGTTGAAACAGGGTGTCACTGTATAAATGTCATAAGTGCCATTGATTGTGACTTGAAACGTCTTAAGCCGAGGACTGTTTGTGTCCTTTTTAGCTGCTTTCAAGGGGGGGGAGGGGGAGCTGCAGCTTGGAAGTGTATATTAATTGTTATGAACCTGTAGTGATACCAGTGATGTCAAACATACAGCCTGTGGCCTGGATTTGGCCCATGGAACCTCTCTATTTGGCCTGCCAGGGTACTGGTGAGACACTAGAAGTGGGGGAGCATGGCCTGCTGCAGAATCCAGGGCCCTTTGGCTCAGCTGGGCATGGCCATTGGCAGTAACCACACCTGGCCTCTCCCACAGTCACTCTTGCCACCAAATCCCACTTCCACTGCTGCTGCTGGATCCCCATGGAAGGTCTCTCACCCTGGGATAGATCTAGCCACAAGAAGCCCCACGATACAGATATATCCCAGGGCTCAAGGTGAGTTTGACATCTCAAACTGCATCCCAAAATTAAATCATCCTACCTTTGACCCTGAATGAAACAAAGTTAAATGTGGAGCAATTTTGCTATACTTACAATGCTACAGAATCATGCAGATATAGCAGGCATACTACAGGAGCTTATATAGCTATCCTTTAATAGATACAAGTGCTAAATCTGTTTATATTCCTGGATAGACCACAAAAATCCATCATGTCACATCATATGGACATACACATAGGTTATTAATGGGGCTGGAGCCTTCAGATCCTCCTACAGATTTCTCCCAGTTGAGCAAAGGGAGGAGGTGACAGCAGTAGTAGGCTGCCACCAGCCATGTGGATAAGCATTAAAAAGGGACGGGGGAGGGTAGGCACACACTTTGCTGGTGAATTTCACCAGTAACTTTTGTCAGCAGAGTCGACTCAGGAATCTTGGAGGGAGGCATGCTGTAGTGCCTTGGCACTCGGGGCTGCCACCACATTCTTCAATGGTGGCTTGAGGTGTGAGGCGATAAGCTGATAAGTGCAGGCTCAGGCTGGTCTCTGCCCAGCCAGTCTCCCACTCCCACTGCTGAGACCCTCTGCCAGGAGGCAAGAAGTGTCATATATAAATTAGTTTTTGAAATTGGGTGTCACTCAACTCACAAAGTTATGGAAGGACATCTTGAGTCCTATGAGGGGCTCCTTGAGTCCCAAAGTTTGAGAACCACTGATCTAGTGAATGGAAACCTTCATGAATGCTAACCCAACCCAAACCTAATCCTATTGGACCTTCTCTGACAAGCTGTAAGTCTTGCTTCTGTCTCTTCCCTAATACCAGCTTCTTATCTCTGGCCTACTTTTGTTGCCCAAACTTGTTCCCCAGCCTCTAGGCTTCTCATATGAATCCCAGTGTCTCTTTCTCTGTGCCCAGTCCCAGCATATCTCTTCTTTCCCTCCAACCTCAGTGTCAGATCTCTTTGTTCAGCTGGTCCCAGCTCCACCCTTCTAGATCTGTACCAGCTTCTCTCAGCCAAAGTCTCCTCAGCTTCAGTCATTTTCCACCCTGCCATTTCCTTTACTGGCTCCCTATCTCCAGTCACTCCCACGTTCTTCCACTTTCAATCCCCTTGTTCAGCTCTCTACCTTGCCAGCTTTCAATCTAATTGTCTCTTTCCTTACACTTTTACTTGTCTTATTTCTCCTTACACTCTGATCCAGTTCTTCCTCTTCTGCATTCAGATTAAGCTCTTTCCTTTTCTACACCGCTTTAGCATCAGCCAGACTTCACTGAGAACACAACAAAGTCCGTTTAACTGCTCTTAGTCCTGATGCTCAGCAACCCTAGCTTGCAGCATCTGGGAGGTATAATTACATGAAAAGTTCCTTTTGGCCCCTATGGCCACATCCACATGAGTAGGGGCGTATGTGTTGCAGCAGCACAAATAGTAGCAGTGCAAATTTGTGCCACTACTTTGTATCGCAGTGCATGCCCGTTTGTGTGCTTTGCAACAGGACACATTGTCCCACTTCTTCGTGTGCTGCAGGGGGCCAGAGCTGACTGGGGCACAGGGTTTCTCAGTGAGGGGCTAGCCAGCAGGTAGTCCCTGTGCTGAGGCACCCTGTGATGCTGATGCAGCTAGCTGGGAAATGGTACTTGGAGATGGGGGAGAAGGCAGCCCAGGGCTGTCTGCTCCCCTGTCTCTGCACGCAGCTGAGTCCCCCCATGCTGAAGCACCCTGCACCCCAGCCAGCTGCTCCCCAGCTGGCTTGGGCATAGGATACCTCGCGATGGAGGAGCATGGAGCCCTGAACTGCCTGCTCCCTTGCCTCTGCTTGCCACCCTGAAGCACATGGAGGTCCTATGCTGAGGCACCCTTCAGCAGCTAGCTGGGGCACAGTGTGCCTCGAGATGGAGAAGCAGCCCAGGGCTGCCTGCTCACCCGTCTTGAGGCAAAGTGCACCTCAGCCAGCTGGGGAGCAGTGCCTTCTCCCCCATCTCTGTGTTTGTCTTGGTGCGGGCCACTTTGGCATGTTTTATGCCACTTTTTTCTTCCAGGTTTTTTTTTTTTGGGGGGGGGGGGGGGCTGCGGGGCTGCGGGGCTGCGACTGGGGAATCCCAGTAGCAAATTTTGCCCCAGTGCTGCAAATTAGCAGCACTGCTTATGTTTTAATTTGCAGTACATGTGGCTTGTGGTACCACAAAGAGGTGCCTGCATGTCTGGATGCCTCAATGTCTGGATGCAGCCTATAGCTCCAGAAAGGATTTTCTAGAGAGCTTAGATGGAACATTCCAACGTGTCTCCATAGATTATGTGTGAATTGAAGCACAACCTGGCCAATTTTGGATAGATGTTCATAGGAACAGGAAAAAGCAGATGCAGAGCACACAGATCACCCCCAAAGACTTTTCAGTTCCTCGTTTGAAGCAGGACTTTATTTGAGCTTCTTGAAAATGTTGAAATAATTTTAACAGGAGCAAAATAATCTGTTTTGGATGAATCTTTCCAAAAAATCAGCTTAAGGCAAATGTGCAGGATGGGAAAATTCAGCCTGAACAGTTAAGATCTGGCAAAGCTTTAAGCAACTGAAAATATAGCATCAAGCATGCTTATGATTTAGCTCTGCCAATTCTGCCAGAATGCAATAGTGTTTTTTAGGCAGGCACAGTTCCTTGAGTAGATGTGATATCTTTTATTAGACCAACTGAGTAGTTGGAAAAAAGTTCTGACCAAGCTTTTGGGTGCAGCCACCCTTCTTCAGGCATATGCCTGCCTATGTCCTAAGACCAACATGGCTACAACCAAAAATCCAGCAGCACGGTGTTACTTATGTGTTCCATTTTGTGGCTATAGTAAGAACACCTTTAAAAGCAAAACCTTTTGGCAAACAAGGTAGAGGATTTCCCCTTCATTGAAGGAATGTGGGGTAGAATGTGGTGTTTAGATGGCAACATACAGTATCAATGCCTGAATACACAGGGGAAGAAGAGGTGAATACCATATGCAACTCAAGTTCCACAAGTAATTTTAGGTAGAATAGAATACATTTTCCCATACAGTAAAGATTCTGGTGAGGAAACAAAATAGTTCTGATGGGCACAGTACTTTGAGAACTTTAACAGCCACAAGTGGTCATCACAATCTTGGTTTTCAGTTTCCTGCAAAAACTGGTTCCTGCAGGAGGACAGAGACATGAGATCACATCTAAAACAGTGACCTCCTGTTGCAAGCTGGGCACAATTTCAAGTTTCCAAGAGGGACTCTTTTTCTAGTCATTCTGTTGGGATACTGTTTGCTGGTCATGAGGTCCCTTTGTACATTTTAGTTTCTGTCTCACACACACACACCAAATTTGGCTAATAGATAGGGGCTCCATTCACTGGTTAAATTGTTTTAAGTGCCTTGTCACTGAAGGTGCCTCAAGGTAGAATACACTTCACAGCATGCAGGAATGTGCTTTTCTTTGGTGTAACAATTAAACTACATGATAAAATACATGTTGAAAAATAATGAGCATCATAGAAGATAGATTTAGTGTTTCAGATTCAGTCCTAAACACCAAGAGTTAAGATTTCTTTATCTGTGTTTAACCTGTCATAAGGACAAGGTCACCTTCAGTTAGCAAAGGATGATTGCCCTGCCATTTATCTCTGTCCCTTTCTGTCTAATCACATTTTGATGCACCTGACACCTAGGGCTTAGTATGTAGGTACTATTCTACCAAATAAAAAGGTATTCTTTTTTATCACTTAGTCTGAACGGAGACTCAAAAGTGTGTCACTTCTTCTCAACCCATTCCTCAAGAGAACTTTTGAAAGAGAAGGACAATGGATTTGCATGTCTGTAGGATCCCAGAACATGGACTTTTTCCCAGGACAACTATGAAGTCTGTTTATGGCCATAATGATTTCCAAGGTGGATTTAATGGAATAATGAATGTTTACCTCTCAGGCTGTAAATGGACATACCATATTGCCACCCAACCCCAGACTATTTAAGTAGAGTAGGACTAGGGCATCTGGCTCAGCATGTAGGAAAGATCAGGCAAGTGACAAATCATACTTCAAAATGTTGTTCTATGTGGAGGATGAGGCTTGGGAACTGTTTTGTTTTGTTTTTTAATACAAACTATTAGGGCTGTGTGAAGCTTCGGTTGATGATTCGATTTGGTGGAGATACCGCCTGAGTCACCGACTGAATCTCTGAATCAGAATTGAATCAGAAGACCCTTTAATCTTTCTGAATTGAATCGGAACCCTCTGAAGTGATTTGGAGAGATTCGATGATTCGGCCATATACACAGCTTTAAATGTTTTTTCTGCGTATCTCAAGGTGCCAGGTGGCTTGTGAATGCTGGGATGCTGGGGCAGATGGAGTGTCCCATGGGAGTGCAGAGTGTTCCCAGTGTGCTCAGTGGCGGACACGGAAGTGGACCAGAAGCACTTCTAGTCCAGTTCTGGGTCTGCCAGGGAGCTCGCAGGGGACCCACCCTCCACTCCCCCAGCTTGGCAACTGCTGCCTCCTGGGTCATTTGGGAGCGGGGACACTTGGGGTCCTCCCATAGCCACTTGGAGAACCAGGGAGCATGGGGGGGGGGTGCCCCATGCACTTGGAGGTGGATCCAGAAGTGGACCAGAAGTACTTCTGGTCCACTTCTGGGTCTGCCGCCAAGCATGTGTCACCCTTCCTCCTCCCCAGTGCTCCTGTGGGTTGCTCCATCCACCCCAGTATTGCAGTGTTCATGAACTATGCCTGGTATCACAAGGTATGTAGAAAGAAAATGTAAAATTGTGTCTATGCCTGAATTACTGATTCTCTGAATTAGCATCAAATTTTCAAATGTGGATTCAGCTGAATCAATTCAGGATAGTGATCTGAATCCACAAATTGAATCACTGTCCCTGATTCAGGGCGAATCCCAATCCAAATTGAATATGGCCTGTTTCTCACATCCCTACTAACTATTGTAACTGCAGAAACTATTGTTATTCAAAGAAAAAGTCACAAGGGATCAGACCTCCTTTAGATTTCAAGTTACCCTTTGTAACTAGAGGATGAACCACTGGAGAAAGCAAAGAATAGATAGAGTTAACTGGTACTAGAAGTTTATATCTTGCAATATAGTCCAAATTGGCATTTTACCAGTGTGTATTACCCCCAATGGGGCTTTAACCCCTGAATGGGTAGTTTAAGTAGCACTGTGCTCCCATTTATAATTAGGTTTCTGTTAGTTCATTTTGAAGCATGATTTCATAATAAAAAAAATTTAAAAATTCCTGTGGGAATATTCATAGTAAATTAATGTTGTGGACTTCAATGAATCGATTTATTTAAATTTGCTGTCCAGCGCAGTGTAGCTAGGGCCCACACTAGGACTAGGGTCCCTGACTTCAAAAGGGCCAATTTCAGGGAGCTCAGGAGGCTAGTCGACG
>JAGPOW010003648.1:53249917-53271175 GCA_030014935.1 Caiman crocodilus
TCCTGTGACCCTGGCACTCATTTCCTGCCAATTGGCGGGGGGTCAGACTAGATGGCCTGCTCTAGGCCCCTTCTGACCCTAAGTACTATGATACTATGAATAGACTGAGGTATTTGAAAAAAATCTATATCACAGCAATAATGCTACCTAAAGGTCAATTCCAGATGTTGATAAATCAGACAATGAGAAGGTATGACTACTCCCTAATGTAAGGAGACTGGATGATCTGAACTATTGGCTTTCTTTTATCTGTCTTGGTGGCAGAGAAGACACAATGTGCAGTGGGTACATTTATGTAGAAGTGAATGGGAAATGGCATTCCTTTTCTGAAAGTATTAAGTGTACATTAAGTGTATATTCCATCTTGAATAGCAAAGAAAAATTGAAACCTCAAATTTTTATAAACGAAAAATTTGAAGGAAAAGAAAAACCCAATCAGGTCAAAACAAACATATCCTTTTGTTTGTTTTTTAACTATAAAATAACATTTTGCATCTCTAAACAGAATATAAATTTGACCACCTGGGGCACAAGGTTTCTGCCTAGAAAAATAGGATTTTTAAGTAGTTCAATGATTTTTTTTCAAAATAGTGAGTTTAGCCAAACCAACAACATGTAGTATAGCCAAACAACACTTGGCAGAAAAAATCCCAGTTGACTGTTATTTTCAGTCTGTCCTCTGTAGCTCGGTCCTGCCAAAAGCCACATGGATGTACTTATCACCTTGTAGGATTGCCAGGCATGTTTCTTCCTCGGCAATTCTCTGAGAGCTAAATCACAGAGTTTGTTTCTAGAACCATAAATCATTGTGTGATAATTACAGGAAAACAAACCTTGACTTTACCCATGAACAACAGCAATTTCATCTCTAGTGGTTTGGGGAAAATGAATGAGGAATGAATACAAATGAATACAAAGCAATGAAGAGGTGGCCACTTGGTAGAAAGCTTGTTATGAGCCATTGTTCTTTTTTAAAAAAGTCAGAAAGACAAAACCTGTTTCTAGCATAGGATCTACAGATGAATGAGAACACAAGGTCTTCTGGGCTATTTCTTTCCTATGTTATGAGCTGAACTTCAGAAATAGGTAACTTTATTTTTAAAAAGATGCAGTTTAGCCTTCCTTTTGAAAGAACCTGACAGCTTCTTCTGCATCAGCTTACTTGTATTAGCAGACTCATTTCTTACTATGTTATAATTGATCATTTCCATAGATGCATACATGCTTGTGATTCCATAGACAGAACGTAAGACAAAGTCTCTGCCCCAAAGGCACATAGAATCAAATAGCGCAATCTAACCTCTGCCAGAATCCAAGGAAAGACTGGATAGACTTTCGCTGAATTCAGTGGGCACCGAGTGGGTAAACAAACATAGAGAAGAAGATGGGAAAAGAGTATCTAGAGAAGTCATGTCATTCAAAGGGTACATGTTTATCATGTTTCTCATAGGTATCATTTTGCACCAGAGTTGCTTCTTGAGAGTTTGCATTAGCACAAATATTCATGGAAAGGAAATATTCCAGTCCTGCTACCATAGAATGTGGTTTCTCCCACCATTCAGCCTGAGAATGACTAGATATGTAAGAAGGGCCTAACATTTTACTGCCTAAAGTACCGTGACAGTTATAGCACTGCATGAGTATGAATAACAACAATAATATTCCCAAGAAAACATTGATAGCTGGCCAGTGGTTTACCACTACTCTGTATCTCTGTGGGAGATGCAGTGTTAGCTTCCAGTCCCTTGACAAAAGTTGCAGAATGAATGCTGCTTATTTTTTTATAAAAGTGAGGTGGTTGTGTGGCTGGGGAGGTGGGATAGAAACTAGGGAGTGGTAAAGCCTTATTCAAGCCCACTTCTCTGGAAACAAAAATATTGAAAACCGAACTCAATGACTAGGAAAGAATTTCCTGCCCTCTTGATTGCCTCTGCCTTGGCATTCATATTCTGCTTATCTCTGTGGGATTGGAGGATTTATGTTCAGTTGTACATTGTGCTGGCAGCATGGCATGCCTGGGACTAAGTCTGAGAGGCAGCCATTAAGACTCATTTTGGGTTGCTGCCAGCCTTGGGCTGATTCGATAGTATACACTGTCACCAACAAGTTCATCAAAGTGAAATAATCAGTCTTGTATTCTTTCTTTTAACGTGATGGTGGGAGAATGAGAAGGAGACACACTAGGAAGGGCATTTGCAAATTTACTTTGGCTGTTAACACTTTGCATGGATTCTCTTTTAAGTGTTTGGAGCAATGCCGTGAGAAAAGCTTGCAGATGGCCAAGATAACAGGAGATCAGGTGCTGTTGCTCCTTTGCTCATTTTACTATACTAATCTTATTTTTAAGGGGGCAGTGGGAGATGTTGACTGCTCTAATGTGAAGAATGGAGAATCATGCAGCATTAACACATTGACTTGATATTGAAAATAAATACCCTCTTCCAATCTACCTGCTGTTTCTCTGCTGCCTAATTTGTGATAGGGCAAAATGCATATATTGTCCTATTACCTAATCCAGAACCACTGAGCTTTAACACCACTGTCTTCTGCTGCCATGCTTGGATATCAATGGTGTGAACAGGAAATAAAAAATAAAATAAAATAAAATGAAAGGGTAGTTTAAAGAGACAGATGTTCTGGTTGCTGTTGGGCTGAATTATGCAATGACCTCCCTCATAGTGATTATGTTAGAAGCATCTGGTGAGTTCTGGCATGACACAGTGTAAATCCTCAGTGTTAATTCTGATTCAGATCAGTAGAGTACCTGTCCATCTGGGTGACAACTCTTTTCTCACTCTCCTGCTTTCTGTCAACCTTACCACTGTGACATTGCCTTGTGTTACAGTAATAGGGTCAGTTTTGCACTCTTTCTGCACAGTGGGAAGCATCCAAAGACTAATGCATGCTGGATGTGTGTAACAGACTTGGTAGTAGGCAGTCTAATCTAGTGGTTAGGCCACCAGAGAAAAGCCAGAGATAGGGACAGAATCCAAAGTACTGGCCAAATCCAGGATCATGAAACAAATACCCAGTTCCCAGATCCAAGACAAACCCAGGGGGCAAGGTCTGAATCACAAGCCAAGTTGAAGTTCAGGGGATCAGAGATTACATTACCAAATTCAAGGGCAAATCCAGAAGCCAGAGTCCAGAAATGAAGCAATCAGGATCAGGAAACTAGGAGTACTAGATCACAGAAGCTTACCCGGACAGGCTTTCAACAAGAACTATAAATTGGCCTGGAGTCTACATCCACTACCAGAGCTAAATGGGAAGCTGCTCCCCCAGCAGCCAGTCAGGAGGCCCAGAGGGTGGTCAGCTCCGTGACCAACGGCATCTCCCAAGGCTATGTCCTTGGACCAGTTCTTTTTTTTAACACTTTTATCAACAATGTGGACATTGGTGTCAGAAGCACACTGGCTAAGTTTACCAATGACACTAAACATTGGGGCATAGTGTCCACATCTGAAGACAGGCTAGTGATCCAGGTTGACTTGGATAATCTTAGTAAGTGGGCAGATACAAAGCTGATGACATTCAATACTGATAAATGTAAGGTACTCCACCTTGTGCGGGGGGAGGGGGGGGGAACCTGCAGCATGCTTATAGGCTTGGCTGTACTATGCTTGCTAGAACCATGGCTGAAAGGGATTTGGGGGTCATGGTCAACCACAAGATGAACGTGAGCTGCGAATGCAATGTCGGCAGCTAGTCAAGCAAACAAAACTCTGGCTTGCATCCATAGATGCTTCTCAAGTAAATCTCAGGATGTCATCCTCCCACTGTATTCAGCCTTGGCTAAGCCGCAGCTGGAGTACTGCACCCAATTCTGGGCTCCACAATTCAAGAAGGATGTCGAGAAGCTTGAGAGAGTCCATAGGAGAGCCAAGCGCATGATCAGAGGTCAAGAAAATAGGCCTTATGAAGAAAGGCTGAGAGCCATGGGACTCTTCAGTCTGGAAAAGCTCAGGCTCAGGGGGGACCTGCTGGCTGCTTATAAGTACATATGGGGTGTACATCAGGACCTGCCAAAATGTCTGTTCACCAGAGCGCCCCAAGGAAAAACAAGGGCCAACGGTCATAAACTCCTCCAAAACCGTTTTAGGCTGGACATAAGAAAAAAAAATTTTACTATCCAAGCCCCCAAGACCTGGAATAGACTTCCTTCAGAATAGACTCTGGACTCATTTCAGAAACGCTTGGATGCTTATCTTGCTGGGATCTTTTGACCCTAGGTGACTTCCTGGCCCTGGGGCAGGGGGCTGGACTTGATGATCTTCGCGGTCCCTTCCAGCCCTAATGTGTATGAAATGTAAGAAGCTGGGTAAGGGGTGCTAGTGAAAACCCCAGGCAGGTGGGCCCACTAGGAAATTCACCTAGGCTGGGCTGCCTGCTAGGGCCCCTGACAATGTATAAGATGAGATTCCAGAAGTCCTCACTTAGGTATTTAAATTCGTGTTGTATCAGGTTAAAAGGGATTATTTTGATCAGTTAGAGAGATTTTGTGTGTAATGCAGGCCATAGAATTTCCTGAATGAACTCGTATTTGAATTACAATAAAGCTTATAGAAAATGTCTGGTCACCTCTCACCACTCCAGCTTCAGATTTCAGCCACTGAGTCTCTGCTACCAAGACTGCAAAGCCCTTTGTTCTTCAAATACCTGTTCCCTAGGTAGATGCCTCTGAACTGACCATCTCATCCCTTAATATTCTCCTTGAAATGATAAATAGATTGAATTATGGGAGTTTCTTATTAAAAGTCATGGTTTCCAATGATTTAATCTTTCTCCTGACTTCTCTGAGTCCCGTCCAATTTTTAAGCATTTTACTTGGGTTGCAGGCTCCAAAGTGGACAGAGTGTTCCAGTAGTGGTTGCTACAGTGCCAAATAGAGAGATAAAGCCTTCTTTCTCTTTCTGATCAGTATCCTCCTGTTTATATAGCACCTGATCTCATTAATCACTTGAGCCAAGGGGTCCAGCTGAGAGGATGTTCAAGTAATTATCTCCATGTCATTTTCAGAGCAGCTGATCCCTAGGACAGGCTCCAACAGCCTGGAAATGTGACAAATAGCGTTGCCTTTGGCCATATTAAAATAGATGTTATTTGCTCAGGCCCAGGTTATCATACAATTTAGATTTTTTTGAAACAATGACCAACCCCGTTCATTATTAACTACAATCTTTGTGGCATCTGCAAACTTTATCAAAAATGATTTTATGTTTTCTTTGAAACCATTTATAAAAAAATTAAATAGTGTAGCTCTGGGAACCAATGACTTGGACTATATATATTCTCACTGATGATTCCCTATGCACATGTACATTTTGAGACCTGCAATTTAACCAGCTTTTAATCCACTTTTCATGAACCGTGTTGATATTGTATTATGGTAGTTTCTTAAAATGTTGTACATTATCAAGGCAATCTGCCTTGCAGATGTCTATTATATCAATGTTATTGCATTGATCAAAAATCTTTCGTCTCACCAGAAAAGATTGTTGGTTAGCTTGACAAGGATATATTTTCCATAAATCTCAGGTTGACTGGCATTATTTATGCTTTCTTTCTTTAATGTTTTTAACTGGGTCCTGTATCAGCTGTTCTATTATTTTGTCTGGGATTGATCATATGCTGACAGGCCTATACTTATTCCAGTTATTCTGTTTTCCTCTTTAAATGTTCATACACTGCTAGATTTCTTACAGTTCTCTGCATCATCACAAGTGGCCCCAAACTTGCTCCAAAACAACAATAGCAGCCCAAAACTGTCCTGGACCATCTCTTAAAATTCTTCTATCCCATTTTTTTGGACCAGCTGATCTGAAAATATCTGACTATAATAGCTGCTCTTTTACATTGTACAGAATTATTGTTATAATTACAAGTATTTCATTATCATCATGTAAGAATACACAATTTGCATCTCCTTCCTGAACACAGACAGATGTATTTCTGAATATTTTTTTGCCTTTTTTGCATTATTATTGATATGTTCATGTATTAATAGACCAATATCAGTGTTAGCACACCCTTTGTTTACAAAATATTTTACAGACGTATTGTCCTTAATTCTGCTGGCCACAGCTTTCTCTTTGTGTCCTTTAGCTGCCCTTACCAATTTGCTACAATTTGTAAATTCTGATTTATATTTATTACTGTCCATAGTTTTTCTTTTTTCCCCATTTGTTTTAGTTATGTTTTTATAAAACAAGGTGTTTTTTTTAAAGGACAAAAGGTCTTCTTAATGGTTGAATTGTTGTTTTAAGTGGTGTATTGCAGAATTCTTCTGCAGTCGCAACCACTACCATCAGCAGTTTTGGGAAATGAAGGCACCTGTTAGTTCTGTCCTTTTACTCATAAACTAACAGTTCCAGGAAGTCACTTACCTGCATCAATGCTGCACTTAAACAGTGGACTTCTATCTCTTTGGCTGTGGTGCTTCTCCTATGTTTTAATCTTTTGGATTCTGGGAGACTGGTGAGACACTGTATGAAGCAGGATGTGCCACCTTCTTGTGCTCTTTGCCAATAGCACCAATGTGACATGAGAATAGAAGGCATATTACACTGAGTTTTTCCAGCATCTTGGAAGTCATGGTACTCATTTAAAATGCTATAGATGAATCTTTCATGAAAACTAATTAACATTTTGTCACCCCAGTGAGCAAGTCAATTCTATTAGGGCACCCTGACCTTTAGTGGCAGGGTAGAAGAGGAAATTATGTGGCGTTCCGCTATATGGCTATATGGCCATTCACCTTTATAAATAATGAAACTTCTAGTACTTACATTTTTAAAAAATATATAACACCCTGCTTATTACTCTGTGACACTATTGATTTATAAACAATGGCAGAGTATTTGTATTTTATTTGTCAAACTGAGTTTCCTTGCTTTGGATAAATGTTTTAGGTAATGGTTTTTCCATTATTGTTTGTTTGTCTTATTTAGATTTCAAGCTCACTGGGACAGACTATATATATTCCTGTACAGGTCTTATTACAATGGGGTTTTGATCTGGTTTGGGTTGGAGACTTTTGAACACTTACAATAGAGTAATTCTTACTTAATAAATTATTATAGCATTTACACTCGGAGGGCAAGAACTAGATTGGGGGTCCAAATTCAGAAAGTTCAGATTCAATTCTGGTAATGATAAAGGGGACATACTAATTATACAGCATTCTTTAGTCCATCAGTCTCCAAATGGTATGAAAAAATGGGCAAGAATCAGGATATTAATTTCCCAAATGGGGGAAACAGAAGAATAGAGTAGCTGAACAAGCAACACAAAGTCACTCACTTAGTCTGAAGGACAGACAGAACATAAAGAATGTTATGTTTGATTTCTTTATAGGTAATTCACTGGATCATATATTGTTTTAAATAAACCTGGCCAAAACTTGAAAGGTCTGTGTGTGTAGCTGGTCAAAAAGACCAACATTCTCACAAAAAAAATAGCCCTTTTGGTGGAAATTCAAAAGGTTGATGAATTTTTAAAATAAGAAATGAGAAAGTTTAGTTTAGGGTTTTTTTTTTTTACTAATTTTGTTTAGCTAAAATACCTGCTGGAATAGCCAGGCTGGAATTCTCTCAGGAACAGTCTTTCCCCCTGTCTCTGTGAAACATGAAAATGCTAAGGCTTAGTATACTGAAAGACTGTGATGGGAAAGCAGCTACTTTGGGTTGGGTTAAGTTTGGGGGCAAAGTGCCCAGCGTGAAGGATGAGATAGTAGGGGAAGAGAAGAAATATTACAGCCAAACCACTGTATCCATTTTAGCCATTTTTTCCTAATTTGAATCTGGTGGAACAATATGGAAACTTAATTGTCAATTAGTAGCTCCGTTCAGTCCCCTCAGCAGCCTTTATAAATGACCTGCATTCTATCCTATGCCATGAAATCTAGCTATAAAATTTGAAGAACTAGTTAATGATTCAGAGACCTTGTGGACCTCAGTTGGGTGGAATGATTCAGCAGAAAAAGATATCGCTGTTGGATCAGCAGGATCTTTCCTCAAAGAATAGTATTTATAATAAGGAAATAAAACAACATCATCAGAAAGAAGATAGAAATTTCCCTGGGTTTAATTTGATCCTAGGCTTCATTAAAGGTGTTTTTTTCCTTTGGTCTCTCAAGCAACCAGCCTTATACAGTCTCACAGGAACACCTAAGCAAGGAAAGGGAGAATCTGTCAGGGCCTCCCAGCTCTTGAGCTTCAACACCTGACCTTGATCCCAGGTTAACACAATTGCCCTAGTTCTCTATAACTAGATTGATTGCTGAGAGTGCCACTCAACCCTTTTAAGCACACCTTCACCCTTAGGCTGCAGGCATGCCTTGATAACAAAAATCAGTCAGCTCCACCAAGCCTCATCTCCTCGCTCAGCTTTGGCTTTTCCTGACCTGCTCTTTGATCTTCCCTGGGACTCATCACCCAGCTCTCTGATTTTTCCAGTTTCTGGTCTCAGCTTGCACCCTGGACTATGCCTCTCAGCTCTCTCTCTACTGTCTTGACCTGGCTTCATATTCTCTGCTCTGCTGATCCAGACCCTGACCTGATGCCCTGGAAACCCATACCCCACATAGATGACCTTCTGGTTGCCCTTCAGGGCATGAGTGACGGGTGTCTCCTGAATCTGGAGGAGGGGACCTGCAAAAGCCACCAATGGTGGCAGCCCAGTCAGGCAGGGCACCAGCCCTGCCAACAGCATCAATGTTGGCCATTGTGGGTGCACTGGCCCCATCAAGGGCACATGCACCCCTGGGTACCCCCTACCAGTTGCCTATGCTTCATGGTCTACCTGCAGGCTTGGCTGTTTACATCTTGAACCCTCAGAAGCTGAATGAAAGCTAATCTTTTTCAGTAATGTGCAACTGCTCCCTGAAACAGACATAAATATTTGCAGTAGCGGCCACTCTGAAAAGGAGTTTTGCCCAATGGGTTAATCACTAGCAGTCTCATTTTATTCCCAGCTCTCCATGTGACTTTTGTTGTGACCTTCTCAAAATCACTTACAACTCTGTGTTTTGTTTCCCACACTTATAACAGGATTGTTGCAACACCTATAATGCAGGGCTTGTCATGAGACATAATTAATGCTTGTAAAAGGGTTTGTGATCCTTGGCTGCATTGGGCAACAGATGTGCAAAATACATAATTACAATAATTTAGGCCTTGAAATATGAATTGCTTAACTCTTTGTCATGAATTATGTTTTCTCTGCTGCTTCTTCTAGTTAACTGCAGATCTGGATACTACTGGGTCTTGAAGTTTTCACCACCTTCATGTAATACTTGTGTTCATCTTATTTTAAATCTGAAGGGCAAATTGCATTGCCAAAATAATCTGAATTCTCTTTTCTTTTGAATGATGATAGTAAATGGTGTAAGGCTCATAGCTCTGGGATGAGGAGCAGAATGGATAGTGAATATAAGCTAACCCCTTTCCCTCTATACATCCTCCAACCACAGTGTCTTTGTCAGATGTGCTGAAGATGAGACAGTAATGTTATCTCCATAGTTAATTTTCTTTGGTGTTAGTGCTATGAATGCAAATGAGCTAGCTAATCATGGCCATGATAGTATTTGCCTTGGTGTGCACATCTATCACTCTGGAGCGGGCAAAGTTTAATCAGTATATGTTGCTTAATGAATGATGCCTGTCATATGGAGTCACATACTAACATGGATTCAATTTGAACTGGTGACCTGAAGAGGACTCCAAACTGATTCCTCAGAAATCTCATTCTTTCAAGAGCAGGATGAAAATTACCATCACTAGCAGAGAAGAAAGAGCAGTGCTAGCATTGGGAGATGCCATAAACAGCTCCAAATAAATGAAACTTCTGTTAATTTTCTCATCTTCTCATCAGTCACCTGGTCATGCCAACATCAGTGCTCTTACCAATGTTGTATCATAGCCTCTCCAGAACACATAGACCTGATTTCCCTTTTACTTATCCTAGAGTAAATATAAACAGTGACTCTACTTGAGTGGGGTACAGGTTCAGATCAGAGGACTAGGGGAAAGTGTTACATCTTCAGTTTGTGTTACCTGGTAAAGCTCCATCAAAATCAAAGGCGCTATGTTTAGATATAATCCAAAGGAAGATCTGTCCCAATGGAATTTTATTGCCATGGAAGAAAGTAGAATCAAGCCCGCTGCTTTCACTGGGTGCATATGTGTTTCTTCTCAGTCTCTCTATTAAGTAGAGTCTGAATTCCCAATCCCTAAGCAATTGACAGTGGACTGGGACAAGAGGGAAGTAGTGATGGGAAGGTAAAACAGCATCAAGTACTGTTTCCACCACATATAATGTCTACTAAACTGGCTTATTAATGTGATCACTCCTTTCTCTAGCTGAGAGGAATCAAATATCTGTACTCCAATAATTTGAGTTTCCATAAAATAAAGCATTCTAAACCAGGGTGAAAAGCCAAGATCATTGGAGCTCTGGAAAGTCAGGCTGGAAGAGACCTCACAAGGTTATCTAATCCAGCTCCCTTGCTCAAGGCAGGTCATCCCTGACTAAAACGTTCCAGCCAAGTGTTTGTCCCATCTGCTTCACAACTTAATCTAGGTAGCCTGTTCCAGTACTTGATCATTTTCATAGTCAGAAAGTTCCTCCTCAGAGTTCCTCCTAATCTCCAACTGAAATGTCCCCAGCTACAGCTTGAGGCCATTGCTTCTAGTCCTGTCCCCTACAGCCACAGAGAAGAGCCCATCTCCATCCTCTGTATAATCTCCCTTAAGGTAGTTGAAGACTGGTACCAAATCTCTCTTTCGTCTTCTCTTCTCTAGACTAAATAACCCTGGTTCTTTCAGACCTTCCTCATAAATCTTGTCTCCTAGTCCTTGAATCATTTCTATTTATCTGCACTGGATTCCTCCCAATCTGTCCATGTCTTTCCTGAAGTGTAGAGCCCAAAACTACACACAATGCTCTAGGGAAGCCCTCATTCATGGTGAATAGCGAAGAAGAATCACATCTCCTGATTTGCAAGTGATCAACACCTAGTATGCCACTGGCTTTTTTGTTTGCAAAAAGATCACGCTCATATTGGCTCATATTATGCTTAGGTTTACTGTAACCCACAGGTTTTTCTCTTCAATACTGCAGCCTAGCCTTCTATGTGATGCTGCAGCCTACATCTGGAATTATTCCCCCATCTGTATTTGTGCATGCAATTATTCTGTCTGAAATTCAGGACTTTGCCCTTGTCCTTGTTGAATCTCATTGACTGATTGTAAACTATTTCTCCAGTCTGTTCAGATCATTCTGGATCCCAGCTCTACTCTCTGAAACATCTGCAACTGCACCCAACTTGATGTCATCTGCAAATTTGCTAAGCATGGACTTAATGCCATCATCCAAATCATTAATGAAGTAATTAAACAATACCAGACCCAGAACAGAGTTCTGGGGAACCCCACTTCATGCCTCCTCCCATGTAGAGATTGAGTTATTGATGACTAATTGTTGAGTATGATGATCCAACCAATTATGTCCACTTTACAGCACTTCCATCTAGTCTCTATTTCCTTAGCTTGTTAATGAGAATGTTGTGAGAGATAGTAACAAAATCCTAGCTAAAAATCAAGGTCTATCATACTGACTGCTCTCCACCATTCATAGAAGCTGTCACCTTATCATAACAGTCAGGTTGGTGAGGTACGATTTTCTCTTGGTGATTCCATGTTAGCTGTTTCTGATCAATTTGTTCTCTTCTAGGTGCTCCACCATAGATTCCCTGAGGGCCTACTCCATGATATTTCCAGATATTGGGGCTTCCTAGCATTTCACTGAAGCCCACCATGGAATAACTTGGGTAGGACACAGTCAAAATGACGAGTCATGTCAATTTTAGACAGAAGCATGTAAGGCTCTGGACCATGCCCACTTAGTAGAATGCCTCATGGCTGGGAATGCCTGGCTTCCAGACTACTAATTGCTCTGGGTCTCCAGGCTGCAGGTCTTTTTGGCAGCTTGCGGAGTCAGCTGGCGTAGGACTTTGAAAGCCCTGGGCTCTCTAGCCCTGGAGCAAGCTACAAAGCATAGAAGCTCCAAAACTGTTAGTGCTAGGACCCCAAGACCATAGATGGCTCAAATCCATGAAGTCTAGAGGCCCATCCCAAAACTTCCAAGTTCCTACTTCCATAGCAGGGAAACTGGAGACTGTGAGGGCTCTCAGGCTTCCTTACCAGCTACTTCTTCAGGCTGTCTGATTCTTGATGCTGTTGGCTCTCTGAACTACAGGATTTGGGCAGCCCAGGGAAAAGGCTACTTAATTAACCTAATATTTCAGGTTCAAATTCCACAGCAGTCTTTCAGGCAAGTTGCTGAAGAGCTGGGTGGGTGAACTTGAAGCAAACCAGGAGGGTTTTTTATGGAAGATGGTAACCATGTTTCAACACCTGCCTATGTTTGGTCAAAAATGAAGACAAAATTAGCACATTCCTGCTTGGTTGAAAGTAGAGCTGACTTCCAATAAATTGGCATTTTCTGACAGAAAAAAAAATTCTGCTGAAAAATATTTGGCCAGTACTAGTCAAGATACATAACTAAGCCCCAGGGGAGCTGGAAGCCTTCCTTATTGTTTAGCAGAGGCCTAGTCTTCATGCTAGTGACAGTTTGACTGCACTACTTGAACATGTCATGCAGAGGCTTCAGGGTGAGAGGAATCTTCTAGGGGTGATTTCTACCTCCCTGTAGCTGTCTTGCTGCATCGGCTTTGGACTAATACAATAACCAGAAAAAAACTGCTGTTATCTGCTGCAGGGAGTTATGAGCTAGCTCTCTGACCACACAGCTGTGTGACCTCTGCCCCCTCAAGGCTTTTAATAGTTTTATATGCATACAGGTCCCTGCAATGGGGTCAGACTATCCACAGATTTGAATGTTTTCAAACCTAAAAGAAAGATGCATCTGTAGGTTGAGCTAAAGTCATCAAAAGAAAGTTCCCTTTCCTTCCACTTCCTATCCCTACCCTAAGTGCAGATAAATACATTCACATTGTTAGGAGCCTGAGGGCTCTTTTAGGCCACACCTGGTAAGACTTCCTGAGAAAATGAAATGTTATGCAGCTTAAAGATTTAAAAATAAGACTATGTAAGTTGGGGCTGTCAGTATGAAACCAGGCCAGGTTTTAATAATTGCATTTTGGAAAGTACTAATAACAGTGAAAGTAACAGCTGTAAAAACAGTTGCAAATTTGCCTTTTGATAAGAAACATTGAATTTAATCTAGTCAGCTAGAAGCATGTTGAAATAAGAGTGTACCTCTATTAACTGAACTCATTAAGACAGAAATTAATGCCATGTTTAGTTGAATTAAACATGGGCAAGAAAAGATTAGAGTGATTCTGGGAAATGTTGGCATCACTGGGTGAAAGGATTCATGGATGACTAACTGGTAATCTTTCTGGCCTTCCCAGTAAGTATATGTTAGCTTACTTTACTCTCATGTTCATTAATGTGCAGTAGTTTACCAGGGATGTAGGTTGTAGCTGTTTTGGTCTAAGGACATAGGCAGACAAGGTTCCTTGGGTGAATTTGGGTTGGCCTAATAAAAGATATCAAATTCACCCAAGGAACCTTGTATGTCAGTAGTTTACCACACATTTAATTCAGTACTTGCTTAATGAAATACTAACTAAATGCACAGTAACTAGAGTTACTGTGTAGTAGCACTGGCACACAGGTTTTTAGTGACTCTTACTGCACAGTAGCCTAATACTATTACACAGTTGCATATTAGTATGGTTTTTGCCCAGCACACTAGAACACAATGTTATTGGGCTACTGAGCATTAAGTGTTTCGTGTAGGCATGCCATGTATGTAGCCTGATGATTTATAGATTTAAGTAGTTAAGCAGCAATTGTGTTTTCCAATTAATGGTTACATTCATTTTTTCTCTCCTTAGCTTTCAAAAACAAGGGAGGAAAGGGAGTGGATTGTAACAACATTAATATTCAACTACAGACAAAGAGTAGCTAAATAAACCTCAGCAAGTGAGTCGTGACTTAACTCTTGAAAGAGATAGTGTTGAGTGTTGCAGGGCAGTTCCAAAATATATTCTACACATGTTCCTGATAGCCAAAAATCACATCCTTCTTGTGCTGCTGTGCTTTGACATTATTAACCCCAAAAACCCCAGTATAAGTTACGCTCCAAGTTTTCTTCCTTTGTTGGCTATTTCTTCAGGGAGCAGCTGAAATGAAACACTATTAAAGGTTTTGTGAAGGGGGAGGAATTGAGACAGGAGTGTGGTTTCCTGGTTTCTGTTCTGCCTGAGTCAGAATGAATTGGAATGAACAAAATAACTTTGTATTGGGCAAAGCAGACTTGAATTGGGTCATCAACATCTCAGGCCAGTACCTTAACTGCTAGGCTACTTTCTCTTGGACATTTTATTTTGCTTCTTGAATAAAAAACCTGGAGTTTCCAAACTGCAAATTATAACATTTTGACACAATTCTGTTTTCACAAAAAAGGGAATGTTTTGTTTCTTATTTACAGGAAGAGCAAGGACAAATTTAAATCCTTGAAAAGTGACACAAGAAGGAAGTGTCAGTCTGAGCTCTGCTTCAGAACACAAATCCCTCTCTTTTTAAAGAGCCACTCTTATGTCCATTATATCCCTGGGGGAGATAATGCACACTACCTACTATGAAAAGACAGGGAGGCTCAATTAGCATCTCCCTTGCTAATAGGGTGGGACTAAAATGAAACCAGCCAAAAACCTAGGGTTCCTATACACCACTGTCTATACACGAGCGTGGAGTATGCTATGACATGCCAGAATTTCAATGCATCAGAGTAGATTTCATTAATTAATTGAGTCTGCTGGAGTGTGGCAATTGCTTTACTCCAGCACCCTCCTGCGTCTCATGGATCAGTATCTCCCTGCTTAAAAATAGTAGCAGGGGCACTTTATCTGAAGCTTGTTGAATGAACTTTAGCTTAAGTGCCCCCATTGCCATATTTAGATATAGGGATGCTCTTGAATCTGCTCTAATTAAAGCACTGCCTGCGCCAGCCCTGGAGCACATAGTTTCATAGCTGGTAGGGTCGGAAGGGACCTGAGGAGATCATGTAGTCCAACCCCCTGCCTTGGCAGGAAAGAGTGCTGGGGTCAAATGACCCTGGCCAGGTGTTCGTCCAGACTTTTTTTTAAAGACCCCCAGGGTAGGAGCCAGCACCACTTCTTTTGGAAGTTTGTAAAAGTGCTTCCCATTGCAATCACATTTCCATGCCTATTGTAAAACCAGAACATAGAGAAAACAATAGCTCAGTCTAACTAGCTCTCTAACTTTTGCTGACTATTTTTATTCATATTTGTATTCGCAAAATCCCAGAGATAATCATGGTGCAGTACCATGTAAGTAACACATTTTTGGGAAAAAACCCTGTAAGATACATGATAGTCTTAAAATGTGTAAACATTTACTCTAACATACAATAGAACCCTAAACGCAAGACCATTTCAGGATGCCTGATCAAACACGGTAAATCGTGTCACTGAATACTGCCCATTTCAGCAACAGCAGGGTTTGATTTTTTTGAGAGGCTTAAACTTGAATAGCATCATCTATTCATTTAGATGAAATTAATTACTTCTTTTGCCTTAAAACAAAATGTTTTAGGGATAAGCAGGCAAGGTTCTTTGGGTAGATGTGGTATATTTTATTAGACCAACTAAATAGTTGGGAAAAAGTTGTTTTCAAGCTTTCAGGCACAAACACCCTTTGTCAGGCCTTATCCTATTTTAAGGATATGTTTTAGGAATATGTATTCACATTTGTCATGAATTTATTTTAGTTGGTTTGCCACTGCCCACTCCTGAGTAGACACACCAAACCTGGAAATGTGACAGTGAAACTGTTCCTGAGGATTCCTGCATCACTGCCTCATTACTGGGTTTGGCAGCAGAGGGTGGGTGGAACATTTTGTAGAGCTGTGCTTAATGGGAATACCCAAGGAGACAGTATAGATATACCTACACTTAACATAATAGGGAACTGGAAAGAGGGATTGCATGAGGTTTGAATGGACACTGCAAAATATTTGTGAAAAATGAATTCCAATTGCATAACTAGGGTAGTTACACCGAAACCTAATTTTAAGGGTCATATTCACCTAATTAGGAGACCACATGGCTTATATGAGAGATCAAAAGAGTTGCTATTTCCAGTACTGAACAATTGCTTGTGAATAAGCCATAGACCAAGAATTATTTCTAATGTCAAATACAGTCAAGAAAATTGTGATCAGCTCATGGACAATTTATAAAAAAAAAATACAAGGAGACATATGGTGAATGTATTATTCACTCAAATCACTGGACTCACCCTAGGCGCTTAGTGTAGTTATATCAACATGCTACCTGAATGCCTCTTAAAATCAAACATATACACAAAAAGGGATATATTTAACTACAGAATGTGTCTAAACTTTTAATCTCTTTCTGATTATGCCATACCTATCAAGTATTTTATATAATATATGATCAAGATGAGTACAATTCACAGAGCAAAATTCAACACTGTTAGCCTAACGGTTTTAGATTATCACCACTAATGAAACACAGTTCTGGATGCAAGGGGGGAAAAAAAGAAATACATGTATATTTACATGTGAGTTCCATAGTTAAAGGTATTCTTGAGGTTGATACTTCCATTCTTCTATTGGGACACTGCTATCATTGTGACTTCATGAGCACCTAAAGTGATTTTGGAGCAGGTTGCATGTAGCAGAGGCTGCAGCTTGGCTCCAGGTGGTAAGGCAAGATTGCATGCCTGCCTAGGAGGACTGGGCAGCTGATGTGGATAACTGACTGATTAAGAGGAAGTTAAAAGCTCTCAGGGGAAGGAGCTGATAGGGTGGAAGAGGAAAGATTGTTGGCTAGAGGTTGCAGTATTGAGCCAGATACTTTCTTAGGGTTTGGGAAAGACTAGTGTGTGAGTTAACCCTTTACTGTTAATGTCTTTGGTTTCTGATTGATGAGTTATGTTGTGTATTGAGGGGCAAGTTTGCCCCAGGGAAATAAAGATTGTGCTTTGTAAAGGGACAACCTGCTACAGGTTCAGTCTCTCAAGTAACTTGCACTAAAACCTTGGAGGGCTTTGAAGATGAAGATCAAAACAAACAACATTCATTTTAGAGAAAATGCAGTTGATATCTGTAGGTGGTAGTGATATTTGAATAAAAACAGAATATTTCATCCTTACCTGTTTATATGCATCAGAAGTTTATATCTCACCTGAGGTCATAATTCTATGTGAGAATGAATCAACTGTTTTCAGAGCTACTAGTGTGGTGTATGGAAGTGGGGGCAGGGAACAACATATCTTAAGCATGTGAACATAAACTAGGAAGTATTACAAATGCCACACCATGAGGCACAATAAAATGGACTTAGCTGTTAATTACGTGGGCAGGAAACATTCTGCAAGTTAATTCATCTAAGGAGTAATTGTTCAAATCCCAGCTACTCAGTTTGGAGATGTGTGAAGTAGGGTAATTGGGAACATGTTCTAGTAAGCATATTAGGTGAGTGATCTTGAGCAATTAAACAACATCAATGACTTTGAGGTCCATTTTGTATATGTGGTAGCATCACACATCATATCAAGGATCTCCTTCCATGGGACTGATGAGATAACTCTAAGTGCTGTATTTAGTTCAGGGTTTGGCAATATCTGAGAGAAGCCAAAAAAAGTCCCTAGTATAGTTAGACATTTCATTTCTTAAAACCTAGAGAGATCTTCCTCTGTCTCTTTTACTCTCAAATCTAGCCTTTGGACAACTTCTACTGTGCAAGGATAACTGCTTGTCTGTCACTATGAACCTGAATGCTTTACAAGAAAACCAACATATGGCTTTTTGCCAGGTGGGTAGCCCTTCTCAAGACAGAAAGGAGTTGCTCAGGAGGAAGCTTTTTCTTTGTTGGCTTTTGTGGAGTTTTGTTCTTAGTGCAGTGGGAAAGTTGGGTCTTTAAAATGCTGCCCTGAAAACAGCCAGGTTCCAGGTAATTCTAGGCTGTTCAGAAAGGGAGCCCAATAGCCATTACTGACCACCAATCAAACCCTGTCTCTAGCTCACACAGCTTTATCCTTGCTGCAGGCTGCTCCATTTTTTTTGGCGAGTGAAGACTTTTTAGAAGATATTAAAGTAAAAAAGGAGGTATATGAGCCTAAATAGAACAGCTATCACTGTTAATGTCCTTTGCTGCTGTTTGATCCCATTTTTAAATGTTCATTTGAGAAAATTCATAATCCTCCTTGTTTAACAATGTTTTCCAAGCACCTGGAGACAGTTGTCATATTCCTAGCTTCCTTTTCCCATATTTATGGACAAAAATCAGCAGTCATTTTATCATTTCAGACTTGATAAATGTTTAATTAATGTTTACAATACATTTTTGGTTTTTTGGATGACAGTGGGCTCAGAAAAGGCAAAGCATAATTGTTCTTTGCTTTTCATACTTTGTAATATGCCAAGTACTCTCCTTCCTGCTGTGTCATCTTCTGCATCCTTTGATGATGCTATCATGAAAAAATCCCTTTTAACCAATAAGAAGGGGCTGCTAAAGAATGACATCATTATATAGAGGCAGCAGGGGAGTAAGATACAAAGCATTAGTATTGTAGTTAAAAAGGTCATACTAAATAGCCCTGGGAGACTGATGCACAGCACTATGTCAAGATGGATTACAATATATAGTAGCTGCCGGTATTGCCATTATTGTTTATAAGCATGTTGTCTGTTTGTGTTTGCATTCTTGTCTTTCAAGTTTTTTCCATGTTGAAGTGTCTCTTTAAAATTAACATTAAAGAACCCTGGAAAAGAAAAGTCACACACACCTGCACACACACAATAAAATCTGAGGGTACGTTATAAGGGGAGTGTCAGCCCTTAGTTGTCAGTTTCCTGGTTTTTGTCAATTTCAATCATTCTTTTAGATAATTTAAACATTCCAGCTTTTTGTCTGTGTCTGCTTCTGTGTCTTTCATGCAGTTGTAAATAGGGGTTGGGCTGAAAAGCAACATGTTACTTAGAGCTGCAGTAAATAGAGGCAGGTCCCTTTTGAAACAAGGGCACAAAAGGAGATAGATTTCCAAGATGTCAGGCATACAGACCTGTTAAAATGCACTTAGCAAGTCACACACTAACATCTACTTCTTCTATCAACATACAGGTGGGTGGAGGGGTTTGTAATGGCAAAGAATTTCAGTGATGTCCAAAGGATTCTGTACCTATAAAGTACATGTTGGCATATTGATGTGTAAGGATCAGTTAAAAGGGGAGCCATTGCTCGCTTTTATGCTTTTGTTTGTTGTCTTAGTGGAAGCTAAGCCACTCTGTTCAATGTTTAATAAACTCAAGAGGCCATTGCTTTTCCAGCCGCTTACGTTCTCATAGACTGGGAGGTTCTGACTCTAAACTTGGGGTAGGCATATCAGTCATGCCTCCAGGACCCCAGTCTGTTTTTCTTCCTCTCCCCTTTTCTTGACACACAACTTGACTTTTATGAAAAAAGGGTACTCATAGGTTGAGAGCTTGCTTCTGGTCAGCCTGAGAATAGAATTCAGGTCTCCTGACTCTTGGTACTATAGTCCGACCTCTCTAAAAAGGTTTCTCTACAAGCAAAGGAGTATGCAAAATTGAACTAAAATCAGATGTTTTAGAGTTGACTTAGTGATGTGTTTAGAAGAAGATATAGGAGTTACAGTTCAGGGTCTCAATTTGTAATAACAATGAGAACTTCAGGCCCATGTAGCACATAGTCCTGCAATAAGCACTGAAGGAAGTGAAAATGTCATCCTATGAAAAGGTAACAGCTGACCTATAATCTTTCCTTTTTCTATAGACAGGACACTAGGTTAACTATCTTTCTGATTTATGAAAGGTATGCACAGCATGGAAGCTACACTGAGATAAATCTGCAAAGGTCCATCTGTTAATCAATGATCACCCATTTATCAAGGCTCCATGAGTGTTGCTGAAGTTGGACTTCATATGCTCCAAGAAAATTCTGCCATCTGGTATGATTTCATCCTCAGTACAATCTGTTAAGCCTGATAAAAAAAAAATGACCTCAGATCAGGAACAGATTTGGTCCTGGGATGACAGAATTCATGAGACACTGTAAGAGCAGAGTACCTGCTGTTGAACTGTCTTTCAACTCCCTAAGCCTATAACCCATCCAGTTGAAAGCCAGTCCAGTGGTACATTATAAATTTAAGCCACCAGAGCTCAAAAGGTGAACAACTGCACCATTCAGGACAGAGGACATCAGCCCTTAGCTAGCCAAGTCCCTGTCCCTTTGACCAGTGTAATTTCTTTGACAACATCCAGCTCTTTAGTCTTCAGAAAATGTATAGACTTGCTTTCCATTTCACAGAGTTCAAGTATAGCCAAGTCCTCCTGTAGGATATGCAAAGAACGATTTTTCCAATGAGACAATCTCAGCACAAAATACTCATCTGTTTCACCAGTTTAATGTACGGATATTCATGTCTCCCTCTAGTGTAGCAGTTCTCAACTTTTTAGACTCCATGCACCCCTCAAAAATGCCATTTCTTTACTTTCACTACTTTTTTTTTAATATGAAAAAATAATAGAACAATTCTGGTATTGCAAAGAGCTCAGAAAGACCACACCAGATCAATTTGTTTTTGACACTATGAAATCCTTTTTGAAATTCCTCTGTAACCCTGGACGTGACACTACATGCACCCTCACCTGAATAATGGGATCCTGGGGTACCCAGTAGCCCTGCCCAGCCCCCCTGGGGAGCTACTGCAGTGCTCCAAGCAGAGAGCCTCCCTGTACAATCAAGCACCCTGGCAGACAGTTCCCGAACTATTTACAAGATTTAATTATTTACATCATAATAAATAATCAAGAAATAAACACGTGGATATACTGTCTAATAAACCCTTTAGAACTCATTTACACAGCCTCTCATTTGCACACGGTGCACCAGGAATCCCTGTGTGCGCAGCCCCTGGCGGGGTATCTCAGGGAGCAGGACTGTCTGTGTCTCTGCATGCGGTCTGTGGACGCTCCCTGGCGCCGGCGTCCATCTCCGTGCTCCTGGGGTCTCTGGGTAGCAAGCAGCGGCTCCTCCTCAATTCCTGCAATACAGCCTTCCCCTGCCTTTGCCCCCTTCCCTGGTTCTGCTGTGAGCAGCGTCTGGGCTGCCTCCTGCTGCCCCACACAGCCTCACAGACACCCGCAAATGCAGCCCCT
>JAGPOW010003648.1:53271275-53324767 GCA_030014935.1 Caiman crocodilus
TGCTGTGAGCAGCGTCTGGGCTGCCTCCTGCTGCCCCACACAGCCTCACAGACACCCGCAAATGCAGCCCCTCCCTGGGCTTTGCCCACCCCTGGGGCCCCTCACCCCTCAGGGAAAGTAGGGCAGGCTCCGGCAGTCCCCACCCCGGCTCTGCTGTGCTCATCCAGCCACACCAGCAGTCCCTGTCTGCTCCTGCCACTGCAGCTTCTCCACTGCTGCTGCTGCAGGCCTCTCTCCACGGCTCTGAGGGACCTCTGTGCTGAGACTCTCAATCTGGTCTCCAGCCTGTCCCCCAGCTCCTCCTGGCCTTTTTCCGGGGCTCCAGCCTCTCAGCCAATCCCAGCTCAGAGCCCTTCCCGGGCTTTTCTAACGGCTGTCTTTCAAACTGTGCTGGGGTTACATCACCCCTCCCACTTCCAACAGGGCTGCCCTCCAAACAGCTTCACTTGCCCTCAGAGCCTACAGTGTCCCCTCTGGGACAAACTCTGCCCCTCTGCCAGGCAGCTTTCAGGTGGGTCCGTTTTTAGAGGCTGCTACATCTCAGTTTATCTTGTAAATCAAGGGTGAATGTTTCTGCACTTAACATTCCTAATATTGTGCAATATCTTTAAGGGGATCTCATGGCACCCAAGGGTGCTATGGCACACTGGTTGATAATCACTGGTGGCCCTATGACTTGTGACAGCATGATACTTACTCATGATGAAAGGAGTTACTTCCTCAACTCGAATATGAGAGATGTCTGCTTTTGGGGTCAGGATTTGATCCTCATAGGAGGTGTCTACAAATGCAAATGCTATGGGGTTGGTTTACACTAGAGTAAATTACTTTAGACTGAATCCACCCCAGGCAGGTGTCTCCACATGCAGTGATGTGGAAGTAGATTTGCTGTTCCTGGCACAGAGTTCCCAGCCCCACCTCCCTGACCAGGGACAGAGGGTTTGGAAAGAGCTGCAGGGGAGGGGCAGGTTAGGGGCAGGTCTCAGTCCCATGCCCTGATCAGGCAATTAAGGTGCGGGGCATGGAAAGAGCTGTGTGGGGGAGGCAGGCTCCAGCCCCCTGCCCTGATCTGCTGGTGAGGCAGCTAGCAGTGAGCTCCCATCTGGACTGGAATTCCCTACCCATTGTGGGGCTCACTGCTGGCTTCCCCATCTGAAGATTGGGGCAGGGTGCTAGGGCCTGCCTTCCCCTTGCAGCTCTTTCCACGCCCTGCACCTCAATTGCCTGATCAGGGCATGGGGCTGAGACCTGCACCTGACCCAGACAGTTCCCTGCCAGCCTTGGGCTGCAGGGGCAACTCTGTACGTGCAGTCTAGACCTGGCTGGGCACTGCCCAAAATGGACTGAACTGCCTGACCTGTCCTGATTAGCCAGTGATCGGGGAATGGGGGCTGGGAGCTCCCTGCTGCCAGGGCATGGGGACATTGTGCCCTTCTGGGCTCTGGTGGTGCAGCCAGTCCTGGCGGCAGGCAACTCATGGGGGCAGAGAGCAATCTCCCACACCCTGTTGCCTGGCTGACCAAGAACAAGTGTGCTCCTGGTTGGCCGTCTACGCATGCACTACTGCCCAGCAACTAATCGTGAGTAAATTTGCCACTTGTATTTACAGGTAGCAAATTTACTCACACTTAGAGCAAATTACTGCGTGGTAAGCCTCTACCCATATAGTTAGTGATGCTTACTGTGTAGTAATTTCCTTTAATTTCAACTAAAGTGTCTCATGTAGATGCACCCACTGATGACTCTAATTCTTTATTTCATAAGATGTAAAACATACAGGGATGTTGGTGATCTTTATGTACTAATTCTAATAATATAATATAAATCAGGACAAGAAGATTAAAACCAAAAAGATTAAAAAGATTAAATATGGCAGGGATCAGTACACAATAATTCCAGTGTCTAGTGTCTTCTATTGTGAAAGTAATAGAAATTTTTCTAGAAATGTTTTGCCATCCACTTCATAAATCTAAATATCTTGTAATAATTTTTGGAAACTCACTCAATGAAGTCCAAATTCCCAACAGGAGATTTCAGATACTCTCTTCCCCTTGAATTTGGCCTTCAGGTAGATGGACCAATCATCACCTGGGTATTCAAGAAGCCCACTCTTAAAAACCAAATTCTGACCTTATTACAGCTCCAAACATTTTCTTTTAGTAGGCAAGTCAGAGTTAATGGACAGACTTGTTTCATTGATTTTACTGTGAGAAGCCACTTGGAGTTCAGATAGGATGGGAAGTTTAGTAAAACATTGATTAAATGCTTCAGTGATCCACAATGGATTCAGAGTTTATACCTTTATCAGTTCCGAGCTGTTTCATTTCAAAAGCAGCATTAAATAGAAATAATTGATGCATACCAGCCCCAAAATTTATGAGGTAAGTTACAAAGCACATGGCAGTGACTTAGTTGATATTCTGACCTTGTGTTTCTTCTGCTGGTTTCATATTGTTGCCTGGATGCTTCATTTTACTGATCTTGTAGTCCTCAGATCTTTTATTTTATTCTCAATCTCTTTCATTACGTGGGTCAATTCCATTGTCCTTAGTGGATGGTCAGTCATTTCCCTGTCACCTTTTAAAAGGGATGATTATTAAAATTTTTTAAAGAGTCCAGATAACTCCCATGCTTCAGTGCATTGCTAAACTACGCAGCTCTTGTAACAACATCATTGTACAGCCATCATTCAGAATACCAGGAAACACCACTTCATTTGCCACTGTATTAGTTTTAGTCGAATGTTACTAGATTGACAGTTCCATGCTTTGTGCAATTTTTGTGGATAACATGGGTAATGTAAACATAAGCTTTTGGTACAACTGAACTCCTTCAACATTGACCTATAGGAAACACTTATCAAAACACTTCAAGATTATTTTTTATTTGCATTATGTTGCTGTCTAAAGGCCCCAGCTGACAGAGAAGCACCATTTAGGTGGATGCTGTACAATCAAACAGTTCTTGACCTAAGAGTTAACACTTTAATGGATGAGAGAGGGGAAAATTTGGAAGTGCACTGCCCCCCTCCTGCCTCTTTTCTCCACCCTTCTATCCCTTTTCCTCTTCCTTCTGCCTTTTGTGTTCAGATTTCTTTCTCCTTCTAATTGTAGCCCCAGTTGACCCTGCAGAGATGCCAAGTCCTACTCTCACCCCTACTCCCTACCCCTATTATCACCCACCCCTACTCTCCCTAAGATGAAATGCAGAGTGGTTGTCATGGAAGACTTCTTCCTGAGGGGGATAGAGGGGGCAATCTGATGTCCTGACCCCCTAGCTCGGGAGGTCTGCTGCTTCCTGGAGGCCTGCATCTGGGACATAGCAGAGAGGTTCCCAAAGCTTATTGGGCCCTCCAACCACTACCCTACCTCCTTATCCATGTGGGCATGAATGACATGGCTCAAAGCAATCCCAGCTGAGTCAAGGCTCTGGGAGTGGGGCTTAGGGGGTGGGGGTGCAAGTGTTCTTTTCTTTGCTCCTCCTGGTTGTGGGTCATGGGCTGAGGAGGGAGAGATGGGTCGAGGTAGTCAACCAAAGACTGTGGTGCTGATGTCAGTGTGAAGGCTTCAGCTTCCACGATCAGTCTGCCCTTTGGTGAGAGAGGCAGTGGTCCGCTGGGGAGAAACGGCTTCCACCTCACTCTGCAGGGGAGGTGGCTCTTCTGAGTCAGACTGGCTGACCTGCTCGACTGGGCTTTAAAGTAAGCCTATTGGAGGTTGGGAGGATTACTGCCACTGCAAGCCCACTGGGCAACCTTTGTACATACAGCAGGCTAAGGCACTTAAGGGAACCCACCCCTACTTTAGCCCCGGAACGATCTGTAGGGAAGGCAAGGGCCCCTAATGGGACACTTACCTGCCTGTACACCGCTGCCAGGAGCTTGCAGAATAAACAGGGGGAACTGGTCTTCCTGCTAAACAAGAATGACTGCGACCTCAAAGGGATAACAGAGACCTGGTGGGACTCCACCTATTACTGGACCACAAGTATAGATGGCTATACCCTGTATAGGCAAGATCATACAGATAAAAGGGGTAGGAGTGTAGCTTTCTATGTCAAGGACAGCTACACATCCCTGCAAATTGACATTGGCACCCAGGAAAGATGACTGGAGTCTCTCTGGGTTAAAACATGTGGGAAATGTGGCACAGGGAATGCCATGAGTCTACTACAGACCTCCTAACCAGAAACAAGAGCTGGACCAGGAATTTGCCAGGGAACTGGCTGAGGATGCATGCTCTCAGTGCATGGTTGTCACGGGAGACTTTAACTACCTGACATCTCATGGGATGAGCACTCGGCCAAATCCAATTGGTTGCAAAGCTTCCTCACATGCATGGACAAGCTCTACCTGACTCAAGTCTATGGGCTGTCAAGGGGTAAAGCATTGCTGGATCTGGTACTGGCCAATGGGGATGACTTAGTCAGTGATGTAAGAATCAATGGAAAGCTGGGTGATTGTGACCACGAGCTGATCACCTTTACTATCCATCGCAAAGCTGGCAAGTCAGTCAGAAGTACAGAAGTTCTCAACTTCGAGAAAGCTGACTTTGACAAGCTCAGGAGGCTCATTGTTGAGGCCCTAAGGAACCATGACTCAACAGGAAGAGGAGTCCAAGAGGGGTGGTTGCTCCTCAAGGGAACAGTCCTGACATACTTATAGGTTCAACAGTGCTACGCTTGCTATCACCACTGCTGAAAGAGACTTGGGGGTCATGATTGACAACAACATGAACACGAGCCACCAATGCAATGTGACGGCAGGTAAAGCAAACAAAATTCTAGTTTGCACCCATAGATGCTTCTCAAGATGTCATCCTTCTGCTGTACTCGGCCACTGGAGTACTGCATCCAATTCTGAGCTCCACAATTCAAGAAGAATGTTGAGAAGCTTGAGAGAATCCAGAGGAGAGTCACATGCATGATCAGAGAGCAAGAGAATAGGCCTTATGAAGAGAGGTTGAGAGCCATGGGACTCTTCAGCCTGGAAAAGCGCAGACTCAGGGGGACCTGGTGGCTGCTTGAAAGTATATAAGGGGTGTACATCAGGACCTGGGAGAAAGTCTGCTCACCAGAGTGCCCCAAGGAAAAAAAGGGCCAACAGGCATAAAATCCTCCAAGCCCATTTTAGGTTGGACATAAGAAAAAATTTCTTTACTGTCCGAGCCCCCAAGATCTGGAACAGACTCCCTCTAGAAGTGGTGTAGGCACCTACTCTGGACTTGTTCCAAAAGCGCTTTGATGCTTATCTTGCTGGGATCCTTTGACCCTAGGTGACTTCCTAGGCCTAGGGCAGGGGGCTGGACTTGATGATCTTCAAGGTCCCTGCAGCCCTAACATCTATGAATCTATGAATAATACATTGCTTTTGTGCATGTCCTTTCATGGTATCTGATGAAGTGAATTTCAGCCCACAACAGTTTGTGCTATATCTATCTACTTTGGTTAGTTTATAAGGTACAAATTTACCCTAAGTAAAATGACTTGCCCAAGGTCACAGAATTAGTAGTGAGTACTCACACATCCACGGTTCCAGCACAGTGTCAAAACCACCTGATCACAGTGCCTCTTACTTTAATCTTTTGGATGCATTTTGGATATGCAGCATTTAAAGAATTCCTAAAATATACTATCTGATAATCTTAGTCGTAGTGCCCATCAATGTGACTCCAGTACTTGCTCTTTTTGTACTTTACTTCTGAGTAAAGTATATGTCTACTGGGTTTCATACTTGCTGTACTCAAAATACTGACAACATGGTATAAATATAACTTCTTAATTGTAAAGCTGACCTTGTTTTATTTGCTTGCTAACTGCCAAATTGATAATGTGCATTCTGACAGCTCTCTTAGAGATTTTATTGTCTTTACAGAAACAATCAACAAAATGCAGGACCTACAGCTGAAAGTCTATAAAGATGACAATACCCAAGCAACAGACTGTTCCTATCTTCTTTACAAAATGGAAATGTCAGCACAATAAATAATTGCAAGAAACTGACTGGATGCTGGTATCTGATACCGCACTCGACACGGCTGCTGGTGGGTGCAGCTGGTCCCCGCTCACTGCCTGCTGCTCCCCCTCCCCCTCTCTGCTACAGACACCACTGTGGCCACCTGTGGGTGATCCCTGCTTGCTGCTGCCACACCCCCGCTCCCAAAACCACCAGTACTGCCTGCAGGCGGTCTCCATACCTCTGCATGCTCTGGGGGCATGCGTTGTTCATGCTGCAAATGCACCAGTGCACCCAGCCCCATGTGTGCCCCCTTCATGTTGATCCATATGTTTAATATAACTGCAAGTTCTGAAGAACATGGGATTCCTCTTATTATATATCGTCTTCAAGGTTTCAGATATGGTCTAGGGAGCATGGCATAGCCCTTTAAATGTGCTCATTTCCCTATAACTTAGTATATTCTGAGCAGTGTCTAAAAGGAGCGAGATGCCCAATCTTAATTAAAGACTCCAGGTTCAAGTGAAGATTTGGGTTGGGTCACCCTCCTGCAGATTGTCCCATGATCATGAAGCCTGGTGAACAGAACATGGATATCCTTATTTCCAAACTTCTGCCCTTATTCTGCTGATCATCTGTGTTCGGGGGGGAGGTGTTTCATAGTTTCATAGTTTCATAGTTGGTCGGGTCAGAAGGGACCTGAGCAGATCATCAAGTCCAACCCCCTGCCATGGCAGGAAAGAGTACTGGGATCAAATGACCCCAGCGAGGTGTTCATCCAGCCTTTTTTGTTGGCATTCCTGGGATATTGACTGGCTGTCATTTTTTTTAAAGTTTAGCCCAGCAAACAATGTCATTAGATATTTTTTTTGAGCTCCAACTGTTCTGAAAAGCACATCATGCGGAGTTTCACCATTTCATCCTTGTTGACTAGTCACTCCTCTGCCAGAAACTTAATGGAGTTTAATCTATTTCCCTGAGGTTAAAGGTAGCTCCCCATTTTCCACAAAATGTCACCATTAATTACTTGTGGATATTAGCAGTTCTGGTATTTAAAGAGACATTGACAAGCTGCCTGTAGAACTAGATTGTACCAAAAACTAATCTTCTTTTTGGGACACTTCCTTTATAATAGAACATATAATGATATGTTGTGTTTTAAAATCCCTTTTCTATCATTTCATTTCCCCCACTTTAATTCACTAGATACCTTAGATAAGGTTGGCCAACCTGTAGCATGCATAGCATAAGTGACAAGGGCAATCTGTATGGGCACATCTACACATGATGCCACATTGCTGTAGTGATGTGCTACAGTGAAGCAGTGTCCACAGGTGTTTACACTTGACCAGCAGCTACCTCACCATAGCAGTGCACTCCTCTGTTATACTGCACCACTACCGCAAAGTAGCTGTTAGAAATAACTGTGTGACATGTGTATAGTGCAATATGGGTGGTTACTGCACCATGCTTTAGTAACAGGAAGTACTAAAGCACAGCACAGTAACAGCATCACCTTGGAGTGTGTCTACATGTTGCCCTAGGTGTGGCATGTGGCAGACCAGGTAGCAGCGCGATTGCAGACATAGGAGAGCACAGAAAGCACAGCAGCAGATATGGCAGGATAAAGGAATTGGAGAAGCACTCAGGTGCATGCCTATGCACATTCATTAATGTACCATAATTACATAATTATAGTGCATTAAGTTTAGTGCCTATAATAACAGGTGTCAACTTAATGCATTGTAATAAGTGCTATTGTGCATTAGTGCAGATGAACACTTTTTATGTGACACTTATACTCATTGGACTACTATGCATTAGTGCAGGGGTTTGTAACCTTTTTTGGTTGGTGTGCCCCCAGCAGCTGGTCAAGAAGCAGGGAGTCCTCTGACTGGTCAACAAGCATGGAGGAGTGGGGGAGGTCCCTCAGTGGCTGGTTGGCGAGTGTGCAGCGGCAAAACCAGAGATGCTGCTGTTTCTCTGTGCCACTGCTGCGTACACCCTGGGGCCTTCCCAAATACCCCCAGAGCTACACATACCCCTGGCTGACAGCCCCTGCATTAATGCATTAGCATGTTTTTTGTCTGTCATGCTAATGCACGGTAGTATTAGTTCAGTGTTCATTATGTGCTTCATGTAGATGCACCCAGGAAGGGCATGGAGCTTAATCTGAGGCATGCCTGCCAAAAATGTTGTCCCTCACTCCCTTAGATAGTCAGAATTTCATTCTGTCCTTAGTTGATTTTAGTAGGTGAGGAAGTCTGCCGACACTTTGCAGAATAATGGTATTTTCAGGAAATACTGATTCTCACTTTTACTTGCTAATGTTAATTTTTGGAGCATGCTCCTGACACAGACTTATTTGGATGCCTCAGTTCCTGGTATAGGGACCAGTGGCCTTAATGTATTGTCATAGCTGCCAGAAATGAATCTCAGCCCTTTCCTCTTTGCCAAAAGTTATAATAAAGTTGTACAGTATTGAGAGTGCAGCCCATCTTGAGGCACTTTTGGAAGCAAATGCCATGACCCCTGTTTTATATGAGTAAACTTGCAAACCCTGATCTTTGCATGCCCACAGTTGGTTATTTGATGCAGAAGCTGGTAGGTTTGGAGGCTGCAAACAGGTGGCTTTGGTCAGCAGCTCACAAAAATGAAGCCAGTTTGGAAGAAATAATCCATATTATTGGATGGACATTAGGAGAGACTCTGAGACTAGTTCTTCCCAGTGTACTCTGATGTAACTCAGGAGAAAAACCACTGAAGACAATGGGACTTCCTGTTGTAAGTGCAGCATATGTGATAGTTTCAAGATATAGTAACATGCATTCTGAGGTGCGATGAACATTCTTACCTTCACATTTACTTAAATGTGAGTTGAGCACACCTCCCAAGAGGCACTCAGTGCTGGAGGATCAGACTGAATCTCTCTGAGGCAACAGTCTTCCAAGCAGTGTCAGCCAAATGAAACCCATCAGGCTGTTTTTGGCATGGTTTCTCTGAGAGACAGTACATGCTTCAAAACACCTATGCTAGAACACTGTGGCTGAGCTAAACCTGACTGTGCTTCAAGGTTCAGGTAAAAAGGTAAACCTTTGGGTGAAAGATAATATAATACATTTTAATTGTTCACATAGGTTAATAGGTTGAAGAAATATGGAGCTTCCAGTGAACTTTGCATCTTAACATCTCAGCATCCCGCCCATTAACAAATACTCAACTTTTTCCATGTAGAAATATCCAGTTGCAGGTACACATACAGGTTTTCGTATATGATCTCTTCAGTAATGACAGCATCAGATGTATTATTTAAAGGGGTTACATGTAGTGTAGTGTGGAATGAAACTGAAGGGTAATTCTTTCGACAAGGAGAAGCATGTTGCAGAGGGTAGGAGGAGGGATTATTTGCATAATTTTTTTAGGAAAAAAAATCAGTTCAAATTACTCGGTAAAATCCCTGCTGAGGGTTTTCCAAAATACTTCACATCACCTTATGAAAAACCAAACCAGCCTAACCAGTTAGCAGATGATCCCCTTGCTATAAAAATCTGCCAGTTTGCAATATTTTGGCTTCGACACTTGGCTTGGAGAAAAGAACAGCTGGAGCGAAGCAAAAAGAAAAACCCCAAAGTGCACTCATCCTATCTTTGCTCACAGGCGCTGCACTTTAATTAACTTCATCATCCTCTTATTAAAATCAAAGTCCTTTAATGAGGCTTTTTTCCTCACTCAATTCACACTGTGTTGATCCCATGGAACTCTTTTCTTGTATGGTTGACATTACCTGGATACCTCTCAAAACAGTTGTCCTGCCTTTCAGAATGAGTTTAGGTATGAAAAAGACAATACAAATGTCCTGCTATGATAGGAACAGCAATTTCTAATATGAAACAGGAGATTATTAAAAGGTAAGTCCACAATTTTTCTTTTGAGAAGTTTCTTTTGTTAATTGCTTAGATGCAGGAGTAGGGGTGGATGTCATTTTCTTGGACTTTAGCAAGGCCTTTGATACAGCATCTCATCCTATTTTCATAAATAAAGTAAGAGGCTGTGACAGATGTTTACACGGTCTGGTGAGTGGCAAATTGGCTTAGCAGTCACACCCAAAGAGTGGTAGTAGATGGGTCAGTATTGACCTGGAGGGATGTGGGTAGAGGGGTCCAGCAGGGTTTGGTCCTTGGACCTATACTCTTCAATATCTTCATCAGTGACTTGGATGTGGGTATGAAGTGTACTTGTCCAAGTTGGCAGATGATACTAAATTGGGGGGTGAAGTGCACACTCTGGAGGGTAGGGAACAATTGCAGGCAGACCTGGCCAGGTTAGAAAAATGGGCAGTACACAATAGGATGCAGCACAACAAGGACAAGTGCGGAGTGCTGCACCAGGGTGCAAAAATATCCAGCACACCTGCTGGCTGGGAAGTGACTCCCTCATCAACATAGAAGTAGAAAGCAATCTCGGATTCATAGTGGACTCCAAGATGAACATGAGTCGTCAGTGTGAAGAAATCACCAGCAAAGCTAACTACACTACAGCAGTGTAGTGATCCGCTCTGGACCACTCACTTATATGGTTAGGGGTTTACAGGACAAGCCCTATGAGGAGAGACCGAGGAACCTAGATTTCTTCAGCCTCCACAAGAGGAGGCTGAGAGGTGATCTTGTGGCCACCTACAAATTCATTATGGGGATGCAGAAAGGGATTGGAGATACTCTGTTCACCAGAGCGCCTCTTGGGGTAACAAGGAACAATGGTCACAAACTGACAGAACAGATTTAGGCTAGATATCAGGAAAACCTTCTTCATGATACGGGTGGCCAAAATTTGGAATGGGCTTCCAGGGGAGGTGATGCTGTCCCCTACCTTGGGGGTCTTTAAGAGAAGGCTGGATAGTAGGGCTGTGTGAAATTTCACCACCAGTTTTGTTTCGACTCTGTTTCAACCTGCTTCAAGGTCAAAACAGCAAAATCAAAATGAATCAGATGTGGTTGGAACAGCCTTGAAACGAAACAAGGCAAGTTGAAACATTTTGCCGTTTCAATGCTGTTTCGACATTTTGCCCTTGGGCTATAAAGAGGAAGGTTGAAACAGCCTATAACTTCATCATTTCTGGACAGATTTGGATAAAACTTGCAGAAATGGTAGCGCCTTCTGAGGGCATAAAGCTTGCCAAGTTTCAAGATGACAGGTGCAGGGGGTTCAGAGAAACTGAACCCAAAATTCTTAAGAGCCAAACTTGTGTCTTATGTATGTGTTAAGTCACAGCAGGGTCAAAACTACAGGAATACTAGCCCCTGCTCAGGCCACAAAGCCTGCCATGTTCCAAGGAGATAGGTGCAGGTGGTTCACACCCCAAAATCTTGAAAGCAAAACTCATGCCATTTATGTGTGTTAAGCCACAGTGGAGTCAAAACTGCAGGCATGCTAGCCCCTGCAGAGGCCACGAAGTCTACCACGTTTCAAGGAGATAGGTGCAGTGGTTTGGGAGAAACTGCACCTCAAGCTATGGACAAGCAAAACTCATGACATGGGTGACAGTGTGTGTGTCAAGGCACAGCAGGGTGAAAGGTGCAGGCCTGCTAGCCCCTCCTGAGGTCATAAAGCCTGCCAGCTGTCAAAAAAAAAATCCCACAACATTCAGTACATACCACTGGGAAATCAGTGCACCTCTAGCTGCTGACAGACAAAACTCGTGTCGTGGGTACTTGTGCAACTGCTGCCTCTCATCAGGCAGCCGGACTGAAGATCCCCCATCACTTCCCACCACAGACCTGGGAGTAATAACTGAGCACAGTATGAACATGAGCTGGCAGTGTGATGCGGTAGTCAGCAGGGCCAACAATATGCTGGCATGCATCAATTAATGCATCTCCAGCAAAACCATTGCAAAGAAGTGATTTTCCTGCTCTACTCGGCTTTACCCAGCACTGGTGAGACTGCAGCTGGAGTACTGCGTCCAGTTCTGGGCTCCTCACCTTAACAAGGACATGGAAAAGCTTGAGAGAGTCCAGAGAAGGGCTAACCATGTGATCAGAGACTGACATCACATGTATAGGCTTGGCAGTGCTACACTCACTAGCACCATGGTGAAAGAGACTTGGGGGGTCATGATTGACTATGAGATGAGCGTGAGCCTCCAGTGTGATACTGCAGCCGGTAAAGCGAACAAAACTCTGGCCTGCAACCACCAATGCTTCGCGAGCAAGTCCCAGGATGTGATCCACCTGTTGTACTTGGCCTTGGTGTGGCTGCAGCTGTAGTACTGCATCTAATTCTGGGCTCCACAATTGTGAACCTAAAACCAGTAGTGTGAGGGAAGACTGTGTTCCATGTACAACCGTGTTCCTCTTTTGAGGTAGCATACACCTCAAAAGAGGAACACCTATTAAGTACTTACCTATTAAGTGTTGGTTGCCTACAGATCCAGTTAAGGCATGATCCCTGACAAATAAGTGAGATAAGGTAGGAATTTAAGCTGCACAGAAGCTCTTGGTTTACATTTATAGTTTTAGTGGTGTTCTCTAGTAAATGTCTGCTCTTTAAGACTGCCCAGGACTCCATACATCATGATGTTTGTAAAACTTGCTCATTCCCAGAAACAGCTCAGCTGAATTATGTGCCCAGCCCTTCCCTTTATATGCACATGTGGTCACACTCCAAACCACTTGTCTTTTTAATACATCATACACTTTTAATCCTCTGTTGGTCTTTGGATAACCATGTGTGCTATGTTCCTTTTGTATCTGTGCCAATCTGACCAACACGACGCTCAACTGTTAAGTTCAAAGGAAAACAAATGTCACTGATATGCAGTACATTTTCTGTGGGTTTTAATTTTAAGGAAAATTGTGTGTGGAGAGTGTCCATACCTGTCATTTAAAATAATCAGAGTAGCAGGTGCTTAATACTTTTCCAGATTTGTTCCTCTGTCAGCATTTTTCCAAACACATGCACCAGGCTGACCAAAGTAGCCATCTCATCAGCAGTCTGCTTCCCTGCCTCTGTTTTGTCTACACAAAGAACCAGACTGGTCCCCTCAGGTCTCTACTAGGAGTCTTTTTATTGCATAACCCTTTACAGAAAAAACCTACAAAACTGAACATAGAAAAGATAATCACTTTCAAGGGCAGTTAAAACCAAAATCTAGAATGTAAAAAGTTATATCCTTGCTGTTCAACTTTATAACACAGTTTAAATGTATAGAAATGATTCTGTTCTCTGTCATACTTGGTAGAGTTTAGAGTAAGTCCATGGAAGCCCAATTGTTTCATGACCATTAAATTCTGTAGGAGCTTCCATTAAAAAAATCCTACAACATTCAGTACATACCTCTGGGAAATCAGTGCCTGGTCTGTATAAGACAAGTCATTAACTTGGGAGATAAAACAATTCAGAATTTTCATCTTGTCTGCAACTTTTTTCCTGTTCCTCTTAGTTCCTATTTGCAGTGGGGATGTATTAAAAACAGTTCAGGTTGTAGAAGAGAGAGTCCCTGCTGGTTAATAGTGACAGTGTTTGTGTGAACATAGCCAATATGTCTAGATTTACAAGAGGCAAAGTGCAGAACAGCTCATTATTTAGGCAGACCTGGACATGAATAGGAATTCCTTAAACTGAATCCAGGGTCTTTAGAGTTGGCAAGAAAATGAAATTTCCATCACACAGGAAATGCCAGAATCTCAGAATTTGTTTTCATCCCAAACTGAAAACATTAAAATGAGATATTTTATAATGTCAAAATAGGTTAAATCGATTATACATAATATTGGCAGAAGATAGGGCAGACCAATTGGTTCAGCTAGTCCTAGAGATCAACTGGTTCAGAGAGGGGTGAGCTTTCGTAGGCAACAACCTGCTTTGTCAGATGCTTAAAACATAATGTCAGATGCTGATAATATCTGACAAAATAGATTGCTGACTACAAAAGACCAAGTCTCTCTGAGTCAGTGGACATGACTACCTGTGTCTTAATGAGCCTTTTCTTATGCATATTACATTTAGTACCTGTGGATACCTGTACACAGGCGTGGAGGCTGTTCCAACACACTGTAATTACAGTGTGTCAGAGCAGACTCGATTAATCAAGTCTGCTGGAGTGTGGCAATTACCACACTTCAGCAACCTCCTGTGTCTCATGTATCAACATGCATACCCATGTTTAAAAATGGCAGTGGGGGGTGCTTGGATTAAAGCTCATCAAATGCAGGGATGCCGATACATGAGACATTGGGGTGCTTCAATTAGAGTGGGTCTTGGAGCTGCTCTAATTAAAATGCTGCCCCCCTTACTCCTAGAGCATGTGTAAAAGTGGCCCCCCATGTAAGGTACTAAATTAACGAACATTAGGCTGCACTAATGCACAGTAGCGCATTTGCACACTTTTTTAGTGATGCCTAATGTGCAGTAGACTATTTTACTGCACATTGGCGTAATGTCACTTTTTTGACGCGATACACAGTAAAATAGTCTACTGCATTAAACCACATGTGTAGATATGCCCATTTAGTCTCTATGGCATCACCCTGCTCTATCTTTTTTCTTGACTGACTTCAGATGAAAATGGCTATCCACTTCTCTATATAATATTAAAATAGAAGAAAACAGACAACTCTAAAAAAAAAGAAAGTTGTTGGAGTTTCCAGTGTGAGTGATAGCAGTGTCATCAGTGCTGTTGTCTTCGTTAGGTATTATTAATGTGTTGTCAGTATTGGAGTCTCAGGAACTGTGGTGCCAATGAAGTGGCAGCCGGGCGATTCCAACACCAATCTTGTCTTAAAGAATGACCACAGGCTTGTTTGGGTGGCAAGGACATGGCCAGATTTATTGTTTGCAAACATAACCCTAATATATTTTAGCCTGGCAAGTACATCAGACCAGGAGTTAAGGCATTTGTACCTGTGATATGGTAGTTGGCGCAACACCATGCAGGCTCCCCAGGCTGCTACAAATTCCCCATGCTTTCCAGCTCTCCTTTTATACAGTGATCAAAACAAATTACATATTACATTCCATCTTGAATATCTTAAAGTGCCCTGTACCATGGGGTTGTTTCAAATCCTAAGATCCCTGGGTTTTTTTTCCAGGCATATCATCCCATGCCAAGTTTTGCTTACATAAGTTTTGCTTACATAAGTCCAGGCATCAGTCAGGTTTGCTTGTCAGGCCAATGATTTAAGTCAGCTTTTGTGTGAGCAGTTTATCCTGATCAGTGTTCCAGGGAGGACTTTCAAAACTTTCATTCTGATTTCAATTCTTTTTTTTTTTTTTTTTAAAGAATATGGCATTAAAATCAACATATTCCTATTTGAAAAAATAGCCTTCTGTTGATGGAAAAGTATACTGCTGACTTTTTTTGACTGGCTGTGGTGTGTAGTTTCAGCTCTGTTTCAGAAAAGGTATGGAAAGTAACTTAGAGTAATCATGCTTATTCATATCATAAGGTATCTTCTGGGTACAGAAAAGAAAGAGAGAGCTTTTGAAGACTTCTATTGCAAGGTCTGTAGAAGACCTGCATGACCATGAGCAAGTCACTTCTGCTTTCTGTGCCTGACAGAGATGAATGGATAAATAAATTATTTAAGACTGAATGAATTCATTTGTGTAAAGTGAAAGATCTTGAAAATTACAAAGTATTATATTTAGAAAATTGGAGTCAAGTATTACTAAGATTGGAGCAAGGTGAACTGAAGTTAGAAAAAACATGAATATGTATTCTATTTTTAGGCTATTTAGAGGAAGATGGCATAAATTGCAGGATAAAAGGAGTTGCTATGAAGAATTGGCTTTGTCTTCCCTACTTTGTTCATCTCTGCTCCTTTCAGACTTCATAATCTATTATAACTGTTCTTGCTAGATGTTACAATAGTCCTTTACTTTATGAACTACCTGCTCCAAAGCAGTAGAAAAGATTAGTTGTCTGAAGCCTGTGCAGTGGAATTTAAGGGAACTAAGGCTGCAGGCAGAAGTGCAGCTTCACACTGTAGAGCTTTGCGGGAAGTGTTCTGAGTTACAGCGATCACCTGGACCAAACAGAAATTCACTGTTGGGTCCAGGGGGGAAGGGAATCTAGTTGCTGGCTTTAAATCTACAGACAATTTCATCTAGCAACAGCTCCTCCTCTCTCCCACCCCATGCTGTTTTCAAAATGGGAGGAGGGAAAGCGAGCAGAAGGAGCTCATTCTCGGGGTTTCCCAGCTGATGTTGAAGGGTGAGGGGTTGGTTGCCACCCTTCCTCCCCACATCTTGGGGGAAGCTCCAATCTACCTAGTCCATCCTTTAGTGCAGGCTGAAAAACCCCAGACCATACTTCCTTTGCTGCTTTTCCCCTCCCCCATTCTGAAACAGTGACAGGCCGGGAGGCAGCATAGACAGAAGTTACTGAAGACACTATAGTTTGAAACATCTTCATCTGAACCCTCATGCAATGAAGGTTCAGATTTTTGTGGGATTGGGACCTTTTAAAGTGCTTTGCAGCCATGCAGTTGTTTGGTCACAGCTATAAAGCACTTTCAGTGGTCATACTGGGTGAAAATTGTCACTTCTGACTGTGCCCTAAGAGGCTTGTAGTGTTCATTTTTGTGAACTAGGACTTATACAGAGATTAGTCTTTGGCACCCACCCTCGTGATGTCTGTAGTGATGCCATAATTCAGCCTTCCAAGTGTGAAAGACCACTAGCAGCTACATCCTCCTCACTGCGATTAGCTGAAGAAACACCATGTGGAAAAATGCCTTACATGACATTTTAAGACATTTTACCAATAATACATGTGCTATAAACCTTAACCATAGTAGCAGACAAATGGCTCCTAATATGAGAATTCAGTCCAGGATAATTTATTGCAATCTTCTCAACCTGGACACAACCCTCAGTGACACTGAACATCCATTATGTTTGGCACAGCTGTATAAACAAGCGGAAATGCTAGTTCTAAGCCAACTATGCCTCCCTTAATCAGGGACCAGCAAGGAGCTGAACAGATCCTCAAGACAAATTAAAGTAGATATCCTCTCAACCATTCTGTTGGTGGACTTGATTTCAGGGCCCTCACCCCTCTACCCACCCTGGAATATCTCTGCCCCACCCCCATCTAGTCTTCACTAGCCCATATTCTCTTAGTGCCTCTTTGGGTTATTTCAAGGGGTTTTTTATTATTATTATTCTGCTCCAGAGATGCAAGAAACCTTATTGTGGCCAAAGATTTCAGTGGGTTCAGAAAGGAAACTGAAGGTATGTCTGTATTGCCAATGAAGGCATGTAAGCAGCATAGGTAGTCATTTCTGATTCAGCCATTCCTAAGTCAGTGAAAATCTACACAACATGCACACCTCCTGGGAAAGTCTGCTTTGAAACATTTATCCATCAAACTATTTAATCACTTCACTTAAAGCTACATCATTTAGCATCAAAGCATGTTGTTTTCCTTGAACTGTGCAGTTCAAGTGCCTTATGTGGCTGGCTGCTTCTTAAAGAATAAAATAAACGCTTTACATCTTTAAAAGTCATGGGGCCAACAATTTTCTCCTTTCAGCTTGAAAGTGTAGGTGCATTACTGAAAGCAATTCATTCCTCAGATTTGGCACAAAATGAGCTGATTTGATTTGTTTCTATTGCCTCTTGCTACAGGCAAGGCGCAAAATTGAGAAAAAGGAACATATTGTGCCTGGAATTGAAGAATATATTTAAATAAGAGACAGTCCCCTAATTTGATTATGGTTGGCATTATTCCAAACTGGTGTTATTTCAGAGGCTAGAAGTTATCATAGTTTGTTGCTTGTTATGCTTTTCAAAACTAAAAAAATCTCTCCATCTAAATGCAAATTTCATTTTTTTCTTTATTTTTGTTTTTGCTCAAGGGCTGCCAAACCATAGTTGCCTTGGAAACATTACTACAATTAAAATTTAAATTCTAAAACTGTCAAGCTCTATGGGGAAAGAGAAGTGTTTCTAGAAGTCCTCACATAGTGGCAAACAGTGAATCTTTCCTAATAGTCAAAGACAAAGTGAAACTTTTGAAGAAAACTTGATGTGTTGAAAAGTATGATATAGTCAAGCCAATCTTATGACACATCTGGTCTCATTCTGAAGTAATCTGGGAACAGAGAATGGACAAATAGATTTGGAAAATAAAGCAAGATTTACTCAACTGAACATTTTAACAACTCTAGCACCAAGTTTGACCATATGATCAAAATACAACCACACCCATTTTTACTGCTATCGTCTCCTTTCCCTTTTTTCTTGGTTTGTGGGCCAAATTCTGTTACTCACTGCAGCCACTGTACCTGACTCCAAGTGCCTTTGACTGTGACTCAGCATATACACAATGGCAGAATGGACACATAAGATGGAACAACAGCATCTAAGGGTCTTGTTAAACATTCATTTTAGGTGACTCCTGAAGCTCTAAACCCCCGGATTGTCCACACATTAATACCTGAAACTAGTTTTAAGCACACTTTAGGCAGCTTAGAGCTATACCATTCCAGGGCAGAATTATCTTTGATCATGTTACTCAGCTCATGTTCCATTAAAATGTGGCCACTCCTCACAGATGAACCACTTACATTGCAGTTCCCCAGCATCCCAGGATGCAGCGTCTCCTCCCCACCCTCCTGTTCTTTGTAGACAAACTTTCTATCCCCAGAACTCTACTGCTTAGGGGGCTGTTCTGGCACCAAGCCAACTCCCCCTCCTGCTCCCAGGGGTGTGACTTTCCCCCATAGCCTGAAGAACAAATGTTAGCTACCCAGGTCTCAGGATCTGAATGGGCTCCAGAAGTGGGGTCTAGAAGGGGTGAGGGAACAAGAAAGGGAGCTGGATTGTGTTCCCAGGAGTCTGGGCATCCTTCTCAGGGCAGGGATAGTAGCTCCCTCAAAAGCACCTTCCTGCACCACTCCCACCTCCCAGCCACATCAGGAAGCATAACCAGCACCCCCTAGACCCAAACCCCAATTAATTAAAACATGAGACCTTCTTTAATTTTCTTCCTCTTTATTTTTTTAATGATTTTTTAATCTTCATTTTACTTTATCCTTCAGTGGCTGTCTGTCTTCATTTCAACATCGTTCCTCTATCCCCCACTTCCTTTCCTCCTCTCATTTCATTACCCATCCTCCAACCCATTAATGCTTCACCTCCCAGCTCTATGTTTCTGTCCCACCTGCCCCAGCCTACCTCTCTCCACACCTCCACCTAGAGCAGAGACTGGCACCTGCCCTTGTTCACCAGCCCTGTAATGGCAACTCATAGCTACAGTTCCTTGTCAGGACCCTGCTTGCCAACCCTCCTGTGGCAAGCTATAGCTGTGCAGGTGGGGGACACTCAGAGGATTTTAGCCTTAAGATGTGATTGCTCCAAACTTGAGCTAGCACTAACGCCAACCAGCATTTGTGCAGCTCAAAGTACAATGTGTAGCAAGGCCCTAAGTTAGAGCCATTATGGCACATAGCCTAGAATATGGAAGTCATAAAGATGGTTTTAAGTCATCTTTTCCCTCCAGCCTGAGCCTTTTGTATTAACCCTCCAGGAAAGTAAAGCACAGAATTCGGATTTGTTTGCTCACTTATTTGTTAGATATTCTAGTAATGACCCAGTTGTAAACAAGGATCCCATTGTTCCAGAAGGCATAGGACAATAAGACAGTCCCTGATGCAAAACATGTATGCTCTAAATGTATTATTGGAAAGCATATAAATATAGATTACAAGCATTCTGGAGCTGTGACTGCCTCATTTGTCTACACTGTGCTTATTTGATTGGGTATTTAATTGGAATCCCTGCACTCCTGCCATACTAAAGAAAAATCAGTATTGGAACAGAATCAAAAGTTTTCTGGCGGTCTAGAATTAAACCAGAACCACTTCTCACGATTACAGCACTAAATCTGAACAGAATCTTTTTAAAACTTTCTATTCTAGAACATGAACAGATCCACAGGTGAACTTAATTAAAAGATTCTCATTTTGGAACAAAGCCAGTCAGTTACTTATGGTTTTAGGACCAAATACAATTGATTTGGCATTTGAATGCTAAGACACAAGCATGATAAATGCTACATTATATGCCCACACCTTAATCAAATGCAGCCCTTTCTAGAACTCATCTTTTGGGAGGCATGGTGCTGAAATGCTCAAGTAGCTCCTCCCTCCTGCTATGTTTGTGTGTGTGTGTGTGTGTGTGTGTGTGTGTGTTTGAGTGTATGTGAGCTAGGGTGGCCATCACAGAGGATAATCTGGTTTTCTACCACTCTGTCCTCTGTCCTCTATTGCTATGAAACCCAAGGCCTTTATGCCCTCTATTTTTCTCTTCAAGAGATAAAGGTGTTTTTTTTGTGTATCAAAAGAGGACAGAGGACAACTGGACTGTCCTTGATGATGGCCACCCTACTGTGTGCACGTGCACACATTCAACACATTTGAAAAGATTCTCCTCAAACTAGCTCAACTTGAGGTTTAGATGACCAACACTTCCAATGTGAATTTGGTAATATCTTTTATTGGTTCAGCTGTATCATTGGGAGACATGTTCAACAAGCGGTCAATTAAAAATGTGCCATTCCTCAGGTATAAGAAAGCAGATATAGCCTAAGCCAAATACCAGATAAAATAATGCCTTTTGTTGATCTCCATTATGTAAATATAACTTAAAGCTTTAATTGGAAGTCACTTAAAGAAGTAGGAAAGGACAGGAAACCTGTGGAGCAAAGAAGTTTTCAGCAGTAGCTACAAAGCAAGTAAAGGACAATTGATGTCCATATGTTAGGCAAAACAATAGACATTCAAAGGGGAAGAGAAAGACGGTTGTTCCAATCTCTGGAGTAGAGAGAGAGAACATGTAAGTAGTAATAAGCCACAAAACCAATATCTGTATTCAGTCTGTAGGCTAAACTGTATATGTTTCTTTCCCACCCTGTAGAAAAGGCATTTGGTACCCAAAAGCATGTCTAACATCTTTCCAAGCTACAGTTAGCCCAATAAAAGATATTGCCAAATAAACTTAACTTGCATATTCTCCAGCCTATTCCAGCTATACCACCACTCCAGCTCTCCTTCAACATTGTCACTAACATTTTGTACCCTTTAAAGATGCACAAGCTCCACGAGTAAGCAATAAAAAGATGTTTAATCTGCTGCCTCTTAATGGAATTCTATGACATTCTTTGTCATCAGCTATGGACTTTTTAACTATTCTCCCATTTCCATCTACTTAAAAAATGGGAAGTACTTACAAATCTGTGTTTTCTTATTTAGATTCCAGTTACTGTTTATAATTGTCACTTTTCAGCCAATAAAATAGCCCACAGGGGCTCTTTAAAGTTCTTTCATATTGGAAATAAATAATTTCAGGCTCATTTTGAAAACCCATTTTAAATGTATTTACTCAAATGAAAAATGTACAACAGATCTGCTCAAGCACACACATCGTACTGTGAAATTATGTTCAGACTCAAGAGGATTGCTCCAAATGGCGGCACTATGGATAATGCTGATCTGTGTTGTCATGCAAGAGTCTAGAGCAACTGCAGGATGAATGCCTAAATAGACTGCATTCAGTCCTTGGGAGTTTCCCCTCCCCTTCCAGACTGGAATGGACTCAATATCTTTTACAGTGGGGCTAGGAATCTGTGTGCATTACCACCAGGACAGACCAAGATAAGGGAACAAAGGTAGTAAAAGTCCTTTATCACACACGTTATTTTGGAAGGTCATTAGGGCTAAAACAGACCCTAAGTAATTACTGACATTTTAGGAAGTTGTTCTAAATTTTAACATCCTCCTTAGAGCAGTCCATGGCTATTAGGACGGAGCTATCACAGAGACATGTTCACCTGCAGTATATGTGCAAGTGTGAGAAAGCCACTCTCTGTTCTAACTCTCCATTCCAAATAGCAAGTTGGAGACAAAATTAAATTACTGACCATTTAGCTCAGTAAATGTGTGTAGCAAATCTATCTGAAGAATGAACCCACCTCCTCATTCCCTATTTTGTGCCCCTTTCTGTAATTGCACGGTTAATTCTGGAGACATTCATAACTCTCCTCAATGCAGAATACAGTGACTTGTGTGGTTTCAAAAATAGGCTAAAACAAGGAGTGAGAAAGACCTACCTGCTATACAAGTCCACTGAAAAATATTCAAACTGACTCGTAATATTACAAATGTTCAAAAGCTACATACCCCAAGAGCGCCCGCAATGTGACCCATGTCACCTGACATGCCCTGTTACTTATCTTAGGAGCTGGGACAAACAGCAGCGGGAAGGAAATGCCAGTGAAGGCTTGGCAGTTCTGCAGCTGCCTGAGCCTGCATATTGGTGAGCACTGGGGGCGTGGTTCTTGAGAAGCATGGGCTGCTGAAAAGGCAGCCAGGGACCCAGCTGAGCTGGCCCCGAGGTGTGGGGAACAGAATGTTGGCTGGAAGATGCCAGCTTCAGAGCCAGTAGGCTCCAACCCCAGATGCCAGGGGAAGGAGCTGGGTGCTTGCCGGAGGACCCAGATGGGTGAGGCTGAGAGCAGTCTTGGGGGCTGACAGGGGCAAGGGAGCACTACTGAGGAGCATCAGCCTCCAGGTATGCTGCAGGAGAACAAAGGGGCTCTGGCCAGGCTGGGGACACCATGGCTAGGGATGGCTCCTCAGGACCTCAGGCATCCCTAGGCAGCCCTGCAGGGAGCAGAGCATGGGGGATCATGAGCCCCTGGGAGGGGGAAGTAAACAACACTGGATGGAGGGACGAGGACAGCTGGACCACAGGTCAGCCAGGACCCAGGGAGGTCATGCCGGAAGAGATGGCAGAGGCTGGGCACAGGGCGATGGCCTGTCCCCATGCCTACTAGGATAAAATGGATGGACAAGTCTCCCCAAGGGACTGAGGGCCAAAAGAGGCAGAATCTCAGGAACCCACCAGCAGATGCTGGTCATTTTTCAGTTACATTTTCTTTAGTAACAGTCTAGCCCCAGATGGAGCAGGTTTAATTACCTGGGAGAGGGAAAGCTGCCCCAAAGATGAGGGATGGACCTGGGAAGACTGAGGGCCAGGAATACCTGACCCTGTACAGGCAGGTAGTGTGGATGAGGTGGAACCATCCAGGGAAGACTTGTGGGGAGCAGCAACTATGCAGGCCAAGGATGTGGTAAGGGTAGGGTAAAGGGGAGGTTTGGAGTCCCACAAAGACAGTCCAGGGCTGAGACCCTCTTGGGCCACCTACAGGGAACTGCCTCCCCAACAATGAACATCAAAGACATGGCAGGTGAGAAGAGGCAGTGCCCAAAACATCTAGGTGGCACTGAAACCAGATCTCACCCTGATTTTGCTGGGGGACAAAGCACTGACCAAAAGGGGGCCAAAACCTTATAACACCTACCAGCGACACCCAACATATGGCCAGATTCTGGGTGAGCTGAGGATTGGTTTTCAGGAATGGTGACATGCACATAGATAACTGACACACAGGATAAGAACAGATATTCAAAAAGCCCAAGATGAAATTGATCTAAGCTACATGGTTGTCTGGGAGAGGCATGAGTTAGATTGGTAGTGAACAGAACACATGTTCATCCTTTCGTTGGGGAGGAGGGGGCATCCAAGCTGTCAGCACTGGCTGGGGGCACTCCTGCATGCCTCCCTGCAGGGCCCATTGGCTCTCCAGGCTGCTGGAGACTGTGAGAGCAGGCCAGGACCTGGGCCACCCCAGATTGGCTGCTGGGCATGGGCAAACATTCTTTCCTCCCGTACATGCTGTGATGTCTGTCAGCCACAGGCATCTGTCAGTTGCAAGAAGGCAGTGTGGGAAGTGGGGAGGGAGGGAGAAAGGAGGCATCTGTGTCCCTGAACAAAACCTGTCATAAAGCACCCCATGATGTACATACAGATCTGACATTGAGCCCAGGAGGACCCCCATAAGCAGGTGCCTTATTCTTAGGCTCTACATGTGCTTTTGACATGGTGCCGGGTGCTTTTAACCAGTGAACAGCATTAATAAAGTGTCCATACATCATGTGTGCCACTGGTGCAGCATGTCCCTGTGCTGAGAAAATGGCAGCCAGCTGCTTTGAACTAAAACACATTAAAGTTCACCACCGCCACTTTCTCAGAGCAGAGATGTGCTGCACCACTGATACACATAATGCACAAGGCTGCCAGAGCATGTCAATATGTGCTCCAGCAGACTCGATTAATTGATTCCACTTGGACTCACTGAATTTCTAGCATGTCAGACCAGGCTCTCTGCATGTGTGTAGATGCCCATGGAACGCAACTAGGCACAGACACCTCCCTTCCCCTCTGCACTACTTGCCTGTGGTTGACAGCTAGCTGGAGGCAGGAGGCAGGGCTGTGGAAAGGGACTGTGCTGGAAAAGGTCTGTGCCGATATGGCTCTGTGACAGCTTAAGGATGGGGTCTGTTGGGAGCAGCTGAGAGCAGGGTGAGTACTAGTGCACTTCCCTGCAAAAGAGGTCCAGTGAGGGGCCGCAAAGGAGTCTGGGATGCTGGTGGATGGTGACCTAACTTGAATCAATAGGGGAGCTGTTACTGAAGTTTGATGTACTGGTCTAACCTAAATTGATTTTGATTGCACATCAATACAGGTCTATCTTAGACTGGGTTCCTCCAGTTTTAGACCTGCGTTTGTGCACTGAATTTCTGCTCTGTTATGAGTTTACCAATTTTTGACCACTTAGACTGCTAAAAATATAATGTCTGCACTTGGCTATAGTTGGCAAAATCTCTCCACTCATTGCCTATGCTGGTGCTTGATGATCATGGTCACAATTCATCATTTCCAAGTTTTTAGCCTCTTATAAGTCTCATGTTTACCACAGAAGTTGTATCACTGCTCAGATAAGAAACAGAAGACCAGGGCATAAGCAACAGCTTTATTGTGTGTAACAATACCTCACAGAAAATAAATCACAGAAAGGTTCAGCCAAGAATAGCTCACTGTAATTAGTTTCTAAGACAAGAATTTTATGGAATGACACTTACACCACAATGAAAAGTGGCCAGAATTGGAAAGATGTGCTTTAACTCAATGTCAGAGACTCCCAGAGCACTACTGGCTAGGTCCTCAGTCACTATTCCCAGTGAGCCCTAATGCAATGGACAGGAAAGGAGGCCCAGCTGGTAGATAATCCCTTGAAGACTAACCACCGCCTACCAGCAAAGGTTAGAGATGAACTCTGGCTGCTCTAACTGTAGCAGAGTGATAGAGTGATTTAGATAACTTGAGAGGAAAACAGTTCTGACTTGTCTCTGTTCTGAGTGCATCTTGGTCCAGTGAAATCAGGATAAAACCTTTTATACATGTGTAACAGGGAGCTAGAAGACTCCTGTTACTTAAGAGAAAACTGCAGCAAGATGAGCTAGCTCAGGAAAATCTAGCAGCTAAGAAACTAGCTACTTCCTAGCTGAGTTGTAGCCAAAAGCAAGCAGAAACAGGCACAAGGGACAGCCAGCCAAGCTGCTTAGGGGCTAAGAGCTGCAACCAGTAGCTAAGCAGCTGCAAGGACAGGCAGGCAGGGCTTTAGGGTCAGAATGAACACAGTGGTAATGGCTTCTGCGTCACCTGATCAGAAAGGGGCAGGGCTTAGCGTGCATATAAGCTCAGGGCCTGCGCCAGAGCAGGCAGGCCCGCCCTGGAGGCTGCAGGTGAAGGGCTGCAAAGCAGGAGGAGCCAGGAAAGCTCCTAGCTGGCACTGATGCTACCTCAGGAAAGGCAAGCAGAATGTTGTTGCCATGTAGAGAAATGTGACCCATGATAAAGGGAAGATTGGTTGTACAGATAAGTAGCCACTGCTTATGTTCAAACCCAGAGTGGGTTTGTTGGTGTTATAGCCAGAGGGTTAACACTTAACTGTGTTATAGTTTATACCAGTGGTTTGGGTAGTAAGTGGTTGTTTTGAAGGTCCTGGTGGTGCCCAAGGGGCCAATAAACCACTTTGAGCCCAGCTAGGGGCCAGGCTGGACAGTGACTGATGGCACCTGAGAATGGGTGAAGCCAAAGCCTGAGAAAGCCACTGCAAGTTGTAGCTAAGCCGGGTCAGAGGGGTGAGGATCAGGAACAGGAGCCTGAAGCCTAAGAGGGTTTAAACCTAGAGCCTGATAGGGTGAGACTAGGGATGGAGCCCAGAAGCTGGGTCCAATATAGTGGATCTGAGTTAAGTGGCCCACCAAGAGAAAAGGGGCAGAGGTCAAGAGGTCTGAGGTCCCAACAAGGGAGACTGATTGGATAGGTAACACCTGTGAGGCTTAGACATGGCTAATTGGACAGATGAGGAAGCCATGAAATTGCACTTAAGATGGCGAGCAGTTAGGTCACAGTACATGAGAAGATGAAATCTTGTTCAACAATCCTTGAGGTAGCCTCCCTTTTACAAGCACATATTTATACCAAGGCATGGCAAAAGAGCAGAAGAGAAAGATGCTCAAAGGATAGGGTGAAACAGGGGGATCCTGGCCACCAGAGAGCATCATGGCCACCCCAGAGAGCCAGTTGGCAGGGGTTCTCTTCCACTTCCTTCCCACCCCTATTTTCTCCTGTCCTCCCCTGGGCTACCTTTCTAATCTAGCAGCTCTCATCACATTGATGAGAAGCTTCACTGTCTGCAAAGGTTATATGGTATCGGGGAGTCTTGCTTTCCACCTGTCAGGCTGCTCTTATCTGATATCCCATGACACTAAGACCTAGCTCAGCTTGTCACACCTGCAACATGTCATGTCAGAAATGTCATGTCAAAATCCAAATCCAGACACGGGGATTAATTGGATTACAGAGACAAGCAACTTACTTTTTGAGGACAGCCCCAAAAGTCCATGTTTCAGAACTGCCTTGGGCTGGTAAAATATGAATAATGAGAAATAAGCTGCTATAGGGAAAAACAATTGAGATGGGCAAAATAAAGCAGAAAAGAGAGAATCAAGAGAGAGAAGTGAGAAACATAAAATTCTTCATCTGCATACTCTAGTTCAGGCACTGTCTCTTTTATTGTATCTCTAAACTGTCTTTTTCTTCCCACTGTCTCCCCACATTAGCTGCATTGGTAGGAACATTGCCAGCAGATTGAGTTAAATGATTATTCTTGTCTATCTGGCACTGGTGAGGCCACATCTGGAGTACTGTGTCCAGTTTTGGGCCCTCCACTGCAGAAAAGATATAGACAAATTGGAGAGAGTCCAATGGAGGGCAGTGAAAATGGTAAGGGGACCGTGGCACGTGATTTATGAGGACAGGCTGAGGGAACTGGGCTGTTTAGTGTAGAGAAGAGAATACTGATGGGGGGTGGGATTTAATAGCAGCCTTCAACTACCCGAAGTGGTATCCTAAGAGGATGGAGCTGGACTGTTCTCAGTGTTGGCAGATGACAGAACAAGGAGCAACAGTCTCAGGTTGCTTCAAGGGAAGTTTAGGTTACATTAAGAAAAAAACCTCTTTTATGGGGAAGGTAGTAAAGCACTGGAATAGGTTACCCAGAGAGGTTATGGAAGCATCATCCTTGGAGGTTTTTAAGACCTAGGTAGACAAAGCCTTGGTTGGGATGATGTAGCTGAGGATGGTCCTGCTTTGAGCAGGGATTGGACTAAATGAACTCATAAAGTCTCTTCCAACCCTAATTCTCTATGATTCTGATTCTAAAACACAATCGTCTTTGTGTTAACCCTCTGTACTGCCTTCCATCTGTCCCTTCTCTCCTCCATTTAATCCATTCATCTTAAAGACTGATAAAATGACTTTCAAGTAGCAAATAAGCAGAAAATCCAGAAATAGAACTCAGAAGATCCTGGCTTAGATGAGTGAATTAGGAGTTCTGAAGGAGCATGTGTCATGGGATGAGGAATAGATTATTTGACAAAATTTGAATTTATTCACCCTGAGAATGAGCAAGTCCCTTGGTAGTTAGGAAAGGGTGATAGTCACTGCTTTGCAGAGTCAGCACAATACTTTGTGCTACTCTAGCCCTAATCAAACCCTCATAATTGGGCTATATGTAAAAGCATACTTTTAACATAGATTTTGACCAAAGACAACATTCTCCCAAAGAACTAACACCTCAGATGTCTTTCAACTGATGTCTTACAGCCATGGCAAGCTCCAGTGAATGCAAAAGTAATGTGGTAAACCAATTGTCTTGACTTCTTCCTGCCTTGGGAGTCAAGGGCAGCCCATGTCAAAATCAATTCAAAGCTATTTTCTTATGACTTTTTCCTTTCCATTTTCTAACAGCCTCAATCAAATACCGTATCTTTTTCTCAAAATCAGTTTCCTAGACACCTCAGCCATCAGTGAGTCACCAGGGAAGGATTCAAAGAGCAAACAAGTAAGTGGAAGCAACTAATCACTGGAAAAGCAACTTTATCAGTTTGAATTATCCACAGCTAAAAATGTGAATAATTTAGGTTAATACATATTGGTTGGAAATGAAGGTCTCTCTGTCTGACTTCTTTCATTCATAGCCTTTTAGGTTAGGGTTCAGTGTACACATGAGAGAGGGACTGACTGGATTTGCTCTAACCTGGGCTAACATAACATCCTCACTGCTTGGTTACCAGGCACCCAGCCCTCAGGTAAAAGCATAAAAGCAAGTACTAAAAATCAAACACATCAAGAAAAGGCAGGTGGGAATTTGTGCAAGCTTTTCTCTTGCAGACATACAGATCAAGCAAATAAACACCTGAATCCTGATTTGCATGTTGTTTGGTAGCTTGATCAGCAAGTCAGAGCCACTGTCCAGAAACTATAGTGGGTTTACTGAAAGCAAGTTAGACAACCTTTTGCTAGGGAAAGCTACAGTTGACTGTCCCAAGTAGCAAATATATTGTGAGCAGTAGCATACCTTGTGGTGGGCAAGGGGGACCTGCATCCCTGGTGCTGCCAAAAGGGAGTGGCACCAGAAGGATGGGGGAATGGGAGGGGAGGTGCCTCACCCCAGGGCGACTGCTTGTTTCCTTGCCATCTTTCTCTACGACACACATTGTGGATACAGGCAATGTATGTCATAGAGTGTAAGGCATTTTGGGAATCAGTTTTGTAGAGCAGCAGAGAAGTTTGCTGCTGCTGCAATGACCTGCATTTTTGCCACTGAATTTAGCTTTTTTTTTTTTTTTTTGTCTTCTGAATATGGGCTTCACTGTCAAAAAAAAGCAGTGAAAGTTTCTCTCTAGCAGTGGCAAACTCTGGCGTCAGTCTAGAGAACTATGATTCTCAGAACATCTTACACTCTGGCTCTCTGATCTCTCAGGTTCTTGTGTGTGCAATCAAGAAGGTAGGAATGGGCAAAGGAAAGGTGACAGGCAGCTGCCCTGGGTGCATTTTTTCCATGCTATTCCTCTGTGCATTCAGCCCTTCTCCCAAGTAACTTCCTGAACATGTAAATGTAACCAGATGTGTTCCAGACATGGCCTCCCCCAACACAATGACTTTCAGTCCTGACCTGTACCATCTCAGTTATTTTTGTTCTTGGTTTTCACATACCTGCTATTTTTATCCTGACCTGGAACATGGTTAGCTATTCCAGACTCCTCCCTCCTTTTGTATAGCTCTGTCAAAACATAGCCTGGATACAAAGCTTTGATTATACCCATAGTGAGGTCTCCACACTGCATTGGACAGAGTGAGATTGCAAAGACTTTCCTAATACCTGCTGTCTGTTACAGCTGAGAGAAAGATGGTGGGGACCAAAATCGCTAAAATTTATATGGGAGCTCCTCAAGGCTATACTGCATGGTTGAATCATATTTTAGAACAAACCTTGCAGATATTTTTCTTAAGTTTGCTGCAATTTGGAAATAAGGGGTGTGTACAGAAGTTGTTTTTTAAACCATTTAAAGCACTTCATTGTCACGACTTAACAGAAGTGCCCAGCTTAACAGCACTTTAAAAATGGGTCCAGCACTTTAAATTAACCCTTGTTAAAATAGGTATTAAATTTGAAGCAATCTATTTTATAGCACTTTAGCAACCTACAGTTACTTAAATAACTTTTGTATGTTAATCAGATTTCTGACCATTGGAAAAGCCTCAGGAGTTTGTGGAGCACCCCCTGTCTCCTAGCCTGGAAAGTGCAGAGAGGCTCAGAGGTCCCCACATCAAACAGTGCACTTGTGTCATGTTTAGGAGCACTGTAACTTTATAGTGCTATAAAAAAGTGTTCTAAATTACAGTGCTACAAAATGTTCATTGAGCACTTCTGTACACAGCCAAGAACCTTGTCATTTAGCCCTGCAGCTTTTGGCTTTGCTATAACCAAATACTATCTTATTGGGTGGGGGGGGCGCAGCCATCTGGCTAAGTTAGATTATCTCTTTCAGATAGGGCACATCCGTGGCTGGAGATCACATGTGACACACTTTAAAGCAGAAGCAAATATTTTTCCAGGAATTTGGGGAAAGGGAATGGTCATAATCATGCTTAAAATGAAAAGCCAAGTTGTATTTTTTATGTATGTCAGCCAATGACCATAGTTTTTCACATAAAACACACATGTGTTTTCTCTACCCCAGCAGGAGAAAATTCAGGTGCACTAAGCCCCCCAGCCAGCTGCTGTCATCACATGCAAGATTGATGAGAGGTCATTCTAAGCCCAAACCTAGTGCACAGCTTCAGATCCAGCATAGGTCCCCAGCTCTGACACACTGTATTAGGTCTGGGTATAGTTCCCAGTACAGCTCCCAGTGGAGCTCTGGGTCAGTCTGGTGTATGGGGTTGGACCTAGTATGCAGTCCCAGCACATGGCTCTGATGCACCAGATGTCATTGGTATACAAAGTCAGTCCACAGATAAACCTATTGAGTGGCCCTAGACCCACAGACCCAAGTATTTACCCATATTCCAAGGCAAGATCCTGGGGCTTTTGAAAAACAAGGCAAATGTTATATTAAGGGGCGTGCTATGTGCAAAAAAATACTGTACAACAGCATGTAATTCTTGCAGCATTCTCTTTTATGCTGCCACCTGCTGGCTGGGCATGATAACTAGTCACATTGACCATGAATCAAGTTAGTTGCAAAGTTAGTTGTTCAATAAGATCCAAGATCACAGAGCCAGCTGCATGGATGGCTGACTGAGTATAACTCATCATTTACTTCCCCAATAACACTTTATAAGCATGTATTAGGCACTGTAGTTTCTGGGTTGTAACTTGGATTGTAAAGCACTGCCCAAATTCAAATGAGGTTTTTAATGCAAAGCCCGGTTTTAATTATAGTTATATGTATACATATATAGCCATATGTATGTGGTTATATTTATTTATTTATTTGTTGAATCTAATAGATGGAGTGAAATATCCCCAATCTTCTATTGATTTCCAGTGAGGAGCAGTCAGTTGAATCAGATGAGAACAATTTGCCAGCTGTTGTAGAGCGATAAATATTAGTCCCCAAATGTCATGTTTCTTTGCATGCTTCCCTGGAAGGAGCTGTCAGTAGTTTCATCTGGTGGCTGGTTCTAAAACCTAGTCAACAGTGAGGCTCCCCTGGGGACATGGCACCTGTGAACAACAATTAAGTGGTCCATCTACAGAGCATGCCCAGAGGAATACAATAGGACAGGTTATCAAGCCAGGCCGCCAAGTTGCATCAGTCACTTTTCTTTAGTTTCCAACAGAGAAATTCCCATGGCTTCTTAGCCAGCGTGGATATAATAGAGGGAAAATATCCAGGGTAGAGAAAGAAGGAGAAAAAGAAGACCCTGTGCTGTATGAGAAATGAGGCTCTTATTTATTTCTCCTGCCATGAACCAGTGATTTAAGCAGTCCACCAAGCAGACAGGATGAAAGATGACTTGAGGGGTGTGACAGCAGCTTCATAATTGCTTATCAATCATTCCAAAAAATACTATTCAATGTCTGATGAAGGTCTTTTTAAGTTTGTTCCTTAATTTATTGCAGTTTTCAGTTTGGTGCTGTGGGAGAGCTGTAATAATGCACACTTCTCTTCCATAAGCTCTGTTCCATTCTGTCTAGAATCTTGCAATGTACTGAAAGCATCTTTGTCACAAGGTTAAATAATCTAAGTAAGATGTCTGTACAGATATCTCCCTCACATACACACTTCTTTTTTACGTAGCCTGGCTGTCTCTTATGTGAATTTGCACCTACAACAGAAGCAAGTTCCCTGCTGTTCCTACAGCCCTTCTGCACTTGTAAAGCTGGACTTCAGAGGTGTAACATGATGCCTGAATGCCCTGGGTGGCAGTGCTGCACAAAGCAGTGGAACAGTGATGGCTGGCCTGACAGGGCAGCCATTTATATTTTTCACCCCCCTCTCCTCCGCCCTTCCCAGGTTTGATAGCTGGAGGTGGTGCCCCAGCTACTCTAGTTTGTTATGCAAATGTGGGATTTACAGGCTTCCTGGGATTCTGCCCATTCACAACCTTGTCTTTGCAGGTTCTTAGTATGGATGGTATGCCCAAAAGGGGAAAGACAGTGTGTTGTCACTGGTGGCAGGCCCTAGCCATACTACTGCCACCTAATGCTTCACATTGGGTGCTGTGCAATTAATGGGTGCATCTACATGAGATGGTTACTGTGCAGTAGAATAATTAGCTGTGCAGTTAATATTTCAGTGTTTACACATGCATTCCTATTAAGCTGCAGTAAATTAATTTACTCTACACAGGGGTAGTACTTGTAAATATAAGCACTGTCCTGCTTCGGAGAAAAAAAAGTCCATAGCAGCTCATGTACAGACACTCTCCTGGATGGCTAGGGTATGAGAGTGCTTCAATGCAGGGGGTGCTTACCCATTAGCCCCACTCTGAAGCACTCTTATGCCCCTGACAGCCCCACTGCAGCATGTTGAGACAGGGGGAGCAGCCCTAGGCTGGCAGGCTTCCCCCGCCCCCCACTCCAAGGTTCCCTGCCAGCTGGGTCCGCTCTGACTCAACTCAACATGCTGTGGTCCTAGGCTTATGTTCAAATGGCAATAAACTCCAGGGTTTATTGTTTTGTATTAATTGCATGTGTAGATGCACCCAATGTGGAGCAATAGACTCTGGAGCAGGTTGAGCTAGAGTAAACTACTCCCAGTGCAGTGTCTATATGTGTACCTGGGGTGGGGTGGGGGTCAGTCCCAGGCTCTGGGTGATTGTGCCAGGTGGTGGAAGGGCTGCCTGGAGCATTAGGGTACTGAAAGCATGGAGCCATGTAGCTAGGAGGCAGGCAGGAGTCTGGCCCCTGACTAGCTGGTCTGACAGGGTGCAAATTTATGCCTGCAGTCAGCGCTTACACTTGCATTTAATCGCAGTAAAGTACCACAATGTAAAATAGTATTGTCCCTGACAGTACAGTCTCACTGCAGCATTAATTAGTTTACTGTTGCTAAATGATATTTCATATGTAGACAGTGATACTTTACTTTGCAGCTAATTAGTCTACCCTGAAGCTCAGCGCATGTGTAGATGTGGCCACTATGGATGAAACAATCTATACAAATCATTGCAAAAGGCTTTCACTTTTCTTGCTTTGAGGCACAAATAAATCAGCCCATTGGCTCTCAGAAGAATCATCATCTGGCTAATCTTATCTTTTTATGAACATTTCTTCACCGGTCCTGGTGAAAACATTGACTGATTATTCTTAGAGGCTTTAGCATAATGTATCATGTGAACATGTACTACACGTACAGGAAGGAACAGGCCAAAGAGACTAGAGAGAATGGAACAAAGCATGAAGAGAGCTGATGAGTCAGGAAACTATTCTCTCCAGACTCCAGAAAACCCAGCTGTGGACTAATTAAATACAAGAGTTTCACCATTTCCTGTTTATACCCAGGAGAAAGTTTGATTCCCTGTTTACCAAAATGATTCGATTTTCTTAACCAATCCACAGAGCTTTCAGAACACAAACACATATCTCAAAGGACCTTTAAAAACAACTGTTTTTAAATTAAGGGAGAAAGAGACAAGGCCCAGAATAGCAGAGCATTCATTTCAGAGGGAAGCATTCACCATCCCCTATTCCCATCATTGGTTATTATCTCTTTTGTGCATAATGCAAGAAATAGGGACCTGCTGCTCAATTAGGGCCAGATATTTAAAGATCCTTAGGCGCTCGGGGGGATTTTCAACAATTCTTAAGGAGCCTAATTCCCATTAAAATCAGGGGTTAGATGCCTTGGTACTTTTAAAAATCCCATTAGGTGATGTAAGGCTTCATAGTACTCTCATCCCCTTCTCTCACCTCTCCCAGCAGTTAACACAGTTAAACTGCAATGGAGCATCTAGCCTAGGGAACACCAACATATAGACATTTTTTTCTTTAAAGTCCACCGCATCTTACAATGCTTATTATTAGAGCCACATAGGACTTCAGACTTTTCTTGTCCCCTGTGAGGCAGCTTACAGAGGTCTAACAAACATGGAGAAAACCAGCAGCTTTTGTCTGATGCTCAGTGTAAGGTATGTACACCTCTCTGCATAAAATTGCTTATGGCAAAGCCTGACTTTCTATTACTCAATTAACTTCATGTCTGACTGAGATCAACTACTGAATAAAAGATGGTTAAAATTAAATCTAACCAAAACTAAAGTGATACTGCTGGGAAGATGTTGGTGACCTGGTTACCATGATAGCATCCTTTCCTGTTGAGTCTGCTTTTCAGTAGTCAAGTCAGTTTATAGCTTTGGAATTTTTCTGGATTCTTCTTTGGTTCTTAACACTCAAACATGCCCTGGTGCCACAGATGCCCTCGTCCATCTGTGACTGGCAAAGAGGCTTCATCCCTTGCTGTCTGGATATCATGCTGCATGTTTGTCTGACTACCAGGCTGAATGGCAGGAGACCATTCTACTTTGGAATGAGTGAGCAGACAGAACATCCCAACTTGTCCAGAACTGGACAGCTCCTCTCTAGAGCAGTGCCAGCAGCCAAGACTATTTCTCTAGTACTTTGCTTGTTACACTGGAGGCCCCCCACAGGATACCAGGATCTGCAAGATCCTCACTGGCATTAGGCCAAGCAGCTGAAAAAATCACCTCTCATTTAGGGATAGCTACCTACCTCTCATAACATTCACATTCTACTGGAATGATGAAATCTTTAATCTCATAATCACCCCCCCAGCCAAATGCCCCCGGCAACCTGTTTTGAGGTTGGCAAAGCTTTGATTCTCTTTGCTTCCCCTCCTCCCTGCATCCCCAATTCCTGACTGTTTTGAATTCCTTGAGGACCTTGGATGAATCATTTTATTTCTCTGTGCTTCAGTTCCATGTCTGTGAAATAAGCATAATGTTTTTCCTTTTTTTTACTCTGCCTTGTCTATATTGATTAGAAGCCTTCCCAACTGATAGGCGATAGCTCAAAAGTTATGGGCTAGATTCAGTAATTACTGGATAAAATTCATGTGTTAGGCAGGGAGTCAGATATGTGACCATAGTGATCCCTTGTAGCTTTAACAATGGGGGACTCAGAAATTCCTGGCTAGCTTTGTGTTTGTTTTACCAGACCACATTACTTTTGCTTTCTATAAAGATGTTTGGATAAAAAACATGAATTTTTTCATGCCTAGTTAAAACTTGCAGAGCTCCCCTAGTGTTAGATGGAACATTGAGTGGGGTCTTTGCCACTAGACACAAGCTCATAAGTCTTCATTTTTTTAAAAAAATATGAGCTTTGATGGATTTTTAAAAAGTAGGAACAGGTGAAGTTGCTATTGAGACTTCGATATTAAAAGTTGCTGCAGGATTAGAAAAAGCCTAGTGATCTTTAAAGCTAATATGTTCACCAAGTCCAGGCTCTGTAGAATAACCTTTTTCTCATTAAATGTACTGTATTAATGAAATAGATTTATAAAGGGCACCTGCTTGGGCCTCTTTGGCAATAAATTGTTAAATAGAGTCAGACCTTCCAGCTAAAAAAAATCACACATGGTAGTTAATTAAGGAGCATTAATAGGACTTTTATTAATCGAAGGTGATAGTATCACCCTAGAAGCTTCTTTTGCAATGGTCCCATATTACAGTTTCAGAGAGCAGTTAAGCAGCCTCCAATGTAAGTATAGTCTAAGATAACAGCATTAACAAGGGATACATTAATATATAGCACATTAATGCCTTTTCTTTAATAGTCATATTTTGCTGGGGAAGTTAGGAAGGAGAAACTTTTTTAATGTTTGACCTAAAGGGAAAGAAGGTATTTAAAGTAGATTCTTCAAATCTTTTCAGATGAGGCTCCAGGAAAGTCCTATATAACCAGATTTATTGATTGATTAAAAGCTAGAAGATTGATCTTCTCAGCAAGAAATGGAGCAGCTGGAAAGAAATAGTGTGTCTTCAAAATGATCACTATTGCTGCAGGATGTCTATCTCTGTGCTGCGACCCTAATGGTGTGAAGAAGTCTACAACGTATGTGATGCTGGCTCAGGTTTGTTCTCTGATCTTTTTGAGGTTTCCCAATCCCTGCCTCTGATTCAGAGGATATCACCATATTTTACTGCATACCAAACAACCCCACCCCACAAGTAAGACATGCAGCTTGTTTTTAGAAGGCAGAATGAAGAAAAAATGGTATTTTTTCCAAAGTCATGGAAGTAGTTGTGAGAGGGTTAAACTTCTAGCTTTTGGCTGAATAACAAGGGAAGGGTTGAGCAACCATTCAAATGTCCTCATGTCTCTGTTCTGGCTTAACACACACCTCCCAATTTTGGACGGCTATTTTTTGGGGGAAGTGTGCGAGGTATGCAAGTAAATTTGGAGATTTGAAAATAAATAATGAAAACCTTCCTCCATACTGTCAAATATACATAAACAGATTCCCTGCTACTGCCTTTAGCTCTCCCAGAGAACCTGCTCTAGCAACCCCTTTCCCTGATTCTTCCCAGTGAATCCTTGCACCTAAAGAACTAAGGAGTGGGGAGAGGAACCAGTTTGCAGAAACCCTGCTTCTTTAGTAAAGGATACCAGGCAATCCTGGGTACTCAGTAGCTGATGGCTCCTCTGCCCTCAGTAGCAGCTCACTCAGCAAAAATTCTTCTGCCAGTCATCCTATCAGAAGCAATTGTCCTTGTACCAGCCACTTCAGAAGTGGACCTTCTCCGTGCAGCCCTCAGCTACTCACTCTCCCTTTTTTTACAGGTTTCCCGGCCTAGAGTTGCAGCTGTCCAATCGTGTGCATATATTCTGCAGCCTTCAGCTCCAAGCCTGCACAGCTTGCTGCAAATTCACATCCCAATGGTGCAAACACTCTGATGGGGCATGCATGCCCTGAGAAAATCCTTCAGCACCTTTACTAAAAAAATTCCAGTTTCTGCTGTAAACTAAATTTCAAGCTGTGCTAGCTGTAAAGAAAAAGTAGAAAACTTGAGCATTAAAAACTTAAAATCAGAAGGCAAATTAGGATGATTTTTATAATTTTTAAGATTTATTATTTTTAAACCATTTTCATGCTTTGTGTGATCCTGACTTAAGATTTTGAAAACTTGCAGTTAATAATAACAATCAAGAGCTTGATTTAGCAGTCTGATATCACCTGTTTAAATTAGGCTGTCAGCTACAAAATCTACGCTTGAGTCAGTCTAAGGTGCCATCATGCCATGCTTTGTGCCTGGTTTCACACTAAAATATCTAGCTATCATTGTCCTTTCAGTTACTTTATTTATGTTTCATTCAGCTATATTCCTAAGTTTTTGTCCCAAATTTCTCCAACTGCTGCTTCCTAGGTTCTTTGTAACTTCTGTTCTTATAAAACAATAATCCCTCTCTAGCTGAGAGGAAGGTAATTCATTTTATGCCAGGTATTGGGCCAACTGCTTGTCACTTCACCTTGGAGAGTGTATGCTCCATGTGATACTGTACTTGAGGACTCCTTATCTCAGTTCTGTGTGTATTATAAACTGAACTAATGTAGCTAATGTTAACATAGAGTGTAATGATAGTAAAATATAACCAAGTTAGCCTTGTCCTGTAAGCAACTTGAAAACTCCATTTTGTATCCTTCTGCTTGACGTAAGTGAACGAACTCTGCATGGCCTTTATGTATGTGTGTGAAAGGGTGAATGGTGAGAGAATGGCATAGAGACAGGAGAAAAAAAACAAACTGTTTATGTAAGCAACAAGGCATCAAATGTAAGTTACCAGTCAGTAAACTAATTAATAAATAGCTGAAGAATCCCTTTGAAGCTCAAGGGCACGAAGAAAATAACAGAAGAAGAAATTCTGCCAGACTGGCAACAAGAACACTCCAAGGCTAAGATGGATGAAGACAAAAGAAGAACACCCGCAAAAACAGAAGCTGGGTATGGAAAAACCTCAAAGCCATGAAACAAAGGATGCCAATCCCTACAAAACAGGCTTGTCCAACATATGGCCTGCCATTTTCTTAGGCCCAAGGTGCTGTGATGAGAAACAAAAGTAAACACTGCTTGCTTTTGTTCCCACCCCTTGTCCCTCCCCCAGACCCTCAGCAGCTTCCTAATGGCTGCTGAAGGGCTGGGGACGGGACAAGGTTCCCACATGCACTGCATCAACTTGACATTGCCGACATAGTGTGGCTCCTCCCCTCCCCCCTCATTTCACAGTGCCCCTTCCTAGCCCCACCCCTCCCTTCCTCATTTGCATACCAGCCCCGCCCTGCACTGGTCCCCACCGGCCACATGGGCTGGAGCAGGTCTCAGTGCAGCAGGCAGGCACGTGTGAGGGGAATGGATGCCAGCTTGGAGGGATGCTCTGGCTGGGCCCACGAGAGATGTTGCTGCTACTGCTGCTGTGGCTGTGGCTATCAGCGCGGGAAGCTGGCACCGCTCCCACCTCCCTGCATCCCCCTGTGCATGCAGACTTTGCACTGGGGATAGTGAGTCGTGGGCCCCAGGGAGGGAAGGAGCCCTATCAGTCAGGCTCGGGCTCAGGCTGCCCCGGGGGAGCAGGAGCAGGGGGATGCCCCTGCATGTCCCATACCTCCCTGTAGGGTCCCTGCATGTCCTCCTGGCTGCTGAGCTGAGGCATGCAGGTTTGGTAGCATCCTTGAGGCTACCCAGGTGGCAGGGAGGACACAAAGGGGTCAGGTGGTGCCCCTTGACCCCTGCGCCCCCACACTGCATGAGCGCCTGCTCCTGCTGGCTCACCGGATGATAAAAAGTTCATGATCCATCCCCACAATCAAAAAGGCTGGAAACCCCTGCTATACAAGAACACTTTGAAAATGCCAGGTTGGGTGAGTCCCTTTCTCTACTGCTGTTTCATCTGAGCACAGATGCATCTGTTCACCTGCTCCAGCTGTTATCTTTAAATCTGCTATCTTCAAATCATCATCATCTGCTCAATAAACCTGAGTTAGCCACGCTGGGCTGATATTGAGCAATTATTGCTGGTAACTATATCTGGTGTATGTGTGGATGAAATGATTGTTTTGTGTATGTGTATGCCTCTGTGTAATGATGTGTATGATGATTTGTGTGTATTTGTATGAATGGTGTGCCCAAACCTTTATGTCTAACTCATGTAATCAATAAACATGGCACCTTGCCTTATCCCCCTTTATAAAGTCTCACTCACGATTTGAGCAATTGGCAATTTGTGTAACATGTTTTAGGACAAGCCATTGATAGGTGGGACTGGGCTCAAACTGCTTTTAAAGGCCAACTCATCATGTAATAGATTTTATTTCACTATTAGTTTTTGCCATTAGGAATACTGCTAAGCACATAATTTATAGTAAATACATTGATCCATTTTATTTGCCTGTATTTTTCTTCAAAGGATGTCTATGAACACATAGAGATCTTTTTTCAAATTCAATCATTTTTGGATTCGATCATATTTTCCCCTTATTTTGCTTATTCTGTGGTTGCTATCTGAAATTCAAGCTAGGAGCTGTGTTGTTTACTTTGTTTGATAACTTACTTCCCATGGCATTGTTTCTATTCCTCGGTCGATGAAATGTAACTCAAGTTCCTAATGTCAATCCATTCAAAAAAAGCATTTTAAAAATGCATGTCTTATATATTTGACTATTGGAATTAAAATATGTATTTATATGAAATATTTATTTTAGTGAAACTCAGTCACACAATACGTTTATGGGAATGAAAGCAAAAAAGGCCATGAACTCAGATGAATTGCCATGAACTCAGATGAATTGCATTACTAAGAACATTTAAGTACTTATGTCTATACCTGTGATGTCAGCTGCCTTAAAATCCTCAGGCACTTCAGCTTATGCCAAGGAAGTTTTCATGAGCACCTAAAGATCTGGTTCTTCAGAATGGGATATAGAACTCAGATACTCCCCCTCCCCTCTTTCAAGCTGAAAAGCCTAATCACTAGGCTAGGGAGCCAATCTCTCTCTTTCTCCATTGGTGTTTAATTATTTTATATACAAGACAAGTTCAACAAGAGGGAGTGAAAGGATGCTAATCAAGGAGTTAGGCCATTCTCCTGAAAGCTAAGAGACTTAGTTTAATTTCCCTGCAGCTGAGGTAGGTCTTGATTTGATGTTTTCCATGTTCTGGGTGATTTCTTTAATCACTAGGCCACCCCCTATAGGTGGCTTTTGTTTGGGTATAGACATGATCAAACTACATCTACTTCATCAGGATCTGCAAAGTGTATGTTGTGCATTCTGATAGAGTTTATGCAGGAGACAAGCACTGGTCAGCTCAGTGCTATCAGGAATTTGTCAGCAGAAGCTTTGGCTCAGAGGGATTTTATGCCTGGAGGGCCAGGTAGAGGTTTTGGAAATATGAGTCGTGCCTAACTCCCTCCAGACATTGTACTGGGGAATGCTGGGCACCTAAGGTGAGATGGTAAATTCTGTGAGGAGGCAGGGTACTTAAAGCATGCTGAAATACTCCAAACTGAAAGACCTAAGTCCCCTTTATGAATCTTGAAATTCTCTCATAAAAAATATTAATCCAACCCCACCCTCTATCTCTTATGGATCCTTTTTTATGTCTCTTCCACCATTTGTAGCCACTGTAGTTCTGTGAGATACAGTAGTATAGAAAGGTTCATTGGCAAATGTGGGAGGTAATGTTCCATCACCTCCCATATTTCCCAATTGTTTTACAATAAAAAAAAAAAGCATTACAATGCGTCATGCTATTATATTGTCATGTTTTCACTGGCGCTATCATTGCACAGTTCATAAATTCTTGCAATAAAAAAAAAAGCACTAAGCTGTCTACATGTAAAATTCAATGTGTTGCCTTCCGTTTCATCGCAATTAGCAGCAGCTAAATGGTTGGAGCCAATTCCGCTTCTTTATTTGTACTGCCTGTCTAATAGCCTGATTTACATCAATTGCACCAGCACAGAATCTTAGTTAATTGAGCCTTCAGTAGCTAAATGGCACCTCATTGTCCCAGCAAAATAAACATGTGTTTATGAGCTTTTACGTAAAACTGTAGAAGCCCTGAATAAGGTGTTAGTGCATCAAGCTGGGAAGCTGTTTCTTATTCCAACCCCCTCCCGACCCCCCAAATACACACATACACACAGCACTTATTCTTTCACTGGGGAAACACCTGCATCTTCCAAGGTGATGGTAAAGGTATGAACACCACATGTGGTCCTGCTGTTCCTGACTGCTGATTGGGCCATAACAAACCTCAGGCAGGTTCATCAGGCAGTACTGCGGAACAGAAACCTTACCTTTCTGTTACAAGAATTCATTCTAAGAGGCTGTGCTGTTTTATCACAAAGATTTAGGCACGGAGTGAAATTCCCCATTTTTATGTTCCACTAAAATCCTGTCTAAACCCTGAAGGAACTGAGATACTGCTTCCCAGCTTGATAAAACCCTGCCCATATTGCAGTCAATGGCAAACTTCCCGTGACTTCAAGAAAGCCTGGACTTCAGCAATGGTACCTGGAGGATTCAGACAGGAAATAAATATTGCTGGCGTCCTTTGCCAACCCTTTGCAGAGAGACAAATTTTACTCATATTGAACAAGATGTCTATATGTAACAAACCTATACATTATTACCACCACTTATTACTATAGTAATGCCCAGAGTCCTTGGCTGTGCCTGAGCCCTATTGCGCCAGGCACTTAGCATTGCCATCCCCCAGGCATTTCAGAACCATGAGTCGGGGGGGTCTAAAAATAATGAGACTGTCTTAAAAATAATAAGATATTAAATAATATAATAATACATTTGAAGATCATGAGCTCTTTCTTCTGGTTTCAGCTTTCAGATTGAACTTAGGTCACATTTTTTCAACTTTTGTTCTGTAAATGCAAGGGCTAGGAAAGAAATAGGCCTTTTGGAAGTGGAGGCTAAGATTCTCCTGTATTTAAAAAATACCAGGGGCTGTGGGCTACAAGGTAGCTACCAAATATTATGAGACTTTCAAAATAATCACTCCAGTGGGAGCTGAATGAAAATGTACTAAATACCAATTCTAAAGAAGAATTTTTAACAGGTGCTTAAATAAACCAGGGGTGAATCATCTACGGCTCTGATGGTTTATGGCTTGGACAGCTGGTGTAATGGAATTCAAAGCAGACCTTAATCAGAACTGTTGGCTGCCCTAGAATCGATTGCTATATCTGGAGCTAAATCGAGAAGCTGCTCTCCCAGCAACCAATCAGGAGATCCAGAGAGTGCCTAGCTGGTTTGGTTGGGTTAGGATTTCCAGTCAAAGCCTCAGGTGAGTATAGTCCACTAGACCAGAGGTTCTCAAACTGTGGTCTGCAGACCACCACTGGTCCACAAGATCTATTCAGATGGTCCACAGAAAGGTTGTGGAACAATCAAGGATATCTGTACTTGTAAGGTAAGACTGCTGATATTAAAATATGAGTTGTATGCTTTGATTTCTAAAACAAAAAAAAGTTTATTAAGTGTTCCACTGGGACCCTCAGCAGTTTTCAAGTGGTCCGTGAAAAAAAGTTTGAGAACCACTGCACTAGACAGGCTGGGCTGCTTATTAGGGCCCATGACACCACATCCCCTCTCTTTGGGCAGTGGGCAAGTCTGTGCCCTAGGATCCCACAATAAAGACACACGTTGTGTTGACAGGATCAGTCCCATTCATCTGGGGTAGGGAGGTGGTGCCCCCCCCCCCATCACTGATCAGGAGTAGCAGCAGTGGAATGGGGACCCAGAGAAGGTAGCAAGTACCTTTTCTCTTCCTCCACTCCAAGAGGCAACAGTTGATTTAACTGCCAGGTCCACAAAGGTATGATACTCTGAGGGTGGCTCCACACACATGAGTATGTCTTTTATCTCTGCCTGCAGACCTCACCAAATTTTGAAATGCTGAGCTGCCTTGTTCTAGTGGGTATCTGCTGCTTTGGATGAGAAAAGTGACATGTAAACAGTGGCAGTACCCTGCAATGATCTTTTGAGGTCTCTTCTCGCCCTTAATTTCTATGATTCTATGATTCTTGTGAGCTAGGAAGCTAAGAGCTAACGCTTAGAGCAGAATCTAGGAGGGAGCAGCACAACAGTCATAAATTGGGTAAAACCCTAATGAGAAGACACTTCCTCTTCCATTTCAGGATATTATATGTGGGAAGTAGAGGGTCAGCAGACCTTAGCTGGCCACACTGGTGACAGGGAGTGGGCAGAGAGCTAGGTCTTGTTGGAGGCTTCAGGACAGCCTTGACCAGCCTGGGGGATCAATGGTAGGATGATAGGCTGGGATGAGTGTTTGTACTAGCTAGGCTGAGGTCCCAGGTTTAGGGCTGCAGCCTGATGCTTGCCTAGGTGAGAACTATTTAGCTTATTGATTTTGCAGAGAGTGATGGCAGTATTGGGAGGCAGAGGTTAAGCTAAAGAAAGCGGACTCAGGATGAGAAGCTGATGCCATCCTAGCACATCTAGCAAGATGTCATGCTTTGGAGGCTTTTTGCATTGCAGGTGTAGATTTGCAATATCCCATGGTTATTGAGGCTAACGTATATTTGTGAAGAACCTCAAGAGATTTTCCCCTATATACCTACTGGGGCTCTTTAAGAGAAGGCTGGATAGGCGTCTGGCTGGGGTCATCTGACCCCAGCACTCTTTCCTACCTAGGCAGGAGGTCAGACTCGATGATCTGTTGAGGTCCCTTCCGACCCAAGCATCTATGAATCTATGAAACAGGGGCAAATATGGTCAGAAAAGCAATATTCTTGTGTCATATAGTGGTCATATAGGAACATGCTGACCTTCAGCAGTTGGGACCTGAGAGACCCTTTCCTAGGATGTTCTCTTGCTTATAATTTCATTCCTTTTAAAGTACTTCCCTTAGCTTTGCTTATGCAAACTTGGCTTAACTTAAATGTAACAAACCCAAAGGCCTACTAAAGCTATGAATACAAGCTAAAAGAATTCAAACATAACACAAAGGTCTACAGGGTTGAATGGTCAATTGCTGGAAATAATGGGAAGAAATTTTAGGATGACTATCCAGAGAATGCATTTACAATGAGACCAATAACATTGTGGATTTTTCAGCTTATAGAAACGTAGGCCCTTTAAAATTTGCTGGACTAAAACACTAGAAAATGTATTATGATGATCAATTCTATACTACTCCAGAGAGACAGACCAAATGACTTAGTCAGCCTTTTCTGTCCTTAAATTTTGTAATTCTATGAAGCAACACAGCAGGAGGGAAGAGGAGGAAGAAAAAGTTCTATAAACAAAATAGGAGATGGCCTCTGTTAAAGAGAAACCTGCACATGTGGAAATGCTGGAAGGGACAGAGGCAGGGAAGAAAGGCAAATATGAAGCTGGAGTGAATATGCTGTAGTTAAAGGGATTAAAACGAACTGGAAAACTGTTCAAAATTAATCAGACCCAGGCTTCCTGAGAAGGATTGCTGGAACAGACAATGGTCATGTCTATACGAATGGTGGACTGCACAGTTGTTACTGAGTAGTCATTTAGTATTTGCATAAGCAAGTTATGGCGCAGTACTATCACCAAGCAGTTTGTTCTGGAGCTACTGTGCAGTAGCAATAAGCTATTGCACAGTAGCTTGTTACTACTGTTCAGTATTATCATTGCACAGTTAGTGCCTGGCAATGTTACTGTGCTATAGTGTCTCATGTAGACACGCCCAACATACAGCATCTTCAAACAATTCCCCAGACATAGTTGACTCATAAGTATAAAAATTAGCATTATTTCAATCTCTCTGACAACATTTGGAACTGAAGACTCACCCATTGTTTAGGGTCATAAAAGTAAGTTAAGGAAAATGCAAAAAGCAAAGTAAATAATCTCTGCACCTTGAATGGGGGAGCAGTTTAAGGTACTTCCCTTGTCAAAAGCGATGCAGTTTGATGAAAAATGTGTAGGACGACGACATTTTCAGACATTTTTTCGCAGCAAATGAAATTTTGTATAGCAGAAAAATAAAAGACTTGCAAAAGATTTCAATGTCAAAGCAAAACTGCATGCTCAGTACTTTTTATATCTTGAGGGAGTACTTAATAAATGGGTAGCCATCTGCTGGGCATGAACATTAATGGAAGTTGCATAGTTAAAATCCAGCACAATTGTTTTAATATTCTACAGGTCATTGCCAGGTCAGGAAATAATGATTGTATGAAGTTGATCCACAGTATTCTCTACACACAATAATGTTTGTCTAATTAGGTTTCTTCTGTATTTCCTACTTTTTGCTTATGAGGGATCTGTAAGAAAATTAAAAATGAATGGAAGTTTCTACAGTTTGTTTTTTTTAACTTTACAATGCTGTTGAAAGTAGGATGTACATAATAGCTGAGGACTTGTCTAATCTATAACTCAGGTAGGGTAGCCATTCATGATTCTTTTCACTTAACCCGACTATGATGTCACTGCTCAGCCTTGGAAAAGTAAAAAGATAATGTGTCTAAAGTTTCCACTTGTCCGGTTTTCACTCAGTAATGGAGGCCTTTATCTGGAGCCTGGTTGCCATTTGATCTGGACACACATAGTAAATATTAAATTTACTATGCCATAATTGAGAATAGGCCAGTGTCTACACAAGCAGGCAACCTGGAACTAGATTTAGTCCAAAGTCAGAGCAGCCTGTCATGTGCCTCTGTGGCCACTAGGGGGAGCTCTAGCCTTTGGCCACATGGCTGTCAGCCCCTGACAGCCATGCTGAGACCAGAGGCAGCTGCCAGCATGTAGCAGACATCTTAAAGGATCATCCCTGCCCACACAGCCCTGCCAAGACCGTCTTCTGCCTGGGAGTTGTGTGCCAAGCACAGGGGCAGCATGCAGCAGCTCCCTCCCTGCCCACCTTGCCTCCCCATGCCACCTCTGACCCTGGTAACCAGTGGCCTCTGCTGCTGCTGGCAAAGGTGCTGGCCCTGGTGGCCCCACCACATTTGCCCAGGCCTCAGGGCAGCTGTGCACCTATCAGATGTGCCCCAGGGCACTGTTTGTGGGAGGCTCTGGCTGACCCTCTCCTCTTGTGCTCCCCCTCCAGCCCACCTGCTCCACTGTCCTCACACCCCTGCCCCCCTGCCCACCTCCAGCACCACTCCAGGACACACACACAGGATAAATTATATAAACTTTATTAACAGAACAAACCTCCCATCCTTCTTCCCTTCCGCCTCAACAAACACAGTGTCCTCCTCCCTTCCTTCACACAGTGCTCCTCCACCACTCTCCCCATCCACCAACAATAAAAACACCATTCCCCAAACTTGAAAGACACTTCATGTGTTGACCCCATCCCTGAGTACACCTGAGAGGGGCTGAGTGGTGGGGATGCCCAGAGGGGACAGCCTGGCAGCAGGTGGTCAGCTCCATAGCTGAAGACAGTTCCCCTGTGGATCCAGGGCCACAGCAAAGTCTGGGGATGCCTATGGCCAGCAAGCACTCCTGAATTTGCTCTAGGATGTTGCTAGGGGCCTGCTGCAGGATGGTGGGAGGGACCCAGGGATTCTACAGTGCTGGGGTAGGGGTCCAGGTGTGGTGGGGCATGGGCAGCTGGTAGGTGACTCTGGGCAGCAAGGTGCTGCTCCAGCAGCATCACACACTGCTGTTTCAGGGCTACCGGCTCAGTCCTGTGCTTCACATATGCCTAGAGCTGCGCCTCCTCCTTGGTAGTCTCTTGGGCAAGCTGCTCTGCTCACTATGCCCACTGGTCTGCCATCCAGCCCTTCACCATGACCACTACCCACCAGAGCAGGTGGGTCTTATCCTGGCCGCACCACTGGTGCAACTAGCACCTCTGGGCAGCTTCAGCAGTGGGTGACAATGAGCTTGCAGGGGGCAGTCCTGTAGCTACCTGTGGCTATTCCCGCCCATCCAGATGTTGGCCCTGCTGAGGCAAGAGACAGAAAGCTTTTGTTAGAGTTTGCAACATTTGAGAGATAAGATGCTGTGCTCCAGAGGCCCTACTCTGCCTGGTCTCAGATTGCAGGTCAGCCGTGTGTGGGTATCCAGAGACCACAGTAAGCTGGCTGGCATAGTCAGTGGAAGGGGGGGTGCTAACTAGGGCTGTGTAAAATTTCACTGGCTGTTTCATTATGATTCTGTTTTGACTCATTTTGAGCTCAAAACAGGTAAATCAAAATGAAATAAAGGGCTTCGAAACAGCCTTGAAACAAAATAAGGACAGTCAAAATGTTTTGAAAGTTTCAAAATGTTTTGAGTTTTGAAGCTGAAGCTGGGCTTGCCTGCAAGGAAACAGAGAAGAAGGGGGAAGGACTGCTGTAATATTGACTACGACTGTTTTGCTGCCTAAGTTGATGCTGGTGTTACTGTGCTGCATACTAAGTTATTACTGGTAGTCATTTAAAGTGGTGGACTGGACTGAGGCTGTAGGGGAGGAGGGGACCTCATTGGGGCATACTAGCTTGTTGTTTAGAGGCCCCAGTGCCAGTGAGGGTGTGCCTTGACACACTTATACAACTCACACATGTCACGAGTTTTGCTTGTCAGCAGCTTGAGGTGCAATTTTCCAGAAACCACTGTACCCATCTCCTTGAAACCTGGCAGGCTTCATGGTCTCAGCAGGGTCTAGCATGCCTTCTGTTTTCACCCTCTGTGCCTTCACACTTATGAGTGACATGAGTTTTGCTTTCAAGACTTTGAGGTAGTTTTCCAGAAACACTTGCATCTATTTCCTTGAAACATGGCATGCTTAATGCCTTCAGAAGGGGCTACCATACCTGCTGTTTTCATTTAGATCTGCCAAAAAATGACAATGTTATAGGCAGTTTCATGCTTCCCCATTATAGCTTATGGGTGAAACATCAAAATGCATCGAAACAGTGAAACAGTTTCGACGAAACAAAATGGAACAGTGCCTTTGAAATGAAATAAAACTCAAAATGAAACACTGTCCCGTTGAAATGGTGAAATGGGAGTCAAAAGTGAAATGGTTCTGTTTTGCATAGGCCTAGACTTAGCTCCCCCAAATGTGGAGCAGCGGTAGAGCTGAAAGGCAGCCTAGCTGCGGGCTTCTGGCAGCTGCAGCAGAGGTGGGAAGGGAATGGGGCTATGGCAGGTGCTACACAGCTGGTGGGGTGTGGAACAGAGCCATGAGTGGGTTATGTGAGGGGCATGGATCCTGTTGCTATGCACACAGCAGAAGGCATGGGGGCATGTGCCCCCAGATTTGCATGGGGCAGGACAGGTTTCTGCTTGCTGCAGGCTGGGCATAGGTCTGTGCTGGGCTTTTTCCAGTATAGGGCCATGCTGAATTGTGGGCAGCAGTGACGCTGGGAGAGGGGTATGAGTGGGGGTGCAGCCACTCCAAAATTTGCCATTGTTCAGCTTCCAGCACCACTGCTGCCCCACCCAAGCACAGCACAGCTGCCCACTGGGAAGAGTCCGGTGCTGCAGTGCCCCCGCCCACAGTGACTGGCAACCTGCTTTGTTCCATGCAGACCTGGGGGAACATATTCCCCATGCCTCCTGGGATGTGTGCAGCAGTGGGACCTGCCACTCACTCCCTGCACCAGGACCCCCCCAGACAAGCCACTTGTGGCTCTGTTCCATGCCCCAGCATCTGTGTAGGGCAGGGCCTAGATCTCCCCTCCCCCTGGACCTTTCCCTTCCCTCTGTGCCTTCCCACATAGACTTACCTGCTGGGGGGCAGGCCTAGGCTCAGGTGAGTGCTGCCCAAGCCTCCTGTCCTTGAATGACTCATGCCCCCAGCGGCTGGGGGGGGCATGGTGGTGGGAGTTCATCAGTGGTAGTGGCAGTGGTGGGAGTGCGGTGGCAGGAAGCTGGGATGCATGGCCCCTGGTGACTGCCTGCAGGTGCCACTCATGGTGTTGGTAGCAGGGGTGACCACGGGCGACCACCCACAGATGCTGCCAACAGTGTTGGCAGCATCTTTTCATAGGGGTGCACTGCCACACTCAGGGGGTTCACATGCACCCGCATGCACCTCCTACACATTGCCAGTGCTTCTGCCCCCGCTTGCTCCCTGGGGGCTGGCTTCAGGCTATCTGCCTCCTGTGCCCTCTTCCCATGGAAAGCCAGGGAAAGTTTCTGGCAGCACCTTTTGCTGCAGCTTCTGCCCCTACTGACCCTCCATTCTGCCCCTATAGGTCCATCACTCTGCTATGCTTCTGCTTAGCTCCTGGCGCCTAGGCTCAGGGTGTGCAGGGCTCCCAGACAACTGGGGCAAGGGGCTGGATGTGTCCCTGTCCTCCCCACTGAGGGTGTCTCCAGGGAGATGCCTTGGGCCAGCCTCCTGCCACAGCACCACTGCACCTCAAGTGTGTCCCTTCTGTACATACCTTCTCACATGGGCGGTGCATGATAGGCTTCCTAGGCCACTATGTCCTGCTGCTGTTGATCCTATTGGTGTCCTGAGCATACCTGTACTCCATAGATCAGGACCCTGAGATATGATGGCATGGGAGACAAGCCCTGGAGGATTATCTGTTACATGTTCCTGCCCCTGGCTGCTAAGGTGAAGATCATTGCCAGGATTGATGCCTTCCTCAGTGCACGAGAGGCCAATGCCTACCCAGCTGCAGGGACCCAGCCTGTTCAGTAAAAGTCTGACCTGTGACCTGCCTCTCTGCATGCTGTGGAGGGGAACTTGGGACCAGGGGAGTGCAGGTGGGCTAGGCAAGGAGGAGGGCTGGAGGCAGGGGAGGGATGGGGACTGGGGCTGGGAGGGCCTGTCCCCCAGTGTTGGAGTGAGGGAGAACTCACCCCCAGTGCAGGACTTACCATGGGTTCAGGGCTGGAAAGACTGGTGGATCAGCCCAGGGCTCCCTCTGTCCTATGGTGTCTGGTTCCACCCAGTGTCTGTGGCCTCTGGTGGGCTGGAGGCCAGTGCTCAACCAGGCCCTCTCCCAGGAGCAACTAGTTCTTCTGGTGGCTGCTGGTGGTGTGGCTGGTCCCTTCATGTGGGTGGTTGTGGGGCAGGGCTGAGGATGAGGCAGCCACTCACCAGGGCTCCCTGGGCTGCCAGTGGATGCAGCAGCCAGGGAGGAGTGCAAGGTGGGGTGCTGTTGGCCCAAGGGCCAGCAGCCCTGATGGGATCACAGGGCTAGGCAAGGAGTACAACAATCTGAAGCCCTTTGCAGCACTCACCTGTGGCCAGGCAGCAGCTCTGGAGTGGGACAGACCCAGCAAACATAGCCTACGGGCTGTCCAGGGGGGCACAAAAGACCTGCCAGCTGCCTACCTGGAGTGTGTTTCCCAAGGCACAAAATGGCTGCAGGCTTTTATATGCTGCAGGTAAGGCCTGCCAGAGAGAAGCCCAGCCCAGCAGCAGGAGAGGGGGCCAGTCAGGAGCCCTCAGGTTGGGCTCTGGTTGGCCCCCTAGTGGCCTCTGCTGCTTCCCCTAGTGGTGAGAAACTCCCACATTATTGAGCAGTAAAGTATCTACATGTGTATTACTGTGCAGTAAAAAATTGGGCATAAAATTGATACCTTCATGATGCAGGTATCACATTTATGCACAAGTTGGCATGAGTTGCCATAGTTATTGCACAGTATAGGCGGGCACATGTAGATGTGCATCCATACTGCACAGTAATTTAGTTTAATGCACAGTAAATGTGCATGTGTAGAGGTGTGCACTGTGTCTGAGAATTGGACCTCCAGTTCCAGTTTTTATTTTAGTTGAACTGAATCAAAATTCTTCCTTTTGGCTCAGTTAAATATGAGCTGGTGTCTCCCTGAGTTGCTACGGTGCTGCATACTTTGGATGCCTCATATCTTTTGTGATAAAGAAAAGGTGACCAAATGCCAACATGGCGTGGGGGAAGCAGCGGGTGCAGCCTAATAGCCGCACGATCAGTGCATGGAGCAAAATCCTTAGCTCATGCAATCCGCACACCAAAAAGTTCCAATCCTATTGGCTATTCAGGCAATATAAAAAGCAAAGCCCGTGAAAAGGAAGGTGGGACCCACACAACATCGGACAAGCTTGATTACCCTTACCGGAGGTCCTGTGCCCACGGCTCCCTTTTCCCCCTGGATGCCCCATCACGGCTAATTGCATCACTTGGATATGCGAAGAGCTCTCGAATTCCCCGTAGGTTTAATTTTTGGAGTTGTTGTAAGGGGAACTGCTGGCACGGAAGTGTAAACGGAGCATTTATGTGCTTCCTGGCGTAACTTTTACGAACGGTGCCCACACTGTGTACATTGACAGCGCGAGTCCATGTACTTCAGCAGTGTGAGTAAAACATTTACTTGTTACATTGCCTTTTTGGATTTTTTCTTAAATGGGAGAAGTAGAGGAAAAAGGAAATAAGGCTCCATAACCCTTTCGTCCCCGGCCTGCTCCTATCTGAGGGTTAATCACCCCCCGTTTCCTTGCCACATCTTTCATGAGGCATCAGAGTTGCTGCTTTGGTTGAGCTACCAGAAAAATATGAGAGCATGTGACTAAAATGACTATGAGAAATGTAGTCACTGATTCTTCAGTGGTGCTCAAAGAAAGAGAATAAAAAATAATGAAAAAGGAAGAGAAAATGTAGAACTGATGGTGTTTCCAAGACAGCTCACTCTGTCTTCATGTTGCAAGGCAGCAACCTGCTGAGATACCCTGCCCCACTTCCCTAAGTCTAGCTTTATCCATGTTAGCCCCAAAGCTGGAAGTGGTATAGCTGCATTGATGCAGTACTCAGGCAGGTTGCTAAACTCTGCTCAGTGCCATCTGGCACTATGTAGATATACTTGATGTGTTACTATAACTTTAAAGAAACCAAACAAACATGAAAGGGGGAAATATAGAACAATTCTGAAACTCAGGAGAGATCTTACCTCATTCCTCTGAGTTCTCTTCTCAGTTACTCTGGTGTCCATGAAAACTACCTCCATTATAACCAGCAGAAGTTCTGCTTTAAGATTTGGATGAGAGAGGAATTAGCTTCACCAAGTTCCATGAACATGTTTTTGATTCTCAGTTTTGACCCAGAGCACACCCTTGGAGGCCATTAGAATCTTAGATGATTACCAGGAAAACCGATGACTGGATTTGCTAAATTTACCAAAATGTATATTGAAGAGGCAAAAGCCTCCATTTCCTGTGACTTAAATAACAGCAGTAGCAAAATTAAACTCGCTAGGAGAAAAGAGAAATAGCACTATGTTTCTTATCCTCTTGTTCTTATTCCCCCTCTTCAGTTGAAATTGGACAAGATTTTCTAGAATTCTTAATGAACAGACTAAGAGTGTTTTGATTAAACTTTTTTTCTAAACATCATTTCATTCTACTTTAACAGCTCCACATCTGTGCTTTGCCTCCTCTAATGCTCCTGTTAAGGAAAATATTAAGTTGGAGGAAGTAACACAACGTTGTGATTCTGCCACAAGTAAATAGCTGCCTAGCTATATTGGATCATAGAAACTAGTGATGGAATGTCATGAATTCATTCATCTTGTCTATCTCCACTGTCGTGCGGAGCACTCAGAACCTGAACTGGTGAATGTATTATACATACTTAGACAGATAACATATGAAATGCTCAGCGCACTGCTTTGCTTAAAAATTGGAGCAAAGAAAAAAATGAAAGAAATTTCCATGAACTTTCCTCCTAATGATAAATCAAATTTTAATTGTCTTTAGCACAGGGACATTTGGGCATGTGAGGCTTTGTTCATTCAATTTTTCAAGAGGACACACACAGTAAGGCTAGGTAAGGATGTTATACTTATTTTGGGTTAAGTGTGCAGAAAGCACCCTACAGCTGTAACTAAACAGATACTCATGGCACATAGACTGCTTTAAAAATGGTGGCTCCCACTCTAAGTTAACTCTGAATGGATGAGGTATCAGAGTAAAGAATTTTAGGTTAGAGCACTCTATTGAACATCTTAGGAAGGCCTTTGATGCAGTTTCACACCCTCTCCTCATTGGGAAGCTAGTGGACTATGGAGTGGACACCTACATGGTCAGGTAGGTGGCCAACTGGCTTAAGGTCCATATCCAGAGAGTGGTGGTGGGTGGTTCCTTCTCGATCTGGAGGGAGGTGGTCAGTGGGGTCCTGCAGTGTTCGGTCCTCGGACTGATATTATTTAATATCTTCATCAGCGATTTGGACGAGGGCGTGGAGAGCACCCTCTCCAAGTTCGCTGATGATACTAAGTTATGGGGCAAAGTTAGTACACTGGAGGGCAGGGAGCAGATTCAGGCTGACCTGGACAGGTTGGATCAATGGGCAGAGAGAAATAGGATGCAATTT
>JAGPOW010003648.1:53324867-53361145 GCA_030014935.1 Caiman crocodilus
GTGCTATCACCTAGCTTGGAGGTCTTCAAGAGGAGGCTAGATAGTCACCTGGCTGGGGTCATCTGACCTTGGTCCTCTTTTCTGCCAGGGGCAGGGGGTTGGACACAATGATCCATTGTGGTCACTTCTGACTCTACAATCTATTAATCTGTTCCACATCCCATCACAATCAAGGTAGATTGCATTTTGCTGGCATTTCAGGGGCCCCTTACAAGGCAGCATGCTAACCTTGGCTAGTGCTTATTAGCTTTGGTCAAGTACTAGCCCAGTCCCACCCCTGGGCTGTCACTGAGAGAATACAGAAAAGGATCTATCTCCTCCCTGCATAGCTGGGGGGTAATGGGGGGGAGAGCCCCCCCTTCCACACTGGCCCCTACAGCTTTTTGACTTAGGTCTTCAGGTGGAGGCAGGGCAGGTCTGTGTGACAGAAGGGCTCCCCCAGCTGCAGACAGGAGCTGCATCTCAGAGCTGTGCCACTTTTCACTAAGCTGGTAATTATGGGAGAGGAGGGAATGGAGACCACCTACCACGAGGACTTGACCTGCCCCTCACCATGACCTGAGCCAGCAAGCTCAGGAGGAAAAGCAGGGGCAACATTGGACCCCTACTGAACCAGATGGGGCAACTGACAACTGACTCCCAGGAAAAAGCCAACCTATTAAATAGGTACTTTGCGTCGGTCTTTTATCAGCCCCATGGGACGCCCATGCTCACTACGGGACAGGGAGGTCCGGGTGAGGGTGATCCCTGGCTCTCCATTAATGCTGACTTCATGAAGGAACATTTTGAGAAGCTGGAGACCTTCAAGTCAGCTGGGCCTGACAATCTTCACTCCAGGGTACTCAAGGAGCTGGCAAGCACCATTGCCCAGCCTCTAGCATGGGTCTTTGAAAACTCTTGGTGCTCTGGTGTAGTGCCTGAAGACTGGAAGAAGGCCAATGTGGTGCCTATCTTCAAGAAAGGGAGGAAAGTGGATCCAGCTAACTATAGGCCCATTAACCTGACTTCTATCCTGGGGAAGATCTTAGAAAAGTTTATTAAAGAGGCCATCCTTAATGGACTGGCTGACGCCGTCTTAAGTTATAACCAGCATGGGTTTGTTGCGGGTAAGTCTTGCTTAACCAATCTCATTTCCTTCTACGACCAGGTGACTTATCACCTAGACAAGGGAGAAGAGATTGATGTCATATATCTTGACTTCAAAAAAGGCTTCTGTCCCAGGGATGCTGGGGCTAGGGGGGAACCCTGGCCCAGATCCAGGGGGACCAATCACTTACCCTTCACAGGAGGCGAGGTTGGGAGAAACGCTCGTGCTGAGAAACCGCCCATGCGGTTCATTAGCCACACTTGCATCCAACTGGGGCCGGGTGACGTCGGGGAGAGGCGCCACCCAGAAGATATAAAGCACAGCCCAAGGGCACGTGGCACCATTGGGGTAACGCCAGAAGCAGACTGCAGCTGGGGGCCTCCAATAGTCGCCCGTGGGGTGATGCAGGTGATGAGGAAGCGGACGGTGGTAGTGCCAGGAGCAGCAGAGTTGGGGAATGCTGCGGCGGCCACGAGAAGTGCAGCTGTGGAGCACGCGCTGGAGCTGGTAGGCAGGTGGGGACGGGAACCTCCGGTGAGGGAACTGGGGAGAGAGCTGGCAGAGGCACCAGCGAGGGAGCTGGGGAGAGAGCCGGCAGAGGCACCAGTGAGGGAGCTGGGGAGAGAACTGGCAGAGGCTCCAGCGAGGCACTGGCGAGGGAGCCGGGGAAAGAGCCGGAAGAGGCACCGGCAAGGGAGCCCGCAGGGGTGATGGGGTCTGGGGACAAGGAGTCCTCAGGCCCGGGCTAAGAGATGGATGAGCCCGCAAGCTAAGGTGGCGTTGGCCGGGGTGTAGGGGGAGGCTGGAGCTCCGTGACCGCCTGTCAGAGGCGAGTTGGCCCTGGAGGCTGCGGAGAGTGGGACCCCGCCACTGAAGGTCCTGGTTGGACCACGGTGGGGGGAGTTCCGGGGAGTGGCTGTTGACACATGGGGCACCCTCTGAGAACCTTCCCACGGAGGCGGTGCTGACCCGCATAGCGGCCCGCGCAAAAGCAGCTCAGGAACGCCTTTTTGAACAGGTGGGCACACCTTCAATCTGGTTTCCCATGATCACCTCTTGGAGAAACTGGTCAATTGTTGCCTTGGGTCCTCCATGATCCACTGACTGGAAAATTGGCTCTGTGGTCAGACCCAAAGGGTAGTAATTGATGGAAGTCAGTCATCGTGGTGTCCTGTGACCATTGGGGTCCCCCAAGGCTCTGTCCTTGGAACCATACTGCTCAACATCTTCACTAATGATGTGGACACAGGAGTCAAAAGTGGACTGGCCAAGTTTGCCGATGACATCAACTTTGGGGCAAAGCATCCACACCAGAAGACAGACGGGTGATCCAGGCTGACTGGGATAGGCTCAGCAAGTGGGCGGATGAGAATCTGATGGTCTTCAATGCTGATAAATGCAAGGTTCTCCACCTTGGGAAGAAAAACTCTTAGCATCCTTATAGGCTCAGCAGTGCTATGTTGGCTAGCCCTATGGAAGACAGAGATTTGGGGGTCATCATTGACCACAAGATGAACATGAGTCTGCAGTGAGATGCTGTGGCTAGTAAAGCGATGAAAACACTGGCTTGCATCCATAGATGCTTCTCAAGCAAATACCGGGATGTCATTCTCCCCTTGTACTCAGCCTTAGTGAGGCCACAGCTGGAGTACTGCATCCAGTTTTGGGCTCCACAATTCAAAAAGGATGTGAAGAAGCTTGAGAGAGTCCAGGGAAGAGCCACGTGCATGATCAGAGGTCAGGGAAGCAGACCCTACGATGACAGGCTGAGAGCCCCGGGGCTCTTTAGCCTGGAAAAGCACAGGCTCAGGGGTGATCTGATGGCCACCTACAAGTTTATCAGGGGTGACCACCAGGGGGAACGTTTGTTCATGAGAGCGCCCCAAGCGATGACAACTAGGTTGAACGGTCATAAACTACTACAACACCGTTTCAGGCTGGACATAAGGAAGAATTTCTTTACTGTCCGAGCCCCCAGGGTCTGGAAGAGCCTGCCATCGGAGGTGGTTCAAGCGCCTTCATTGAACACTTTCAAGATGAAACGGGATGCTTATGTTGCTGGGATCCTATGACCCCCAGCTAATTTCCTGCCCTTTGGGCAGGGGTTTGGACTCGATGATCTTCCGATGTCCCTTCCAGCACTAATGTCTATGAAATGTATGAAATCTATGAAGCTGGGGGGGAGCCCATGAGGCAGGAAGTTTCCATTCCCTCTTACTTCCAGTTCCCAGTGTGGCAAAAAGCCGGGCCAGGTAGCCCTATGTTGTAGCTCCTCAGAAGGCATGAGCAGGGGGAGTGAGTGGAGCCTGCAGTAAGAATCCAGGCAAGGCCCCCAAGACCTAAGCCAGCAAGCTGGGGGTGGGGGGAGGTATGTGGCAGGGTGGTTCCATTCCCCCCTCTTCCTCCTCCTCGACGCCTGTTCACCCCTTGTTTCTGGTGCAGTGAAAAGCAATGCATGTTGACTGTAGCCATCACAAGGCTGTGACAGGTGGTGGGGGGCTTTGAGCCAATACAGACAAGCTCTGAGCACCCCCCCACCCAACTGTGAATGTCTGTTTTGTTCCTTCCCAGCTAATCTAGAATACTTTGAGTAAAGTGTGATACCGAGAGTGCTTCTGCCTTGGACTTTTTGAATTTCGGTATTTAACTTAAATGTTTATATAATTGAAACCATCATTACAATGTTGTAAAAAAGGGTGATGAAACCCTGCATACAGTAATTATTGGTAACTTCTTCTAATTCAGTGGGGAATTAGGGGTAAGACTCTAACTGTAAAGTACATCAGTTAAAGTTTCAACTGTCTGCAGACACTCTGAGGTAGCCATTTGCTAAAAGCAAACAGACAATTATTTGCTCACCCATTGCCTAGGAATAAGGCATAGTAAACACTGCCTACAAATAAAATGTAAGTGAGTCACAAATGGTGCTTAGCTTTTGTGATGGCCCTCTGATAGGCCTTGTAGAATAACATTTCTGTGGAAATGAGGATGTTTGAGACTAATCTGCAAACATTAAAGAAAGGACTAGATTTGATGAATTCATTGCTTGCTACATATACTTAATCCTAATCTATTAAAACACTGCTTTTGGGTAAGTCTTTGTGGGTACATCTTTAGCTCTGGAAACAGAAACAGTGTAACTTTGTCCATGTGAAGCTGCAACTGGACTAATAAGACCTGCCCCTTGGTACTATTGTTTCTATTCTAGAGCCAACATGTGCAGACCAAGCTTGGGGGCCATACTTGTTGTGTGAAGACATAGTTGTTAGCATGGTTTAACTCTAAGTATCAATGGGTGCCTCTTGCTACATGGGTCATATTCTTACACAATGGTGTGTATGGATTAATGGAAAGTTGTGTTTCAGGTCATCACAGAGAATAACAGCACATGCAGAGGAGATTGTAAAAGCCTTTGTGGGAACAAACTAAATCAGGATCACTTCATTCTTGATTTGCATCTAAAAAATTCACAGCTGCCTCATTATAGGTGAGACAAAGAACGTCATTACTCAGAAAGTGGAAAAGTCATCCAGAAACATGATGTAGTTTATAATGAAAGGAAGCCTGTACCTCTGAAACCTGATCAGGGCTCAGGGCTGGAGTTTACTGATCATGGTGGATTGAAAAATCCCATTGTCTTTCTGTAGTGAGAGAACCAATGTCTCCTTATTGTGCTAGCCTTTCTCTCTGTATACCCCTGAGAACCAGGACAGCAAAGCAAAATAGGAAATATGGGCTGGGAGGGCACGTGTGTTATAGTCATAGTTTGGAGAAGAGCATGCTGGGAAATAAAGAAATTGGACTCCATCCTTTTCACACGTGGGGAATCCTACAAAAGAAGATTGTGCTGACAGTGTCTACTTGAAATTGTGAGCAAATAAACCCACTTTTTACATGTGTTTGTGTAACTTTATTGATTAGCAGTGGCTTGGAGGCAGATGTCTCTGAGTCAATAAACTAATTTTTGCACAACTGTGGATACATTTTGTTACCTCTTTGGAATGACTTGAAATAAAGCTCTGAACTGTAGACTTTTTTTCATTTGTTGCTGTAGCAGGAGGCTTGGTGCTCCTTAAGAGAAGGCAGACTGTAGATGGAGCAGTCTGCAGGTACTGGAGGAGGCTGTCAGAGGTCATGTGTCCTAAAAGGGGATGGGTTTACAAGATATATGCTCAGAGCCTGAGCTGGGGCAGTAGTCTGATCCTGGCAGCTGAGATGTGAAGAACTACTAAACAGCAGGGCTTCACCCAGGCTCTTGGTAAACGCCTAAGCTGAGGTAAGCAGACTGGTGGTCTGGGGCTTGAAACAAGGGAAGGGAAGGTAGCCCCAGCTGGCCCAAAAGGTAGGGGGTCAAGGCAAAGGAGCAAGGCCACATCTGAAGGGTTATGAGAGCAAGGAGAGTCAGTGACCCACAGCCTGCAAAAGATGAGAGGCAGAGTCAGCAACATGTAGCCCAGGATGGGTAAGCAGGGCTAGAGAGCCCAGAGGTCTCAACAACTCTAGGAGTAGGGCAAGGGCTAAATGTCAAAGGAGGACCAATAGTGGATACCTACAGGGTTAGGGACTCACAACCTGGAGAATGTCTGAATCAGGGCCAGGGACCCAGTGCCTCAGTAGAGGTGGTATCCAGATCAGGCCACACCCAGGGGTAGCCAAGATGAGTGAAGTACCCAAATGTGGGCAGAGAGAGATAGCTCAATAGTGAACAGTGACATCTGTGAGGCATGGGTGTCGTATAAAGGGTGGTCAGAGCCATGTATTTAGCGTTTAAGGTAGAGAGTAGAGACACCTGAGTTCAGGAGTATGAGATCAAGCTTGTGAAGCCCCAGGGAAGTTTCTCTTAATCTAAAACATAAATACACCAAGTCATGGCAAGGAAGTGAAGAGGTGATTGCCCAGAGAGAGCAAAATTGATAAAGGCTGAGGAGGCTCCAGAGGCATCGTGGCCACCCTTTGGAGATGAACCCTGTTACAGCTGCCAAATTCCATTATCATGCCTTCTCTCCTCTCCGCCCTCTGAATTGCCACTGCAATCATTGAAAAGGGGTGAGAAGCCATTGTCAGCCTTGACCGTAAGCCTTCTATTCCTGAACTGTTGTCCAAGTTATTTCTTGGGGAAAAACCTATTCTTAGAATGACTCTTTGGGCTCCAAGGATGGAACTCCATGAGCTCATCTATTGTGGTTAAGTGTGTATCGGAAGAGTAGAAAGAAGAAGATTTGGGAGAAAGGAGTCATGGAAATCAGATTTAATTCATTATTTAGAGATGGAAAGTTCTCTTAGTGTTTTGAAAGTTTTCTTTTATCAGTTATATTCTCCTGGCAAATGCTTATATCTGATTAACACTTATTCCTATTACTTTAAATTAATACAATGCTAACTTGTGTTCAACTCAGCAAGGCATGCAAAAATATAGACAACCCCTGCCCTGAAGAATTACTGCTTATGCAAGAGAGCCAGAGAATAGACAGGATGCAGGAGGGAATGACTAAGCATTTTTCTTTATACTTAATCAATATTAATATTAATATTATAGTTACAGTCCAGGAAGGTACAGTACCATGGAGCATTCCAGTTCCAAATCCTGAGAGATGGAGAAAGAGTTGTTTTTTTAAACCTTTCTGCTCCAGTACAGAAATTCTAAGGCTGAAATAATTTTCAAGGGATAATATTCACAGAGGAGACACATGAGGAAATAAACAGCTTTTGCAAATGATTCTCTGAGGTACTGAATAAATACAGAAACCATTGACTGCAGGTACACTCTGTTGCCTTGAAGATTATTCGTTACGCTAGTTGGAAAAAGAAACCTTACAAACCACAATATTAATAAATAAATTTAGAATGGTTTCTGCTAGCACACATGGCCTACGGCAGGAGAAGGAGTAAAAAACTTGCTAGGTACCTAGACTTGCACTTTTTCACATGTTCAGAAGTGATCACCTAGGGCACCTAATTCTCACCTAAGGTCTGTTATGATCCACCTCAGCATCAGAAGGGCCTAACATCCACTAAATTCCCGGATTGACTGGACAGGGACAGAAAACTGCTAGAAGGTGCTTGACACTGACAACATGCATGCAGTTCTCTACAAAGCATATCTGCCAAAAGAGAAGCTAAGTATCTTAACCATGAGACTATGGCTAGGTTTGGTGGGGTTCTCTTCCATTTCTTCTATTAAAGCTGACTCACTAGGTAAGAGCAAATGTGACTTTGTGGTGTAGTGGTTGAACTGTCAACTGAGGGGGGTGGGTCCTCAGTTCTGGTCCCTACTGCCAGGGCTATTCCTCATTTTTACCAATTTTTGTCTAAATAAAATGTATAAACAATCATAACAACATGGTTAGGACTCAAGAGCTCTATTTTTGCAAGGGGAAAGCATTTCTTAGTATGACATAGAAGAACTATTCTGGAAGAGGGCACTCTGCTGGGAAATGATTTTGAATCCCCCCAGGCTCAGGGGAACCTATAGAGACAAACATTAAAAAAAGCCTGAACCTGAACTGAGTCAATCTTTGCAGGTTAGTCCTACCTGGCTAGGCTAAATCAGTTTTGTAATGGGACAGACATCACAGAAATGCAGGCACATGCCTGCTGTGGCTTAGGCTAGAAGCTGGGAGGCATTAGAGCAGCCCTCCCTTCCTTCCCTAGCAGGAGCTGAGTGGGACATGGCTAGACTCAGGCAGGAGCTCTGATTAGCCCAGCAGGGAATTGATAATAGTGTTTATCACCCACTTAAGAAAACAACAGAAGGATATTACCAGCTACTTGTTGATTCAGCATGGACTGTAGCCAGTATGTAGTCTGCTAGTTAATATACAGACACCTCCTCAGCAAGGCAGAGAGAAGGGGGAATTCCTTTTTAGCAGGAAGTGTTAAGGGGAGGGGAGAAGCAGCCTCTCTGGAGCTCCAGCCAGGGAGCAGAGGGGAGGGGTCAGCCCTGCTGTGGAGCAGAGAGCTTTTCTAGCCCAGAGAGCATGTTGGGGGTGTCCGATATACCTTAAATCAGCCAGGGGTCTGGAACAGACATTGTATAAACCAGTTGAGCCAAATCAGTTAAGTCTGATGTTATATTCAACCAGTTTTATCTCAAACCTGTTTCAGCCATTCTCAAACTAGTTTATGTGCACTGAATAAGCCAGTTATGCGCTCTGTTATAGTTTTAAACCAATCTTTGAACACTGGAACTGATTTATGCGTAATGTCTATTCCTAGCTGTAAAGAAGGCCTCCTGCTTCCTGGGTGAGTGGTCCAGCCACCTGGTTGTTAGGCAAAAGATAGGCCCCATGACTAGTCATTTTTAAATGCATGATATGAACTAGTAATACTGTGAGTTAAACAGACACTTTGCCTCTTTGCAAACCCTGAGTACCATGTCTAAGCTCCCAAGCAGGAGTTCAGACACACCCCTCAGCCTACCATTTTCCAATGACTAGCTGTAGGCACTTCCATGCTGAGCACATAGGCAACCTGGATTTTCTTTGGTGAGATGCAGGTACCTTCCATCTACATACTTAATCCATTGATATGAATCATTCTCCAGGATGCCAAAACTTTAGACATTGTGCCTAGGGACAGAAATTACACACAAACCAGTATAAGTGACCAGAAACCAGCTCAAATATGTACCACAACAGAAGTCCAGCGTGCACAAACTGCTTTCAAAATGTCTGAAACTGGTTTAATATAAACCTGGATGGATGTAGTATCCAATTTAACTGGGTTAGGTTAAGTAAGTTTACTGAACTTCTGTCCCAGCTCCCCTCCAGATTCAAGTTACCTCTTAATACCCCCGTATCCCAGGATTCTTTGCAATTCTCCAGAAACCCCCCCACCCCCCAGGTGGGCAGGCTAATCTTGGCCCAAACTGTCTGCTCCAGCCAAGTAGGGAGACATGCTCTAGCGCCCTCCAGCTTCTGGCCTGAGCCACTGCAGGCATGTGGCTGCATTTCTGGCATCAAAAGTGAATGTCTGTTCACTCGCTTATTGGTTCAATCTATGCAGTTTAGACTAATCTGCAAAGTTTGAATTGAATCAGCCTCAGGTCTTTTGACTGTCTGTACTTAGCCTGTGACACCTGTGTGGAGCCTCCTACAAGGTCAATTTGGATCTGGCACATAGGCTTATGTAGAAAGAAAGGCTTTGCTGCTTTTGCTTATGTATATTACAGAGGCTGATTTGTTGGCTTCAGGGTATTCTCATTTAAATGCAGAATACAGTAGACTTTGCAAGGGCTTTGTCATATTATTAAATCATAATACTCCCACACTGACAGCCAGAATCATTGCTCTGCACAGAAAAAAAGGAAGTTGTTTAAAAGTTTTCCTGTTTTTTCTCACTCTGTTTTTACCATGTAAGCAGTCCTGCAGATCTAAGTTGAAAAGAATATCTAAAACTCCTGGTCTATGCATAAAAACAGAAAATCCCAACCCAAATCTAAAGCAAAACCTTATTTATCTTTTCTGGTGACAAAGCACCATGAAGAGGTCCATGTCACTGTGAAAAGGGAAGAGGAATAGGCTTGTCTGAAGCAATAAACATGGTTCTCATTTCACCATCTCATCTGCCAGCACTGCTATTGTTTTGCAAAAATCCCAGCATTTTGTAAGCATTAAGAAGGAATAACAAAAGAAATTGAAATAAAAAAAATAAACAACCCCCTGCCACCCCCCCAACAGTTAAATTTTTTTTTCTCTAGACTCTGGACTTTTTCTTACAGGTATACATTCACTAGTGTACAGAGAGCCAGCATAACATCCAGATACTATGAGGAGTACAGCACCGATTGACATTTACCCCTGTGCAGAAGGGAATTGAACAGGCCATGCATAATTTTTAACATAATTTTTTAAATCCAACTGCCTTGGAAGTGGGTAAGCATCAGTCAGGGAGTGAAGTTTAGCCAGTTTTCCCGACTTGTGTGGATTTTAGATCCTATGTCTCTACCAACTTGTCCTGGGTTTCTGAGCATGCTGAAGGGATTTGCTTTGGCCTCTTAACACTCTGTAGTGATCCTGTTCCACTCATAAGAATCTCTTAAATGTTAGTTGCATAAAAAAGCGCTAGTTACTATTTGATACTGGAAGAAAGGGCCCTCTCTCTTTAAGACCAGGGCTTTAGTGGTTAGGGCACTTGTTCAGTAAGTGGGAGATCCAGATTCTCACACCAAGAGGTTACAAGGGGTTGAACCAACAATAACTGCAACCCAGAAGTGCCCTAGCCACCAAGCCATGGGCTAGGTGGTAACAAAAGGACCCTCTACCTCTTCTGTTGAAGCTGGCCCAGGCAACCAAGCAGAGAAAATTTGAGTGGGAAAAATTTAAGCAGGCCAGAAGGTGCATGCCTTGGTGAGAAGGATGATGACATGGGGATTCTGAATGCTGCTTTGCTTCTGCCCCCAGTGCTTCCCACTTTATCCATCTGTCTTCCCATGGGATGGTGGGGGGAGGGGGTTAAGGAAAGCAGAAGCCAGAGCTTGTTACTGGTGTTATATGAAGCTAACATGGATATGCCAACCCATGATACAATCAGACCTTCATTTTGCTGTCTACATATGCTTTAAGGCACACTTTCCAATTTATCTCGTATCTCTTTTCAGTTATTTGACATAGTGCTTGAAGCGTAAGCACCAGAAATAGACAAAGTATTCCAGTAGTGGTTGCAACAGTGTCAAATAGAGAGCATAACCTCACTGTTCTTATTTGATATTTTGCTGTTCATACATCTAAAGATCTCTTTAGCCCTTTGGGCCAAAGGATCACAATGACAGACCATGCTTCTAAGGAACACATTAGAAGCCTTGGCATAAGTGCCTCCATTATGTAATGATTGGAACAAACTTTGGGTAACTTTGTATACAGATAGGCTTGCAACACCTGATTCCCTGTTTTTGTACATGCTGATGTAAACAGAAAGGCACCTACTTAAGTGTTTGATCATAGTAACAGAAACAAAGCAATTGAAACCAATTACCATAGGAATAGCAGTAATTGTCAAGAGTCAGAGATCTAACAGGTAACATCTGTGAAGCTATGCTGTTTAAAGAATTGTTAACTGTTTATCATAAATTCTTCACTTAGCTGGGCAGGGGGAGGGAGAGAGACAACTAACAAGAGCCCAGGGTTCCTAGGGTCTGGCCTATACCCATTCTCCCAGGAATGAGTATGTTTTTGCATTCCCACTGACTGATCTAAATACTAGCTAAAGGTATGTTTAGCTTTCCAATAAAGTGATTTTTCTGGAGAAGAGACAAGTATGTGCTCTTTCTTTATACCAGGTTCCAACAAAGTAAGCTCCCTTTGTCCTAATTTAGGGATAGAGGACTTCCCTTCAATGATTATGTTCTATTACAATCTGTAGATCTAAGTCTTTTACAGAATCACCATCTCCCAGGAGAAGAGTCTTCTGTTCTATAAGAATAGTCTTCATTCTTTGTTTCTCGATTCATAACTTTTACATTTGGGACCATATCATAAAGCATACTTTTCCTTGTGCCTAGCTTATCACTTGATACAGATTTCTCTTTCCAGTGACCTTCTCAGATTCCTCTTTTCTTTTTGTTATTTAACAGCTCTATTGGCTTTTGACACTTGCAAACTTTGTATATAAGGCCTTCAATCTTTTCACAAATTCACTGATAAGAATATTAAATTCAAAAATATGAAATAGATAAAGACTAACAATTAATTCCTGCAGCCCTCCACTGGAAACATGCCTACTCAGCAGTGATTTCCCATTTATAATGACATTTGCATATGTCACTTACCCATACTCATGTCACTTACTTATACTAATGAGGCACATCCCAACCAGCACTCATGTGAGGTTTGTGGCCTCTCAAACCTGTTTTAGGCATCACAAACCACACAGGGCACATGTGCACCTGTTTGCCATTCTGTTAATGTGCAGCACAGTGGAATTTCTTTTCTTTTCTTTTCTTTTCTTTTCTTTTACAGTGGGAGATACCAGCATCAAACAAACAAACAAAAAAACCCACTTACAAAAACGTGGTGTGTTGCCAAAAACTGGAACCTGGCCAGCCAGGCTCCAAGCAGCCATATCACTATCACTGCTGTCCCAGGAGGACCCCAGGTAAGGCTGTTGGGGGTCCCCATCCTACCCCACTCATATTTGTGCCAGGGCTATTTGTCCCACAAGAAGCATGTGCACACTCATCGGGATGGGTTCATCTGGGCCATCCGTTTACCCTTTTTAAATACTGGCATAGCATTAAGTTTTCCCTAGACTTCTAAAATGCTCTGTGTTCCAAGATTGAAAATGCAGTTTACTAGTCCAGAGGGATCCTTTTTCAATTCCTTTAAATCCCTTGGATACAAGTTATCCAAACCTGTTTTCAAAGATGTCTGATTTTTAGGAGCTTGTGTTTAGCAGCCTCTTGTGTTACAGTTGAGCAGGAAAGTGTTTTATCCTCAGCATATGATACAAATGCATCATCAGTTGTTTCATAAATGGAAAACAAAAATTTCAAATGGCGCTGTCCTTCTGCATTACTATTGACAGTTCTACCATTTCACCTTTATACTGGATCACTACCATTGTTAGGGTTCCTTTTGTTTTAGATGTACTTAAAAAACAAACCTCCCCCCATTATCTTTAACTCTGGCTGCTTGGGCCTTAACAATTTTAAGCAATTTCTAGCATCTAATTTGTGCTCCCTGCTATCTGCTTCCCTTTTTCTCTTTCTCTCACATATATTTTTATTGCTGCTTTCACTTTTTTTTTTCTAAGTGTTTCTTTTTTCTTCAGTGTGACTTCTAGGCATCTAGTAAAAGGTTCTGAAAAAGTTCTCCTGTATAATTCATATTTTTGTTAGTTATTTGTTTTGTTGGTTTAAATTATTTTTGTCCAGATATTTTAAATCATAATTCTTTCTGTTTTATAAAATTGATTCCTCTAATGCATAAATTGCATATGCCACTAGTTGGGACTTTATTCAGAATGTCTATAATGAAAGCAGTTGAATTATGATCACTACCTTTGCAGCTGCACCTTTTGTCTTTTTGCTTATTCCCCATTCACATTCATTTCCTCTCTGATTACATAGTTGGAACATCCTTCTCTTTCATTCTATTTTAATATAGTCAGGAAGGTGCAATCTCTAGGTTTCTGAACGTGGAAGTTTAGATACATTACATTTCCAAGGTTAAGATTCTTTGCTACATCTCTATGATGTATAATAACGTGCCAGATGAACCAAGTAATCTGACTGTAACTATAAGCAATGCTGCCTTCAGGATGTAAGTAGTTATGTGAATATATGCTTATACCATCTATTTATTCTAAGTAAGAGGCAGCAAAGCCTCCGCTGCTTAAAGCATGCCCGCCTTTCTCTTATTTTCAAGGATTATTATCTACTCTACTGTGTGCCTGGGAACATTTGAGCAGTGTTTGCAGAGTACAATAATCAAGGGTATTGGTCAGGTCTCAAGGGAAGAGTTTGTTTTTGATGCTATAATCAGCAGTCACAGGGTGTTCTTTGAAGATAAATGACCATCATTTGCAAGATAATCCATCAACATTAGCCTTATCAAAGCTTCCATGGAAATTATGGGCTTTAGAACAGGATCTTTATATTTGTGAAAAATAAAATTATTATTGATCAAAAATAATATAAGTGCATCAAAGTTTCTGAGTACAGAAACTTTATTAAAGGTACATTATTTTTTGTAAATGAAAGACAATACAAAGAATGTGATAGGGTAATCTCCAGGAAGACAAATTCTATGGCATCTTCATTATTGCCAAATTTGACACTCTGGTTAGGTATGGACATTACATTTTTACCAGTATAAGAGACTGGAAACTGCTCTACACCTGTAAAGGAACAGAAATTTGGCACACACTGGGCACGTCTACACATGACACTATATCATTGTAGCAATGTGCTACGGTGATGTATCATTCATGGGTGTCTGTACTTGACCAGCAACTACTTCTCTGTAGGGACGTGCTTCCCCATTATAGTGATCTGCTATAGTGAAGCAGCCACCTAAAATAACTGCTCCGTACATATAGCACAGTATGGGTGGTTACTGTGTCATGCTTTAATATTTCCAAAAGGAAGTACTAAAGCACAGCGCTGTAATAATATCACTGTAGGGCAATGTGTAGACACACTCATGGATCAGGTTCTGCCATTTTTAAATTGGTCTAATATTTGCACCTCCACCAAAGGGCAAATGTGTGTTGTTTGCTACCAATCTAAACTACATCACTTATAGAAAACCATGTAACTTAGATTGATTCAGCCTTGGGCTTTTTGAACATCTGTACTTAGCCTTCATCTCTTTAAAGTAAGTACTGACAGAGAAAGGCTGATGCTGTGTGTGCAGATATCCAAGAGGAAGAGGGAATAGTTTTGGGTATATTTTAGCTGTAAAAGGGTATAGTTTGGAGGATAAGTGTCTCTGTAGCTACTCTGTATTTAGTAAGAGAATTGGTACTACCATAACAGCAGCAGTTTGAGGCTCCATCAAGACAAGCACTCCCTCAAGGCTAGGCACTGTAAATTTACCCAGTTAAGCACAGGCTGTATCCCAAAAAATGTCTATTCTAAACAGACAAGAGAGATGAGGCTTATGGAACAAACTTCCTTATAGTGAAGTTGGGCATCTAAGTCTTATTTGACCAGGATTATAGAGCAAGCCTCTGGCAGGGCTGGAACTTAATTCCAGATTTCTTATATCCCAATTCAGTGCACTAAGCACAAGCCTAACTTCATCCTTAAATTTCAAATTTCTCCACTTCCCATCCTTTCATTCCCCAGCACTACCAGCATTCTGACTCCAGAAACTAATTAGAATGGATGCTAACAAAATATACACCCATTTCCCAATGACAAGTCAGAAACATAGGATTGAGGTCAGCCCCTGTTTTGGTAGGCCATTATGTAGTACCATATCTTTCAGAAACTGAGGACACTTTTATAAGCAGTTAGGTTTTTATTGCCTTTACTTCTATTGGAACGCTTTTCCAGAACTTCACTGCTGAGATGGAAAGAAACCTCCTATTAATTTCCAGTCTAAACTAATTCAGGGCAAGTTTATACTCATTTACTCTAGTGCCAATATCATTCTGTAACTTAAATGACTCTTAATTCACCCTGCTGCTTATACCATAGATGTGCTTAGAGAGCAAACAGGTCCTGTCTCAACCTATATTTTGTATAGGTAAAAAATCCAAGCTCTTTTTGTCTACTCTTGTAAGATAAGTTTGTCATTCCCCTGATGATACTAGTAGCCATTTTCTGTATGTATTTTAGCTTGAATTCATCTTTCCTGAGTATGGTTGATTAGAATTGCACCCAATATTTTAAATGAGGTTTCATCAATGACATTAATACTTCATTATCCTTGTTGGAAATATTTGGCCTGCTATAGTTGAGGATGAGGTGACTAGAACTCTGGCTTTAATCATTCGATATATTACTCATGTGGTAGAATACTCTCTTGTGTAAACAGTGAGTACAAGGTGTGGCAGAATACCATCTCTGTCTCTCCCCAGACTTTGCTATCTGACAGTTTGGTTACAATGGTCACTGCAGAGGGTAGACACCTCTGGCCCCATTAGCTTCAGGTAAGCCTGAGTTGTAACCTCAGCTAGATACATTCATGAGAGAGGGGGAAATCTGCTGCCTCTCTCTACGTGACTGGCATCACATACCTGGGTGTGGGGCTTAAACTCCCTATTGTTCTAAGCAACACCAACATGACTGGGAGGGGGCTAAAGACCGTGATACTCTACCTGGCAGCCAGTAATACATTTCAAATTGGTTGGCTAGCAGTCAACAGTTGCTGTCCTTTATTGGAAGGGCTATATAAGTAAAGGACTGCCCAGAAGGAGGGGGTGGGGTGGGGGTAAGGGGGAGCAGCCATGATGAAAACTCACAGAGAAGCTAGACCATCTGAAATTCTCTCTCTCGAAACTCATGGTCAAGGAACTGTTTGCCTCCAGAGGAAATCTCCACCTGCCTCTGGATGATACTTGTGAGTAAACTACTTGAAATCTAACTAAATATGTAGCTTGCAGTAACACAGATGCATAATCAAAGGCTACCATGCCACTGTTTGCTCTAAGGTATTTCTCCTATATTGTTCTGCCCTGTACCCTATTCCAAACCTACTCCTTGTAACCAGTAAAGTTCACCTTTGTACTTAGCATGGGAGACTTATTGGGAGAGGGTCTAGATTATGCCTTGGGGTTGCTACCAGATTTGCCCATCAATTTGGGGTGCACTGATTTATTAGGGATCTGTTTTTAGGGTCTTTGTAATTCTATCAATGTGTTGCTTGTGTTATCTGTGTTTCTATATGCTGTATATCTCCCTTCTGCAAGTTCTCACCCCCAATGGAGCTATCTTGCAGGACTCAGTTTCAATGGGGCTGGGTTCCTCCACTTACCAAGTCAGTCATACACTCATGTACACAGATAAACAGAATACCTCTGAATCCAGCTGGGTGTCTAGCTGACACCCTCGTGGACCAGCATTCAGTTCATAAGGGCACAGCTGAGCCAAACTGGGTCAATCAGCCTGTACAAGCTGATCCCCTAATGTGTTTCAAACTTAGCACATCCCAGTCTTTTGCCCTATCTGTCCTAGTAACGGTAGCCTCTTGATCAGCAGACACCACAGTATTTCTGGGCTTCACTGGGATCTTTAGCTTAGGTAAAAGAAGTGTTGCTGCACAGCAAGTGAGGAAGGGGAAGTAGAGAAGAAAACATACACCAAGTTACCACCAGTTTGACTATAAAAGTAATTTATTGCTAAGTATATAAAATATATAATGAATTATAATAGACCAGCAAAGGAAAAACAAACACAAACAATTACAGTACTATCCTGGTTTCATTAAGAATTTGGGGAAACTTAGCTCAAGTTTAACTAATACATTTCAGGTTCAGAAATCTATGCCTAGAGAGAAGAGAAAGTGAGAGAGAGAGAGCAAGAGCTGGGGTCTCACCAGTCCAAGGCATTGGGGTTCCAATGCTGACAGGTAAAGTTCTTAGCACAGTCCTTGAAGGGAGATGATCTGTTTCTTCCAGCTTCTTGAGAACAACAATGGATGGTGTTAGAGAGATTTCTCTCTTGAAGCGCACTGTTTGCTGCTTTTACAGTTTTTTTAAATCCTAAATTTAGATTCTTCAAAGCATTCTTTTAATTGTGTAAATGATTGTATTTTCTACTGACAAGGGGTTATCTGGTTTGTAACATCTCAAGAAACTGATTACCAACCAGGGAAAACATAAGTTTTTAAGGAGTAACCAGACACTTAGAAGCTAGGTTGCAATTCTTATGGATAGCAGATATACTGGATGGGATACATCATTGTTTCTTCTCAGATAGCTTGCAGCCTCAGGGTTTTGTATTTTTACCTGTTGTGAATAAGCCTCAGCTTAGCATGACTTTTCCAGATCTTACTGTAGTCTTTTAACAGACTTAAGGGGATTATTGGAGTGTTCATAAACTTTGTGGAGAGGACTTCCACCAGTCATCCTGGGAAAAGTATGACAGCATTTGTGGTCAGGGCACCAATTGGCTGGACACTGTGATGAACTCTTTACTATTGTTCAAATGTTGCCCATACCCACTCTGGCTTGGTTTCTTGCCTCAGCATTGCCTAACCTGGTGACTGAGTTTTAGACAATTAAGTTTAAATAGGCCTCCCATAGTGGGACCGGGGAATGTAAGGTCCGAGATGCCTATTAAACTTTACTTCTGCTTAGTTCTGGTTAGATGAAGTGGGGGGAGGGGGAAGTTCTTTGTAGATCTGGACTAGAATTGGTCTGATAAATGCTGAGTTGGATGTGTGTAAATGTGGGTTGATTAGCATTTGGAGCACAGATTCCATTATGCACATTATGCAGCGCTCCCCTGCTTCTCTGATCCCAGAATTCACTGCAGTCTTTGTTTCATGCTCTCTATTCTCCATCTTCCATGTAAATTAATTGTCATATGGTTCCATCTTGGATGCAAATGAGACCTAAGGGAGTTGCTTGTCAGTCTTATTTGGAGGGCTTAAGTGTGTCTCCCACTGCATCTTCATTGTCTTTCATAATCAGTTCTTGTTCAGGTAGAGGTTGGGAAGGGGAAAATTCTTTGTGAGTCAGACAGGCTGTGTCCTGTGCCAGGGTTCCCCAAGAATATGGAGCTGAGATGTAACAGGGTCCCCTTGGTTTGTCTGACTAAGGGAGACCTCTATGTCTGCTTCAGACTGAGGGAAGCACTCCAAGTTCTTTCAGTGGGTCAAGTATCCTCAAGAACTACTAGGCCTGTGTTTCCCAGAGGGTGCAGGTCCAGGATCAGTCCAGACTCTGGCTGATGGCAGTGTTATCCCTAGGCTTGCGGGTGTGTTCCAGGAAGGTGGTCAGATGCAGTGAGGTGGGAGGCTCAATGCAGAAACACCCCCTACTGGCCCAACACACAAGGTCTAATGATCTTTGAAGTCTCACTTCTATTCCGAGACATGTTAGCTCCTGGAACATGTGTCTTTTGATTTTGATTTGCCATATTGAGTTCCTTCTATTGGCTAGATTGGAAATATAAATCATAGTCAGACCAAGCTGTAAAGAAGTTGATAATCAAAGGACATTTTACATTTTCTTTTCAAAGTACTGGAATTAGTCTTTTTGTTTGACTGCAGTAGATTGTCCGAGATTAATAAAAGCTACACCTAAATAATCAAGTGATTTAATAATCAACAGTGGAAGCTAAATCTATACTCAGGAGATTGTGAGACACAATCCACTGATGGAGTAGGCAACTTCTGTCTTCTTGGCATCTTTGGACATAAAATATACGTATGTTAAGTATCTGTAATGCCAGAACAAATTCAATGTTGTTGGAAATGCATCAGCCACACTGCCGGTTATCTAGCTGTTCTGCCTAGGCTGTACTTGCAAATTTGACTTTAAGACAAATTTCTAGAGAATGCAGGCAGCAAACCTGTTTTATGGGTAGATGGGATAATTTGGTAAATCTTTTTCAATGTCTAGTTGCTATGATTGTATACTCCATCAAAACTAACTACTGTATAAGGCTTTGGGGCTGCTTTTCTATCAGTCTTGTTTTTAGGTCTGAGTAAATGTGATGTTTTGGTCACATTGTAGAGATAAGAATGACATTTTTTGCTATCAGAGTCATTCTGTGACACTTAAATCCTGATTCTGCAGGTGAATACTATCTCTACCTAAGAACTACAGTATCAGACCATTTTAGCTTTTTTAGAGACCAGTTCTGGAATTATTCGTGAGAGCAAAGGTTTTAAGGACTTGGCCCTTGTGCCTGGAGTGCTTATTCTATTGAGGTGATGAGGTAAAGTAGTCGAAAATAATCTGTGAAGCCTTGTGAAAGAGAATATTCTTGTAGGGGAAAGCTAGCAGTCTGATTTTCATATTATATCAAAAACTGGGGGAGGGATGGGGGAGTAGGGGGATACCAAACATATTTTATTTGTGAGGCATATATCGAAAGGGGCATACACCTCATCTCTTACGGACCTTACACCAATGGCATAAGGAGTTGATCCTTTCACCATTTTAACCTCCACCCGAGCCAGGCAAGGTGCTACTGTCAGCTTCCAGTGACTCTCCCCATATACTGTATTCAAGTGTAAGTTGGTGTGAAGGCATGGAAGAAATACAAGGAAAACCTTAACTGCAGAGTTGTCATGAGGCGGTGGAACAGTGATGAAAAATGGCGCTGAGTGAAAGAATGAGCACCAGGAAAACCCCTGCACCAGCATGATCATGTCTTATAAGTATGTGCCACTGGCACTTAAAGAGTAGGAACCCCATGCCCGAGTTAAAATCAGCCCAACCTGAAGAAGAGGGAGGAGCAGAAATGAGGTCTGGAAACCCCAGGAGAGGTGAATCATGGAAAGCAGTGTGGCAGCAGCAAACCCACAGAGGTGGCTCGGAGGAACTGTACAATTTACCCATAGATTAGTCCTGGCAGCTGGGGACAGAAGGAACCAGACAGGGAACGCTGGTCCTGAAAGGGAAGACAGAGAAAAATTGTGAGTATAGTGGGCCAGACTGGTTCACAGGGGACCATTCCTACTGCAGACCCTAAACCACAAAGGGTCTTGAAAGTCAACAGCTTGGATGGTCCAATTCTGTGAGAAGGGACTAAGCCTTGGAGTGATGTTTGAGTTGTGTTTTGGTTTGCTTTATACAGTAAAAGTTCTGTTAACTGGCATCTTACAAGCCAGCATGCTCAATTAACCGGCATGCCGGCTTGTAAGATAAAGTGAAATTGGAAATGCCCACTGTGGCACTTCTGGTTTCTCTGAGTCCCCACGGCCTGGGGCAAAGCAGTCTGCACTGCCAAGTCCCCACAGCCCAGGGGCATAACAGGCTTTGTGGGGCTGTGTGGGGCCCACCTCCCTGTGTCATGGGGCTTGCAGGGCCCATGGGAGGAGCTGTGATATGATGGGAGGGGTGGCAATGCCATGGGAGGGGCAGAGGGACGCTCCAGATGTAGCAGGAGAAGTGGCAGCCTGAGCCGCTCAATTAACCAACATATTTTGTTATCTGGCATCCTCCATTCCTAGGGGATGCCAGTTAACAGAGCTTTTATTGTACATATTATCTACCTCAGAAGACACTACAGGAAAGCATAGTCTTTGTGCCCTGAAACTTCTATTTAAGATCTTGAAGGTTGGCATAAGGTGGGGTGTAGGGGAGGTGGAGCATCAGAAGTTGGTGCCAGGTCTGGATTAAGGACAGCACTCATGGGGATTAATATCTTCCTCCCAAGGTATATTGGAAAAAAGTCAGGGCAGGAAAGAGTGTTGCCCTTACCCCAGTCTCAGTTGTATAATGCTAGGAATACACTGTCCATGTGTAAAAGAACTGAGACTGTAAGAGATCCCATGGAAATGTTGAGATGCACCTCACAGGATAGGCATGAGTTCTTGCACAGTTGGTCACAGTGGATTACTGCCTCAGCCATTACCCTTTTTATTCCTTTCTCTTTCTCTGCTCAGCTGTTCCCATTTCTTCTTTTAACAGTAGTTTTTTCACTTTTAGTTTAAACCTCCCTTCACCTTTCTAAACTATCTCTTCTTCCTTCTCCAAGTGCTTTGTGGTTATCTTTATGTATGTAGTAACAATGACTATGTTGGGTAGTCACTGGGAATGGATGTGCACTTTTACGTCCTATTGACATCCACCCGACCCCTCAGGGCGTTTGTAGCCTGCTTCTAGTCAGTCTAGGTGGGGCCAGTGCTCTCTCTTCTCACCTGCAATGACTTTGATATTTACAGAATCTTGTTGAGAGAGAGGTGGTGACTATCTGTGTCCACCTAGACCCACCACCAGGCTCCGCCCAACTCCCAAAGCCTTGGAGAAGGAGTGGCTGAAAGGACCAGCCAGAGACAATTTCCTTCTCGTTTTCCTTTTATTATTATTATTGCTTATGTTTGTCTTTTTCCTTTTTTTTTTCAAGGGAGCCGGGCAGTTGGATCCTGAGGGCAACTGGGATCCTATAACCACTTCAGGGCTCGTTGGGGCTCCACCCAGCTCCGGGGTCTCCTTGCTCTCTCTGTTGATCACTGCCACACCTGGCTCAATTGGTGGTGCACAACCACTTAACAAGTGGTAGGACTGCTGCTGTCAGTCAAAGGGTGGGAGGGGAGGTTGTCCCTGTCCTCCTCAATCTGGCTCGACTCAGCCTCCCTACCCCTGGGTCTGGCAGAGGGGTTCTTTGGTTAAAAGCGGAGAAAACTTTCCCTTTCTTCTCAGGATTTTTTTTTCTGATGCTGTCTCTGGAACCTTTCTTACTGAAGCCGTTGTGGGTTCACTCGGTGTTCTGTGGTCCAGGCTCAGCCATCCCATCAAACAAAACAAATCAAAAGCAAATGAAGAGAAAAGAAAACAAATTAAATTGACGGTTTTGGGGAGAAGGGATCCTCTTGCCCCTCCTCTTCAACCCTGTAACGGGGTCATTGCCACTTCCACACTGTCAGGCCCCTCTGGGCATTCTTTTTCTGCCTTAGGCTCCTAGGCCTGTCTCCTGCCTTCTCTCTCATCCACTGCCCTTCCTCCCCCTGTCCTGCTCCTTGCCACCAGATATTACTCCAGCCATGGATTGGCCCCAATCCGCTTCACCTGCCGAGGTGGTAAAGGTAGGCAGGGGTGGATGGGGAGCTCCCACTGCAGCCTGGAGATCTCTACCTGGCAAAGTTTGCCTTCCTGGTCAGGGTTGAGCCCCAGGTGAGTATCTTTCAAATTCTCACAGACTAACATTCATCTAACACCTTTCAACTAAAGATCACAGGACACTTGACAAATATGTGTGAATGAAATAAACCAGGATCACTTTAGCCCTAGCTGGAAATCTCGTCTGGCCTAGAATACAGGAGTTAACCCTGCATGGTAACTCTTCATAGCAGTTTAAACTAGGAAACAAATATTATGCTTAGTTCTCTTTTCAGGAGGTCTAGTTTAGAAATATATACCTAAGCTGTGCTTCATTATTTGCCAATAAACTAGGATTAGTTAAGTGAAAATGTCAAAAATGCCACAAAACTTATCATAATTGCAAATGGTCTATGTAACAGTACACTGTGCCCCTTTAAGAGTGAACAATCAGCCCTGCTGAGAGAGGGTAGCTGTAGAGCATTTGGATAGGCTGGAAATGTCTTGTTAGGGCCTTTAAAAAGCTCTCAGAAGAGTAAACAATAGGAGAGAAGGCAAGCTGTGGAAGGAACAGTGTGCTACAAGGAGGACCAAGGCTGCTGTGCTGGGGCCATAGCCAAAGAGCTCCATTCCTGTTATCTGCAACAGGGCAGAAGAGTTTTTGTTTTGTTACAGTAAAAGCTGCATTATCCAGCACCTTAAAAGACAGCAAGCTCTGTTAACTGGCATGCTGGCTTGTAAGGGAAAAGTGAAACCAGAAGTGCCCATTGTCGCACTTTCCATATCATGGAGTCTCCATGGCTTGGAGCATAGCAGCCTGTGCAGGTACCCCCTCCCTGTCCCTCAGAGCACATGGGAGGGGTGGCGATGTGGCAGGAGAGGTGGTGACACCCCAGATGCAGCGGGACAGGTGGTGGCCCAAACAGGCAAAGAGGCCTGTTTGGGCCACTCAGTTAACTGGCTTATTTTGTTATATAGTATCCACCATTTCATGGTGCTAGATAACAAAGCTTTTACTGTAGTTTATTTACTTGTTGCTTAAAGACTGTTTATTTAGAAGGACTTGCTGAGGAGGTCTTCAGAGAGCAACACCTACCTGGTGAAGCCAGCAGGCTAGGCAAGCTACTTACAGCCTGAACCCTGGCTTTCCATCTTATCTTACAGATGGCATCTCCAATGACCCAGAATTCCTACCTGGCATTTAATTTTTAGTTACAGAAGAAAGACTGGCCAATACTGACTCCCAGGACCATATTCTTGAACATCTGAGCGTTCCTGATCTTGACGCTATGACCAGGAAGTAAAATCACTCATAAAGAAGAGGAATAAGAAGTCAACCATTGACTAATGTTCTTTAAAACAAGAAGACACATATGGAGCAGAAGTAGAGATGCAAAGGAAGTGGGCAGGAAGGCCTGAATATATATTTGCAAGCAGAAATCAGTCCAGAGATGTGAGGTGCATACCTAAGAAAATAAACAGATTAGAAACCAAAAACCAGAACCAGTGAGTATGCTGCAGTCATGAATATTCAGGGGATCTGGAAATAATGCCTGCTACTAAGATAGTGCCAGTGCTTTAGGAATTCAGTGACCCAACTGTAATGGGAGCTGGAGCAAGAAAGGTGAGTAGATATATTGCATTTCCTAAGGTCAACAGTAAAATATGCTCCTCTCCTTGGCATTGAACAACAGCAGGTATGAAATGACAGATATATTTTTCTGTATTTGCCTGATTTAAAACCCAGAGGGTCAGCTCCTCTAGTGATGTAAATCAGTATAGTGGATTAATTTAAATGAAACTGTTGATTTTGTAGGTCTGTGCAAAGTGGCTAGTATTCACTTTGGATTCAGCTGATTTGGGGGACAGTGATTTGATTGGGTGATTCGAATCACTGTCCTGAATTGATTTGGCTGAATCTGATTTGGAGATTTTGGCTGCTTCTGAATCAGCTGCTTTTCCAAATCACATAGGCCCATCCGCCACCCACTCTCCCAGCCCTGCCTGGCCCCAGCTCCCGGCTCTTTAAAAAAAACAAACCACCAACTCACCAGCTGCTGCCAGGTGAGTCCCCCAATCCCATGTGCTCTCCCAGCCCCATAAAAAAAAAGCCCCAATTCACCTCCTCCTGCCCAGCAGGGGGTGATCCCCATGGCCTATAACTTCACCGTGCTGCATGGGGGGCTCTTCCACAAGCCCCCAGAAGCCCTGAGGCCACTGCAGCAGCTGTTGGGTGGGACCTTTTTTTTAAACAACCGGGAGCTTGGGCAGCTGGGGTAGCCATGGATGGGTGAGACTGGAACAATGCGGAGGGGGGGTCAGTGGCACTCAGGGTGGCTGGGGGAGCAGGCAGCAGATGGGACCTGGCAGGGGTCCCCCCATGGTCTCCCCCTTCCTCCATCCTACCCTACGCCCACCCCCTACTTACCAGCATGGAGTCCGGGTCCAGCTTCCTGCTGCAGCCAGCAGAGACTGCCTGAATTGCCAAAGCTATCTGAATCTTTTCCAAATTGGTTTAGAGAGCTTTGAATCAACTTGGACCTTTTAATTCAGCTGCTGAATTGGGCCGATTCTCCTCTGAATTGAATCAGCACCCAAAGCTTTGAACAGCCCTATTCATTTCCACCTGGTGAGGATTTGGCCCATGATCTTCAGAGTCCTGCCAATTTTTTTTTTCCATTGGCCAAAGATCGGGTAAATGTGCTTCTGTATAGCTGTATGGTTTTTCAGCAGCTGAGCATCTGTGTTCTTTGTTTTATTATTGGAATGATTTATTTGATTATTGACATGGTTATTGGGACTGAATGTCTAAATATATTTTGTCTGATGACTATGACATTGTTGTGTGAAGTCTCTGACAAGATCATGATTTTCTTCAATTTATTCATAATTTCAAATTTGTCACAAAATGCCTTTGTGCCACTAATGTTTGGTTTTTTACACTTTAAGCTTAGGAAATCTGAATCTACTTTCTGCAAATATTCTACAATACTAATTTAAAATTTACTATTTTCATCAGTATTCCTGTGAAGAAACTCATTTACTAGGTCCGCCATGAACAGAGAACACAAATGAGATGCGTGCATACTAGAAGCAGTTTCAATTATGATTTCTGTCATTTGCAGAAATACTTTTACTTTCTTTGGCCTGCTCCATTGATTAATTATAATTCTTGTCCAAAATAAATCCTGATTCTATATTTACATATAGGATTCACATGTCCAGATTTACATTCCAGCTTTATCACCTCATCCCATTGCTATTATCATGGCTATAAAGCACCATAAGTATCAGGGCTGTGTGAAGCTTTGCTCGCTGATTCAATTCAGTGGAGATTCAGGCCAATTTGGTGGCTGAACCTCCAAATCCAAATTAAATCAGGAGACTGTTTTTATCTCTCTGAATCAAATTGCAACCCTCTGAATTGATTCAGAAAGATTTGGAGACTCAGACATAGACACACTTCAAATGTTTTCCTTACATACCTCAAGGTGCCAGGAGGCTCGTCAACTCTGTGATGGGGGGATAGATAGAGCATCCCACAGGACTGTAGGGGGTGGGGAGGTCCCCAGCACACTTGGCAGCAGACCCGGAAGTGGACCAGAAGCACGTCTGGTCCATTTCTGGTATCCACCAGGGAGAGTGCGGGGCCCCCCACCGGGTCCCCTGGCTCAGCAACTGGTGCCTTCTGGGTCTGGGGGGCACCCAGGGTCCCCCGTGGCCAATCACCAAGCCAGGGAGGAGGATGCAGGGGGGCCCCCATGTGCACTCCCTGGCAGACCCAGAAGTGGACCAGAAGTACTTCCGGTCTACTTCTGGGTTCATTACCAAGCATGCAGGGGGATCCCCCCACACTCTTGTGGAATGCTCCATCCACCCCAGCATCGCAGCATTCATGAGCTGCACCTGGTACCTTGAGGTATGTAGAAAAAATATTTAAAGCTGTGTCTATAGCTGAATTGCTGATTCTCTGAATCAGCACTGAATCTTCAAATTTGGATTTGGCCAAATCGAATTGGAACAGTGATCAACAAATCAAATCACTGTCCCCGATTTGGGCCAAACCCTAATCTGAATTGAATACGGCCTGTTTCATACACTCCTAATAAGTATGTACTCTGACTCAGATTATATCACCCTTAATAATACTAAACAGTAAGGCTGTGTGAAATTTCAACAGGTGTTTCATTTCAAAACCATTTTGATGAGTTTTAAGTTTGAAACAGCAAAATCAAAATGAAACAAGAGGCTTTGAAACAGCTTCAAAATGAAATGAGGGCACTCAAAATTGTTTGAAAGTTTTGAAAGGTTTCAAAGTTGGGCTTGCTTGCAGCTAAAGAGAAACTAAGGGGAAGGAGGGGGAAAGAGGAGAAGGACTATTTTGATATCAACATATGTAGCTGGTCAGTGACTCTGATCCTTCCCTGAGGTCCTTGCCAATCCAAGTGCTCTGCGGGAGGGATGGAAAAACAGCCTAAAAGTATTGTTTGAGCTGAACTTTCTCTGTGTCTTGGGGTCAGCTTACTGAGCTGTAGTCTTCCAGCAGCTCAGCAGCATCAGAAAGGCTATCATTTCCTACTTGCTAGTCTGTTCCTGGCAAGTGGGATCCAATACCTTTTCCTTTACTAATACCCTTTATTATTATATTCATTCCTTTCATTTTATTCCTCCCCCAAAATCCTCTTTTTGTTTTTATTAGTCTATTTTCATTCTTTTCCTCTGAAAAGAAACCTGTGCTTTCTCTCACAGTGCACATTCCATTCGCTGTGCAGGGAACCACAGCATATATTGCATATTATAATATATAATTTATACAGGAGCATGTACATACATTGATATATTTTATTTATTACATGAATACATACATACATATATTACATAAATACACTACATACATACATTACGGGGTCTTCAAAAGGAGGCTGGACAGATATTTGGCTGGGGTGATATGAACTTGTTCCTGCCCAGGGCAGGGGGTCAGACTTGATGATCTGTTATGTCGCTTCCAACCCTAAGTACTATCATACTATGATGCTATAAATACATATTACATTACAGAAGAACACACAGATTTTCCAGCACACCAAACATACTATGAAGCATGCTGGAAAGACAGCTGGCAAGCCTTCAAGGAGGGGCAGAAGAGGGGGTATGGGAGAGCTGTAATTCCTTCCCCCCAACTTGAAATGCAGCCTCTTTCCTACAACTAGCAGGCATGAGGCTTCTGGTTTTACTCCCAGCAAGGAGAGGGGAGCAGTGCCACTGCCTGTGCCTGACTCAGTATCCCCTCCAAGAGCACCAGCCACCCCACCACCCACCATGACATTCCCCCCCTCTACCATGACATCAAGCAGCACCTGCATGACAGTCTCCTCCACCTCCATTTCACTTCCAGACTGAACCTTTCAGTGCCAGAGGAAGAGCTGGATCTGGATCTAAGTGCCATAGCGAAGGAACTTCTGGGGAAGGAGGGAGAATCCACACCGCTCACCATCAGGCAGGTAGCACTCAGGCCTTGGTGACTGCCTATCTCACTGAGGACATGGAGCCACTGCTGTGTGACCCCTTGGCCTACTGGGCAAGCCACAGCCAGATGTGTCTGGATCTGTCCATAGTTGCCCGGGAACACCTGTCCTGTCCACCAACCAGTGTTCCGAGTGAGAGGGTGTTTGTTCAGCATTGCTGGTGATATAGTGACATCCCACCACACCTCCTTGGATCCTGGTTTGGTGGAGCAGCTGGTGTTCCTCTTGGGGTTCCTTAAGCTCCAGGTGCACATGGAGTGAATGCCACCCTCCTAACTCTGTCTCTACCTATTTTCTTTTTTCCTTTTAAAAAAGCCATTTAATGCCCTGCTGTCAGAGCTTGAGGGGGCACTCACTGCATCACCAACCAGCAGGGGAAGAACATGTCTCTGCTGAGGTCCTATGCCATGACAAACTTGGAGGTATGGATGGGGTCTATGGGGAAGAAGGAGGCCCTAGGTCCTGGGTATGACCACTAAAACTTCACCCTGCCAGGGCTGGGAGGTCTGGTGGGACTGCTGGTGGTGCAGCAGCCCTCAAACAATGCCAGTACCAAGGACCTCCATGGTGAAAGATGGGTAGGAGCACCTTATAAGCTCTAGCCACCACATGCATGCACAGTCCTGGCTGGGCAAAGCCAAGACCTGTCACATCTTTGACAGGTCTGAGGCTTGCTTGTTGCAGTGGAGTTGTGAGGCTCCAGATGAGCTCAGCTGAGCTGCCTGGGATGCTAGCTTTTGGGTTGAAAAGCCCTTGGTCAGACTGAGGAAGCACCTGCAGTTACTGTGTGGGCTGTTTCTGGCTGGGAGGAATAGTAAAGAAGCCAAAAGCTGTCATGGAATACAGGCAAGAAAGTCAGTCAGTGAAAATGGAAATGGAGGTGTCAGGGGGTGAGGGACAGGCTGGGCTGGGGGAGAGAGGGATGTAGCAGCATAGCCAAAAGTGGATAGGTACGTGGGGAGTCAGATGTCTAGCAGGTTGTAGTGTGTCATAATTCCAGTGTCTATACTGAGTCCATGAGTTTCTGTATCCAGGAGGCTGATGAAGTAAAGTTCATAGTCTCATCTGTGAAAAGTGTTTTGTAAATTCCCTTTGAGGATCAGGCCTGCGAGACTGGAAACAGGTGGTGTTCTGTTCTTGTCTTTGATAGATTTTCAGTGTGCATTCATCTGGTGCGCAGTTGTTGCTTAATGTCTTCTACATATTTTCCATCAGGTCACTTGGTATTGTATTGTGAAGATATCTCCATACTCAAGATATTGTTGGCAGGTTTTGCATGTCTTGTCATGGCATGGCCTAGATCCATTCAGAGTGTTTTGGGCTGTAGGAAGTTGGCTTCTGGTGATGAGGTTAGTGAGTTCAGTGCTTGTTTGAATTTACAAACCACTTTTTACAGATAAGCCTATGAACTTCACTTTATCAACCTCCTAGGTACAGAAACTCATAGACTCAACATAGACATTAGAATTATGACACACTACAACCTGCCAGATATCTGACTCCCCAGGTACCTCTCCAATTTTACTTGCTACATCCCCTTTCCCCACCCCTGACCCCAGCCTGTGCCTCACCCCTTCATGCTTCAATTTTTATTTTCACTGGTTGGCTTTCTTGCATGCATGCCAGCCTCTGGGTTCTTTATCATTTCTTCACCAGGAAGAGCACACACACCAACTTCAGATGCTTCCACAGCCCGACAAAAGGTTTTCAACCTAAAAGCTTGCTAAGATATATTTCTCCAACTATTCAGTTGGTCTACTAAAAGATATCAGATTGACCCAAATAACCTTGTCTGCCAGTGCCATGTCTTTAGATCAATATGGCTACAATCTATACCACTAGCAGCTGTCCCCAGTCAGCTGACCTGAAGGACCCTGGGCACATCTAAGCCCCAGGGCTGGGGCTGGCAGGAAGAGTTCTCTGACAGCTTCTGGAGAAAAAGCTCCTGTAGGAAAGGAAAGAAAGGCTCTGTGACAGTTTGGCTGCCTAAGATGCTAGCGCTACTGTGCTTCTTATCTGTAGTTAATTAAGGTGGTGGACTGGAATGAGGCTGTAGGGGAGGAGGAGCCCTCACTGGACCACAATACCTTTTTGTGTCGAGGCCCCAGTGCCAGTGAGGGTGCAGCAACAGGGGCAAAGAGAGCCCAGAGATAACAGAAGGTAGAATAAGACCAAGACTTCATTACAGAGTCGACATCGATATACTATCTGTGAGGCATGGGGTGTGGTAATGGTTGGTTGGAGCCATGCATCTAACCCCTAACGGGTGTCCTTAAGGCACCTACTTAGAGTGGGTCCCAGCAAGGGGTCCAAGAACCTACAGGGTTTAGTGGGGCCTACTAGGACAATGATTGAGCTGAAGTTTGAGGTCAGCCTCCCTATTTATTATCTTTTCCAATACGATGTAGCGGCAGGTGAGAAAAGAAGGTGCACACAGGGCAGAGCATGGTATGGACCCTACTCTGTGACAAAATGCAGTTTTCTAGAAACCCCTGTACCTATCTCCTTGAAATCTGGCAGGCTTCATGGCCTCAGCAGGGGTTACCACGGCTGCTGTTTTCACCCCGCTCCAGCTTAAAACACAAACGTAACATGAGTTTTGCTTGTCAGCAACTTGAAGTTTTCCAGAAAACACTTGAAGCTTGGCAGGTTTTGTGGCCTCAACAGGGGCTATCATCCCTGCTGTTTTCATTCGAATCTGGAAAGAAACAGCCAAGTTATAGGGATTTTTATGATTCCTAGTTATAGCCTATGGGAAAAACATTGAAACACATGGAAACAGTGTTGAAACAGTGAAAAAGTTTCGATGAAACAAAATGGAACAGTGCTTCTAAACAGTTAAATGAAACACTGTCCCTTCAATATGGCAAGATGGAAGTTGAAACAAAACAGTGCTGTTTAACACAGCCCTATTGAGAAGTACTTTGGGTCTTGTTAGACCTTACGCTATAAGCTAAATAAATATTAAATGGTTTAGTGGAGCAGACACATGGTAAGGAGAAGAACCTCCTCTGACTATCCTTCACCTGCACAATTGTGACTGGCTTTAGAAGCTTGGTGTGCAGAGGCAGGACTAGAAGCAGGACCCACTAGCTGTTGCTGCCAGGCAGAGACTGGGCCAACTTCTTTGTTAGTTGCAATGAGACTAGAGAAACTTAGGGAAACAGCAATGAGACATCCCACCACACTTCTTACAATGAGAGTGGGGCTGTTGGGCTTAAGCCCTGGCAGCCCTGTTCTCAGGGCAGAGCTGCTGCAGCTCTACAATACCAAGCTCCTTCCTCAGGGCTCTCTGGTCTTGTTGAGTTGCAGCAGCTCTGCACTGAGATCAAGGCTGTCACTTATCTCCAGGTGACTCTCAGAAGTTTTCTGGAGATTTATATCAAATTCCTGGAGACTCCAGGGCAGTCCTGGAGGGTTGGAAACCCTAGATCTTCCCCAGATTCACATTTCAGTCCTTTGGTATAACATGAATATAAACACAAGCCTCTTGGTTATATAACCAAAACTCTCCCCACACTGGGTGTTTCTACACATGCCCCTACAGTGCTGTTATTACCTCCTTTAGGAGGTACTAAATGATGGTGCAGTAACAGCCATTACTATGCTGTGCTGGCAGCCCATGGTTTATTTTTAGCTGCTACGTTGCTGTAGTGACTCATTATAGCAAGGGAACATGTTATGGTTTGTGCTGTGTTATAGCTCTGGCATCATGCTTTGTACTGCAGATGCTATGTCGCAGTAGCACATTGCTATGGAAACAGAGCATCTCATGTAGATGCATCCACAGGGTTTTATAATTCACCTTGAAGGCTGTAAGTGATCCTGGGTCCTTTACTTGCATCTCTGAGGAATAGCCTGGGTGTTATTCCTCTGTGCAGCTTTCCTACCTAGGAACTTCTTTGCCTGTCATTTGCAGGGCCAGACTGACTGCTCTGGATCAGACTCTGAGCTTATATGTGTCTCAAACCCTGCCCACTTCCACTAAGGTGGATTGCTAGCCCTGGCATAGCTAGCTTTATTTCATCTAATGGGCTGTTGGTCTAGTTACTGCGGCAGTGCCCTTGCTGCTCAAGCAGGTCTCTGGGCCCTGGCTGCCTATCCCTTTGCAGCCAGTTCATCAAAGCAGTGTGCCATGCCTGTGTTTTCAATGATTAATAGATCACAAGTACCGGGGCTGGGGTCGTCCCCTGCTTTCCTGCCATGTCTTCGTTATACTGAAGAAGAGAGGGTTCAGTGCTATATTTGATGGGCCGCACAGGGGTTCTCACATTACTGCAGTGGCTGACTTGGGGCTCCACCTCCTGTACACTACTTCCACTTGCTAATCTTAGATGTCAAATGTTCTCTAGCCTTTGCTGCTCCAGGTTCCCAACCAGGCTTGCTCAGAGATAGATGAAGGTGCTTGGTCTGGTTTCATGTTTGGCTGTGTACTGTTGTGACACTGGTAGGTCCAGAGCTTTCTCTGCCACTAGCTTGCAGGCCCTTTTTCTGGGCCTATTTCATTTAGCTGTCCCCTGCTGGGATACAGGTCCTCCATCTGAGACCTAAAGGGTCAATAATAATAATCAAATTGGAAAAGGGAAAATAGAAAACAAAATAAAAAAGAAGTAAGGTGCCTCTCTTCTCTGCTTTTCCCTAAGGACTATGAAGGAAGAAATTGCAGGGAAGGGCCCTGGTTCTCTGTCTCTGCTTCAGCAGGGACCCTGGTCTGTGCTGCTCTGGCACCCTTTCTGCTGCTGCACTCTACCTGCCTGGGGCAAGCTTCCCAGCTCTCCCCCTCTAGCACTTCCCCAGTACCTTTTAAACTCTGTGTGGTGGTGTGCAGGGATGATGCCATTGGCTGTGCACCACCCAGCTGGATGGTCAATGTGCTTATCAAGTAGTGCTGCTGCATCTCATATCATGTTGCCCCACGCTTTTTCACTTTTTTGTGAAGTGTCTTGGGTCCCTTGCTGGTCCCTGTACGTCTTCCTTCACTATGGGTCCTCGGAAGTGCTGGGTGACCGTGCCCAGTCCTCATCATCACATAGTGGTTCCTTCCACCTGGGAACTCTCTGTGGCTGCTTTCTCCTTAAAGTAATGGGGAACCTTCCTGTTACACAGGGCTTAAGCTTTGTGGCCCTGCTCTCAGTGTGAAGCTGCTATGTCAATTTCAGCAAGACCAGAGAGCTCTGGGTCTGCAGCCCCGGACCTCACTTGCTTTGAGGGGCCCAATCCTTTTTCCTCTAGAGCTCAGGCAGCATCTGCTATCTGAGCCATCACTGGTAGGAGTAGACGAAGTTTGGGTACTTATGGGGGTCACTGTGGCTACCGGGTACCCTGGGACTGTGGAACTTGCTTTGTCCAATGGCCCCTGGGGGCAAGGTACCCTACCCAGACCTACTGCACCATCGTGCCTCTGCTCACTTGGAGTCAGGAGGGTCCACTGCATTTTGGGATACTGGAGGACTTTAATTTGGGTGGAATAGCTGCGGAAAGTGTCCACATAGTAATGGAATGGGAAAAACTGGGGTACTTTGGAGATAATCCTTCTGTAGAAAGTATAACTTTAAGCTGAATAACAAGTGCTTTAAGCCACTTAAGAGGTGCTAATGTGCAGCCAGTCCAGTGGTTAAGAGGTCTAGAAGCCACCTAAACTTACTCTGTAACGAGATCTTTACTTGCTTAAGAAGCCAATGAGACTATAGGTGAGTGCTACTAAGTATGCATGTGACTGTTAGAATCTGAAATATATTTGTTACTTTGCAAAATGCTATCAGACACATCTTGCATATTTATGCAGTGCTGCATGATGCATACAGTGGCATGAGGCTTGACTCTTCAGAGAAGTGAGAAAGGATGATGCCTCTGCAAGTAAGAGCTTATAATTGATTTCAGAACAACAGTACCTATTGCCATGGAAACCAAGTGCTTCAGTAACACTAATGAAAATGCTAAACAAAACAGGTTAATCAAAGGCTAAAACAAAATAGAATAGCTGGTAAAAAAAAAATCCAAAGAAACATTTTTACATTGGAAAATGATGTTTTGCCTAAATCAAGACTTTCTATAGGAACAGGGTGATTTCTTCAACATTTAATTTAAACAAAAATTGAACCAGAGTGCTTTGACAATGTTCTGATGTTTTGACATTATCAGAATGGAACCTTTTGTTTCAATGGGTCTTTTTGTTTCTCGGTTTATTCATATATTATAAGTGAAAATATAAGAATCCAAAAGTTAGAATCAAAGTGAAATATTTCAGTTTTTTTCATAACAAAATGCACTAATTATCTCAAAACATTTTTTTTAAATACTGAATTATTTTATGGGACATTTTGGAAATATTTGTTTTCATTTTGACAAAGAAGGAAGATATTCCATAAAACAGAAATTCTAGTTCCCATATAGTTCTACTTTGCAGATGAATATAGAATTATGATCAATAATTTGCTAGAGCTTGGGGCTAGATCTTGTAGCTGTGTTGACATCAGCGGAGTCTGATATTGATGAAACTATGGTGATTTACACCAGCTGAGAATTTTGCCCTCAAGTTTGTAAAAGATCTGTCAAAGGGAATGTATTCCAAAGCAGGGTCCTTGACTGATAATGGTCTGCTGCTATAGATTAAATTATATCAGGGATGGGCCTGATTTAAGTAATTTAAACATAGATATTAGCAAGTGCTTTTCAGCAAAGGTAAAATAGGAAGAACATACAGTTTTTCAGATAATCTGCAAAGTATTCAGGGTGTTGAGGAACATCACCAGCATCTCGAAATTAGCCTAGAAGTGAACAAGAAGCTATTGAGCAGCAGTGTTCATGTAATTGAATATAAAAGAGCCCACGTGTACAAGTGAGATCAGTCATTACTGAAGACATGCTCACTGTAAAATGGCCGGGCAACAGAAGTGAATTTCAGGCAGGAATTTTTGGAGGACAGTGAGTTCTAGGGAATTTAGACTTGTAGGTCTTTCAGCATTTAGACTTGTAACTAGCGAGTAGCTGAGGGGAATAAGATCAGACTTGGAGGCAGACATGATGTTGGAACATAATAACAATCTACTTTAATAGGTAGCTAGCTATATAAGTCTGAAGTCAGGCAGAAGGCTGGGTAGATTTACACCTTACAGACTAACTAAAAATCAGAGATGTATAGCACAAGTCCTCCATTATATAAATAGAGGGTTTCATCAGCAATCTGTTTTCACAATAAATAAATTTAAAGAAGAGGCAGGAAGATTCCAAACCGATACAAATTGATTGGTTTTCCCCACTTACTCAGAGAATACCGTTAGGGTCATGTGTGTCTTGCTGAAAACACCAACATCCAGCACTTCAGCAACTGCTGCAGCACCTTTAACTGGAAAAAAACAGTGTTAGATTTTCAGTAGGGAAGACAGTTTTGGTCAGCAGATGAACAGTCTCACCAGAATAGAATCCAATGCCCTGTCTATTTTAGAGTCCTAACTAGTGCTCTGCAAAGCTTTGCATCATGATTCGGATTCAGAGATGATTCAGATGATTTGGAAGCCGAATCTATGAATTGGAATCAAATCACTGGAAGCTTTAGGCTTTCCAAATCAATTTGGAGCTTCTGAATCAATTCAGAAAAAAATCAGAGATACAGCCATAGGGTATAATGTAGAACCAACGCAATATCTATAATTTTGTTGTCTTTTGTCTTATTCAGTGAAACTTGCAGGGATGGTAGCCTCTGTTGAAAGCATGATGTATGTCAAGTTTCAAGCTGATAGGCCTCTAGCTGCTGACAGGCAAAACTCATGTCATGGGTGCTTGTGCAACTGTGTCTGTCTTGGGCCACATGGGTGGAGGGGGAGGGGGAAAACTACTGTAGGCCTGGCTGCTAGGCTACTGTGTTACCAATAAATCATGAACCACTCAGGGACCAGCTCAATACACAGTAGCTAGTGAGGATAACGAGTTAATAAGCGAGAATTAAAACATACAAAACCACAAACTGAGGAGAGGAAAGAATCAATACAGAGCCAGGAACTGCTTCTGCCCCAAGGCAGAGACAGTTAGTTGCACAAGCACCCATGTCATGAGTGTTGTCTGTCAGCAGCTAGGGGTACAGGGCTCCAGAACCCCTCTGCACCTATCTCCTTAACAGCTGGCAGGCTTTGTGGCTGTAGCAGGGCCTAACAGCCAAGCCTGCAGTAGTTTCCCTTCCCCCTGTGCTGCATGACAGACACAGATGCACAAGCACCCATGTCACCAGTTTTGCCTGTCAGCAGCCAGAGGTGCAGGGCCCCAGAACCCAGAACATCTGCACCTATCTCCTTGACAGCTGGCAGGCTTCGTGGCCACATCAGGGCCTGGCAGGCCTGCAGCTTTCACCCTCCTGTGCCTTAGCACACAGTGTCACCCATGTCATGAGTTTTTCATAGTAGCTAGGGTCAGGTGGGACCTGAACAGATCATCTAGCCTGACCCCTGCCACAGGCAGGAATGAATGCTGGGTTCACAAGACCCCAGACAGGTGATCGTCCAACCTCCTCTTGA
>JAGPOW010003648.1:53361245-53388273 GCA_030014935.1 Caiman crocodilus
CTCTAACCTAAACCTATTCTCCATCAGCTTATTACCATTGTTCCTCATCATCCCAGGTGGTGCTGGGGAGAAAAGGGCTCTGCCTATTTGCTGTTGATCTTCCCTGATGAGCTTGTAGGCAGCCACCAGGTCCCCCCTCAGCCTCCTCTTTCTGAGGCTGAGCAGGTTCAGGTCCTTCAGTCTCTCCTTGTAGGGCCTGTCCTGCTGCCCTCTCACCAAGCGGGTGGCCCTCCTCTGAACCCTCTCTGGGCTGGCCACTTCCCTTTTGAAGTGCGGTGCCCAGTACTTGGACTCAGTACTCCAACTGCAATCTGGCCAAAGTCGCAGAGAGGGGGAGTATCACCTCCCTCGACGGGCTTGAGATGCACCTTTGTATGCATAACAAGGTATGGATTTCCAAATTGAATTTCTGGCGCCCAAATTGGCTGAATCAGAATCCAAATTGAACAGTTTCCAATTTGCACAGGCCTAGTCCTATCTTAACTGTGACCAGCAGCAGAGCCTATGGAGGAAGGCATGAAAGCTATGTTTGTTGCACCTAATTGGGGCTTGTGGTTGCCAGAGCCAGAATCAGCCAATTAACGTGTCCTTATTCACCTGTTTTGCAGTCAGAAGAGGAAGGCTTTGTGATAAGGCACCACAGTAGGAACTCTGGGTCCAGCTTGCTGCTCTAAATCAATTTCACTTCTTTATGCCTCAGCTCTCTCTCAGTAAATTGGGAATGAAAATATTGCCTTTATCTCATGTATTTCCTATCTTACATATTTAGACTGCAAGATCTTTGGAACATGGTTTATTTTCTGTTGTTTGTTTGCACAGTGACTAGTTAAACAGGACCTAAATCTTAGCTGGAGTCCCTGGGCACCCAGCTGCATCCCTGCACTTCTGCTCTGGATTGCCAAATCTATCTAATAAACTACTACACATTGCTTCTGCCATGGTAGGCTATTGATTGGTTTCTAGGATAAGTTTAATTTTGAACCAGTCACTAGAAACATTTTTATCTTCTCCTGAGTAAAGAAGATTGTTTGGGCTTTTTGTTTTTCTTCCTTTCTTCACCATGATTATCACAGGAATGACTGACCTAAATTCTTCAGGTTGCTCACTTTTACATGAGGCTGTCTTCTCTAAATTGGTGGCGAAAGGGCAGAACCTTTTGCTGAGAATTAATAAATGGATTCAGGCATGTGCAGAAGAAATTGCATTATGCTATAGGAAGAAATGCCATTCATTGATCCACCAGGAGCTCACCTTCTGCCCCAAACCACAAAGATCCTGGAAGGAGGGTGGTTAAAAATAATGGAGAGTATATTGAATAGAAAATTCTGTTAAAAGATAAGCTAAATGACCTACAAAATGAGTGTTTTGTATCTCCAAAGTTGGTAAATCTATGATTGATAGTCTTTATAATCTTATCCTGGCTAGTGTCACTACAGATACAAATCTTATTCAGATGAGTGTCTAATTTTTTCTTTAAACTTACTAAAGCAATTTGCCTCAATCTGTTAAATTACATCAAAACAAAACCATAGAGAAGATTTTAAAAAATCCACAATGAATCTATTTTATGTACTTCAGGGCCCCCTGTTGATATAATATCTGAATGCTTCAAAACTCCTCTTTGAGGAAGAGTATCCTCACTTTATCCACTAGAATGGAAACAGGGAGGATCAATTCCTAATCAACCTAAACATGGATTTAATTTTTAGGCACCTGTGTTACAAAAAGCAATACAAGTTAGTTCTGCTGTGTGGCCACAAGAATGCTTGGGTGCCCATATGCCTTAAGCACCTCCACTTTCTTCTCAAAATATCCCAAGATACCCAGATTTTGGCTGCTGTGCATGTTCAGAGGCAATCCAGAACAGCCAGCTCTGTGCCTCCTCCTGCTAATCCCAGCGCTGATGCAAACAGTAATGATGTCCAGCTTTTGCCTGATAGCCAAAATGTAAGACCACTGTCATATAAAGTCATTGTTGGCTTCTAGGCCCTTTTAACACTTAGGGAACACAAACCCACATCTCCCACCTCTTACAGGGGACTTTAGGCCACACCAGATGGGACCCCCTGCAGCTGAAGGTGGTTCACCAGGCAGTCAAGAGTGAAAAATGTATGGTGCCAGGAGGAAAGCAAGCAAAAGCGAGTGTATTCTATAGCTTAGTGGTTTAAACACTCCCATGGGAGAAGGAGACCTTGGTTCTATCCACTGCTGCCAGAATGTCTGTTTCTAAATCAGCGTTAGTCTAATATAAAATTAATAAACAGTCCTGGAGACAGGGAACTAGAACTCAGGACTCCATCCCTGCAGGAGATGCCCTCCTTACTAGCCTACAGAGTTGCATTCCCTCTTGCTTCTTCCCTGCATTTTACCTGGGACAGCCATTGGTTAAAAACAAAAATAACTGGATACCAGGGGATAAACCCACCCCCCACAAAGGGAATTCAGCCATGATTTGCAGACATGCCTATGTGACCCCTTCTGTTTTGAGTTGTTTGCTGGTAATACTCATCTGTTACAGTATGACTGATGTCTTGAGTTGTTACCTAGCCACATGTTTAAAGCAAGGGCTTAACGCATGTTCTAAACTTGAGAGAAGTTGTTGCTCACTGCTGTTGATACTATGGAGTTATGTTTGGCCTGGTTGTGTGTTTGAGATTTCTCCATTCCTCACCAGATAGTATCCTAAAGCAGGTGTAAAGGAGAACAGTGATACGTAATATAACACCTGAAAGCCAACTCCTACACTGTATTAACAAACTTTAAAAAAAAATAATTGTGCCTATTGCTCCCATGATCTTATGAATCTACATATCTACTATAGATTCACTGCAGTGATTCACTAAAGTGAATCTATACATGTCCACCATAGAATCTTTACTAACAGCAGCAAAACGTTAGAGTCCAGCTTCTTGGCTGGCAGGAAGCAATACATCTGCAAATTCCAAAAAACTATGACTTTTTTACCAGGCAAAGATGTGATCCTATATATCTGTGCCAAATGTATTATGAAAGTTCTTGTACTACTTAAAAAATTATTACAAAATGACCAGTGACTGAAATACAACCAGCTCTGGGACACAGGATGGTAGCTATTCAGCATGTCACAGCAGCACAGGGTAACTGTGGTCAGGAAATGAAATGTACTGTATCAGTTGAAATTGCAGGGTGAATGTTGAGAAGTAGACCTGAGCTAGGGGACTAATGTCCCTACTCCTATAAAAACTGCCACGAGCAGCAAAAATCCTTATTTAATGTTTACATTATTATAGTGATGGGACTGGGGCTGCCCTGCTGTGTCTGAGATGGTGAAAACACACAGTAAGAAATAATCTCTGCCTTCAGAAACTTTCACTCTAAATAGGCAAGACACGCAAAGTGAGTGTGAGTGTGAGTTGGGGGGGAGGGAACGTGTCTTGTTTCTTATAAGCAGATTGACAGGAGTGCAGCCAGAGAAGGTAGGTTTACCAGTATGCTTACTTCCTTGATAGTTAAAATCACAGGTGCTAAGACAGAGCATCTTATAGGGGCCCATAGCAACTACTCCCTTGTCTTAATACATTTCATCTAGATATTCTTCTTGAATTAATCTGTTTTCAGAAGCACTCTCTTCTGCGTAAAGTGAATTCTGCCCACAATGAAAATAAACTTTACAAATTAAAATTCACTCAGAAAAAAAGACAGACATTCTATGCAGAAATAAGTGACAGCAAAATCGTCCAGGCATGAATTACAACCTCACTTGGCAGAAAAACTAAGGGAGCAGGGCATCAATCAAAACTAGAGGAGTCATGCCCCTTGGATTTGAGCCTTCTGACATGACTAGCTAGTGCCAGACAGAGCTAGGCAGCCAGCCATTTTGCTAGTAATGCATTCCTGTTGAATAAAGCTTGTATCTGTGGGCTAATGGCTTGAAATTGCTCACAGATTTAATAAAATGCTCTGAGGAAAAAGGGAAAATAATAGTCATTTAGATAAATGATAGGACTTTGATAGGACAAAGGCATTTTAATACGGATGTGTTGCCATCAATGGTGGTGTGTGTTCTCTGATGTAATTAGACATTGCTATGAAGGCAATACAAAGCCAGCTGTTTGGCCTGTTGTGCATACATACCTCAATTCTCTGAGTCCTAGTTGCTAGCCCTCATTGTAAAACAGACAACAATGCTCCAAAGAAATGGTTTTATATTATAAATATGAAAACATGCAGGCATACAAACACCAAAATGTACTGGCAGGGCATTAGACTGGCAATTACACAATAAGCTGATTATGTAGCATTAGCAGTAAAGGACTTAACTGGCAGATCATTGCCAGTTGGACAGTGTACAGCCACGTATGATGCACCTGTTGCACAGTTGAATGAAGTGGGTACATTCAGGAAAAATACACCTGCAGCATTGCTGAGTCCAAGTACGCTTTGAGAGAACACATGTTTATAGAAGTTCATGTTCCAGATGTGTTTGTGCAAAGCAATGTCTGCTGTGTTAAACTCGCAACTTTGGCCCTGTAACACTTTTCCAGGCTTGCAGATTTACTGCACTACAAGGCCAATTCCTTTGACTTCCCTTGACTCCCTGCACAGGGATGCCCCTCCAGGGTAGGTGCAAGTTTTAGCCACTAAATTAGCTGTCTACAGGTTAGATACAACTCAGGCCAGCTTCTTAGCTGGTGTTAGTTGGCAGAGCTGCACTTCTATGTCCCTGGAGGGGATTGGTTCCTCATCTACTCTTGAATGCCTTAGATTAGAGGTGCCTAGTCCTGGCTTTCAGGCCAGATCTGCAAAGCCATATCAGATGGCCAGCAGGATCTGCAGGGCTACCTATGGGTCTGAAATTTCAGCAGTGGGGGAAAGACAATAGCAATGAATGCCACTCCCTCACTACCAAATTTCAGCCCAGATGCAAGACCCAGTTGAGGTTGTGTGAAGCTTGATACAGGTGCATGGGGTAAGGCTAAGGCAGTATGGGACGCAGTATTGTCCTAAGCCATTCATCTGGTCCATGGGGCCTGTGACAGGTTGGCACTCATGTCCACCCTCCATGTGGCCCATGCACCTGTCCTTGGGCAACCACCCGCCTCGTATCTCCTGCCACGCCTTTGTTAATTAATTAATTGATGTTAATTAGCAGGAGGCTGCCCTTCTACTTGGCACCCCCTAATGGAGGAGGGGCAGTACATCTGCGGCTCCTTCCATCCCCATACCGCAGCCCAAGCCTCACAGACGTCACGTGGATCTTGCTTATTGCGGCCCCTCTTTATCCTCTCTGGGCCATCACCCGTGTTGTCCCCTTCCTGGACCATACACGCCCCCCTTTCAGGCCTCCCAGCATCGCCCCTTGTTGGGGCTCTGCAATGTGGCCCCCTCCTCGGGGCTCACTATGCCCCACCTGGGCTTCCCAAGATACCCCTCTCTGGGCTGGGGTCTAGGCACCCTGCAAGTTGCGCCCTTGCAGGTGTATATCTACTACATATACCCCGCATCCTTGCTGCTTTCAGAGAGGAAGGTACTTGAGCACACCCAGCCCAGCTGCTTCTGCTGGCACATGCCAAACCCACAAAATGCAGGAATGGAGTTGCTCCAGGGGTACCCCTGTAGCCATTGTCAAGCCCACTGGAGCACATCTGGATCACAGCCATATTTGGTACTCCCTAACAGAGGTATAACAAGTCATTTGTGCTCACTGGCCAGCAGTGATGACTGGAACAGTGGCAGCAACCACCATTCTTGCACTCCTTGGCACATGAAGCTTGTACCCTACTTGCTCACCCTTAGTTATGCTGCTGCTCCCTGTTTGTGTGCCTCATCATGACATTTCCAGATTTGGTGTGCACAAGTGGGAGCAGGTAGGCAGGATGTACTAGAGAGTTTCTCTCTGAGTGCTAGGGACACAGTACAGACATGCCACGTACCACTAGGCAGATGGTACCTGTTGTGCTGCTGATTGTGCCAGGACTGTCTCTGTAGAGTCCACTTGCTGCACCGTTGAATATACCAGGTCTATATTGGGAGAAAGCACCTATCAGCCTAGGGAACATGTCAAATTCTTCCTACAACTACATTGATTCCATTGCAACATTGGTAGCAAGAGAAGTACTACAGATTTGGTACAAGCTTTTCTTTCTGACAAGGAATGAGTTAGATACTTTCAGCAAATTCTTGTTACAATATTTGCTTGTCTCTAAATACAGGCACCAAATTAAAGTCATTCTTTCTGAAATGCCTTGTAATGTGTCAATTGTCAGGCTCTCATCTCATGCTGTTTTTTTACATTGGTGTAACTGTTATCATCAGTGGAGCAGCTCTGGATTGTTAATGGTGAAAGAGAGATCAGAATCAGGTTCTCTGTCTTTTTGTTTTTGTTAGTGTTGAACACTAAAGGAAGCATGCAATTAGTATCACAGTATGTAATTAGTAATGCTGTGTATGTGTCACCCCTGCAATTATCTTTAGTGAGGACCAGAGGGAAGCAAAAGGATTTGGCAGAAGAGGAAGGTGATTTATGCTATTCTCCTGAAGATACAAAGCATGTTCTTTGAAAGGAACATATAATGACAACCATAACCTATTCTTGGTAGGTTGCATGAATGGATGGGTGAGCATCATGTATGCAGTATCAGAATGAGCATGGGACTTTTCTTTCTATAGCTTCATTTTGAAGCATTTCTTAAAAAGGAAGCACTTAGTTTATCATCACTAAAGAAGAGAATCATAGGATATAATAGTATTTATGCTATAGAAAACCCACCCTTTCTATGTGAACATCACCTTGTCCCAATACATCAACACCAAGTCACTACCCACCGACTTGATGTCAGGCTACAAGAACCTCTGACAAAACACAGGAAGGTCATGGCTACGCCGGGTCCTTCAAGAATCCATGGCAAGGTTTAAAGTAGTAAAGAGTTGAACCTCAGTTTCTGAACCAAATTACGTCCTACTTCACCAAAGATTTTCACCAGTTCAGTGGAAGGTATACCATGGATTCATTTGGCTAGTCATTCAGGGTTTTATTGGTATATGTAACTGGTAATTAAAACAGAGGATAAAAGATGGTGTTTGCAGAGTTTACTGTGAATTTTGGCTCCTGTAGACTATATGAGTTAAAAAGATATGGAGTTCACTGACATGTCAGGATAGCACCTGGAGTTTTAAATACATTTTTTGGATAAAGTCCTGAATTTCCATGCACATTTCATGTTTGCTATGTTTTGAAAGTGCATGCACACATGCAGTTACATAGGTTACAGTGAACAACTGGCTGCAGGTGAAATTATGTAGTCAAGAGTGAAAAGGCCTCAGCTACAGCGTGAGAGATGCCTTTTCAGGGTGTGTTCTCTCTCCTGGCACCTGTGCTCATAGTCAAGTAGCCAGGCACAGACATATCTGTAGTTCTCTTCCTGCCTTTCATAGTGCTTCTTGCTTCATTCACTTTTGCTTCGTTTTTTTTCAAGGAGATCAGAAGAGAGATGACTCCAGCCCAGACTCTTGTAGTCTGAAGACCAACTGCTCTTTCTTTTTCTTTAAAACAAGAATGGAAAAAAAACCATACATGAACACTCCATATAATACTTCATGTTCTGAAATATTTTTGTTCTACTGGCAGTTAGAAAGGGAAGAGAAGAAAAGTGGAGTGGGGAGTACTAACTTGAATAAGTATAGGACTGCCCCTTAGGACTTTGTTACACATTAATTTTAAGGGGCTCAAGGGGTTTTTGAACATGAGTATGGAGGCTTCTCCAATGCACTGTAATTACAGTAGGCTGGAACAGACTCAGTTAATTGAATCTGCTGAAGCATGGCAATTACCATGCTCCAGATGCCTCCCACTGTTGGCACTGGATTTATGGATTTATGATACCTTGTTCCAGGCAGACTCAAATCCTCAAACTGACTATGACCTCTCCATTTGATAAAAGGCAAATTTTATTGATACACAGTGATAGCAGATACGAATAATGCAAACAATTTTATACTTACCAGTCCTAGAGATGTTACAGAGAGAAAGTACATCTGGCCAGTAAACAACCACTCTGAGGTTTCCTCTTGAATGTCAGATGTCGGCAGCCTGGAGACTGAGGGCTGAGGCCCAACCTCCCCCACACAGTGAGATGGATGAGATTGGCTGGCGGTGTGCCCTCTGTCTATGGTGGCTTTGGGTTCCCTTGGGGCAGCTGGCCTTTGCTGCTCTGAAATCCCTCCTTTTGTATTCTTTCTTTCCCCTAGGATGACTCGTCATTCCTGGGTATCATTGATTGGTCTCCCTGTGGTCATCATACTGTCCATGTTCTGTCTGGTCAGTATATTCCTTTGTTTCCCACAAATCCATCACATGAACACATCTTAATTTGGTTATTTACTGGGCCTCCTAATTTGGTCTGTTCACCAAAACCAGAAATTCCAAGGGCTCTGTAGTTTGGCATTGTGATCTAATGCTATCTATTTCATATTATAGATTCATAGATTTGTAGATGTTAGGGTCAGAAGGGACCTCAACAGAGCATCAAGTCCAACTCCCTGCCTGGGCAGGAGAGAGTTCTGGGGTCAGATGACCCCAGCCAGATGTCTATCCAGCCTTCTCTTAAAGACCCCCAAAGTAGGGGAGAGCACCACCACCCTTGGAAGCCCATTTCAAATTTTGGTCAACCTTACCATAAAGAAGTTTTTTCTGATGTCTAGCCTAAATTTTCTCTCTGTCAGTTTGTGACCATTGTTCCTTGTTACCCCAAGAGGCACCTTGGTGAACAGAGCATCTCCGGTTCCTTGCTGTGTACCCCTAAAGAATCTGTAGGTGGCCACAAGATCACTTCTCAGCCTTCTCTTGCAGGGGCTGAAGAGATCCAGGTCCATTAGTTTCTCTTCATAGGGCTTGGCCTGTAAACCCTTAACCATATCAGTGGCCCTCCTCTAGACCCTCTCATGATTATCCACATCTTTCTGAAAGTACAGAACCCAAAACTGGATGCAGTGCTCCAACTGCGGTCTGACCAATGCTGCATAGAGGGGAAGTATCACCTCCTTCTATTTGTCATGCATCTGCTGAAGCATAATAAAGTGTGGTTAGCTTTGCTGATGATTTTGTCACACTGATGACTCATGCTCATCTTGGAGTCTATTATGACTCTGAGATCCCTTTGAACTTCTGTGTTGCTGAGAGGGTCATTTCCCAGATAGTAGGTGTGCTGGATATGTTTATGCCCTAGGTTCAGCACTCTGTATTTTTCCTTGTTGTACTGGATCCTATTGTGTTCTGCCCACTTTTCCAACCTGTCCAGGTCTGCCTGAAATCATTCCCTACCCTTTGAAGTGTTCACTGTTATGGAACAGTGGGTACATATCTTTAATTTCCCTGCCTGTGTGTTTGCTGGCTTCAGACACAGTGGGCCTTGAAGAAAACTTTGTCACAAACAGACTTTTAGACTTCACTTAACCCTTGCAATTCCCCTGGACCATTGTTCTAATGTAATATCTACTTTACCCACAAGCCAATTCCCAAAAGCAAACCTCTAAATACCATTTTCTAGTCATCACTGTGTCTTATTATATTAGTGCCCCCACACTTCAAAATGGTGGCAGGGGCACATGAACTAAAGCTCATTAAATGAGTTTTACTTCAAACACCCCTGCTGCCATTTTGAAGTGCAGAGATGCTAGTACATGAGATGCTGTGGCATATTAATTAGAGTGGCTCTTGGATCTTTCCATTCGATAATAGGCAAATTTTATTGATACACTGTTAGCAGATATGAATAATGCAAACAATTCTATATCTACCAATCTTAGAGCTGCACTCTTCTAGTGCAGAGCTATATCCTGCACAGGACTCTGCACAGAAATATCAAAATCTATTCCAAATGAATCCTGTAGATTTTGCAGAGATGGTATAGAATATCAGCTGGCATCTGTGTAAAGAAGGAGAAGGATAAAGTTGTACTCATTAATTTCTATCCTGCCTCACCACATGAAGGATCACAGATGTTTAGGACTGGGAGTCCTGAGTCAAAGTGTGTCTGGCCAGTATGTGAGCTTCACTCTGAGGTTCTCTCTTGAATGTCAGATGTCAGCAGCCTGGAAGTTGGAGGCAAAGGCCCCCCTTACAGTGGGGTGGGTAAGACAGGCTGGTGGTATGCCCTCTGTCTATGGTGGCCTTGGGTTCCTCTCCTGAGGATGCTTTGCTGTTCTAAAATCCCTCCTTTTGTATTCATTTCTTCTGCTGTGATGACTCTTCATCTTTGGCCATCACTGATTGGTCTCTTGTCATCATATTGTCCACATTTTGTCATGTCAGCATATTCCTTTGTTTTATAAATGCATCACATGCACACATCCTAATTTGGTCTGTTCCTCCAAAACCAGAAAGCCCAAAGGCCCTGCAGTTGGGCACTATGACATGGTGCCACCTTATCTTATGTTATGGAACAGTGTAGTAGATAGCTTTAATTCTCAGCCAGTGTCTGCTCGCTGGTTGCCCATATCAGACTCAGGAGACCTTGAAGAAACGTTGTCACAGACAGGCTTTTTGGGAATCAATTAACCCTTGTTGTTGCTTTGGATCATTATTTTAATGCATATCTACTTCACCTATAAACCAGTTGCCAAAAGCAAACTGCTTAATACCATTTTCTAGCCATCAAGTGGTAGATTACCAAGTGAATGAACTGGGTGGCAGGTTACTGATTGGAAGGAACAAGCTGCTATGCTCTCTTTCAGGATTCTAGAGTCCCCTGCACTATGATACAAAATGCTCCTTGCACCCTCCTCCCTTAGACACGTGCTTCCCAAAATCTTAATCACAGAGCTATATCCTGCACAGGAGTCTTGCATAGGCATATCAAAATCTAGTCCAACTGAATCCTGTAGAGATTGCAGAGATGGTATAGAATATCAGCTGGCATCTGTGTAATGAAGAAGAAGGATAAAGTTGTACTCATTAATTTCTATCCTGCCTCACTACATGAAGGATCACAGTTGTTTGAGCCATTCCACAAAGTGTTCTGGCTCCCCAACCACTCATTGATCTAACTAGCTTCCAGACCCTTTCCTGACTGGAGGAGCAGCAGCTCAGCTTGAGGAGCTAAGGACATGAAAAGTGTGAGATAATGATAATAGTGGCATGGCACTGAAAGCAGGAACTCCCAGGTGTTGCCAAGGCCATCAGAGTTCAGTTTGTCTCTGCTCACCAGATGCAGCCTTCATCAAAGATGATTTGGATGTCTTTATCTGGACAAAGAAGCTTTTTCCCCCTTACGAAAAAAGCAATAACTGCCTCAGCATATCTTATTAAGGGCACAGCTTCCAGTCCAAGTGCACATATATTTGTGAACAGAGGCTGTCATAGTGCTGCATGCACTACCTAGAAATCAGAATTTCTGATTTACTGGAGCTAAAATGCACAAGAACTCACACATTTCCTCATTCCTTTTTTCAGTAAGGCAACCTGAAGGTGCAAGTTGGAAGCAGGATAGCTTTAGACTCAGAAAACTAGTGCAGCTTATGACTACTTGTTGTCTACCTTGTGACTCTGATACACACACACTTACAAACACTTGTTTCTTCAAAAACACAGGTTTGTTTGTATGGTCTTTTGTGATTCACATTACATCCATGTTCAGAACTGACAGCATTTAGTTGAGGACAAGCAAATGTATCTGTCATCTAACAGCTGAGACAGTTTATCCTGAAAAAGTCACTGTTTAGCTAATCTTGTTTGCCTCCCAAAACATTCTATCCATATGCTATCAAGGCAAATAGCATAAGTCTTATGTACACATACATGCATGTACATAATGCCCTGCCTGTGTTATTAAGAGATTGATTAATAGAACATGCTTTAATATAAAATGACAAATTTGACACTTCTTTGACTGTTCATAGGCTCTGCTCAGTATTTGCAAAGTTATTCTGTCATTGCCAGTCTGTTTGTGAGTATCCAGAGTTCATCATGGATAGATTTGGATAGAAATTTTCCCTGTGACGAAAGATTGTTTTCCTTGAAAAATGCCTGTCCTTAGGAACCAAAGCCATTTGCAGGAAGGTATTGGTTGCAACAACCCTTTTTATAAAAAAAAGTTTCTGAACTCCAGGATGAAGATTCTAAGCAGAGATATACCCTAGAATAGCCTGATTGTCAGGACTTTCCTCCTGATATGGAGGAATTCAGATTCAGATGAGGGACTTGCACCTGAGTCTCTCACTTCCATAATAAATAGGCTACTCTAGGGTAGGTTTCAATCCCTTCCATTAGATATGTTCAACTTCCTATAAATAATTAAATATTCATTAGACCAGAGAGAGATAGTCAGACTCTATAGCCCAGTGATTAGAGCACTCAAGTAGAAAACTCAATTCCAAATGTCTGCTCTGAATTAGGCAAAGCATGGACTTAAACCTGGTCTCCTACCTCCCAGATGAGTACCCTAATCATTGGACCGAAAAGTCAGTGTGCGTGTGTGTCCCCATCCTCTCCATGGAATACTTTGAAAGAAGTTGATTTTATTCTGATTCAGAATGGGAACATTTTTGAAATCTCAGAGTTTTGCAAGATGGGAAAATTGTTTCCTTCTGATGCTGAAGCAAGTGTCACCTCACTCATCTGTCAGAAGCATGACAGCCAGAAAGCCAGAAACAGGTAGAATAGTCAATGTCAATAAGACCTTGGGCTCCCAAAAGAGGGCCATAAGAACATTCATATATGATGTAATCAGCCATCTAAGCTTGAGCATCACAACTGTGATGACATTGTGGGAAGGGCCCCAGTAGTTTTCCTGTTTAGTTTCAGCCACAAGTGAAGGAATGGAGCCATTTTATCCACTCTGTGGAATTAGAAAAATTCTTCACAAAATGCACCCTTTTTCCTACCTGTCCTTAATACTTTTTTCTGTCACAGTGCCTAAAAACATAGCTGTTGGCTGACAATCATGAGGTGAGCAATGGGATGCAATCATTGCTTATTCTAGCAGAGCTTAATTGCTTTATCATTACCTTATGCTCAGTGTGTACAACACACCCTTTGTACCCTGATATACTTGGTGTATGAGATCCTTGGGGCAATGACTATCCTTTCAGTGTTTCTTTATGCAGCACCTGGACCAGTACAGCTTCGCTTGGTGCCATTAGACACAACAAAAATATGTATAAGAATAACAATTCGTTATTCACAAATGATCCATTCCTTGTCTCAAAGCTTCAAACTGAGCACCCAAGTTTTCCTAGATAGCATTATAAGTTCCATACCAAATACCTGAATTTGTGATCATACTAACCAGATTCACCCCATCAATGCATGCTGAAGGCTAACCAACTCTCATGACTAATTACATGTGTTATTGAAATTTTAAAAACTTTAAGCCTCTGATTTACTTGTGTTGTTAATAGTGTTTACTTGTCAAATTCATGGTCCTGGACAAGTTGAATGAACCTGAATAGAAAAGAATAAAACAAAATACTCAGGAAGGACAACAAAATTAAGCTCTTAAATTTCACTGGCCATGTCTACACAAGATACTTTACTGAGGAGTAGACTAATCTGCACAGTAAAGCATCACCATGTACATGTGCAGGCTCTTACTGTGCAGTAAATTAGTCCATTGAGCAGTAAATTTAACAGTAGTAAATTTACTGCACACTGAAGCCAAATACCATTAATTCCATGTGTAGATGTGCCCACTTTGTGGCCAGGTATACATATTACATTTTTACAGGTATAAGTGATTAGAAACTGGTCTACACCCATAACAAACTAGAATTTCAGTGCATGCAGACTTGTTTAAAAATGGTGAAACCCAGTCTAAGATTTGCACCCCGTTACCAAAGGGCAAATGTGTGTTTTGTTTGCTACTGATCTAAACTATGCTGCTTACAGAAAACCACATAAATTAGACTGATTCTGCCTTGGTCTGTTTGAATGTCTGAACCTAGCCTGTGGGTCTATGCTGATCAGTTTTGCTTCATGGGTCAAGATAAGTTTGCTTTCTTGCTCTCAGGGATCAAAAAAACATCTGTGGTTAGGAACCCAGCAGTGTGGCACCATGTTTAATTTTTTTAAAATAAATTATTTTCAGAGGAATAAAAGGAATTAAAAATAAAACTAACCTGGAATGCATTTCTCTTCCTAACAGCTTTTGTCAAACCTTTTTTTCACATCAAACCTAAATGTGAAGCCTACGTTTCTCAGCAGTCTGTCCTCTTGTCAGCAAGGATTTTTCTGGCTGAAGCCAGCTCCCTGGTCTTGCTGTAATGACAGTGAATGATTTGGAAAGAGTGAATTGCCACCCTTCAGCTGTCACAATCTGGAAAATTTTAGCAGACAGTTCACTGAAGAGTGAATGTGAATTGAGCAAGGCAGCATTATTTGGCTGGGATGAAAGCAGCCTGCCAATTCTGCTTTCTGCTGAGCAGGACTAAAAAGAAATTCCCCTGATAGCATTGGAACTGGGGCTGGTAAAGCAGAGCTGACTGAAATCTGGGATGCAATGCTGGAAAGAAACCAGGTAGATCATATATGTTTTGTGTGGCTTTTCTTCTCTGTGGCCATCTGCTTTGGCTTTTTCATCTTCTGTGTAAACTCTACCCTTCTCCTGGCCTAAAGTGGAAGGTTTAGTAGCCTCAGACATTCCCTTTTACCACCCCTCACCCTCACAGCCTTCCAAATCTGCTCTTTGACACATGATGATTCCAAACTTGTGTAGCTGTTGTTATTATCCAAGCCAGGAAAATAATAATCAGTAAGATTTTAAATGAAATAGTTAGGACTCAAGTGGCTTTACAGAGAGACTTCAGCTTTCTCATCCTTCTCTAACCTATTCAGTATCATTTTCATGGCTGCAGGGCCTGTGACCAGTCTATTTTGTAGTATGGCCAAAAGTCCTTGGAGACTGAAAAACCCCTCTCAGAACTTATATTTAGACAAGTATCCCTGCTCATTCTCTGAGACTCATCAGGGCATCAAACAGACTAAACAGAAATGTTGTGGGAGCAGGAGGGGTGTTAGAATGGATCAATGAGAAAGAGAAGAGCAGATGCATTTGGTTGGTATGGGAATCAGACAAACCCCAGTATCACCTCGATTGGTACAAAGGCTGAGTAGCAAGTGGCACAGCTCCAACTGCAGGGTTCTGCACTGCTTCTGCAGCCCAAGAGCTAAGCAGAAAAGACTCTTCCAGCACTGGCAACGACAGGGCCTGTAGGTTCCACCCACCAACACTGGCTAGAGGCAGTTTCTGGAAATGCGTTCAGCATGTGTTTTGAAAAAGCTGTCTCTGATGGTTGCCAGGAAAATCCAGTCAGACCTGAGCACTTGGAAACTGTGGGAGGTGGAACTGCAGAAAGCCTCCAAGGTCCGTGACTGGGCAGAAGATAAGAACAATAAAACCCCTAGTCTCGGTATCCTGTATCAAGGGCAGGAAGATATCTTAAGAGCTTTACTAAACCAGGGGGCTGGTTTAAGGAAGAGGCCCCACAAAGGAGGAAATCATGCCACTTTAGGCCCCTCAGCACTCTCATTGACAGAACAATTTCCCTTTATCTGATACAGCAGTGCTGAAGGCTGCACAGTTTTTGATCATACAGTAGCAGGTTCCTGGTTATACTGGTGTTATGTGCCATAGAGTTGTGTGTTGGCAAGAAAGAGAACTTGGATGAAGGAAATTTATGAGGTACTACAGAAATAATCCATGTCTGTATCAAAGAAGGGCTGGAGTAAAAGAAGATAGAGTAACATGAGGCTTAGCTCAGACAAACCACCCCTGGAAACAATTGTGTTGATGACAGGAGAGGTGAAGAATCCCCACATTTCAGAAAAGTAGCAATGCAGGGGCAGCTGCCCCTCACCCCAGAACCTGAACTGGCTAGACAATGGTCAGACAAGAGAAGCTGATCTCTCCATTCCCAAGAGCCCTGGGGCAGCTAAAGAGCTAGCAGGAAATCCTGCCTTTGCTTACTTATGGCAACAGCTGGAGTAGAGGGTTCCCATTGCAGAAGCAAGGTGAGGTCTGGAGGAGACAGCACATGTTGCTGCAGTGACTCAGCATGGCTGGGAGCAAGCTCAGGGGAGTGAATAATGTGTGGGGTCCTATTGATCTAGCACTGCAGGATCAGATCAGCTACTGCCCAGGGAGACTAAGGAACCAATGATGGGAGGTCACCTGAGATAATTTTGAATAAGTTACTTTGCAGCATCTGGGATTTCTGCTGAACTCCCACTAGCTGACTGCTCTCTGTAGTGTCACTGGGATTCTGCCTGTAATTATAAAAGCAATGGGATAGATCTGTGCATTAGTGAATCCCTGCTGTACTAAAAGTTGAAAGAATTGGAGCCTTACATGCCAGGGGGAGAAGCCCTCCAACAAACACATAACAGTCCTTAAAGATCATTTGATCTTCTAGGTCTCATACCTTCACTCCCTTGTCAGTCAGTCAGAACAGTGATAGTACTCTGGCTAGGGAGGAGGGGTGGAGCCAATTCTGCTTGTCTGGAACAGACATCTGAGCCCTGCTCAGGGCTGCAGAGCATGCTGGGATGCTGGGGGACTCTGATTTAGCTTAAACAAGGAAAGGGTCTAGGGCAGAAGTTCCATAAACTGGTTTGACCTCAATTAGTTGTCTCATACTATATTCAACCAGGTTTATCTCAAACTGGTTTTGGCCATCTTGAAACTGGTTCATGAACACTGAACTTCTGTTCTATTACAGGTTTAAACCAGTTTCTGATCACTTAAACTGGTTTATGTGTAACTTCTGTCCCTAGCTCTGTTGCTTTCAGATTTGAACTAGTTTCTGATCACTTATACCCATTTGCGTGTAATTTCAGTTCCTAGACCATGAGACTGCATGATTTAGGAGACTGCATGATTTACTGCAGTTTCCTAATTAGCTACACAGTAAAGTCTCAGCATCTATACATGCAGTCCTATTAGGCTACAGTAAACTAATAAATGGCACTGTAGATTATTGTAAACACAACTAGTATCCTGCAGCAGCATTATTTAGCATGTTGCAATGCACATGTAGACACTGATGAGGCTAGCTGGGGCACAAGGGTGCTCAACCAATTAATTGATTAAATCGAGTCGATTTCCAGCACATTGAAGCAGGCTCCCTGCAAGTGTTAGAGTCCTAAATTCTTTACCTGGAGTGAGAAGAGGCAGGACTTTTGCTGCTTTAGATGGTTTGGGTTTTTATCTCCTATGGCATTGGGTTGGTAAGTATATATCAGAAGGGTAGAACGGTATCCGTCAGTCTGGAGGTTGTATAAGACAGAAATACAATCAAATAAAAGTAGAAACCCTTGAAAATATAATTGAAATCCCTGAAGTTCTAAATTAAAGACTTTAAATTTATTTTAATCTACAAAACAAGGTTTATAAAAGCCTTTAAAATACAGACCCTTTCTCTTATGCATTAAGCTAAGATGACACTGCAAGCATTAACTGGGAGCTCCCAACAAGAAAATTCATGGAACTTAATTTCTTTCTTCTCTCTCAAATACTGTAGAGCTATAACTATTTAAAGTCTCATGGGCATGTGATTAATCTTAGTTGTCTTCAGTATTCATTCAGCTGGCAGCTTGCAACATTCCAGCATGCCATGGGCTAAGCTGATTAGAAAATGTGTGTGTGTTCTTCCTCTCTTGTCATATTTACGGAGGCTAAATATTCATTCTGCTTAAGAAAAGAGCCAAAGTTTGGGATGATCCAAGATGAATAGCCCCCATAATTCTGAGATCCTTCATAAGGTATTGGGCTGTGTTTACAGCATAATTACTTTGACTTTTAGGTTTAATAGTTCTCACACACTGATATTGACAAACAAGGAGGTATGGAATCCTGGTTGTATACCCATTTTAGGAACAATACAAGCATCACATAAGGAATCAAGTGGCTTTTGTATGGTAAGCCCTCCTCACAGGCAAAATTCTTAAAAAGTATTGCATTGCTTTTGATATAAAAGTAATTATAAATATCAAAGATACAGATACGACATATGCCTGCCTAGCAGAAAAGACAAACTGCTGCAAAGGTAACAGATGTTTTATCCAATATCAAACTGACAGTTTCTTTTTGGCTGTACTGATGCAAAGGTGTAACTTTTGAGGAAATAATGAAGTCCCGATGTTAAGGAATAAGGAAAAAATAAAGAAAACAAAACCAGATTAAGAATATTGAGCAATTAAAGTGCAGGATTAAGATTCATCTGATTTTGATTCAACTTCCAGTCCAGCTGCTAACACATACAATCATCGGCAAACCATTTCTGTATTTGTTAGAGGGAAGAAAACAGATCACAGGGTGGTTTTGAGGCTTACACCATTTGCAAAGAATATAGAAGTTATAAAATGAGAATCAGAATCAAAATGCAGAGTCTTATTGTTAGTAGTGAAATGCTAATTTTCATAATCAATAATCTGATTGTCAGCTTTAATCATAGCAGATAGTCAAATGATCAACAGAACAGTGAAAAAAGTATAAGGCAGTAGTCATTATATACACCCATTGATCTTCCCTGAATTCTAGTATTAGAAGTAGCAAACGGCTGGTCAGGAAGAATCTGAGGAATTATTAGTGTATAACAGAGACTGCTTATGCGTTTGGGTAGTTTATCAACTGCCCCCATATTAGGCAATGGCATGTCTCCATGCTTTCATTCCACCTGCCTTTTCTAAGGAGTCCTGGGGTCTAGTTCAAGAGTGTTAAACTAAACTTGTACCCTGGGGCTTCTTGCAAGCCAAATCCAGCCCAGGGCATGGGGGAGTGAGGGTAGCAGTAGAAGCTGCAGTTCAGCTCCATCCCAGAGCATCCGATGGTAGTCTCCAGCCTTAGAGCTGCTGCTGTATGCCCCGTGCTATAGAGACAGCTGCAGTTCTAGCTCCAGCATGGGGCACATAGCAGAGGCTGGAGGCTGGGAAGGTGGAACCACAGCAGTGGTGACAGATGAAGTAGCCGGAGGGTGATTGGGGTTGTGTCAGCTCTTATTCACCCTTCTTCCATCAAGCACCATGTCCATTAGGTGCCAAGGGCCTGGATTCTATGGCAGATCAGGCCACCTCAGCCACATCCCCCTATTTCCAGTAGCCTGCCAATAATCTTGAGAGCCAGAAAGAGTAGCTTCACAGGCCAGATTTGGCCTATGGGCCATATGTTTGACATCCCTGTCTAGATGATCCAGCCTTGCAAAATAACTGAATTTCCCTCATTGCAGTCAGGAATCATAGCAGAAAAACAAGTAGTGAATCATTATACTTGCAAAAAGGGCCTTGCCTTAGAGACAGGGACACAAACAACCATGCAGATATATTCTCCAGTTTGATAACCCATCCTAATAATACATTTTCCATTGGGTCTTTGCTCTATATAGCAGCTGGAAAGGGTCATTAATCTTGTAGGTTCTTTTGGTTGAGCCTTAGAATAAATGTATTATGCCACCTGAATTTGAAGTGTACAATGAGCTAAAGATCTGCCTGTCTGAAATCAGTGATCCCTAATGGTAAGAAGGATGGAGCAATTACCAAGTGATTTTCTGCCTGCAGAGTGATATGCTGGCTAGCACTAGTAACTAAGTGAGGGTATTACTAATTGAGGGTATTGTTCTTTCTTTATCTTTTTTTGTTTTGCTTTTGTGATTGTAGGACTGGACTGTGACTTCAGCGCTCTACTACCAATATTCTGCTCTGCTGCAGGTTTCTTGTGTGGTCTTAGGGAAATCACTCAATCTTTCTGGGCCTTAGTTTCCCATCTGAAAATTGAAGATAACAACTGAGCTGCTAAGATATATTTTTTTCTCTATGGAAAAAGGCCAAAGAAATTGAAAAAAAAAGAGTTCCTATCAAAATGTTGACTTTCTGATTAAAAGTAACACTTCTATATATTTCACTTATAACCCCCTCACCTGCAAATGGCCTGCACCACAAAATTTTCATTTGTGAACTTTTGATTTAAATTTAAATTTTGATTTAAAAAGTACTGCCACAGCACAGAATGAGAGATGAAGTTTTGATATCTTGTATCTTCATTTTTCTCTATGAATTGGGCTGCATCATAAAGGCCTGTCTTCTTTCTTGTTGAGATGCCTTCATGCATCATGGGAGTCCTTAGTTATGGGCCATTATGAGAGATATAGCAAGATGTGGAATCTGGAACACAAAAGTGAATGAGGACATGAAATGCTAAATGAGATTTTCTCTTTGGCTTTTAGTCAAAGATTGTGTCTCATAAAATACAAAGACAACATTATCATCCTTCCTGCATTATGTGCTTGCCTGTTTATGTGCTCCACTTTGTGCCTAGAGTTGGCACTACAACAGTCTCTTGATGGTCCATTGTATGCTTAATGACCTTCAAGATCCTTGTTACATTTGTGAATATATAAGCAATGGCCCTGGACTCTTCATATGACGTCTGTGCTTCAGGGCATGTTTTAGGTTTTTGTTATGGAGGGATCACAATTAGTTCATTTGTTCTATTTTAGACATTCCTCTATGGAACTGTTAGTCAACTCAAGTGATATCCTATAAGATCTTGAACAAACTATTTCAAAAGAAAACCAAAAGTTTAACATTCTTAGAACTTAATATGAGTGAAATCTTACTCTCTCTCCCTCTCTGTCTATTCCTTTGTCTCAAAGCATGGGCTGACCTGGACTGCAGAGTTAGATCACAATCTCTAGACTTGGATTTTATGACTGAATAAATCTTTTCACTTCTGCTGGAAGCAACACTGGATCATTTCCTTTCATCTCTATTTCTGATCCTGTTCAATCTTGGATTTCTCAGAGAAGAGTCTTTTATGCTAAGCTTAAGGCTTTTTCCTTTATGTTTATTTCCCAATACTCTCTAAAAGTCTCATCCACTCCTTATCTGTCAAGATTAGCTCCAACTATCTTTTCACTTGATGACTGTTTAACTCTGTCTGAGGTGACAACTTCTACTGTTAGATAGCAGCTGTGAGTGACAATCACAGCTTTTGGAGGGCTCTTGTTTCTTGTTGGGTTTTTTTTTTGTGTGGCAATTTTCAATTAAGCTTCAAGTGGTATCCTTTTCACCTTACCAGTTGGTGCAATGGTCTTACTTCCTTTCTAGCAATGCCAGCTCACTTTCCTCTAAGCATCTTTAAATATTTAAGACATTTCCATTAAACTCTCTGTTCTTTTTGCAAATCCATTCAGGGAACAGCAGGATCATTCAAAAACCCTCCAACGGGGTCACAAAACAAATACATCCGCTTGAAGCTGAATAGGCTCACAATGAGCCTGTACAAATGGCACAGATCTTGGTTGCATGTATGGGAGAAGAGACTGGTCCTTCCTACTTTTTATTTACTGTACCACAGGCACTAGGGTCTGATTGTCCAGCTCCTGGCACATTTCTGTTTTTTGTTCACTTTGCTCAAATATGACTGATTGCAAGCAGCTTAATTCAGTAGATTTGTCTTAAGTGCTTAGGTGGCCTGAACACCTCAAAGTTATTAACAGGTCTAATCTTTGCTACGTGCTTCAGAGATAAAGAATTGAGACAAGGGATACATTAAAATGACTTGGCCTAAATTTCTCACGGGGCCTGTGCCTGAGGTAGGAACATAATGTAGGTCACCTGAGTCCTAAATACTGTGAGACCCCTTTCTCCTCCAACTGGCCCCTCAGCAGCTGGGGGAGGGAGATGCAGGTGCATAACTCTACTGATTTGAATCACAGTCTTGCCTCGAGGTTCTTAATTTTTAGGCACCGCAATACCTAAGTGCAGATGTTTCAAACAGTGGAGGCCAACCTTTTTGGCAGGCATGCCACAAATCAGCTCCACACCCTCATCAAGTCCCAATCTAATCCTCTTCCCCTTCCTGATCAGCAGGAATACTGGTTTTCTCTGAAAAAAACCCTGCAAATTCTCTGATTAAAACCACCCCCAGACTGCATTTTCCTGTGATTAAAATGAAACACCACTCTATATCTAGGTATCAGTTGAACACAATGTTTTATTGATATATTTACAATTTTAAAGTAATGTGGAAGTGCCTCAGTCATTATAACAAAATAAATTCTAAATACCTACTAGGGCTGTGCGAAATGGCACTGTTCTGTTTCGACTTGAGTTTCGAGATTTGGATGGAACAGTATTTTGTTCCTTTCAAAGCCCCATGTACCACCCTGGTTTGGTCGCAGCCCTAGCCCCAGCCCCAGCCCCAGCGCTGCCCAAATCCCTCCCTCCCTTCCTCCCTCCCACACTATGAGGGCCTCAATCCCCTTCCCCCACCAGACTTGTGGGGAGTGGCTTTCCAAGCTGTCTGGCAGCCTTGTGCATGTGTATGTGGGCATATGCACAGGGTACCCTTGCCTGTTTGCCCTTCTCCTGCTCCCCCCAGCCTCTAGAAAACTGGAACTCTGCCAGCCTGCAAGAAGAAACCCACCGGTTTCCATGTTTCTCCTTACAAGCAAATTAGTTTCTGTTCTGTATCTACATCAGTCATACAAAAGAAGAAGAAATCACCCAGCATCCCAGGATGCTTTGCACCTCCCTTACAAACCCTTCTCCAACAGGGTGGGCAGGCTAGCTTTGGCCAAAGCTGTCTGCTTCTCCCAGGCAGGGAGGCATGCTCTAATGCCCTCAGCTTCTGGCCTGGGCCACTGCAGGCACGTGGCTGCATTTCTGGAATCAAAAGTGAATGTCTGTTCACTTTTTTATTGGTTCCATCTATGTAGCTTAAACTAACCAGTGAAGGTTGAATCAATTCAGCTTCAGGCTTTTTACTGTTTGTGCTTAGCTACAATAGGTGAGTCTGCACAACTGTACCTGGCCATAAGTGACTTATTGCAAAAGCTCAGTCTGCGTGTACATGCTAAAGCATCCACACATTTATGGACAATAAAACTGCTTAATAGTAGAATAATTAGGGGCGGGCAAGAGACGCACCTACCCCAGGTACCAAGTATCCATGCCCCAGCAGCACTGCCATGCCAGGAACTCTGAAACAGTTCCCAGCTGCTATTGCTTTAAGCCCACGCGGCAAAGCACACACAGCAGAGACAGCTCAGCCAAGACTGTTTAGGATTTCCTGGTTTGGTGAGGCAACTGCCCTCTAGCTCCTGTTCTCAGAATAGTGCCTGCCCCCTGGCTCCTGCTCTTGGAACCTGAGCCTGCCCTTCTCCGCATCCCACCTCCCAGCCCTGCCCTGCCAGCCCTCCAAACCTACACCTTCCTTTTTCCTCCTCTCTGCTTTCCTGCAGGGATTGCCTGGAGTGTCAACTTTGCTTGTTATGCCACTGTTGCTTAAGGGCCAAAAACATTATTTATGTGGCTGGAAAACTTGCATTTAGGCACAAAAAAGGTAATAGAATTCCACCCTAAATGTCCATTGGACAAACCCCTTCTGGGCCAGTAGGTTTGAACCAGCATTTTCTAACTTTTTGTTGAGCTGCTGCTGCTGATTTTTGGCATTTTGTCATATGTTGTAACCATTCAGAATATCTAAGGCTGGTAAACTAATTATCTCCTGCCCTTCTCTCTCTAACATAAAAGGATTAAATTTATCCCATGCTGTTACAGTTGGCATTAAGCATACAGACATGCTCCCTTTTAAGAAGAAAGATAGAAATCAGTGGCTTTTATTAAAAGACTCTTTTTCCCCCTTCACATCAGAATCTTCTCTTTTAATTTTAAAAGTGTTAAGTTAGTAATTCTGCCTATTTCCTATTCATTTACAATGTTTCTGTATTCTTCACCTGAAGAATGGCTTATGTTAAGGACCCAGCTTTATAACCCTCATGACAGCTCTCCCACTGAGTTCTACGGCACTATTCTTATTATTGAACAACGCGAGCTGATCCATGCAGTGACAAGATTTCCATTCTGGAGAGGATTTTGATACATCTAAATTTGGCTTTGTTTTGAGTAGGAGTGGAAATTGAAACTTTCAGAAGTCTTTGCAAAGGGGAAATTGATGTGGTTTTTGACTCAAAAGATGCCTGGCTGATTGGCAAGGCAGGATGTGTCAGAGATGTATACTTTGCTTCCCTGGAATTACCTACAAGTGAGCCATGGTTGCTAACATACTGGAGATGCTTGACTCAGAAGCAGTCCTGAAAGTCCAGTGGCCCCTGGCTCCCCAGATCTGCAAACCCTGGGAGCCCAGGGTGCTGTGGAGGTGAACAGGTTAAGGAACCAGAACGATTTCAAAACCAGGCAGGCTTCTGGAGGCAAATCTATTCTGTCAGACTTTTCCTGACTGGCTCTAAACACTATTGGACTGCATCAGCCTATGAAGACAAATGAAAATATGTTCCCTGTTCTGAGGACCTTGTAGACATAGGCTAAGTGCAGAAGATTCAGTTGGATTAGGGTGAGGTTAGATTGAGTTCAAAATGGCCAACCAATCTAATTTAGTTCACCCCAGATGTGGACCTTACATGCAGACCTAGTCCCAGTGATCGGAAATCAATCTAAACCAGTAACTATATAGACGTTCTACATACATAGACCAGTGTAAAAATTGCAGAACCTGGTCTAAGATAGACTTAGATTGATGTAGCATCAGACTTACTCGATCGAGGCTAAACTGGGGCATGGAAGTTCTATAATTATCTGTGCAGCCCTGGAGCTGAAAAAGCCCAGTCACTGGCCCCAGCCCTGGGGCTGTGCTTCTCACAACGCCCCTGCCCAGCACCTACCTATACCCACTCACTGCCTGGCAGCACCCCCCATCCTGAATGCTGCTTCAGGTGCCACCAGTTTTATCAGTTTTCACTGCTGCCAGAGTCAAACAAGTAAGTACTGGTGGAGGTAGGGGCCAGAGGGATGGGGATGTAGGTTTGCTGGGGATTGGGGGGGATAAAAATAGCCCCTTATCCCCCCCAAGCCCCACCACAGAGCCTGTGAGTCCCCCTGATCGCATCAGACCCTCCTAGACCCCAGAAACCTCTCACCAATTGTGCCTGCCCCCCACCTCCCTGTGAATCCTATCTGCTGTCCCACCCCCTGCAGCTCCCACCTGCCCCCCCATTCCCCTGACCTCCCCTAGGAAAACTGCTTGCCCCCCAATCCCCGCACAGACACCTGATCCCACCCCTGAGCCTGTTTGCCCCTCTGATCCCCTCAGTACCCTAACCACTCTCCCCGTTCCAACTTACGTTAGGTCAGTTGGTCATTATGAAACTGATCTAACCTCCCCCTAATCCTCCAAATGAATGTCTACACTTAGCCTTAAAGTGCAGCCTCACAAATTCTTATGGCCTAAAATATAGTGCCTCTGAGTAGCATTGCTAGCTTTGAACTCTCTTCTCTAAATTAAGTCGTGATAGGTTCCAGCTCTGAATTGTAACCACACATGTATCTAAGGATCTGATCCTTCAGCATTTAATTCTCATGCCATTACAGCTGAAATCATTCTAAAAGTTGACATTGTTGAGTAGATATGGTCATGTAGTGCTGCTGCCTGCTACCTACAGATGAGCCAAGACTGCAACATTTACCTCCATTCTTGGATTTTCATATATCAAAGGTTAAAAGGTGTTCACATCTAGCTTTTGTGGTTTGGGCCCTTTAGCAAAATTTAAAAGCAATCAGGTTCTCAGTCTTGAATCTCATCTGAAAATGGCACATCGAACAGCATGGTGTCCCCTAACTCCATGCTGGTGTACTAGTTTGGTATTTATTTAAGTGGAAGAATTCCAGCCACTGGATCAAAACAGTCATCCCCATGTCCTGCAGCCCCTTGTTTTCTCTTGGAGGTCTTGCAACTCTCCTTAGTTTATGAGATTTGAAGAGATCACAGCTGGGGGTGGGGCTGCGGGATGATGACAAAATAACCATCATACAAAACATACCTGAGGCAAATCAGCAAGTTATCAACATCCACCCAGGAATCCTTTCCCGCAGTGGGTAAATATTTGTATCTGTGAAGCTGTCAGTGTTCTGTTGCCATTTGGATGCGGTGTGCGTATTGCAGTGAGTGACATTTGATTTAGAAACAGCTTGAGCAGGAAACCAGAGTGATTCACCTGCCGGGACTGTGTACCACTTTTACATAATGAAACCAGTGTGGAATCACAGTAGCGAAGGGCTCCTTTCCTTTCAAAACTCTTTGTGCCCATTGACAGCAATAATGATGCCCACTCCAGCTAGCATTTGTGCTTCATGAAAAGAAACCCTGACAGAGGCATGGGTAAACCATCAGTCACAGTTCTGAAGGCATTGCCTTGGTTTCTAAGCAAAAGATTGCTTTGATTTAGAATTTGCAGCAATTGATAAGCTATTGCTCCATCCAAAACTATTGATTGTAGTTCTATAACAGAGTCATTTGCAGTATAATTGTTTATCTGTTAACTATTACAGTATTGCCAACTTCCACAATTTTATTACAAGTCTTCCAAAATCTGGGGCTTACCTTCAAGCACTAATTACTACATCCATTTGACTAGAAAAGACTTTTCACCGCCATTAAAAAAAAGAAAGAGTATTTTAGCAGTGTGGATGCAGAGAAAAGCTTGAAAAAGTAAATTCAGAGAAATGCTTCAGAAATCTAAAAGCAAATAAAAAGAACCCCAAATCTTATTGTTGTTTTAATTTGTAATATTTAAACTCATTGAAATACTGACTTTGCCACTACAGTAGTGACCACTGTGTTTCAATTTCTGAACTCTGCTGCCAGGGGACACACTAATTGGAAGTTCACCTTCCTTGGCTCCCTCACAAATTCCCAGTTTTGTGTAGAAATGTAAGACTAGTCTCATGATTTCTCTACACCTTTCTGGTAATTTTTGAAGAATTAAAATTTTCTTAAATGTTAGCTTTAGAAGTTCTGGTATCACCTAAGGCCCAAATACTATTTTGCCTAAAGGTGTCTATATGATAATGTTGCTAATTTTCAAGACTCAGCTAGACAACGTTTTGGCTGGGATGATCTAGCTGGGGACGGTCCTGCCTTAAGCAGGGTGTGGACTAGATGACCTCATGTCTTTAAGTTGGCGGGCCCGGATGACCTACACCCAAGGGTGTTGAGGGAGCTGGCGGGGGTGATTGCTGAGCCCTTGGCTCGGTTATACGAGCTCT